>OX393566.1:13904824-13939824 GCA_947652115.1 Blastomussa wellsi | reverse complement strand
AGAACAATAAGACGAGAGTTTGAACAGCAAAAAGATGAAGTGGAGGTCAAAGTGATCAAGGAACAATACGAGGTATAAAGCTTAAGGGGGGAGAACCCTAACTACAAAACGGTTGCTATAGATGACTTCTAACCATCATATCTTTGGGTTTCCTTATTTAAGGCAGGTAACCTAACAGCAGGACCTACCCAATAAACACCAATATAATTTTGAAAGATTCCTTTCAATCCTAGGATTACTTTTTTGCCATTTCCTGATTCCATGCGGGGGGCACTGAGTCCGAGTCTGTATATTATGGGGTTATTCAAAACAAGACCCACTTACTCAGAAAGAGCACACCGAGCTTTACAAGATCCTCAAGTTTGGTGCTTATCGGTCTAATATTGAACAAGATACAGCCAACCAAAAATTCCAAAATTTACTAAGAAATATATGGAGTCCGGACAAAGTGTCCGGCAATCCATACATTTCTTCGTAAATTTTCAAGTTTTTTAATGGCTATATCTCCTTCAATATTGGCCTGATTAACACAAAACTTACAGATTTTGTAATGCTCAGTGTGCATTTTCTGGCTATGTGGGTCTTGGTTGAATAATCCCATAATATACAGATTTCGTTACCAGTCCCCCCGTATGAAATCGGGCAATGCTTGTTCTATTGGAGGCTGCTTTCACTTTTGGCAATTTTGACCATATTTGGAAAGTCACGTGACCAGGACACATAACTGCTTAAAACTCGCAGAACTTACATCTTTTTCGTATGAAACCAAAGCCGATGGATAAATTGCATTCAGATGCAAAATCTGTAGTATGGATTTGTGGAGATTCCCATTAGTTAAAAACCTATGACATCATAAAATGTTTGTGATGTCATAATGTTTACAGTATTGCGAATTTCAAGAAATCATGAGACAAACGATAACGCCTTCATTACTGTACTTTATGCCATGATGAACAACAACAACCTTTTTCACGATAAATCATGTGTTGTTTACATGAGGGGATATCACATCCCTGCAACATGTCCCTTGTTGAATTCCGTCAAACGTGCCCCAGGGATAACATTGCCACAAAATTCATGTTGCAAGGGTTAAAAATCATCATGCGAAGTGTCGCTGCCGGACATGTTGCTACTACATTTTCATGTGTTTACGTGTCATGATTATATCACTGCTGCATGTCCCTGTTACACACGTTCCCGTCTCATATCCCCTTGTGTGTAGCCAACTCCTATTTTCTCATGCACAAAAGTGATGTCTGCTAAACAGCGTCGCTAATCATGTTCCAGTATCTGGGGACTGTGCTCTATAAATTGGTTGCTGTGACAGTTGGCATTGTTAGAATCAAGGGGGTAAGTTTCTAAAGAAACTGTGGTACGTCACGAAGGTGTTCTCGGAATCGGTCACCAAGTCGTCTCCCTGTTTTGCCGATGTATAACTTTTTGCAAAGAGTGCAAGTTATACAGTAGATGGCATTGGCTGAGGTACAGGTGAAATGATCAGTGATTTTTATAGATCGCTTGGGTCCCGATATTTTGTCAACGTTGTGAATGAAAGGGCATGTTTTGCATCGTGCGCGAGCGCATTTAAAAGTTCCGGGTTGATCACTAGTTTGGAATGCACTTCTGACTAAAAAGTTACCTATGTTTTTGTCGCGTTTAAATGAAATTAATGGAGGTTGCGAAAAGATTCTACCAGTGTCGGGATCATTTTGAAGTAATTTAAAGTTTTTGAGAATGATGGATTTAACTGCGTGGTTGTGAGGGTGAAATGTGAGGGTGAATGGAATTCTATCGTTGTTTTCCGAGAACACCTTCGTGACGTAGAGAAAGACGACAAAAATGCATCGAAACCGGTCGCGAGACACTTCAATCTCCCAAATCATTCTAAGCAACATATGGCAGTCTGCGGCCTTTCCCTTCACCAAGGAAACACGGAAAGCCGTAAAACTCTAGAACAAAAATTTATTTTTCAAATTGGCGCTCTTAATCCTCACGGTATCAACGAATGCTTTTCATTCAACTAATTTATTCCGAAGTTTTCACGTTACCAGGCGCCAGCCAATAGCGAAGCTCCATCTTTCTGTATATAAAGACACACGACGCACAATTCCTTGATTCGCTCCGACGAAGGGCTAACGATCGAAACGTCAGCTCTTGAATCTCTTTACGGTGGCCAATTGACATTATCAACCCAGTTGATAAAACCAAATTATATTGTTAGAATCAACCCTGATTGGCTGTCATCACGAAATGCTTAAGATAATGTATGTGTGGGGCTTTCATTACCAAGAGCAAAACCTGTCAAGTAATTCATGTCCAATTGTAATTCATGTCTAATTAACCTGCTGAATTTCTATCTTAATTTGTAATTTTGGTTTAGAAGGGGATGTACTTTTTGAGGACAAAGTTAGGTGGACTGCAGTGAGAGAAGCCAATACCAAACAGCAGGAAGGTTTCATGTTCAAGAACAGAGCACAGTATTCAACAGTATGTGAAAGCTGGAAACTTCCTTTGCTGGAATAAATTGCTCTTAATTGTTGGAGGTATAGTTGATAGTGAAATTTGTTTTAAAAATGGCGACTAAAGACATTTTGGGTTTTATTTTGGTTTCCATGAGTAACCATGGCATTTTTGACAGCATGTGATAACGAATGCCTACAGATCTTTCAAGGTGTGAGAAAAAGGGCAGCTATTAAATAATATTGCAAGGTTTAATATTCCTGTGTGCTGGAAATTCAAAACCAAGAATTGAGTATAGATCTGTATTTTAATTCTTGCAACTATTGAAAGCTTTTCAAGACTTTCGAATTTCTTAAACCAATATCCAGTTGTCACTATATTTCCATCAATTTAGCAGTGATTTGTTCCTGTGGTATAAACTGAAGCACAACGTTACCACTGAGTATCACTCAAACTGCTTTGGAACAGTGAGATGCCAACAAAACAACACATTTTATTACGAATGATAAATGAATGATACCACATAATGTATCATAATATCATTAGTCTTGTGGTATATCTGCATGATTAGCAAATGCTGCTTTGATTTAATAAAGTAACATTCTTGTAGCTTTAATTTCTTTAAATATAATATTGAAACATGCAAACTGTAACAAACTAAATGTTTTTATTCAATTCAATCATGGTTCAAAGTAATGGCTGTTGTCAGCTCTGACTACAAGAGGAACATCATCAAAACTTGTACGGTGTGGTCTCTTTCGTCTTGTAATAATGTCATCAATAAGCCTCTTTTTATAAATTTTCCAGTTTCTGTCCTCAATGTAGCACTTGAATGCCTGTTTCTGTGTAAGAAATGCTTCACTCAGTTTCTGTTTTAAAGCCTCCAGTGGTTTTCCTCGTTCCTTTTTCATGAAGATTAATTGGCTGATCAACACACAGTGTACCTGTTGAGTTTTGGTGGCCATGAGTAAATTAGATTGCAATTATAACTGCTCCAAAAACAGATTTTAATGTTATGTGTTGACTGATTACAGAACCAACATTGTTTTTGATAGATGAGACTGGGAAACTGCGAAGGAAGAAAGGCATGTGTCTTGTACCCCGCCCAGCTTTTCCAACCACCCCAGGGGCCTTTCAGGTGTAAAAATCAAAGATTTAGCATTTTTTTATTTAAACTAAAAAGAAGCCATAGGTATCACAACATTTTGGGAGATAAATTATTCCATAATCAAGAACTAACCTACTTGCGATTCTGGTGAACTGCATTCCTATAGCAGATGTGACTTTAAAAATATTGACAATTTAACAACGATGGATTTCAGCCAATACAATTTAAAAAGTAACAGGTTTATCTTATGTCTAACCGCTCTCTATTTACTCACCCTTCCAACTGTTATAATGTACGTTTTCTTTAAGTCCTCACCCACTCCAAAGAAATCGCCTTTGCTTAACACGTGGACAGTTAGGAATTTTTTTACAACTTTGTCCTTGGTATCCGTGTGTCCTGTGGGTTGGTTAAAGTTGATGGGTGGCAGCTGTAACCTGATCTTTCCGCCGGGAGATTCTTTCTGGATCATTGTGATTTCTCTCACCACTTTACACTTCCCAGATTGAACGAAATATACGTCATCAGCGGGGCCATCTATGTCACCAAGGATCACCTGTAATGACAATAAGACGACATGAGAGCAACAGCGACATCAAAAGTAAAGATACTATTGCTGTGGTCAGGTTCAAGAAAGTTGTTTGGATTCACGGTGCGGAGAGGTTTAAAATGTGGGCTAGCCTGTCTTAGACTCGATAAGACAGATAGTAACCTTTCACACAGTAGGTACAGGGAAAGAGATGGATTGCGCGGCATGCCATCTACAGCCCTACCCCTGATGGCGACAGTGGCGAGAGAGACTGGGCATGGAGCCAATTGGAATGACGAACAGCTGTTGACCAAAACCCTATCACTCTTTTTCACCATGAATCGTATCCCGCATGTACGCAAAGACTATGGAAGTGCGTGGTAGCATATTTTTCCTTTTTATAATTAAAATTACCGTCACCGCAGGCACACAATTGCCCTGGGAGGACTGGGGACGATCTTCATAGGCTCAGGTAATACAAAAACCCTCAACTTGTCGCGAAGCATTGTTTCGTTGCAACTTTTGGGACAACGTTTCGCGTTTTTCACCTTGCGTGATCAACTGGTCGCGCAACAAAAACATTTGTTGCGCGTTGAAGAAAGTTGTTGCGAAAAGTAGAGAGCGGGTCTACTTTGAGCAACGAGTTTTGGCTTTGTTGCTCGTTATTCATCAAACTCGCAACTTGTCACAGATCCACACCAAGCAAATCAACCAATCAGCGCGCTCCATTTCTTCAACCCGCAACAAATGTTTTTGTTGCGCGATAAGTTGATCACACAAGGTGAAAAACGCGAAACATCGACCCAAAACTTGCAACGAAACAATGTTGCGCGACAAGTTGACGGATTTTGTATCTCGTATTTCGCCGCCTTAAGAATGAGCGTAAGGGATGTAACGTAAGTATAATAAAAAATGAGATGCGCAGGCGCATTGAGCGCCTTGCCATCCCGGGACCTGTGAAGAGTGGGGCGAGTTTGCGTTTTGAAGCGCATTTCCGCTGACGTCGTATACTGCTGTTTCATTACGCTTATTCTTATGTCACCCGGTCCACACTTGCGATAACGCGACGCAAACAAAAGCATAAGAAAAGGAAATTGTTTCCATTTCCTTGTGCTTATGCTTAATGTTACTCCGGTTCACACTACGCTTGCTAATATGCATAAAAAATGATCGCGACACTGGTAGAATCTTTTCGCAACCTCCATTAATTTCATTCAAACGCGACAAAAACATAGGTAACTTTTTAGTCAGAAGTGCATTCCAAACTAGTGATCAACCCGGAACTTTTAAAAGCATGCCCTTTCATTCACAACGTCATTTCATTCACTGATCATTTCACCTGTACCTCAGCCAATGCCATCTACTGTATAACTTGCACTCTTTGCAAAAAGTTATACATCGGCGAAACAGGGAGACGACTTGGCGACTGATTCCGAGAACACCGTGACGTAGAGAAAGACGACAAAAATGCATCGAAACCGGTCGCGAGACACTTCAATCTCCCAAATCATTCTAAGCAACATATTGCAGTCTGCGGCCTTTCTCTTCACCAAGGAAACACGGAAAGCCGTAAAACTCTAGAACAAAAATTTATTTTTTAAATCGGCACTCTTAATCCTCACGGTATCAACGAATGCTTTTCGTTCAACTAATTTATTCCGTTGTTTTCACGTTACCAGGCGCCAGCCAATACCGAAACTCCATCTTTCTGTATATAAAAACACACGACGCACAATTCCTTGATTCGCTCCGACGAAGGGCTAACGCTCGAAACGTCAGCTCTTGAATCTCTTTACGGTGGCTAGTTGACATTATCAACCCAGTTGATAAAACCAAATTATATTGTTATACTTCCTACCGACGCAGCACCACAGTTTCTTTAGAAACTTACCCCCTCTGTTTATGTTTATGTTGTGTGTGTGAACCAACCGTTACTCCAACATAGAAACCTTATCTGGTTGATTAAACTCATCGAACCTCTTATAGAAATGTAAAATTTGTTAGAGCCTAAAGGACATTGTTTAAGTTATTTCTAGTTTGTTATTAAACAACGTTCATTAACAGTGTTTTGCAACGTACCGTATTGGGAGGAAATTCTCTAAGTTTTGTATGTGCAACTGTTTGTCGAATTTCAGTGTTTTCCCACTCTTTGAGAGCTGGCTGCGAATTAAGCAGGGACAGTTTTCTCTCCCATTCGATCTGATGACTGTTTCGTAGAACCTAAAACCAAGAGGCAAGGCCATTATTTGATAAATTGCAATAATTTATACATATTTCAAACGTAGAAGCGAAACTTGAACTAAAAGTTCATTGGTAATCTCGACAAGAAGTTTGACAAGTTCTGTCGTCCTTTTATTTCTGGTTTATACTTTTTAACATCTAACGGAACGTTTGATAAATAAACGTGAGTTAAGGATCAGCTACTTTGGAGTATAAACTAACCTCGTCAAAATCAGGTTTGTCAACTCTTAGAAACTCTGAGTTTTCCTTGCATATGATTGTAGCTGTTCTTCTGATGTTATGAAGCAAAGCCAGTTCTCCAAAAGCATCCCCTTCCGACATTTCACCAACGACCTGTTAGAAAAGTTGTCCGTGCTGTACTCATTGATCAGTTTTTGTTGAGTTCGGCTTTGTTGGCTAAATTTTACCTAGCGGGTGTAAAACGGGTGTATATTTTCAAGGTCGGGTCTGAAAACGGGTATGGATTTTTGACGCCAGGTTTGAAAATGGTTGTAGAAAATGGCATGCATTGGTCTGAAATAGGGTCTGGATTTGGCGATCCGGGCGGCACACCCCCACCAAAAATTACAAGGAGTACCCCCGGGCTTTGTTCACAAGTAACGCGATATAATTGAATTAAAGAAGGTACGTCATCGTGAAAAAATTAGCCCAAATGTTTCAAAATCGTCATTTCCAATCTGTTTCAATCTTCTCCATCCTCAGTCATCATTGTTCCGCTTTGATTTAGTGTCACTCCTTTGGTGTTTTTCTTCCTTAGCTAACTATTATTTTTAGGTTTCCTGCAGTTTAAATGACTCAAAATATCGTGACGTAGCTCCTTAAGTTTATTGTCAAAATATAAATCTGTGAACTTTTAGCTGTGTTTGTAATTTGTTGTGTAATGTACTGACCTGTTTATGTTGTTCTCCAGTGTGTTTATCCTCTTCCATTCTTTCTACGATCACTGAACCTGACACGATAAAGTAAAACGAAACTCCAATATGTCCTGAAACATGAAAAACAAGAAGAAACGAGAAAAATAAAATCAAGAGTGAGTATCGAGGTTGAGTCAGTCATTCTGATGAAGAGTTGGCTGTTGTGTTATCGTGTTTTAAATAGAAACTGCCTCTCTCAGCTCAGTGAGTTTGACTGTGTTGTAACTGCAACTCGCAAACGTTGATAAAACAGCCACTAAAGTGAGTTGGTTAACTGGGCAGATTCCTTATCAAACTTGAAAAGAGGAAGGAAACGTGTCTTAAACAACTTATCACAAGTTGTTAATACACTATTATTTGATATAGCGACAAAAATGCCTGCACAAACACTCTTACCTTGGATTGCGTGAGAAAAGAACAAAACGAAGTGATTTTGAAAGAATCTATAAGCCATCGAAACGGTGAGTGATTCTATTGTTTGTTTCCTTTGTATATTGCTGGCTTAGTGGATCGAATATTCTTAAACTATTCACCATCGCCTTGTTGAACGAGAGCCCAATGATTACAGGGCAAAGGATCGACTCGTCATGTAGTAACCACGATAGAGAGCTTGTTTTAAATGCTTTAGACAGTGGGGAGCTCAATATTCAACTGATACATCTATTCATAGGCGTGCAGGACCTCTAGTTTTGAAATTGGGACAGCAAAAGCTCAGGATTCGGGGAAAAGCAGTTGGGAAACGCATAAAAAGCGAAAGGACTACGGTTTTGAAGCTAATTAATATTAAGATGAATTCGCAGATTGCTTAATCGGATTGTTAAGTGATCCTCGTGTTACACGACAAGAAGCCACAACGCTCTTAATTTTAGTTACCAAAACCGTTGGCGCCATCAAAACCAGAGGATTGCCATTGCGTGATCACCTTTTTCACGTTTTTTCTGGATAAGGGTCTTGCGGATTTCAATAGTCACGCATTCGGGCATTGTAATTTTGCCGTGCAAGGAGGCTACTAAGGTGCCCGCTCGCACGCCTTTAGACCTTTTTCGCTTGGGCGTGTTTGTTGCCCCATTACAAACCATGCGACATTCGCCAGGGAATTGTTCTTTTATCTGTCCAAACATTTATTGATATACACGCAATTCTCAAGAGTGTCATCATATGGTCTGTAATGGGCCAACAAACCGCCCAAGGGGAAAAGGCCTCTTCCCCTGTTCTTACTATTCCATTATTTATAAGCGTATGTAGCACTGGACAACCACTGATGATGACATTCTTATTTCTAGTTTAAAGCGTTCGGTTTTTAATATTTATTTTTAAAGATGTTTTAGCCAAAATATCAATATTCTAATTACAATGTAAGCGCTTCGGTAGTTAAAGAAATGCTCAAATGGTTACAACACAGATATGACCAGATATGCACAAGATAAAAATACGTTAGTATATACTAAAACAGTGGATAGCGCTGTTGGCGCGCGCTGATTGGCTATTGAAACATGGGATATCCTTTGCTATTCACCTCCGAGAAATTCGTGAGCCTCCCTCGGGCCCTCGCGTAGATGATTGAGTTGAATAAATGAGTTGAAATAATCATTTTTGAGCTATATTACCTAACTGTTTTAGTATTGTCGGTGGCTAGTGTTGGATGTTATTTGCCTCGCCGCTCTGTAAAACACTGTGGTAAATATCCACCTCCACTTCGGTGAATAGTTGCTAAATACATAAAATGCAATTCATAGCATGCACAACAATTGCCAGTCAGGAAAAGTATGCCAAGCCTCCGAAAGTTCTTAAAAGATGACAATGTTAGCGAACCGTGAAGTATACGAACAAGTGTGTTGGGATCTCGAAAGCTGTAGTCGTTGCAACAGAGTAGGAGAGCTGGACCGCTCCTGAGCACATTGTCATACGATCGACCAACCACCAAAACTTATTGTTTAACTAACGCTACCGGCAATCTGGAATAAATTGATTTTAATACATTCAACCAATCAGATACGAGGAATTGTTACGAGCAGTGTTATTTAATGAACAATCGAACAAACGAATGGAAAGGATTTCTAGCATGTCGCATACAACTGCACAGTAATGAATCAATATATTATTTGAACTCTTTTTAGTTCAGTCATTCAGAATTCCTTACCTTGTTTTATAACTACTCTTCCTCGCTCAAACATGTCATAGTATAATACTTTAGCCAGTTCTCGTTTAACGTACATAGGATAGCGGCCAAAACATTTTAATTTCTTCACAACTTGCAGAACTACTTCGATTTCCTCGTCTGTTCTGTTCCACGAAAGAGTCCCTAATGTTTTCTTGACGTTTGATGACAGAACTCCACACGACTGGACATGAGACTTGAAGGCTTTTAAAAAGTGAAACAAAGACGCAAAACGTAAAAATCCTAATAGGAAAACACAAAGTCAATTTGCTAAACCAAGTTTAATTGTTCATTCATGGTGCGGTTGTGTCCGAAATAACACCTTGCAAACATTTACATGTATGTCAAAACCTTTTTTGAGCAATTTTGAGGATTAATATAACGAAAACCGATATGAAACAACGCAAACATGTATATAAAGCAGAAATATCGTTTGAATATTGACGTATCATCTTTGTGTGAGTGTGTGTGTGTGTTTGTTTTTGCTTTATCTGATATTGTGAAAAAAAATCTTTACGTTAACTTGACTAATTTAAAAACCGACCGAAATAGGCCATCGAGTGGCAGTTGGACCCCCTCCCCCCCCCCCCCCCCCGACCTCAGGTCACTATCCTCTACACCCATGACTGATCTTACACTTGGGAGAAGTTCTTAATGGCTGCTAATCACAAGTATTTACCATTAACGTTGAAGCTAAGTCTTCCCTCTCCGTCTTCAGACTTAGCAACAAATCCTCTGGCTCGGGTGTGGTCATCAGACTGCCGCACTTCCTGTCACGTGTTACAGGTATATCAGAGAGATCATACAAAGGGCGAACACTTTATGCAGTTAAGACACTGAATCGTTATCAATGCAAGGGCAGAATCCAGCCTTCGTTTAGATGCGGTTAATTATTGTCAGCTGACATGGTTTCAAAAGTTCTTTTAAATACAGGTTGAGCAACCTACGAACTTGGATTACAATATAAGTTCAGTGCTAAAAAGCTGGTATGAGACAGAAGCAGACCCCCACAAGGGTCCTCAGGGTGGTTATAATGCTCTGATATAACACTTTCCAGCAATAACCTCACCTTGAGCACCGTAGACCATTTTCTCTGTTTAGTGATGGCCTTTGCGACTTTTTTAAAACTTACACCCACTCCAGGTTGTTTCTGCCATACTGTTGGAGCTGTTTTTGCTACTTCGTTGACGCTCGACGCTGATCCGGTACTGGGATCAAAATGTTCCTCGTCAAATTCTGGTAAAAGGTAGGGGTTGATGACATTGCTCGGTTTGCGACCACTTGGTTGTACATCGGTAGAAGATGACTTCTTCTTAGACGATCCAGTCATCTTGTCTTTCATTACAGCTGATGCGATCTCAACCGCGTAGCCACATTACGGAATTAAAAAGAACGAGGCTTAAATGGAACCTTAGTAATGGAGTTTTGGGGTTTTCAGGATTGATTGAGATCAAATTACGGAGTTCCACGGTTTTGTGACGAAGTTAATTAAAAGTACACGCGCTAACATTTCGCCACAACTTAAATACCTGAAACTGAAGCACTAGCGTCCTTTAAACTCAAGACGTAAAGTCGAGATTGTTTATAAACCGAGAAATGAAACACATAAAACAAAACTTTCATGATGGCAATTACTCACAACCGCGTCATCAGGAGAACAGAGCTACCAAGGACGATTTGTTTCAGACGTTTGCAGGAACAGAAAATTAGATTGACTGTATCCAATACTTGTTAAGGCATCCCGGTAGTGGTGTGGTGGTGACTGTTAAAAACTGGTCTTTCCAGGGTTTAATCGCCGGTAGACTATTTCTTATGTCTGGGATTTATTCTTGTCACATAAAATTAGATTAAAAAGTATTCTAGACTAACGAAATAATCGAGAAAAAGCGATTTTTAAAGTCTGAGGACCTGAACTTCATAAAAGTTATAAAAGCGCATTTGTTGTAGAAAAGGCAGCTGATGGGAAGCCAGACGTAAATATAAGCTATATTATACCTGAGCTTGTTTCTGTTTTCACTGAAACTGTTAAGTGAAACAAAAAACGCGCGTCACAAGAATACATTAGAAAGATGCGATAGCGCGCGCAGATACCGAATTATGATGTAACATTCAGCTCGTCCTGTTGTACATTGTCCTGTTTCATATATCCGTCAGTGGTTTGATGAACTCTAATTGTTACTAAACGACACGGCCTCCCGTAATGGCTCAACCCTCTTCCTCTTCGCTTGACGACGGTGGTGAAAATAAGATCTCCTCTGCGGCTCAGAAAGACAAATCTTCGGGAGCAGAAGAACCCAAACTATCGCCGATTGATAGATTTCGGCGCATTGCTCGGTCCATCCAATCACAGGGTTGGTGGACGAAAGCCTTGCAAACAAAAATTGCGGACGAACATAGCAAAGAGTTCAAAATCAGTCAACAGAGTAGCAAATCTAATTTGATTTTGTCTTTTAATACCAATGGTGAGTTAATTTGTTTGTTTTGTTGTTCTAGTACGTTTTCGAGGGACGCTGTGCAAACGTTTTTTTTTTTGATGGCATAAAAACTAAAATCCGCTTTGGTCAAGCAGTTTTTACTTACATTTTTTGCGCTCTACAACAGGTGTAGTCGAAACTCATTTCTGATCTTCTTATAGCATATAAGTCTGCTGTTAACTCGTGCGGTCGCCTGTCCAAGAAAGCCAAACATATCCTTATGAAAAACCCGTGGCAAAGAGAAGAAGACGAAGTCAAGGTATGGCAGTGAGAGATCTTTCGTGTTGCTTGTGATTAATAACCGGCTATGAAGACCGCTAAATATATGATGAGCACTTTTGGAAAGTAAAGAAAAAATTGGATAATTTGCTACCTATTTCGTACCCAATCTGTGTTACCTTATATAAATGTTTCTAGACACTGGTTTTTGGTCTACAGAAGTAACAAGACGTTTTTCAACTCCAGTTAGAAAATATCCATTCCACTGTATCGAAATTAATTTAATTTTTGTAAAGGCGTTTGTCTTGTCGCACTTTAAACTTCATAGATACATGTTCACGGTTATTTTCAGCTTTTTTTTAGTAAATTGGCCACAAAATTATGTTGAAGTTCTTTCCGGCATACAGGAAATCCTCCTAGAATATAAAGAGATGGATATCAACCAAATTGTTTAAGGAAGAGACTGACCGTAAATAGCTTTCGTAAATTTGTTTCCAAATAAAAGGACAGAACTTGAAAAAGTCGGCCTGACTTTTTCAAGTCGATGCCTAAAGCTCCTGATAGTATCATTCTGATGTCACTCCGTATTTAGCTTCAGTACACTGGCATAGTAATTTTAACAAAACAGTACAACTCAACCACTATTTGTAGATTTCCATTGGATTAAACACATTTTTGGATTGATGAATTTTTGAAGTTATATTAAGTGTCCCTTTAAGAGGGAGAAAAGTAGACTAGATTAATGGTAGTAGCTCTTCGGTTAAAAATCTTCAGCAATAACAATAGTATGTTAATTACAATCATTAAAACCTGGATTTTTTTTGGCTAGCCGTGTTTAGAGAATACTGTTAAACTTTAATTACGTGGGTGCCCTTTTGGTTACGTTGGTGGTTCACTAACGAACTTCGGGGAGTTATTTGAAATTAACACCAAAAAATCACTCGGCCGTGAAAGGTCGAATGCTGTGTCTTAGGGTGCGATCCTTTGCGGTGATCCGGATCAGGATCAGTGATCCAAGATCACTCAGATCAAAGGCTCGCGCTCGAGGGTCTAAGAAAAAAGGGACAGCTCGTAGTCTATTGAAAGTTTGGACCGTGTTTAAAATCAAATGAAATTACAATCCAATTGTGGTTCATTACAAAAATCACAGGATGTGCTAAAGGCGAAGTCAAAAAATGAACGCTGTCCCAAGGTTTTGTTAACAGTTGCCAATTTATTTTTTGTTAATATAATCACAGGATTGATTGATTGATTGATTGATTGATTGATTGATTGATTCATTAATTGATTGACTGACTGACTGACTGACTGACTTTCAGGTTGTCATTGTTGATAATTAACTTCCTTTTTGACTGAATTAATTTTATTATGAATGTTTTCCGTACTTTTAGCGGTAATTTCCTCACAGCTATAACTTATACACAATTTCATTGAAACTTGGAAATGTGCCAATACTCGTACAGATAGAAACATAACAAGCTTGTCATATATTCCCAGGTACTGTATAGCATGGTAGACAAGCTGACATGTTTTAGCCGTTACACACCACATATCAGACGAGAGCTTGCCAGGGTTGTACGCTTCCAGCAGTTTGGGGATGGAAGGATTATAGTCCAGCAAGGTAGGACAGTTCACGATTGATTACAACTTCGTAGCCACTGGCAAATCAAGAGCGAGGCTGAAAACTATTCCAACATTCGCGCAGGGTAGAGAATTCGGCCAGCGCACTCCCAAGATCATTTGTTCATTTCAAAACTGAAAAACTGAAACTGTATTGAACACTCTCCTGAGGGGCTTTTCGGTGATCAATACAGACTGTGTCAAAACCTAAAATAAATTCAGATATGCGTAGAAACGATATATAAGGGGAGAAAATTAATGACTAAATGTCTGATAATGTTTGCATAAGTTTACGTTTACGTTTAAAAATGTTATGTTTCAAACCAACCCAGTTTCGTCAACGCTGAGAAAGGAAACACTTCAGTTGTTTAAAGTACCTGTTTCAGTTTTATAAATAGAGATTACAGCATGGAAAGTGTGCACGGACGATTTTTATTCACGAGTTGCTATGCATCAAAAAACGAACGAGTGAGCGCAGCGAACGAGTTCTTTTATGCACAGCAACGAGTGAATAGAAATCCTTCAAGCACTTTCCATGCTGTAATGTTTTTATTTTATACGTAATGAGATTTTTTCTTACTGAAAGCCGCGCGCTTGTTGCCCTCCACTGTGAATTACTATCGTTCGTGTCTCTGATTGGATGAACGATGTATTTTCATAGTCGTTCGCTCAGTATGTATGAAATAAAGATTATTACTAGAAACTTTGGGAAAAATGAAAACACGAAAACCCTAACGACGTATGGTTCTCCAAAGTTCGACTTCTGCGCATGGCTGAGCAAAAATGTCATAAAATGCGATGCTAGCGGAAAGGCAGATATGATTTCATGTTGAAAACGACGGCCTGGACTAGATAATGGAGCAAAGGTAGCTCATAACAGACCAGAAAATGTCTAAAGCATGTCTATTTCTCAGGTTTCCACGGTTTAATGGATCAAGTTTTCTTTTTTAGCTAAAAGCACATAGAGAAGGCTGCGCTTCGTTACCTGTTGGCTCAAAGAAAACTTAGGCTCGCGGTCGGAGATGTTACTGCAACGGAGAATGGGAATGGAAATGTAGAATGAGGAATGGGGAATGGGGAATGGGGAATGGGGAATGGGAAATGGGAAATTGGAAATTGAAATGGGAAAACTGAAAATGGGAAATTAAAAATGGTGAAGTAGAAAAGCTGTCAACCGTAGATAAGAAGTGAAATTCTTTTGCTAATTACTAGGTGTGTGATCAAAGTTGCATGGAGTTTTAAATAACTACAGTTATTAGAAAGAATTTTATCAAATACAACAAATTGTTAGCACTATAAAATACACCACAACGACGTTTTAGGAGTTCAGTACATTGTTTGCTTCCCGTGGCTTTCCTTTGGCAGGGTTCGTACAGGTCATGGACAACCTGGAAAGTCATGGAATTTTAGAATTTCATTTTCCAGACCTGGAAAGTTAAAATTTAAGTGTGGGTCTAGGAAAGGCATGGAAAATTGTGTGTATTAAAGAGTACAAAATGAATTATGTTTTTTCGTGAATAAAATAATGAAAACGCACCCAAAATGAAAAATTATTTCCTAGAACATGCTCCAATTTAGGTCATGGAAAACTTGGAGAAGTCATGGAAAAGGTCATGGAAAGTCATGGAATTTCAAAAGCTCAAAAGAGTACAAACCCCGTTTGACCACAGAGACCACTGTGGCCAAATCACCGGCAGCTGGTCACCGTTCTCCAAACACCGACCGGCAGTCCCATATTCTTATAGTTTTTGTAAATCGAAATATCTTGGCTAATCCAAACTGTGATATGTCAATTAAGAAGTGGAAAGCGATTCAGATGAGAGCCGTAGATTTCAAAGCGACTAGAGAAATGTTCACAAAGATTGGCGTAGCTGGGTCCCATTTTGGTACCAGCTATTTAGACAAAATTATGGCACCTATTGTCAGATCTTTACCGTCATACGTTAAAGACAGTCAACATGGTCACTATGGATATTATATCTCTTTACACCGTCATCCCAAATGGCGAAGGTCTTCTAGCCCTCAAACATTTTTTTGATTTACGCACTGTTAAGGAACCAAGCTCGGAAACACTACTCCGCCTGGCTGAGTTAGTGTTAAAAAATCTTCCAATATCGACGACTCTGATTTTTCCCTACAATCAGAGGAAATCTGCAATTTCTTCGACAAACGCGGCTATCCTGCTTCTGTTGTTCAAGTGGGCCATCATCGCGCCCAACAAATTGATCGACAGTCAGCACTACAAACGTCACAGAAAGAAAACAACGATAGAATTCCATTCACCCTCACAACCACGCAGTAACATCCATCATTCTCAAAACCTTTAAATTAATTCAAAATGATCCCGATACTGGTAGAATCTTTTCGCAACCTCCATTAATTTCATTCAAACATAGGTAACCTTTTAGTCAGAAGTGCATTCCAAACAAGTGATCAACCCGGAACTTTTAAATGCGCTCGCGCACGATGCAAAAAAAGCCATTTCATTCACAACGTTGACAAAATATCGGGACTCAAGCGATCTATCAAGATCACTGATCATTTCACCTGTACCTCAGCCAATGCCATCTACTGCATAACTTGCACTCTTTGCAAAAAGTTCTACATCGGCGAAACAGGTAGACGACTAGGCGACCGATTCCGAGAACACCTTCGGGACGTAGAGAAAGACGACAAAAATGCACCTAAACCGGTCGCGAGACA
Organism: Blastomussa wellsi; assembly: GCA_947652115.1. Taxonomy (NCBI): domain Eukaryota; kingdom Metazoa; phylum Cnidaria; class Anthozoa; order Scleractinia; family Plerogyridae; genus Blastomussa; species Blastomussa wellsi. The sequence goes on along the minus strand of OX393566.1, from coordinate 13,923,401 downwards.
CTTCAATCTCCCAAATCATTCTAAGCAACATATGGCAGTCTTTGGCCTTTCCCTTCACCAAGTAAGCACAGAAAGCCGCAAAACTCTAGCACAAAAATTTATTTTTCAAATCGGCACTCTTAATCCTTACGGTATCAACGAACGCTTTTCATTCAACTAATTTATTCCATTGGTTTCACGTTACCAGGCACCAACCAATAGCGAAGCTCCATCTTTCTGTATATAAACCACACGCGACCCACAATTCCTTTATTCGCTCCGACGAAGGGCTAACGCCCGAAACGTCAGCTCTTGAATCTCTTTACGGTGGCCAATTCACATTATCAACCCAGTTGACAAAACCAAATTATACAGTCCGAAGAAAAGTTAAGTCTGTCTATATTCGATCGAAACAAATGCTAGCAAACTGAGTCATCGAGGGAGACTAACTGTTCTTTCACGGCTAGTTGTATGTACACTGGTGATCTGATTTAATAACCCGGTCATCTGTTTTAAAACTGCTTGAAACCCGCCCACCTTGATGTATTCCCTTTCAATTTTGAGCTGCAAAGACATTTTCGAAAGTTTTGGTTCACCATGGGCAGCCCATAACCCCACTTTTGACATATTAATGGCACCATTCTATGAGCAACGTCTCTTCTGTAGTTTGAAGGCAACCTTAACTCTTAAGGCAAGTTGATATTCATGAAACAGTCAGTGCCTAAATTACAGATTTTACCGGAAAAGAGATAAATAACATTTAATAGCACCAGAAAATAAAAGAAATCTTATTTCTCTTTTATTCCGTAATATTTGGAATTTAGGTGTAACGTGGAGATTCCCTTTACGTTTTCTACTTGTTCCATTTGGTATTTGGGATGCAAATTGCAACATATGACTCTAATTTTTATTTGACGATTAAAATTAAAATCTGCACTTTCTATAATAGTTAACATAACTGTAAAGATATCACCTAACAGAAAACGGCTTCTCAAGGAACTCAAATGTTGCTGTTTTGATCAACTCAGGTCATCCTGGAAGGGCCATGTATTTCATCATCAGTGGACGTGTGTTAGTTCAAGTGGCACAGAATGACAAACGGACAGGGAAAACCAAGAAACAGGTTAATTTCTGGTTTATAGCAAATAACAAAAACTTGTTTTATCTGAATTTTCCCAGTGTAGATGAGTTAGCTAGCTATATAGGAATTCATCGACAGCAGCAATGGGAAAAGTAGACAGAAGTTTGTCAGCTCGCATGCACTCACAACCACCAACTGACCAAAAATGATCAATGATTGTTGTGCGAGAACTACGTTGATATAACACCACCTCAAACGTCTTTTGACTCGAAGGGGCTTGGTCACCGTGATTGAAGTCTAGTTTGGTATTGTATAAATTGCCTTCAAAACAGCGATAAACTCACCAAGGTAACACAACACTAAAGAGATAACAATAAACTGCGAAGAAACAAATGGTTTCAAATGAGATTGATTGGGTTCGATTAAGATTAATTCGATTAAGTGAATCCTACCACACGAAAGAGCATCCAGGCCTTAGTCAGATTGTGAAGTTTGAGCATGATTGGAGTAAAGGGAAGTCAATGGTGGGTCTTCCCTCGAACAAGGGAGTTTATTGGGATCGAGTGGAGGGAAACCTGTCCCATTCTCGTCCCCATAGCCCTTTTCGTTTCTCTTAGCCAGCAGGGCCTTGGCACTAGAAACGAAGGGCTCTGGAGACATAGGAGTTCAAGTCCGAGATTCTAGGACTTCCGGACTTCATGTATATAACATTGATGTTTCTACATGTTGTGTCTTGTAATAAGGCGGCCGACGAACATTTTGACTTCAGTTTAAGATTTCTTTGTTCTCAACAGCCATTAAAAAAATTCGATTTTTTTGAAAATCGTATGTCCCCAGAGCCCTTCGTTTTTCGTGCCAAGGCCCTGCAGGCTAAGAGAAACGAAAAGGGCTATTGGGACGAGAATGCACCTGTCCCTCCAATCCACACAAAGGATTTTCACAAGTGTATTACGTCTTTGTATTTAACCGGATAACACAGTCCTCTGCTCGTTTAGAACGTGGCTAATATATATTTCAGATCGTTGGAGAGATGTTCGCTGGAGACTCCTTTGGGGAGTTGGCACTTCTTCACGACATCAAAAGAGCAGCAACTATCATTTGCAAGGGAACCGCTGAGTTCCTGACGGTAGACAAACCGGATTTTGATATGGTACATATACATATACTCTTAATAAGCTATCAAGACTCTTGTAACGGTATTTACCGATGCTATATATGATAAACCTTTTCTTCTGGTTTGACAGGTTTTGAAAAAGTGTCATCAACAGGAATGGGAGACTAGGATCTCGTTGTTAAGGTCGCTGCCATATTTCAAAAACTACACACCCAAGGAGATAATACAATTAAATACAAGAGCTAGACTGGTTGAGTATCCTGAAAACACGGTGAGTTATCAGTATACTGGACAGTAAGTCAGACCGGGTATTAAGTTTGACTGTTTAATGGATAAACGATAGATACTTAGATCGGCTGTCAGCCATGCTGTCTTCCTAACTAGGTAACCAAGCCTAGGAGTCCCAGTGTTCTTAGTGAGCCGCACTGGTGGCCAGTCTCTGCCGGTTAGGATACTACACTCCCTCCATGCATACAAAATAGTGAGGGCTAATGTTGATAAACTCATAGTAAACACAACAAATTGTAAAGTGAGAATGTTCCTTCATCGAATCTTATCTGGTAGCACACAGTCCGGGTACTTGTCTCGGAGATACTCGCCCGCGCTCCTCCGCAGCCTCGCACTCGGTCCTCCCGTTTGCGTTGGGGTAGCCGGTTGATTTGGTTCAACTGAGCGATCAGTTGAACAGTTCGTGACTCCCCTAGGACGCGTATAATCTGCATCAGGCTGCTGCACTCCGTTGGTAAGATCCGTGTTCTGAGGTGGCTCAACTGGATCATGAGTAGGTGCATCAGTTTCTGCGGCTGGCGTACCTCTTTCTGTTTCCCCATTGGACTGGTAGGGCACCCTTTTGAAGTGTGCTGTTGACCTTGTTATGGTACTTCCATCCTTCCTTTTGGCCACCACCTGGGATCCTTTCCGATACTGAACCTTCAGCGGCTCTTCTTCAAATGGCGGGGTGGCTTTTCTGCGGGCGTCCTGTTTGACCAGCACTGTGTCCCCCATCTGAATGTCGGACGTTTTCACAACTTTCTTGTTGTCGGCATAGGCTTTCATCTGCATCTTTTTCTCTAGATCACGCTGGTACAGCTCCTCGAAATCCAGTTGGCGTGGGATCACACCCACCGGTAGTCTGGTGCGGAACTTGCGGCTGGGGAACATCAGTTCTGCCGGGGCAAGTTTGGTAGTGCAATGCGGTGTTGCACGATAAGAGCGCAGGAATCTGTGTACTTCTTGCTTAAAATTCTGTCCGGTCAGCCTGCATATCTGGTAGAGCTTCTTCAGCACCCTCATAAACTGCTCGGCTTCTCCATTGGCCTGGGGATTCCGAGGTGTCTTGCGTTCATGTTTGAAGCCCAAGTACTTGCTAAAATCTTCAAACTCTTGCCCGCTGAATGGAGGTCCGTTGTCACTGTCCACCGACACTGGTATTCCAAGTGATGAGAAAATCCGGTCCAGCTTCGGTATTACTGCCCGTGCGCTAGTGCCACTGACGAACTCCACCTCTGCCCATCTTGACTGTTTGCATACCACTACAAGCAGATACTCGCCCGTGTTGATTGGCCCCCAAAAGTCCATGGCTACTTCCTTCCAGGGCTCGCTTGGTAAAGGGGTCATTCGCAGTGGTTCGCGTTCGTAAGACGGCGTTACCACTTGGCACGGATGACAGTGCTGGATACATGCTTCCACCATTCTGTCCAAACCCGGAAACCATACCCTGGTTCTGAGGTACTCCTTTGTCTTTGTGACCCCTTGGTGTCCTTCATGGGCGAGCCGGACCACCTTATCTCTTAGTGTACTGGGTACCACTATGCGAGCTCCTCTCACCACCAGTCCCCCTACTACGGCTAACTCTGTGAAGACTGGGTCGAACTGTGGTCCCAGAGTTTTTCGTTCTTGTGTGGTGAAATACCCTCTGGCTATTGCGCTCTTGAGCTCTGTTAACTGTGGATCCCGGCCCGTTTGCTCAAGGAGTTCTTCCCACGACACTGCGTCTGGCAGCGAAGCCTGGACTACTGCCATGATATCCTTCTCAAATACTTCTTCTGCATCTCTGGCTGTCCATTCTGCCTGGTGATCTGCGAAGTTTTCTTGCGCCACAGATGGCCCTGGGTGTCTGGAGTTGTAATCTGCCTCATTTGCCTCCGCTCCTGCCTTCTTGCCGGCAACATAATTGAGTCTATAGTTGAAACCTTGCAGACGAACTCTCATTCTTTCTATCCTCAGCGGTGCCGTGGTTTTGTGGGTCGCAAACAGGGGCACCAGGGGCTTGTGATCAGTGTCAATGTCGAATGTGTCCCGGAGTCCGTACAAGTAGATCTGATTGGCAAACACACCCCACTCTACCGCCTTTGCTTCCTTCTCCAACTGTGAATACCTCGTCTCAGTGTCAGTGAGAGCTCTCGAGCGGTACGTGACTGGCCTCCATCGTTTTGCTTGTGGGTCGTACTGCTTCATGGTGGCTGCTATGCCTTGTGGTCCTGCGTCCGTCTTTAATTTAGTCTGGCGTTGGGGATCGAAGTACGCCATTACCGTGTCTCCTGTTAGCATTGCTTTCACTTGCTCAAACGCCTTCTGACAATCTGGAGTCCACTGGAATTCAACTCCGTCCTTGATAAGTTCCCTTAGAGGTGCTGTGACCTGTGCGAAGCCTTCCATGAAGTCGGCATTGGCACCGGCGAAGAACAAGAATGATCGCACTTCTGCCTGCGATTCCGGTGGGCCTGCTGCTTGTAACGCTGCCACCTTGCTTGGATCCGGCGAGATTCCCTCACTGGAAAACACTTTACCAAAGAACGTGACCGCTCGTAGGTTAAATCGGCTTTTCTTGATACTGAGGGTAAGCCCGTGTTCTCGCCAGAGTTGCAGTATATGTTTGAGAGCCTGGTCATGCTCGTCCTGCGTTGCCCCATAGATCAGTATGTCGTCGTAGATGCTGATGGCGTTGGGTTCCAGCGACACAACTTTACGCACTTCTTCGTTGAATATTTCTGCCGCGCTGTTGACCCCGAAGTGTAACCTCTTGAAACGCTTGAGCCCGCGGTGTATGTAGAATGTGGTCAGCTTTCTGCTCTCTTCTGCCAGCTCAAGCTGCATGTAACCATCATTCATATCCAGGTGCGTGAAGTATTTAGCGCCGTTGAGCCTAGTCTCCAGTTCCCGTAAGGTAGGTATGGTGTGCCTCGTCCTCTTGATGTACTTGTTCACATCGGTCATGTCTAAGCTAGCCCTGACACTTTCACCGTCCTTCTTCGGTGTGAGAACTACGTTACTACACCAGTCAGTGGGCTCGTCTCCTACATCTTCTATGATGTCTAAATCTTGCCATTTGTCCAGGATCTGCTCGAACTTGTCTTTCAAGGGTAGAGACACTCTTCTCTGTTTCTGCACCGCTCCTGGGGCGTTGGGGTCTACATGCAGCTTTACGGTCACCCCTCTAAGTTTCCCGATGCCGGTAAAAACATCTTCATACTCTTGGATCATGTCTCTTATGGCTTGCCGTTCCTCTCCCAGTACCGGCTGCGGTGCTTTTGTGGTCTGGTCGATGTGATATTCCACGAGGCCCATATTTTCAGCTGCCTGTCGACTCAGGAGCGCCGTGTTCCCTCGACCCTTGACTACGTAGACCATTTCCTGGATGTTCTTTTGATTTCTGCTAATGGTGGCAAAGAAACAGCCAACTAATTCCAAAACTGGTCCCGTTCCATCCCCTGAATAACTTCTTATGATCGCCTTGGTTGGCTGCAGACGGCTTGTACTTTTGAGACTCTCAAAATGTTTTTCAGTGATGACCGTAACATCTGCTTGAGTGTCCAGGTGTAGTGTGATTGGGACGCTGTCTACTTCTAGTGTCACTGTAGGGTTTCGCGATTTACCCTGCACCACTTGGTAAAGATACACACGGTGGGCACAAGTCCACTTGAAATCGCTCACGTTCGCCATTCATTGTGTTCAGCGGTTTGCCGCGTTAATGCCACAAAATTTAAAACAATGGCGGCTATGATAAGTGTTGAGGAAGCTCGTGAAAAAGTTCTGGAAGACGATGATGAGTTGGAGAATATTGAGAGCGTAGAAATAGAAGGAGAGGCATTCGACAACAAAAATTTCCTAGCAGAAACGCTCAAAAAATCCCTTCAAAGTCTTGGAAATGACCTCGTAAATGGGGAATGTTTTTTAAATACAAGTGTGGAAATGTTGGTTCCTCTGTACCACTTGTTACGAAACCAAGTTCCAGGGACAACACAGGCCGCTAAAATTTTGAATAGCTACCCCGTATACGCTGGAACCATTTTTTATACTGAATCAAGGTTTTGGCTGGAGTCAATTCATCGACGCCTATCAGGAAGACGCCGCGTGAGAAACCCTTTCTACGCCGAAATCACTCGTGACATTCCCTATGGGATTTTTAGCATCCTGCTGAGGATGATAAAAGGTATAGATGGATTTTGCGAACCGTTTGTTAACTTTGGGAGGAACAAAAAGGCAGAAGTTGTGTCCTTTACTACCCTACGACCAGTCAAGCAGCTTTTGTCCATACTTTCCGGGATGAGCGAGGTAGAGGTAGTGTCCTATTTCAAACGAACCTTGACTGGGAAAAAGTGTGGCAGTAAAGTTGCAGTTCTCGCCTCTGAAGAAAAGGACATGGCCTTTATGTACAAGATTAGTAAAGGCCAATTTGTCATTTCGTATTACTTTGGGGAATGGAACACTCATGGCTTCCCTCAGCACAATTAACACTGCAAAAATGGAGCCAGTTTGTTTTTAAATATCCAGCTTTGAGTATAGTTTGGGGATTTCACAAAACTTATCAGCCCATAGTGGAGACTTTTAACTGTTCGAACAACATTTTGCTTAAGGTTACTTATTGTTCTGACCATTCACAAACATGCCCTGGGGTGTAGGGCATCTGATTTCCCCCCCCCCCCCCACATACACATGCACACACCCGTGCGATGCAGGTTAACAATGGTAGGCACATGTATGGTATTTTAATGTAAAATTGACAGAAACACAACAATAGTAATGTTGTATGCATTCTCTGTATCTGATGTTATATTTTGTGAATTCATAGCATGTGTCATCAATCATCAAAACCTATATTTAGGGCATCTTACTAAAACAGCTCAAAAAAGTTACTACTCAAAGGTAGCTGAGCACAGTTGTTTTAATAATACTATGAAGACATGTCAGTCAAAATCACTGATCTTTAATCCTGTATCATTCTAACAGCACAGAAATTCTAACAGTGATGTTGTCTATAAATACTAATTGTACAATGCAAGTTGAAATCATTGATCCTTATCTTGTCAAGGCATTACATATACTGCATTAGCACATTAAATGTTTATATATAGTGCTATTTGTTTACAAAGACTTCAACAATAAAGCATGAGTCAAAAAAGCCAGAGCTTTACGTAGAGAAAACATTCTGGTGCAGAGAAAACTTCCTTTTTGGACTGTACTTGTATGTAAGAGAAGAAAGCACTTCACATGCAACATTAACCCTTTCACTCCCACGATCTAAAATCCAATTCTCCTAACTGATGACCATATAAATCTTTGTTGGCTGTTCCTTAGAATTTGGTGTTACATAAAGTCACTATCCCCTAGTTGATAATTTTGTAAATTCTCATCACCTGTCTCCTTGACATAGTACTAAAATTATTAGGAGAATTTATTTGCTGGTCACTCCTGGAAGTGAAAGGGTTAAACACTTTATTCCCTACACTTTCTGTCAATTAATTTTGTTTCCTGTGAATGTTTCAGCAGGTGGAGCCAAGAAAAACATTGCATGTATACTGAGTAATTATGTTGTGGTTCAGTTTTATCCCTGTTTCAGATTTTATTTTCCTTCATTCTTGGGCATGTTAATGTATGATAATGAGTTTGAAACAAAGGAAAATAAAATTTGAGCCAAGGATAAAACTGAATCACAACATAAACATAAAATATTTCTTTAAGTCTCAATATCCACATGCAAATTCTCCTGACTAATCTGCATACATTTCCTTATAGCATTTGTTGGGAGAATTTGTTGAAAGATCAAACAAATTTTCTTTGGTGTCTATTTCATTATGCAATGCCAATATGAGGAGAAATTTAAATGTTGGTCACTCTTGGGACTCAACAGATTAAAAATGGCTGTAATTAAAATGAATATCTTATGTGACATTAAAATGAGTCACAATGGGAGATAAACAGATAAAAATAGGAGCAATGCAAAAACTTTTAAAACTACTGTACAATTTAAAAGATACACTGCTGTTATTAAAATCTATAAATTAGTTACAGTCACTTCAAGCCTTATGAGTTAACTGATCAAACAAGGAGCAATGCTAAACCTCTTAATAAATAATTTACAATGTTATTAAAGATATGATCACTTGTTACAAGATGAAATCATGCATAAATATAACTACTACCCCTTATTTGCTCTTTGCAAGAGCTTGCATTTATGCACTATAATTTAACCTTTTGTAGTAGTATTCCATGCCCTCTGGTTTATAGTTACATACATTAATTCACCTATATGCATGCATATGCTCTGGTATGTAAATACATTAAAAACTGCTGTTATTAAAATCTATATACAATAATGGGACATTCAATTTAGGTCATAGTCCCTTCAACAGCTAAAAAAGGAGCAATGCTTCATAAGCCTTAAAATATACTGTACATTTAAGATGGGCATTTCCCACATGGTAAAAACATGCATAAGGTCACTCACCCTTTGCTCTTTCAGCAGCACCCACTATACACTCTGGTATGTACATACATTAATATGGCAGGTGGAACTTGGGAAGGGACAAGTGAAAAGTCAAAGTTACTAGCCCATGGGGCAATATAATTTTATTTCAGAAGTTTAGTCCTGCCCTGCTATACTATGTACAACATATCCAGTAAATGTGCTGGTGACATTATTAAAATGTTAATGTTTATTTTGCCTATATCAGTCAGTTGACTGCTTAGAACCATAAGAATCTTTCACAGGATCCACCTGCCTGGATTTTGCTTTTACTTTGCTATTGTGTTGCCAGTCACTGCAAACATTTTGAGGGGCTGAATGCCAATTCCACTATGTTTGCTATATAGCCTACAAGCTGTATTCCCTACAACACTATGGTTGTCCGCATTGCAGTTGTTAAATGCCTCCCACAGGGACAATGACAAAATCCACTGGCTTGAATGAAAATATCACTGATGAGAAACTTAAGTTAATACAATGGTGCAAACAGAAGTGAGTAAGGGTTCAATTTATTGTCATATGATAGTCACTTTACAATTGACTGCGACATTAATTTCAACCACTTTCTGCAAGCTGGTCTTAATCAGGCAATAGTGTCACTCAACTGCTTTGCCTGTCTCTCACAATAGATACTTTTTTCTAGGTAATAAAATTCCACTTCTCTTTGGAAATGCTCATAGAACCCCTGTTATAAAAGAAAATTGTACAAATATCATAGCTTTTACTCATGCGCATAACAACTAGTGGTTCCCAGACAAAAGAAGCCTGAAAGAAATAACACATCATTGAAGAGCTGTTTTTTTGCCTTTAACAGGCAATCAGACAAATTCCTACACAAGCAACCTGCAATGATTTGACAATCTGCAGGTTTCACAGATCAGAACAATATACTGTAGTGCAGTATCATGTCTACCTAGAAACTAAGTTTTTTCCCTCTTTAACACTTGCCTCTATTTTAGCCCGTAGACTGTTGGAACAGATCACACATTTGTTATCAGTTGAACCCTTTTGAAGCCCACAATAGCAAAACAGTGGATCTGAATTGTTGACCTGCTTGGGAATGTAGGAAAGGGATGAAGAGTTACAGTTAGCATTAGACCAATTATAGCCCTTCCCTCTTAACCACAAAAGGGAAACATATTCATGGAGGAAAATCTGTTCCCAGCGGGAATAAAACATGGTGTTGTTACTGTACTTGGAAATGAAAACATGCTTGGCTTCTCTTCCCTCCATTGAATTGAGGCCAAGGCCAAGACCATACTTGCTTTTCATATCCTGGGTGTGGGCAGGGACAATGTGACCGATGGTCCAGACCGTAGGGTTAACATGAAAAAAAATAGCATTTGCCCTGGAGTACCTTGTACACATGACTTTGAGTTCACTCACCTGCTCATCTGTTATCACTAAGCGACTGAAAAGTGATACACAGTCCCTTAGACAAAGACAAATAAAAGCAATGACATGGAGAATTGTGACTTCTCTTCCTGGATTAGCCTTGCATTCAACAGCTGAAATTAAAGACATAAAATACAACAAAAACAACCTTGAGTCCTTACCAGTAAAACGATACTCAAATTGTTTGCCATTGGCTTTGGTTTCATCAAACCACTTGATCACCTTTTTAGCCAATCTGGATAGGCCGCATTTACGCATAGCAGTGACATACCTATAAAAAGGAGAATTTGGAGACACCTGCAAGAAAGACTTGACATCATCACTTAGCTTTGACATGGCAATGACTTCATTTAATAGCTGTCGGTGGGCAAGTGCACATGCATTATTTTTAAGGTGTAGAGGATCAACATGTGCTCTGTCTATTAGTTTACCTACCACAGGGTTAAATTCTTGTCGGCTATGTCTTTGTGCAATGAAATTAGTGATCTTAGATCTTCGTGCGGACTCAGATATTTTTTGCTTTGCCAAAGACTTTTTAAACTTCTCAACCTGGTTTGCAATAGTAACCCTACTTTCATATTTCCAAGGTTTCCAAGTTTCCTTCCCATTTGAGCCAAAAGTTCCATCAAGCTCATTCATTGTTGCAGTACTTACATCTGCAAATGTAGAAAAGTATGTAGCAGAGTTAGACAGTTCTCCTGCAAGAAAACACAACATCTTCATATCATTTGGTAACTCAGAAAAACAAAATTTAACATCAACTGAGATACCAGAGCAATCCACTGAGTAAGTGTTCTTCTCTATATCACTAATATCACTCACCAGCTTTTTGAGAAAGCGTGATACTGGAACACAGTCTTCCTTACAGTTTGCACCAAACACAAGAAAATTCTCATTGCTACTTAGAACTCCCCTACCTATATTCAGTAAACTCACGAGCCAAGCACAAGCAGTGTCGTCCTTCCCAAATGGAGCCCCATCACCTCCAAGTGAAACATGAAAAGTGTTAACTTGTCTTTGAAACCAAATCAGCTGGTACCTACTCTGAGAAAGATAAAATTTTGCTAAAGAAAGGAGTAACTGTTTAACATCACGATACATACCATCAACTTTCTCCTCCTCTTCGAGACCATAGCAGAGAGTATCCCTGACACTGTACAGTTGTCCAATGTCAATGGACTTGATAAAAGGCATGAGCCTATTGTATGGGACAAGCCTTGGGAGAGGGCAAGAATTAACTGCAATGCGCACAGACTTAGAGTTATTTTTTGCATAACTGCTATCCCTATAAGTTGCTCGATATTTTCTCTTCCCCATAACACCCCCACTATAGTAAACTGCAATACTTCGTAACATGTTGGTATCAGATTTCTCAAAAGCTGTTAACTCTTTCTTGTACAATTTTGGTATAACCTTATTAGTAATCTTTTTACTTTTAGAAAATACATCAATCATTATCTTTTCTGTGCACTTCTTTGCGGTTGTTTCACAAAGGCCAACTTCTGCAGGTTCCCTGGAATTATTTGCATTCTGAACTCCATTTATCTGGCAAGCAGCTTCAAATAACTCAGACCTCCTTTTTCTGCCTACTGATGACGATAAAGCATCCAGGCTTGTTGGGTTCTTTTTGCGCTGTTCAACAGACTTCTCTGGTAGATATCTTCCTTTCTTGCAAGGTGTTGTTAAATTGAACTCTAGCTCACTAGCTATCTCTCCTGTCTGCTCTAACTCTCTGACTACATGTTCAACCTAAATACAATTATAGTGAAACAGCTTAACCAGGGCCACCTAATGTTTGACACTAATCACAAGACTACTATAGAACAAAAGATTTGGAGTTTGTTCATCAGCAAACCAATTACAATAAGAGACAAATTTAACTGTGAGTTTGACAAGAGCATAAATTTTGTTCTCAAAAGATTCTGGACGACCGTCACCCAGGTTGAGCTCATTGCAATGTAAAAAGAAAATTAAAAAACATTGTTGAGATAGCAGAACTTAAAATAATGGGGCTCTATGCTCATATCTCAACTGGCATAAGATTCCAATTCTCAACACAGAATAATAGTTATGACATGCTCTTAACCCTTTCACTTCCAGGAGTGACCAGCAAATAAATTCTCCTAATGATTTTAATACTCTGTCAAGGAGACAGGTGATGAGAATTTAGAAAATAATCAACTAAGGAATAGTGTATTTATGCAACAGGAACGGGCAACAAAGGTTTGTATGGTCATCAGTACGTTTATAGGAGAATTGGATTTTAGATCTTAGGAGTGAAAGGGTCAACATGCCTATTACACAGTCATATATTACTTTTGTTTCCAGACGTTCCAACCTTTGCTTCTTAGCTCTCAGCTCTTTCTTCTTTTCCTCAATTTTAACATTTTCTACAATAATTTTCTCAGACTGTCTAACTGCTTCTTCCCTTTTCTGCTTATGCATGGTCATAAAGGCTCCCACTTGGAACCTCCTGTACTTCCTCTTCCGTGAACCACATTCAGCCATGGTTCTCAGCCATTTACGAGGTTCTTTCAGCGAAGAAATTGTTGCTCTCGAATGCGTCTCCTTCCATTTCTTCACACTTATTCGTCTTCCAGAACTTTTCCCCTCCCAAATGTGGTGAGAAAAAAATCTGCAATGAATGCGATCATGCGAACGTTCGATTCAGCACGAGTACTACGAACTAACGTTTTATTGTTAACTGGAAAATTACAGTAAGATATATGAAGAAAAACAACCGCGCGAAATGTTTTTTCGAAAAACAAAAAACATACGACGAAACATCGACATTATTTGAAAGCCAGAGAAGCAAAACTATGAAATTATAATGACAACAAAAGAAAATGAATGAAGGCAAAGAATACACATTTAACAACTGGAAGTTAAGGTGTGAAAGGCAGTCTTAATTATATAGCTAGGGTGTCTGAAAAAAATAAAGCTACCTACCATTGTTTGGTATCAAAAGAAACAGCAGAAATTGATCTATCAAGATGGCTTCTCCGATCTCAACTGCAATGCACAAAGGGACGTCTGGGAAGGTCTAAAAACAAGTCACGGACTCCTCTTTTAATTCGTACCCAGGTTACCAAAAAATCACCCGGTCCAATATGGCGACCAGTCACGAGCGTCAAGAGCAATTTTGAGTGTATTTGTGCCCACCGTGACACATCTTCCGTTTCCTCTGCGTCATCTTGCACACAAGTCTCACTAGGCTTTAGTCCTGCCTCCACGGCTCTGACTTGTTTGCCGGGGCGATAACCTTTCTTGCCCGGACACACTCTCGCAAAGTGGTTGATTCCCCCGCATCTCAAACAGTTCTTTCCCTTTGCGGGGCAAAAACTTCCTTTGGGGTGAGCATCATTTCCACATCCTGTACATACGGGTTTAGTTGTTGGGTTGCCTGTGGCCCTGTCTGGGGTACTATTCCTCATGCTATACCGTCCTGGCCTTGTGATCTTATTCACTTCTTTGCTTTGATTTGTGTGCACCTGCTGTTCTTCTTCTTTATCTTTACACGCACCGCTTATTACGATCTCACTCCCCTCCTTGGCTATTTCAAATGCTTTCACCGTTTCACGGACCGATTTGAGATCCCCATTCTTTCGGATCAACTCGTTGCGAAGCTCGCTGTTACTCGTTTTTACCACCGTCAACATGATGATAGCGCTATCCAGTGTGATTGGAAACTCGCAGTGGAGCCCTTGTTCCCTGCACTTCGTTTCAAAATCGGCAAATGGTAAGTCAGAAGGCCACTCTATGTTGAGGAGTTTGTACAGTTCCAAGGTGTTGTTCCGGTGGGCCTCGAAGTGTTGGTTGAACTTCTCTATGTGCGACGCGTAGGTAGTAGGCTGTTCCGGTAGTGTTTCCACTAGCTTTTGCAGCTCTTCGCCACCGACCAACAAAAACAAGTCGAGTTTGTCTTCCTCGCTCACCGCCATCCAGCGCGTAGCTCGCTCGAATCGATCTCGCCACAGCTTCCATGCTTTCTCGCGTTGTCCCGGTTCTCCCTTGAAGTTCATAGCACCCACACTCGTCCGAACGCTTGCAAGGACTCCCGCTTTACTTCTTTGTGTGTTATTTTCCTGTTCCTGACCTTCGTCACCCATTTTTGTCCGATCCTCGTCGCCAATTTAATGGATAAACGATAGATACTTAGATCGGCTGTCAGCCATGCTGTCTTCCTAACTAGGTAACCAAGCCTAGGAGTCCCAGTGTTCTTAGTGAGCCGCACTGGTGGCCAGTCTCTGCCGGTTAGGATACTACAGACTGGGTAATAAGTTAGACTGGGTAAAACGTTTAATAAACTTGGCAGTACGTTTGGCTGAATGGCAAGACTGACTAATTAATGATAAGCCGACTTGACAGAAGACGTTCAAGTCGCAAACACGTTGTTTTAATCGAGCACTCGTGAACATAATGACCAGTAATAGCACACTCAAAAACTTCATGTACGAAGTGTAACGTGTCAATGAATCCAAAGCAAATCCCGCGACTGCATGCGTAGTACTGCGTAGTGTGTAGTAGGGAATCAACTTTGAAGTCAGTTTTTTCGTTTGGGTTAGATCGAAACTACATGTCGAGGTACTGAGTTTCAGTGATGCTCAGAATGCACATATTTCGATCTTGATTTGTGGAATATACTGATATGACTAATGTGAATGCGTTTCATTGTGAACTTGTTTTATTTATAATAAAACTAAACATTTGCTGGCCGAGTGTGAACACAAGTGTATGTATATGTGTGTGTAACTTAGCTTGTATAACCTTGTTAAGTTCACAATTTAATTTTAAACAAGAAGGACGAGTTTATGCGACAAAAGAACGCAATCGTAAGTTCACTTTCGTTTTGTTTCAATAGAGCCGAGAAAAGTAACAAATCCAGTAAAGCGGCATTTGACCCTTTCAGGCTCTTACAGTGTTCACTGGTTTTCACTGAAACGAGGAGTTCGCGTCATTCGAATGCCTATTACCCAAACAATTGATAATACGCGGTTAATTGATAGATCTCCAGTTCTGTAGCGTGAAGCGACAAGAATCAGTTTACTCTCGTGCATGGCATTCACACTAGCTTTCAACCAGCGTGTTGAATGCATCATAACAAAGCATACTTCTTTATTACAATAATTAACTTTGACTTGTCATGATTGCGTACCTGACGTCTTAATTAATATGTTCAGAAGTTCGAACACGTTTCACTGAATTTTGCTATGTTTCAGTTCAAGAATTGAATTGGGGAGTTTCCTTGGTTTTCACATGATGTAAAATCAGCAAAACTATATAAGCATGCCACTTTTTTCCAACAAGTCATCAATAAATAACGAAATAGAGGACTTCTGGTTTCAGCATTATTTCACATTTGAACGGAAGGTCGAGTGAAATCAATATCTGTAAAAATGATTAGGAGCTTGGATGATTGAGTCTTATATATCTTAATTATATAATTTCAACAGAAATAAGTTTAAATAAATATGTTTTATTTTTGTAGGTTTTCTTGTCTGTGAATTATTGCATATTTCGTTTCGGCTAAGAGTCACTAAAGGTATTCAACAAACAGTTTAGATATAATCACAAGAAAGGCACACGCCAAAGTAGTACATTTCGAGAGGGTTGGATGTTATTGATCTTAGAAAGCGATAAAAATCGTTTTCTTTTCCATCGATGGAGTGGTATTTTAATGCGTGGTGACCACACCGTGAATCACAGCTGGTAGTTGACGCCGACGCTGTGTTCTTTGACATGTTTCAAATGCACCTTTTTGACATTTTTTTAATTTATTCAAACCAGAAGAAAACTGTTGATTGCATTATTTATATACGCACCAGTCCACTAGTGATTACTGACTCACATAAAGAGCAACTTAACATTTTGTAAAAAGATTGAGTTGAAATTTATGTGTAAAGTAGAGAAGCACAGGGACGATGCGGAAATTATCTTAAATCAAACTTACTTCAAATAGGATTTGGTTTTTGAAATTGTATTTGCATACATTTTTATTAAAGCTCTGTTCATTTCCTCATACACATAATTGCTAGTCCATGTACTGATGTAAATCTTGATTTTGCGTGCTATTTAGAGATTGTATGATATTTTGCCTTTGTTGCTGTAAGACAATAGTTATCGTATTTGGATAAAAGCGTGACATATTATTAACTCACCTAAAATGATTGATCGAGTTGTCGTCAGTTTTGACAGCACGCCATTTCATGTACGGTGTTTCGTCGTATTTTGTGTGTATTCCCATCTGAGTCAACATAAACCTTGTCATAATGCATGCGTCGATCGGGCATCATTTGGAAAGTTTGTTATGATAAAATCATCTTGAAACTGGTTTATATAACAAGACTTGCACATCTTGACTGAATTTCGAAACCTGTTTTGTTTCCGAGGTCTTTGTTCCTCTTGAATTTTTTTCTTTCTTCTTTAAGGTGGATAGAACGGAAACTCCGCCTACTGTAGAGAGAATTCGTGGCCTTATTTGTTTTTCGCCTGTCTTAACAGAGCACACAGTACTCGCCACCTCAGCGCCTTGGCCTTTTCAATCTGCGCCTGAAAGTTTGGCTTCTTTATTCCACTTGTGTTTCACATGCGAAGCGCTAAATGCGTTCTACTTCCGACTGAATAAATTAGAATTTCGACGCTGCGTAAAATTAGATTTGCGACCGTACTTCTACACCTCTGGCCGTCCATGACTCCTACTAACTTTACCTCGTCGACTGTAAGTCAACTGGAATTGTGCCGGGAACCGACATTTAAACCATTTGTCGCCCAGTCGTGCTTTCTCATCTTCATCGCCATCACAACACTGATCGGGAACCTTTCCGTATGTTTGACTGTATTATTCAACACCAATCTTCACACATTCACCAGCTATCTCGTCGCTTCATTGGCCTGTTCGGATTTAATGGTTGCCACGTTCTCGCTTCCATTTCGCATCCATCAGACACTACACAACACAAACTGGTGCCTGAGTGAAGATGCTTGTTTGTTCTGGATCTGGGCTGATCTGTTCTGCTGCTGCGCTTCCATCGGAAACTTAGCATTAATAAGTGTCGATAGATTTTTGGCCACGAAGTATCCCTTGAGATATCACCAAATAGTGACTAGGAAGACATCGTGGGTGATGGTGTCCTCAGTGTGGATTTACTCGTTGATCGTGGCATCTTCTGGCTTGACCAACTGGACCTATCCTACTGGGATGATCGTTGGAATCGATAATGGCTGCTACAAGCCCGATCCTTACTTTTACACTTTCGCTGCCATTGTAGGTTTCTTCTTGCCACTTGTGGTCATTATAAGTGCTTATTGTTACATTTTCAAGATCGCCATGGAACATTTCCGCGCTATTTCAAGATTAACAACACCTACTCCTCCAAGCGTGTGTCCTCAAAGAGGTGATAATCACCAAACATTGTACAAGCAACAATTGAAAGCCACAAAGACTCTAGCGATTGTGGTGGGAGCTTTTGTCGTTTGTTGGTTACCAACTTTCGTCATTTTACTTGTCCAAACCTGGTGCCAAACATGCTTAAATAGTCAACATAATCCAGAGTTAAGCGGTCTGTTCTACTTCATTAATATCGCCTTTGTCTACACGCTACCGAACATTAACTCCGCCATTAATCCCTTCATCTACGTTGTTTTTAGCAAGGATCTGAGGCAGGCATTTATCAAGACTTTTAGATCTTTATATCAAGACCTCTGTGATATCCGAGCTGGAAAACAATCAGATATTACGAGTTTTTCGTAATAATTATCATAAACAACTGCTCACTTTAAAGGTTACATTAATTTATTGACTTTGCTTATAATGCTATCTGCAGTCCTGAGAAATTTATTGTATTTCGAGTCCATTATATTTATTTTAAACAGGACATCTTCCTTTACGGAAGATGGAAACACTTTTTAATGATATCTTGTGTTTTTTTTCTATTAAACTAAAACCGGGTAAACAATCATTTCATTGCACTAGCATTTGTTGCCGGGTGCACTATAGTAACTGTATCTACGAGAGAATAGTTAAATTCAGTAATAGCCCGCGTATAAGAACCGGCACTTTTCAATTTAGCCTAAAAAAGGTTCTTATATAAGTGGTTCTTAAAGCAAATTTAGGCTACCAAGGTCCTTAAAATAGGTTCTTGTATTTTCATATGAACTTTCATCTGAATATACTATATATATTATAAATATAATATCATAATACAGTATAAATCATTTATTTGTATCATAGAGCAATGCCTATAGGCAGTTCAGTGCAGGTACA
>OX393566.1:13877324-13897324 GCA_947652115.1 Blastomussa wellsi | reverse complement strand
TGGTCCGGTCTGGGAATCAAACTCGAGACCTCCCGCCCGCCACGCACAACTTATCATACACGTATGGCAAGGTTGATAGAATGAAAATGACAGCTTTTTTACTGAAAAAGTCTTGAAAGCGATCTACAACGTTTTATAATTGGCTTGGATTAACCCACAGGGTAACCATCTAATGTGGTTAATTCCTCGTCCGTTTCAGGTGATTCTTCAAGACGCAGGGTCCCCAAGCGAGTTTGCTTACTTTATAAGATCTGGCCAGTGTCAAGTTATACAACAAATGACTCTTATAAGGAGGACTCCTGCTATGGGCAAAAGAAGACTCATTCTACCCCCAGTGAAAATAAATAACAGCATAGACCCCCTGTTTAAAGTAAGATCTTACGATCACGTCAAAAAGCATTTCCTTGTAGTCTGTCGCCTTGGTGAAGGAGATTACTTTGGTGTTGGAGAGGATTTCACAAAAATGAGCATCATATCTGTAAATAAGGTAGGTTTATCATCGCCACTGACACCTGTTACTCAGCAGAACCTCACTCGGCCCTAGTCGTCTCTAGACTCGTGGAATATGTTTCACAATTCAGACAAGCCAGCTTCTGATACAATCCCGAGTTGAGCGAGTAGTCTAATTGTTTCACGTGTCATTGTTTTATACGATGTTATTTCATGACAGCAAAACTGCGAGTTTCATACGTCTTCTTCTGGCCGGGTGCTCCGGCGCGGCAAGAAGGCAGGAAAAGAGTTTTCAAAAACTAAGCTTCACAGGTAACACAGGTATATTCACAGGTAACACTTCAAAACAATTTCACTTTACCCATACATGAGGTTGTAATCCCAGCGTGTGATGGGAACAACATTATGAAGTACAAATAACGTGAGTTCTTTGTGGGGAGGGGTGACATGCTTTCTTACTAGCCTCAAGGCGGTTTCATTTGCACGTTCAAATGTCTTGTTATACTGACGTTTTCAGGTTGAGCTCGTTTTGGTTCCAAGAAGTGCTATAAGTAAACATGACCAGGGACGCAGTTTAGAAGAAATGAAGCAACAACTCGACAAAGAAATGCCTTCAAGAAAAGAGGTGTTTCGCAGTTTTGTGGCAAGCGAAAAATGGCGGCATTACAAGTTAGACGTCTTGGATAAACTGCGGACTAGCAAATGGAAGTTAAACCCAACAACATTAGAGGATGTCCCTGTTTCTATTAGAAATCAATACTTGTATCAACATGAATTTTACTCATGTACAAAAAGTTTACCGCCACTCCGATGAAAATTTAAAAAACAACGATGAAATATTTTTGCATCATTTGAAAATAGGAAAGTGTATTTTTCCAAAATATAAAAGAAAACTGTAAATAAAAAAATACCATGTTAATAAATTATTCCTTCTTTAAGGCAGTTTGTTCAGTGTATTATTTTGACTGCAGTATTTTAAAACTGTTATTTTAAACATTCAGTTCAGTGGAATGCAAATACCTCTAATCACTTCAAAAAGAAACACATCCCTTAGTTTATAAACTTTTCTTTGTTCATTTCTTATCACGTTAGTGCCAGAACAAATTGCACTTTTCGTTTAACTCAGCAACTAATTATAATTTGTAAATCATATTAGCAATACACTGTACCAGCTCGTCCTTAATTTCGCTTTCCGTTACTACATCGGGATCATAGTAGTAGTATAGGGCGGCGGGTTTGGGCATTACCAATCAGAAGCAAGGATTTTCGGAATGAACCAATCAGAACGCCGAATTTGGGCCGCATGAACATTTTGCATATAATATATAGATTTAGCCAAGCCTAAAAGCGGAGCTCCGTATTTTGGTGGTCCTTTATAATTTCTGAAATTGCGTGCTGAAAAGTAGTAACGTGAGCAACACTTCAGGAAAGATTCCACAGCTGAAATAAATAAGAATTATTAAAAACGTCAGCTCCATTTGCAGAATTTCCGCTGAGAATGACCATGAAAAAAACAATACCTGGTCATCGGTCAACTTCAAAAGAACACGTGACCTCGATGAGTACTAAATCTGAGCCCGCGATATCGTCATGTGATACTGGTCAGCGATACCTTCTTTTGACAGCTGTCAATTGACCATAACATGGCAAGGATGTAAACGCATGGTAACCTGTCAACCAGGTCGAACTCTCTGGACTATGGCCGTCATATTGATATTTGGGGCGACGTCGTACGGGCGTACGGACGAACGGACGTATTTTGCACGGGCCCGCGAGTCATACCGCTTGCCATTTTGACCATGAGAAATGAAAGGCATGGTTTTCCTGTTTGTACTTCGTGTGTGTGCTTGGTTCTCCTATTTCTATAGGTATGGGGCTCCGCTCTGCGGCGCTTCGGCTGCCGGAGCTCCGCTATAATGAAAAATCGGGAAGACGTCACAATAGGTTTGGCACTAGTAAGATGGAAGTATTGAAGAAAATATAGAGGAGAAAGAGGATCTTGAAGACGAGCGCGAAGAGGGACAGGAAGAAGAGGAGGAGATTAGTAGCAGCTCCGAAGAGGACGAGGATCCAGACTATGATCCATGGCTTCCGTTACGTAGGGAAGTGAGGGAAGATATGGAAGAAAAATACATCATAGAAGTCAAACGGCGTCTCGATATCGGTTAAGCCCAATAAAACGCAGAGAATGCTGCTTTCAATGTCCTATTGCCTTTAAGTAGAAGGAGGCTACAAACGACCTACTTGCAGCGTCTATTATGGTATCAAACGCGACGCACTACACCGTAAAGTCATGAACGCTCTTAAGAGATTTGTTGATGAAGACGGCATGGATTTCTAAGAAGCGGCTGAGTCAGCAGCAGAAAAACGGAAATTCATGTTGAACAGAAAAATGCCAAGAAAGGTACTCCTTGACGAGCCAGATGATGATGACGAAGGAAAAGAAGAGGACGAAAACTCCGTGTGAATTGGCTACATGGCTGTTATAAGAGAGTGTGATTGTAGGTTTTTTTTTCATTATTTGCAAGACAGCGCTTAAGATGAATTGTTCCCATCAATTACCAGAGGGTGATAGGAAGGTCTTGTGTAAGAGTGCCTACCATAAAAGATATTACACAGAAAACAGAGAGCGAATCCTGGCTCGACAAAAACGATGGCGCACAGAAAACACGGAGATGATCAAAGCCCGTCTTGTAACAAAGCGTGAACAAATCAACAGGGACAAAAGAGCATATTGTCAAAAAACCAGGGAACGTATCATGAGTTATCAAAACAACAGGGAACGGATCAACGAATATTGGCGACGCTATTATTATCTGAAGAACAAGGAACGGATTAATCAAAGACTTCGTGGGAGACTGGGATAGAATGTGGTGCAGGACCAGCTCCATGTGGACACGAGTTCAAAAGAGGAACAGGATTGTGCTTTCCATTTTTTATTTTTAATCCATTTGAATTAACTATTTAAGAATGAATAAAGCTTAATAAACCACATGTATAACTAGTGTAACTCATGCCATTCATGAAAGAGAGTTTTTTATTAGGTGTATCGCGTGCGAAGCAAACTCTCTATTATTACAGAAGACGTTCTCACTTTAAAAGAAAACAGATTAAAGCATTCCTCTCCCCTTTGCGTTCGTTACACACACATACATGTATATCTGTTAACGATACTTTCAAAAAGCCGTTCAACAGGTGCTTGTCAATTCCCTTTCAAATAAGCAATGAATTGACGTTCAATAAGTAATTGACCTTGATAAAGCTTCATTGAAATGAACAGCGTAAAACTCAACGAAGTGACGTAGTATTCTTTGTTGCGTTAACGATATTTGCATGAAACGATAAAATATAATCATTTCCCTCGTATTCCCACTATCGTCAGAAACCACACACACAAAAACTTGTGAATAGTACTAAATAGACTTCAAAAACCGTGTACGAAGATCCTGCTTGATTGAACGTTGGATCTCGCAGGAGATCTAATCAGCCAAACTTGAAAAATTAATAAACGATGATAAGTCAAAGACTACTGCAAGGCTGAAACAACGTGATATATTTTGAACAATATTTCGGCTGGCCAGACCAGCCTTCTTCAGGTTTAGATGTTACTAATTTTTTAACATGAAATTTCAATATTATATTATGGTGGTGTCGCAATACGTATTTCGAAACTTATAGGAGTGGCGGAATTACGTATACAAGATGATTCCAGAGAAAGATAGAAATATCTATATAAAATAAAAATAGACTAAGAGCTACAAAGTAAACATGAATTATAAGTTAGCATAAATAAAACATTTCTACGTTAGCTACAAGTTTTAAGATTCATCGCGTCTATTCAGTCCATGGGGCTCCAATGTCCCCGCTAAATCTATTAAAAAGGACTCTCTGGCTTTTCTGATTGAGTCACGTGAGGAGTGGATTAGTTCAAGCGGGATAAGTTGCATGTCAGTTTGACAGTGGTTAGGAGACGTCGCTTAGTTTCACCTATGTATTGTAAATGACAGGGGTTACACTGAATCATGTAGATTAAATTTTTGGTGTTACAGGTTATGTGTGAAATGATGTTACGGCTTTCGCCAGTGGAAAAGAAAGTGTAGTGACACACTACCCTATGAATATTTTCAAGAATTCTACCACCATTATGGCGAGGACCTTCAAAGTAGCATCGATCATATCCAGCATGTGCACGAGGCACATCACGAAAATCAACATAGAATGCACGAAAACTACCAAATCCATGAACAACAACAACAACAAATAGCTTTATTTGCATGACCATAAATACAGACAGTGTTGCAATAGCTTTTTCTCAGATAAAAATTGAAGTAACAAAGATTATCCTGGATATGTAATGAATATTAGCATATAGTTATCAAGTTAAAACGGTAAAATTTGAAAGAATAATATTACGTATGTCAAGGCAAGATGAAACGAATTTCGCTAATTGAATATTAACATCGTGATTTGTGGAAGTCATTAGTTCGCCGATGGCTTGTAACGGAGATAATTCATTGAAATAAGGAACAACATTTTCTATTTTTCTATAAAATTCATCTCTTAGAGGAGAGTATTTTGTGCAATTTATAAAAAAATGTGACTTCAATTTGATCAGTTTCACAAATAGGGCAAAGTCTGTGATGTTTGTGATTTCCTATTCAAAATTCCACTAATTCTTTTCGTTCGCTTAGCTTTCTTGTTATGCCTAAATAGGAGGACGGTATAATATATAGATTTAGTCAAGCCTTAAAGCGGAGCTCCGTATTTTTGCTGGTGCTTAATGATTTGTGAAATTGCGTTCGTTAAAAGTATTAGCGTGCACAACTACTCAAGAAAGATTGCACAGCTGAAATAAGAATAATTTAAAACGTCAACTCCAATTGCAGAATTTCCGCTGAGAATGGCCATGAAAAATGAAAAAATCCTGCCAGAAGCCAAAAATAGTACCTGGTCAGCGGTCAAATTAAAAAATCACGCGACCTCGATGAGTTCTGAGCCCGCGATCCGGTCATGTGATACTGGTCAGCGGATACTTTTTGACAGCTGTCAATCGACTATAACATGGCAAAGATGTAAGCATAGACGTGAGCTTGTTGTGGTACGTCCTGTAATCGACCACGAATTTCTTCATCACATGGTCAAATTTGGTATTGGCTCGTCCAAAATGATTAAGCGAAGACTCACTTCCACGAAAAGTGCGAGCGAACCTGAATTGAAATTCTCAAAACGATTCGAAACCTACAGAATTTCGTAAACTAACGCAAATGTAGAGACAGAATTTTAACAACTAACCTTTATTCCATTCGGAAAAACCAGATGAATTAATACAAAGTTCAGTCCATTCGTGGTGCCACGGCAGAACACGGCAAAAATAAACGATCCCAGACGACGGGTTTCACGTCAAACTTTGGTTGGTGTTTTTCCTTCACAGATTAATTAAATCCGGATTCATATTCATCTTGAAAACGAATTTGATGATTTCCTCTTAAAGGAGTCTCTTTGGAACTAGTTTGTTGCTTATTTCTGAGAACTAACAGCACCGAAGGCTGTAAACAGTTTGAGCGATTGAAAGTTTTCAACTGAAACGCTCGTGATGGCGTCAAAACCAAAATGTAGAAACAGAATTTTAACAACTAACCTTTATTCCATTCGGAAATTCTCGAAAACCAGATGAATTAATACATAGTTCTGTCCACTCGCTGTGCCTCGGCAGAACACGGCAAAAATAAACCGGCGATCCCTTCAACAAGTTTCACGTCAAACTTTGGAGTTTTCCCTTCACAGATTTATTCACTCCCGATCCATGTTCATTTTGAAAACGAATTTGATGATTTCCCCTTTAAAGGATTTCCTTTGGATGCAATTGTTTCTTATTTCTGAGAACTAACAGCACCGAAGGCTGTAAACAGTTTGAGCGATTGAGGTTGTTTTTGAAAGTTTTCAACTGAAGCGCGCCTGATGGAGTCATACTACGTCATCGTGTTTCGATGAATATTTAGACCGCGAGCATTAGCCAATGAGCGCGCGAGAATTTCTGCAGTTAATCATGGTAAAATTATATTTGGAACGCCACTTATGACAAAAAGATAAATATATTTATTTTTGTTTCAAGCATCTGGGCGGGCCGGAATCCTAAATCCTCGAATTTGATTGGCTAATCACGCGCACGTGACCGGTCCAGCTTTTTACCATACGGCCCACGGAAAAAATAAATAAGTTATTTACCGGCTAAGGTCGGTCCGTATAGTGAACAACTATGACCTCGGACTTGAAAATGCTGCCCTCGTCCTGCGGCCTTGGGCAGCATTTTCAAGACCTCGATCACAGTTTTTCACTATACGGACCTCCCAGCCGGCAAATAACATATATAAATGTAGACCAAAACGCTAATATTCGTACCAGGCGATCATTATTGCGATCAATGTTGCCAATATAACATAAATCTATGTCATAAACTATGCGGCATCTATGCGAAACATACGTTATGATTGTGTAACGAATGTGTTATGAACACGCGCTCCTATCTGGACACTGACACTTTCAAAGAGCATGCGTAATCCATCAACCAAGATGGTGGACGGACAGAGGTCAGACAGTTTTTTACGAGGATAACCCTCGCTTTTGGAGCAAGCAGACAGACACCTTAAAAATGATAGTTTTCAAATAACCCTGAAACTAATTCATCGATGGATGACACATCGCTGGAGAGGAGGGCGAAGAACCACTGCTGTCTGTCATGTCCTTACAGTAAACATAGACAATTTGGCAGGAATACTGGCGGGAATTTTAGAGCTGCAAGTCGTTCATAACGCATGCGCGCCACAAGTAGTCTCGCCGGATTGAGAACGCGTGCTCATAACGTATATTTCTGTCGCGGTCATAACGTGAATAATTTGAATAACTTACATAGATGCCGCATGGTAGTTAATGACGTATATTTATGTTACATTGACAACATTGATTTATTTGTAGTCTTGATAACAATAATGATGGTCTGGTGCGAATATTAGCGTTTTGGTCTACATTTACATATTTATCTTTTTGTCATAAATGGCGTTCCATACCATACTTATGGTAACCAGGTGAACTCTCTGACTCGTCCCCAGTCGTCTCTTATACGAAAAAATAGCAGGGACGGGTCGCCTTTCCTCCTTCCCATCATCCATCGCGTCTTGTTGTCGAGAGGGGTGAGGCATGGATGCCCTTATCAGCGTTTCTCTTCATCTTAGCTGCAGAAGCCATTGCTACAAAGATTCGTCAAGATAAAACTGTTAGAGGTATTACAATCTTTGGAACAGAGTCCAAAATAAGTCAATTTGCGGATGATACTTCAGCCTTCTGTGATAATCTATCATCTGTCCAAAACTTGATTAGAATGGTAAACGATTTCGGGACATTTTCTGATTTGAAACTAAACACCTCTAAAACCAAAGCAATATGGTTAGGCCCATGGCGTGATAGGGAAGATCAGCCCTTGAATCTAAATTGGACAAAAGAACCTGTCAGAACTCTTGGGATAGTTGTTTCTTACGATGAAAAAGAAACTTTACGCTTAAAGTTCGAAAGCTAAATACTAATCTTGATATTTGGTGATCAAGGAATCTTAGCTTATTTGGTAGGGCTTTGATAATTTAAAGTCTCGGCATTCCTCATCTAGTATATTCCACGTCAATGTTAGTCATTCCCTCGGAAATTGTCTCTTCTGTAACAAGTTCTCTTTTTCGACTTTATCTGGTGTAAAAAACCGGACAAAATCAAAAGGCAAGTCATGTATCAAGACTACATTGATGGAGGATTACGTGTGCCAAATATGGAGGTAATGGCTAAATCATTAAAACTTGCTTGGATTTCTAGGTTTTTATCAACCGATGTGTTGTCAAGAAAGGAGAACTGGAAAGCAATTCCCTATCATTTTTTTAGAGAATATGGCGGTTTAAACTTTCTATTACGTTGTAATTATGATAAAAAATTTCTCAACCAGATTGAATTACCTCCTTTCTACCAACAGATATTGTGGTACTTTCTAGAACTTAAAAGCCTGTACGAAAGTGACTTTGGACAAGAAATGATTCTGTTTAACAACAAAGAAATTCTCGTGGGGAATAGGCCGGTTTTTCTGAAAAGTTGGTTTGAATCAGGAATTGTCTCTATTCAAGATATCCTCAGTGAGAACGGAAAGTTTTTATCCTTTCAAGAATTCCAACAAACACAAAATAAAATGTAACTTTTTAAATTACTACCAAGTCGTATCTGCAATTCCGAAACACCTTCTAGAAAGGGCAAAACAATTTCAATTAAATAAGACACTTTTTCTTGATAGTGAGAACTTTCAATTGTCTCCTTCAATATCGATCAACCTTAGGAAGATGAAAAACAAGGATTTATTACTGGCTGTTTGTAAAGAAAAGTGCCCCATTAGTAACTGCACTAAGTAAATGGGAACGAGATCTCTCGTCAAATGATATTCATTGAAAAAATTATTTTAAGCAAATCTAATTTATGTGCAAAGAGAACAAACTTAAAGAATTTTACTTTAAACTCGTTCACAGGATGCTTGTCTCCAAGAAAGAACTTCATCTCTTTGGAGTATCGAATAATTCTAATTGCACCTACTGTGGCCAGCCAGATTCATTAAGTCATACTTTCATCTGGTGCCACCATCCCAAACAATTCTTTCACAATGTCTTGCAACATTTCAACGAAGAAAGCGCCACCTCTTTTACACAAAGTGATGAAGAACGTCTCTTTGGTAAATCTTCCATTTCTTTTGGTCAATTGCTACGACCCCCTTTATACAAGAAATTAAATTATTGTATGCTATTGGCAAAGTATTACCTTTACAATCAGAAACTTAATCAAATAGAGCCTGAGATAAATGAATTCAAAAGCAAACTTAATATTCAATACCGCGTTGAGAAACTTGTATAACTGTTCTAGATTAGTTAAAGTTTATTAGTTAAATTAGGTAACTTGATGTACTTTATGTCTTCCTTTTATTTATTTTTGTAATTTGTAATTTTTTTCTTTCTGTAACTTGTGTGAATTTAATTATAAAATAAAAAAAAACCCATGGCGACTTGGTATTTTCTTATAAGAGACGACTGGGGACGAATCAGTCGAACTCTCTGGACTATGGCCGCCATATTGATATTTCGGC
Organism: Blastomussa wellsi; assembly: GCA_947652115.1. NCBI lineage: Eukaryota > Metazoa > Cnidaria > Anthozoa > Scleractinia > Plerogyridae > Blastomussa > Blastomussa wellsi. The sequence goes on along the minus strand of OX393566.1, from coordinate 13,887,717 downwards.
CAACGTCGTATGGACGGACGGACGTATTTTGCACGCGCCCGCGAGTCATGCCGCTTGCCATTTTGACCATGAAAAATGAAATGCATGGTTCTCCTGTTTGTTCTTCGGGCCGCCCGAGCTCCGCTATAATCTTTCTTAAATGTGTTGAAAAATTCTAGTTTATTGCAGTATTGTAACGTGTGCTGCTAGAATATAATATACTTTTGTCCCATTAGGCTAACACAATGTTCGATTTTAGCATTGGTTAAGGAGGACTTAAGATCAAAATTCAGACATATGTAGTTATTATTTTGGAATTAAAACTATTTTTACCAGCGTGATTGAGATCGTCTGACATGAGAAAGATTTGTTTAAACTTAGAGCTACCGTCCTTACTTGGAAGATATAACGAGTAATTTATATTATATTCTTGATAGCTATAATAAGAGGAAATCTGCTAAGTTCAGATCTACATGCTACATTTGATGCCTTATTTGCTGCCGGAGCATTAGCGTAGGCAGCACATATATTCTTGACAGGATTCGAGAAGTTTGGTACATTCGATGGTTCGGATCGAGAAACAGCCTATCAGCTATCCCTTTTAAAATACTAGCCAGCAGCCAATCAGCAGTTCCCTTATAATCGATGAAACTCACATGTGCTCTGCCATTTTCCCTCTCGTGTTTCACAAGAAAGCGAAAGCGATCGATCTATTTAGGTGAGTTTTGCAGCTTTGTCGTTCTCCGTGATCGCCTTCGTCGATCACTTTTGATTACTTCTATTCGAGGAAGCATTCGTCAAGGTCATTAAGCTTTCAGTGAGCATTCAAAACGTGCATTTATGTCACTTTCAGCTTTGGTTTTCAATCGATCGGATTCGGTCGATTCTTGGACGCAAACAAATATCGATGCTATCTTATTTCATGGAGATCGCATGTATTTACATGCTGTAACGCTCAAAAACGCCTCGACTTTTAATATATTCAAGCGTGTGATCAAACCATTTGTAAGGGTCAGACAAAATACAACCTAAATACCTTGTACTTTATATCTATGTTTTGTCTAAGTACACTTATACACTTAAAATACACGTCTTTTCTTTATTTCTAAATGCCGCCTAGTATTTATATTGCCCGTGGGGGGAAATCTCTATTTCTAATAAGCTTTGCTTCTCGGAGATTTCCCCGCCACAGTCACTTCTTCCAAGTTGTATGCTCATTTTAAATTTCTATTTTTCTATTCTACTTGTAAGTTATTCTGTGTGGCAAGATAATAAAATAAAATAAAATGGTACCTGATACGGACACTCTTTCAATAAACGAGTTGCCAAAGGTGGCAAGTAAATTTTAACAGCGGCGTATTGATTATGCATTTTGTTGCGAAAGGCCATTTTGCTCACTGACGCAGGTTTTAATTAATGCATTTTCGGATAGTCCAAATGCAATGTTAGTTCTGAATGGTTATGTGATGGCTGTTATAAAAAAATCAGATTCCTTTTATCGAATTGATTCACATGCAAGAAATTGCCTGGGAATGCCCGATGAAAATGGTACTGCTATTGGCATGTTTTAAAGTTTACTGAACTAGATGAATTTCAAAATCGTCTTGAAACTTTAGCGTGTTGTCTGAATGTAAGCTTAGTTGAGATTATATCTGTCCATGTTTTTATAGTTATTGGTTTCTCGTATTTTGTTAAAATTAGCTAAAAAATTGAACCATAAATTCATAAAAAGAACTTAGTTTGTATATCAATACTACAATTTCATAAAGACCAAACTGCGCTAATTAACATGACGTGTAAGTACCACCAGTAGAAGTATTGATTCAAAACCCTAATTTAGACAATACCTGATTATGTCTTCAACTTCATCTAGGTGAATCACCTAGGTTACATTTATCGTGATCTTCAAACGACAGCCAAGTGACCAAGCTTTTGGAAGTAGACAGAAGTTTAGGCACAACGGCCTGTATTCCAAAACGGGAACCGGAAATGGTATACGGCTTAACAAAACTTTTGACAATAGCGATCTTTCATGTTTCAAATCTTTTGATACAAATGCACATACCATTGGTTAACCTTACCAGACTAGAGAGGTAGCACTCAACTTCTCCTTGAGAACTACTAGTTGCTTACTTGTAAATAACGTTTACAGAATTGGAGGCGAGATTTCTCGATCGGTGAACTGTCCCAGGACTTGAAATCAGATTTTACATATGCACCTCATACTTCGCTATTATATGTCAAAATAGGAGAGATAGCAAGGAGTGGGGGTAATTTGCTGATATTTGTGTGTTTTGTAAGGCTGAAAAGGGCGTGAATGGTTGTTTCTTTTAGCTTATCTGGTGCCAAGGAAAAATTACCAGTGGAAGAAACAAGCGTTCCTAAATAAGTGTAACTTTGAAAAATGTCAATGAGCTTGTTGTCTATATAAAAATTAGACTCCATACATCTCTTAGCACGTATTTGAAAGATCATAACTTTATTTTTTTGGGACTGACTTAACATCCATGTGCTGCAATAGGATGATAGTGTTTTGAGGCAATTTTGCAGTCCTGTTTTCGATCTTGACAATATGAATGTAATGTAATGTAACTTTGTTTAAACACGGAGAATCATCAGTTAAGCTAAAAGTTAAAAACTAAAACTCATTACAACTGTTTTACACGATTGCGGTGTGGGAATCCGATATCTCAGATGCCTTCTTAATACCCCTTTTAAACAGCCCAATAGAACCAACGCTTTTTAAATCCTGGGGCAAGTTTTTCCACAAGCAAGCCCCGCTATAACAAAAGCTTCGTTTCAAGTAATTAGTATTTGGCTTGGGCAGCGAAAGTTTACCTTCAAGATTTCTTTAGTTATAATCATTAACATGGTGTTGAGTGAAAAGACATTGAAGATATTCTGGGGCAAGTTCATTCAATGTTTTATACATAATTAAAGCTTTCTGTTTTTTACGCCGAAGAGACAGTTTCTCCCACTTAAGCGTCGCTAGAAGGAGGTTGGAGCTCGTATCAAAAGGTGATTTAGTAATTACTCTGGCTGCGCGATTTTGTAATTTTTGTAATTTGTCACTCAAATAGCCACTCATACAATCCCAGACCGGGCTGCAGTAATCAAAATGTGGTAATACTGAAGCATTATAAATTTGAACTGCAACATCCGTCGGAATAAAAGGTCGTACACGTTTTGATGCACCAATGACTGAAGAGGCTTTCTTGCATATCTCGTCAACGTGTTTAGACCAAGACCAAGACCAAATATATCGGTAGAGTTTAAAGCCACCTTAAATTATTAAAAAAAATATATCGCTGAACCTTGGCAAGAAAAAAATATTTTTTTTTGAACACTGTTAGTAAATGTTCTTATGCTGGTCAGACAAAAATCTATTAAGCCTCAAAAGAAATTGGAACTTCTTTCACCGCTTTTGACTTTGCAATGGCAAAGAAATTTCAATTCAAAGGGACATTAATTTGCTTATTGGTAAAACGTTTGGCTACTTTATCAGGTGCGAATGAAAATGTCGGTTATGGATTGTTATGACTCACACAGAGACAAAGACAGCGAGCTTGAATTTTTATTTAACACCTGTTTTTTGTGGTTATTCTACAATGCATACTCCATGTTTTTTTCTCTCATAGAAGACTGAAAATTCCATAAAATAGCCTTAAAGGGCCCCAGTAGGCCTCCGCCATTTTCGATGCCATCGAAATTATGGAAATTGTATGTTGAAGCGCAATCTTATTGCATTGCTGTAAGTTATGTTACTGAACGTGTTTAAATTACTTTTAGCACGTTTCTCAGTGATCTCTTTCGTTTCGACATGCTCCGAATTTTTTCATGAAAATAATAACAAAGGCGTGGCTTACTAGGGTCCTTCTAGTGAGTTTCCTTCATGTTGCTGCAGCTATCGCTTTTACGTTAATTTATGACCGGGTTTATTTAAGTTTTAAGATAGCCTTCTGATGAGTTTAGAATAAGGGTCTAACTAAATTTATTAACACATAGCTGACAGGTGGCTTTCGTTCACGGGCTTTGTCGACTTGAAGTTTATTATGATAGCCTTGCGGCGACCAAAAGAACTGAAGTTAAATTACGTTTCTTTGTATAAAACAAAGTCAAAATAATATTCATACCGTCCTGCTAAGGCAAAGCTAACAACTTCACCTCTTCATTCAGCCTATGACTTTGCTTCTCTTCAAAACATTTTAACTTTAGCAGTGAAGCCGCACGAAGCCTGAAAATAGAATGCAAATTATTGGACCCCAGCGAGACTCGGAACTAACTTTCTGATGAGTTTATATTAAAGGATCCAACCAAATTTATTAACACATAGCTAACAGGTGACTTTTTCACAGGCTTTACCGACTTGAAGTTTATTATGATAGCCTTGCGGCGAGCAAAAGAAGTTGAACTATGGTTTTTGGTGTAAAACAAAGTTAAAATAATATATTCCTACCGTCCTGCTGACAGTACAGAAAGATGAGGACAAAACTAACAACCAGCGAGACTACATTTCTGAAATTTGATCGGTAAACTCTTTTAGCTAGTATCTTTAGTTTGAAATTCATAGAATTTGCAGGACGTCACCTTCTTCAAAGTTAGCAAGCATTAAACTCCTAACTTTTCCCATTCATTTACTGTAAATTTTACCGTGTTTTTACCCAACCAAGATGGCGTCAGAAACCGTGAAGAAGTCTATTTTCTGTTGGTTGTTTTGATCGCTTGCCGGAGACGATCGTAGACAGCGGTCAGTGGTGTCGAGTCCGGTAGTGTAGCAGCTCTCGTAAGCTTCAATACACGTCGATTCATATTTTCGATGGATCTTCAGTACTTTTCGACGGATTTTCAGTCTTCTTATGTCTCTTCAAATGTGTACACGGCAATTTTCACCATGCACTCAGTTCCGCAAAATCTTAAATAATCTCTTAGCAACGCTAAAGGCACTATCAGTTCCAAAGGGCTGATTCACAAACCAAGTGAGTTCTATCCGCCTATCAAATCCAGAATTAAGTTGTAACTAATGAGTTAGTGACGGGACTTCACACGAGATTAGTGAGCCTCACTAATGAGTTATCGGATAACTCATGTGTTCATACACTGATAGAATTTTCCAAGGAATAAAATGTTAACAAATCCATCCATTGTTCTGACAACTTTTTATAGACTGAGGACGCTCCTGATATAAAGAAGTGGCGGCTCCAGTGACGGCAAGAAGGACTCTGGCTTAGACAAGAAGAGTGCTACAACGAGCGAGCAACTTTAACTATCCACTTAAAGTTAACATCAGAACTACTTATAAATTTCTTTGCTTCATGCGTTTGTAAGAAAGCATTCTGAAGAGCAATTTTAATAAAAAATTAAACATGGTGTATTAGTTCAGTTTGCGAGTTGCAACGCACGTATCTACTCCATTTAATCACAGAAAGCACTGCACTGGAAAGCGAATAACACTGAGTAGCGTGTAAACAACTACTTCCTTCCCGGAAGAAAAATTGGAAATGAAGCGTGGTTTGTTATCGCTGATGATTGTGTTCAGCCGGAAGCGGGTGGATCATTACAGATTCAGCCGCCTTAGCTTTTTACAAGTTACGAATGGGGTTTAACTTTTAGCCTTACCGTTACCAGTAACAGAGACTCTCTTTAAAACAACATAATATGGAACCCTCTAAATATAAAACAAATAAGAATTCTTTGTAGTTTTGGAAAAATGATTCCGCACATCATTCAGTTTATTGCATATTCAAACCAAGCCATGCACTTTCAACAGAAGGTGGAGTTGATGTCCCGTATGTCTGTTGTTTAATTGTTTGCGGCATTATAACAACTTGAGTTACGAGAGGCTTTCATTGACTTTCAGCCGGCTTTAGAATTTAATTAGCGAAGCGAGCGAGTGACGTCATGAATCAGACAAGACTCAGAGAAAGCAAACAGGAATTGCGGACAATTTTTAAGATCTCTTCAAGCAAGAAAGCTGATGATCCTAAAACACTTTTGAAACCAAACCTTCGCTTACATTCCCTCTACGTTTCTCAGAACGAGCTGATATCTTTTCCGAGTCTCGCTGGGCTCCAATAATTTCCATTCTATTTTCAGTCTTCGCGCGGCTTCACAACTGAAGTTAAAATGTTCTGAAGAAAACCAAAGTCATAGGCTGAATGAAGCAACTACTTCGCTAAGTATTAATTTGTTTATTCAGGTCAAGAAATATATTTTTTTGTTTAGCCCGGCTTTCTTAGCTAAAAAAAGCGTGCCGCCAGTTCGTGGGAAACTGATTTAGAAGTGATATTTTTGTCATTGGTTTGCATTGAAAAGCTAAAAAAGGATTTCTCGCTTCTCAGCAAACCCGCACCCTTCAAACTTGATCAGTCACATCTTTGACTAGTTATCGTTTACTTTGTAATTCATAGAAATTACAGAATGTCAACCTTACTCAAGTTATCGAGCATGCAACTCTCGACTTTTCCCAGACATACATCTTATTCATAAATGGCGGACGCGCCCGGAAAAACTGGTAGCTAGACATGAAAGCGAGGCGTTTTAGGATAAACAACTTTCGTTTCAGAAGGAATTTCGCGTGTTTCATAGATAAGAACCTATTTTTTTAGCCGAATGTGTGTTTTTCGTGATTAATTTCGAAAAAGTAAACTCAATGAGAGTTTTAAGTCAAATATCTATTGTTTTGTGACCGGGACACGAGGGAACTGTTGATCCGAAGAGAAGAGAGATGAAGTTTTTTGGTTTCCTGAAGGACTCACATCTTCGACAGGAATGGCTAGTGAAACTATGGTGAGATGTTGGCCCTCATTTCAAGGTTACAGAGGCTTCAAAGGTATGCTCTTTGCATTTTGCGAACGTCGCTTTTTGTTACAAGGTGCTTCAGTTGTTCCTAGTGTTGGTGGATGGCGCTTTCAAGAAGAAGTTCATGATCACCAAGGAAACCTCGAGAACCAAGCTCCTATACACAAAGCCATTTTTTGCCTCCGATCCTTTCTTCACATCATTAGGGTAGAAATGCATAGAGCATACCTTTGTAGCCTCTGTAAGCTTGAAACGCGGGCCAACGTTTCGCCGTATTTTCGCAAGCCATTCCTGTCAAAGAAGTGAGTTTCCCGACCTGCAAAACTCTCTATTCATTTCGGATCAGCAGTTCCCATCTGTGTTCAACCGGGAACACAACAATAGATATTTGACTTAAAACTTACATTGAGCTCACGTATTTCGAAATTGATCACGAAGCCGCTCTAAACGCCCTGGTTGGCTTAAAAAAAGCTTCTAAACTATGAAAGACGCGAAATTCCTTCTGAAAAACCTTGTGAAACGAAAGTTGTTTATCCTAAAACGCCTCGTTTCCATGTCTAGTACCAGGTTTTCCGCGCGCGTCCGCCATTTATGAATAAGGTGTATTTACTGTAAATATTGCTGTGTTTCGCCGCAACCAAGCTGGAGACAAAACCGTAAAATAGTAGAAATACAATATGTTTTGAAGGAAAAAGCGAAATGTCACAAACAATTTATTATGTGAATGCGAAGTACAACTAAAAAACTTCACTTCACGTTCATCTAAGATCGCGCTAGTAGTACTGTCGTAGTCGTTTGATGTAAAGTGGTCGGAACACACAAAACAGTTCTCGGGTTCGGCAGTTTGCCTTCTCGTTTGATCTTTGCGAGGCACTGTTTTTTTGTGGTACTTATCCTCCGGTAGTTTATGAAACGCGACCCGGTCCTTAGAATTTTAGTAAGGTGTTACTGCACCCAACTGCGAGGCAGCGAACCATAACTCTGGCCAGGAGCCCATGAGAAGGAGCCTCCATTCCTACTTTGCCCTTTAGTCAAGCCTGTCCCGTATCTTTTTATTTTTAGAACAGTGAGCTTTCACATGATTGGCTATTACAAAAACACCTGCGAAAGAACAGTGAGCTCTCACATGATTGGCTATTACAAAAACACCCGCGAAAACCACCGTGGGAAATGCTTCTAAAAATAAAAAGATACGGGACAGGGTTGACTCGGATGGTAAATATGGGAGCTGGAGGCTCCTTCGCATGGGCTCCTGCTCTGGCCTTTTGTATACTCAAAGGGCAGATCCTCTTCCACGTGTGTAAAGGTCAAATTAGCTGAGTCAAATCAACCTTGACTAATGTTGTTGATATCATTCGCAAGCTCCAAGATGGCACCCGTTGGTGTTCGGGGGCGGTAATTGTGAACGATTTGAAAGCCCCACTACTACATTTCAAGTCAGCGTTTTTGAAATGCTGGCCACATGGGCTTTCATCTGAGGTAAAATGTTTCTAGACCCTAGTTTCCCTTTAAAACACCAGATAAATTTTGGGCGCTTTCCATTCAACCAAAAACTCCATGAGCCCGCGTTGGATATGAAGTGATAAAATAACCAACTCGCGCTACGCGCTCGTTGGTTATAATCACTTCTCAAACCGGGTTTTGCCGCCGATTTTTATTTCCACAATTTTACAAAGCGTCCGGAAAGAGCATACAACTTCCGGTCACACGCGCCCCGACTCTTGGCTCATAGTCGGAGTTTTTTAGCCAATCAAAAATCTAGAAATGCAATAGTCGGAGCTGAGAATATACTAAAGCAGGAATAGCCACAGTTATGAGTGGTAAGTAACACAGAAATGTTTATAAGCTTCGCATGCAGCAGCTAGCTACAGTGAAAACACTAATATCGTCGTCCTCGCTTAAAACATCGTTTGTTTTGACTTCGGAGTTGTCTAACAACTCGAAAACAAGTAACAGAGGCAACGGGCCCGCCATTTGTTTTGCTATGATTTATCTTGTATTTTGGCGCGGAACTTGGAACGCGATGGCCTGGAACCGGTTGGTGCGACCAACCGGAAAATAGGACTGTCATTCGATGCTCCGTTACACAATAGTCATCAGTGTTGGAATTTGGTCCGTGCAGCTTCGACAAGCTCAGCTTCGACCCCGCTTGTTCCTCTCGCATTTTTTTCGTCCAGTGCTGTCTTTATACGCTCCAAGATCACTCTACAGAACAACTTACTTGCCATGTTCAAAAGCTTGATGCCACGCCAGTTTTACAGTGGCTCAGATCGCCTTTCTTTGGCAGCGTGATTAGCAAACCTTTCTTCTACTAATCTGCTAGCTGCTCCTTACGCCATATCCAATTACAGCGGTCCAAACGAACCTCCTCCGACGTTTCGCCCCCCGCCTTAAAATTGCCTCCGGTGGTACATTGTCACTTCCTGCTGCCTTCCTATTCGTTAACTTCTTCAAAGCATCCTTGATCTCAACCCCTGTACTGATGTTTAATTCGTCGCTTGGCTCTACTTCTGGCGGATTGGACGGCTCCTCATGGAATCAAGAACTGACAGATACTAAGGCGAACTTATTCTTCAACTAGTTTTTTTTCTCTCATATAATTTTTTTTCAAACTTTGTAGTGTTGAAGATCTACATGTACACTAGAAGGGACGTTGATTCGTTTAAAAAGTTTAGGTCTGGATTTCGAGAAAAATGCTGATTTTCAGAGACCATGACTTCATCATTTCGTTTCTATGGTAACACCGTTGCCATTGAAATCAACATTTTTGGAAACCTTATTCAAACTCTAGTTGATATGCGAAATATCTTGTCCGACTGACGCAAGACAGCGAAAATGTAGCCTTTTAAAGCTGGGTTGGTGTGGTTCTGAAAAACTGAGATGCGCCACCTTAACTCAGAAACTAATTTGTAAATAATATTATCAATATACTGTACCAGCTCGGCCTTAATTTCACTTTGAGCTACTTCATCGGGATCACAGTATGGGGCGCACACAACATCTTTTCACTTTTTTTGAAGAGTTTTAGACGTTTTAAGCGCTGTGAGAAAAATGTTTCAGGCCAAATAACATTAACACTGCAAGAAGTAATAAAATGATCACGTCTAGAGTCCGCCCTTTGCAACAGAAGTTGATCGGACTCATTCAAGACAATGATTTATTTGTTATCGAACTTGTTTCGTATTACACAACAAAGAAATAAGGATGTTCTCGGAAAGTATTCCATTCATTTGCTAACCAAATCTTAACTTACTCAGTTGTGTTTCCATGTTGAACGACTTTTGAATGAAATGTGTCTCAGCGCTCGACAGGCCTGTGATGACATCATCACGGTAACTTTACCCCAGGACAATGCAAGACAACATCTTTCCTCGTAAACGTCTGAAGTTGTTTATTAAGGTAAGTCTGGTTCCCTGTATTATGTCTATAATAAATATAAATGTCATCTTGAAAACATAAATAAATTTCAGTGCCGGAAAGATGTTCCCACAAACAATCTTTCACAACAGGTGCTTAAACAGAAATACACATGTATTTACCTGTAAAGCTTTCATGGTTCCTTCATTTTTAGATTTTCAAAGAATTTTTTTCATTAATTCATGTTAGAGAAAGGTAT
>OX393566.1:13774824-13867324 GCA_947652115.1 Blastomussa wellsi | reverse complement strand
CACATATAAATACTGTTGCAACCAAAATAAGTAAGACTATTGGGCTAATCGCAAGATTACGGCATATTGTTACTACTTGCACTCTTCTAAATATTTATCAGTCGCTAATCGCACCTAATATAGCTTATGGTCTGATCTCTTACGGCAATGCATGTAAAACCTTCCTTGATCAAATTCTTGTCCTTCAAAAGCGTGCATTGCGGTGTAACATTGCACGCAAATTGGAAGCCTCATATTAGCAATTTGATTAAGAAGCTGGGACTTCGCCTATCCATGTTTAATCGAATCTTCGACATGCTTGACAATGTCATTGAGACTCGCATTGCTTATTACAATGGTTTAGTCCTGCCCCATTTTGACTATGGAGACATTGTTTGGGGGGATCAACCTGACTTGAAATCCGAAACTGATCGTTTGCGCAAGCCTTTCAGAACAATTTCGCGAAGAAGATTGTCAGCAATAAGATGTCTGCCACTGAAACCCTCGCTTATCTTAAATGGATCCCCTCAGCCGGGAGACGCTTCGGAGTTCGGACACCGCTGTAATGCTGTTCCAAATGCTATGAAAGGAGAGATTCCGGAACACTTTGAGACTTTTAGATCATCGTTGAGAGACTTGCACGGATATTACACAAGAAATGGCTATCTTCCCAGACTGCTCAACCCAAGAACTGACTGGGGCAAAAGAACAACGCAGTACAAGTACATAAGCGACTGGTCATCCCTCCCCAGTTTTTTAAAATAGCCACGCCGTGTAACATTTTTAAGCGCAGTATAAATAAGTTTCTGGTATCTGTATATTGTTAGTGCTTTTACCAGTTTTAAACCTTTTAAATTTTAGAGATCATAACTGTTATCTGTTTTTAGCAGTTTTAACTTTTTAGGAACATTTATTTGAGGACCTCCCTGAAAACCACTCATAGTGGCGAGAGCTGCCTCCTTAAAGATTTTTAATTATTATTTTATTATTAATATACTTTGCTGAAACCAACGACCATGCGATACCATTTTTCGTTATATACCAGTACAATTCTTATATTATGAATCTGCTTGCAACCTCATGTATGATATAAACGAAGATACTGCTCCAAGAAATATTTTGAATCTGTTTTCTCACCGAATTTCTGATGTCCATTCCTATAATACGCGTTCATTTACTTCTGATCATTTTTATACAAAGGAATCTCGAATTAATGCCACACGAAATGCGTTTTCGCGTGTTGGGGTCAAAATTTGGAATGAGATACCCGCAATTCTAAAAGAAGTGCAAAAAGATCTCTTAAAAAATTCCTAAAAGGAAAGTTATTTGATATACTTGAAACTGTAGACTCCTATATTGAAGTGGAAACGATAATTAACCAATTGAAAAACTGATCCTCTCTGTCCTCCTCTTTTGCTAGTATAATCCGATTCTCCTTTTCCCTCTTCATTTCGATCTTTTCAATTGTAATATTAATAATAATAATGACATAACATGTAATTTACTTTAATTTTGTTGTATAGCTTAAATCTGCGCTATTGTGTAAAGCTAAGTTTTTCCGTTTCCCGGTATGTTTGTAATTTATTGTGATTTGTCTTTTCTATTATGTTTCTCGGGCAGCTTTGCGGCTATTTGCGGGACAAGCCCTTCTACCCTGCTTAAAAATTTGTAAATAAATAAATTGTAATTCATTCCGATGTCAGCTACTAAAATATAGAATTTATATTTAGTGCAAAAGAGTGCATAAAGAAAAACAAAAAGAAAAAGGAAAAAACGTACATTTACGCTCACTTAGTAAAAAATGTTTCCTTACTGGGTGAACTTTATACATCTTGAGAGGCAACTAGCCACAAATTATAGACAGAAAAATAGTCCACCATTTTCGCTGTCAATACAACCACAGACTGCCTATGCGATACTATTAATAATAAGTTATGGGAAGCGAGATTTTGCAGAGGCAGAGGGTCGTAAGGCAGAGATAGGGGAAAGATGCACGCGTCGCCGAAGGCGTAACTTGGCGAAAGAGACCGAAAACCAGAGAAGGTTTGCTTAAATAAGCAAATGAGTTCCCTGGGGACTCGAATAGCATTGTCTCTTAAACCCTGAGGTGTTACAAGGATACAGGCGTTGCGCGCAGGCTAAATCCGTGGTTATTTTGACAGTGAGAATACGCAAAAAGTTTCCGTAGCTAAGAATACTACAAAGCGGCAAACTTCTGCCAGCACTTAAATGGTTAATTCTCTACCTCCTAACCATAAACGTTCTCTAATGAACAACTTATCTGGTTGAGCTTGGCTGAAACCTGCGGGAAATCCGTTTTTCCTAGCGTCCTTAAAAGTTTTCATCTGATCCTTGCGTCGCTTGAGTCTTTTAATCGGCGCCCAAGCAAAAATATTTTTTGAACATCTTTATATCTCAGAAAACGGGCTAAAATGGGTCGAGGTTTTCCATCTTTAGTCTTTCCACAGCGGTATACTCGTGAATTTCAACCGTTCTTGCATCTAAAAAGCCCAAATCGCGTTCCAGGAAGGATCTCTTCTTCACTCTCCTCTGTTACATCTACGGCGATATCCATAAACCTGATATTTTCTCTTCTAGATTCTAGAATAAGCTTCCATGTACAGAAGTTTTGTTTCAATTTCGTTTCTTCCTTCTTCATTCGCCGTCACTGTTTTCTTTAGGTTAACGGTTTCAACTTGAGCTTTTGCTAAATTTGTAAGCTGCGTGCTGGTGAAGTCTGCGTCATCTTTAAGGTCGTTGATATCTTTCTCTGCTGTTTGCCTGAAGTTTTCCAAAACTTCTGTGCGCTTATCGAGGTTCTTGAGTTTTGCCTCGATATTTTTGACGGATGATTCTATCACGCCAAGCTTCTGCGACATATTGAGTGCAGTCCAGATTTCGTCTTCTTCTTCAAGCAACAGGTCCGTTCTCCTGGCTTTCTTGCTATCGGGTGAAGAGATTGAATCGTCCGAATCGCCAGATGATCTGTTTCTTCTTCGGCCATTAATCGCTACAGGGATCGCGGAAGTCTCGGATATTTGAACATTTGCGGACAGTCGCGGCAAGCTACCAGACGCGGCCATAGTCTAGTCCCCAGTCCAAAACTAGAAACATGACGTTGTGGTTCACGTTCTCTACACCACGTATAATTCAGTTATTTCACGTCGTTGTTTCGCAGGGAACGACCAAGAAATGTACAAAGATGGATAACGTACGTGCAGGACTATTGTTCTGCTCATTAAATCTTTTGTTTGGCGACGTCCTCGTTGACGTCGCCGTCGTGGTTTCGTAAGGTCCCTATTTTCTGATCGAAACCTGGAAAACCTTTCTGTTCCGGGTTAAAATAACTCTATTATCGTTATTTGAAAATCCACCAAAACTATTGGAGATTCATCTCGGATAGAGATGTGGCTCGTTTAGATTAAGTAATGACTTTAGCACATAATTTACCTGAACACTCCAAAATCACCGTGACAATGCCCCTTTAAGAGCAATACGCAAAGACCATCATCAGACAGAAACATTTTGATACTTTTTGAAAAAAATCCGTCAGTAGAGTTTAAAGCCACCTTAAATTGTTTAATAAAACAGATATAGTTGAACCCTGGCAAGAAAAAATAATTTTCCTAAAAATGTTTTAAATGTTCTTATCAGTTAACATTTAGACTACGAGCCCGAGTTTTCTATGAGCGAATAGACAACGAGGCGAAGCCGAGCTGACTATCGCTAACAGAAAGCGATGGCAAGTAGAAACTCTAAAGAATTGCATTATAATAATAGAGTTGATGTTCGCGGGCGTAAATATGTTTTTGGTCCGACTCAGGCTCATTTTAGCCCGAGCCGTAGGCCGGCAGTCAGTCGGCGTTTGTTTCTGATCGAACGAAATCAGGCTAAAGATATTTACGAACCTTGCCAGAAAACCTCAAAATTTAATCATGCTTTCCTGAAATGAAACATACGGAATTCTATAGACAGCAAAAAATAGCTATTTAGCGTTGTTAAAATTAATTGTGCGGTAAACTGAGCTGGCAGTTTGGCATTGAACGAGTTTCGCTCGATGAAAAAAAACTTACGTTCACTTCAGTTTGGCTGCCTGGATTCTTCTTCGAGTTTCCGTAAATAAATTCCTCTTCATCTAGCTGAGAAGAGTGGGAATTTGCTTCATTGTTTGGCATTTAAGCCGTGTTTTCTTATAGCGCTCAAGAACAGCAGATGGAAAAGCCTCAACTGAGTCAAACGGAGCTTGAAGCGAGCAGCAAGAAAATGGCGCGAACAGTTGAATGGTTTTCAATTCTGATTGGCTGGCACCTTCACTTTCTTGTTTCTGATTGGTGCGGGCTGAATTCTCCATTTTAGCCCGCAAAATACGCCACAATGCCCGATGAAATGATTATAATTAATGTTTTTTAAGCCAAAAATCAAGAAAAACCTTGCCTTCAAAGAGCAACGAGCGGGTAATCGTTTTCTATCGGCGAATAGAAAAAAATCAGAGAACCAATCACATTCAAGGATTAAGCAATAGAGGACTAGCTTTTACCGTGTTTTATAATACATAGCCAAATCTAAACACGAGGGGGTTTTGTCAGAATTCGAGACAGTTGTACAAACTCTCCACTGCGTCTCGGGTTTGCATAACTTTCGAGAATTCTCCCAAATCCCCGAGTATTTAGTCCTTCCTTTAGTCCTTCGTTTTGTTTGAATTTTATAAAAATGTCGGACTGCCGGTCATTTAATAATTTCAAAACCTTGACCGGCTGCCGGACATTACACACTCGTATTCATTTTTAAAAGGCGCTTTTCATATTGAAAGCTAATTTCTGGTTTGATAGTTTTCTACCAGCGAGTCATAAACGCTGCTATCGTTTTAAACATTTTAGTCGCTTTTTGTGTGCTGCCGAAGCTTTCTGGCTACCATCTTAAAAGTTCAAATAGAACGCTTTCTCGGAATCGCCCACTAATATTCCTGGAAACATTCGATTCAACTCGCACGTCAAACAAAGAATGTATCTTCAGCAGCTTTTACTGTCTTGTTCTTTTTCGGTGACACAGGGCTCTATAGACACCAAACAAGAACATTAACATATTACAGCATCTCTTCATATGTAAAAAGACTTTGAAGCGAGCAAATCTTTTCAAATCATGCGACTAAAGAGAGCTCAGTACTGAGGTATATCTCGGCTTCGCGGTTATAGAGTGTGAATTACCTGTTTCTCAGCTGAAACTTCCTCGTTTTCTTCACTGTCTTTGCTCCTCCTTTTCCAAAACTCGGGAAGTTTTCCCCGTATGCTCTTGTTACACGTCGTTTAACTTGCACCTGCATGTTACCGTGACAACTGACGTGAAGGTAGACCGCGCGGTCTTGGGAACAACAGATAAACATAGCTTTGGCAACATAGCGCGAACTAAAGATAGATTTCAAATAATTGTCTTGGGGCACGGGGATTTGCTTTCTTACTTCATAGTTTCTTGGTGTGAATGACTCACACAGAGATAAAGCATGTGAACTAGAATTTAATTTTTTCCTATACTACGTACAATGCATACTCCATGTTTTTTCTCCTCATAAAAGACAAAGACTGAAAATCCCATAAAATAGCCTTAATTAGTGAGTTTACGTCAAGTTGTTGCAGCTATCGCTTTTACGTTGGACATTAATTTCTAGTTGGAAACGTTTGAACGTTTGCTTTTTAACAGCGGGAAGTAATGTTAATTTGGGACCGGGTTTATTTAAGTTTCAAGATAGCCTTCTGATGAGTTTATTTTAAAGGATCCAGCCAAATTTATCAACACATAGCTGACAGGTGGCTTTTTAACAGGCTTTGCCGACTTGAACTTTATTATGATAGCCTTGCGGCGAGCAAAAGAAGTTAAATTACGTTTCTTTGTATAAAACAAAGTCAAAATAATGAAGCCAATATTCCTACCGTCCCGCTTTCAGTACCGAAAGACGAGGACAAAAATAACAACTTTACCTACTTAGCTTCTCAACTCAACTCAACTTTATTTAAATAGCTTTGGAAAATTATATTACAAGCATTGCTTGCCCCCGCAAATAGTTACAAAGTTAATCGAGGCGGGGGAAAGTATGAAAGCTGGTGATCCTAAAACACTTGAAACCAAACCTTCGCTTACATTTCCTCTACTTTCGGAAGGTACGTCATGTAGTTAGCATATAGTGGTTTGATAGTGATATCTATAGGAACATGTACCTGAATTTGTTCAAAAAGTTACTCCAGCCGTTTAAACTTCGACGTTATTAAGGAAGGTGGATGTTCATTAGGAACTTTACTGATTAGCTCGTCGACTTTACTGGCTGAATAATGATTAAAAAACTACACCAAGTACCTACCCTACTTTTCTCAGAACGCGCTGATATGTTTTCCGAGTGTCTCTGGGGTCCAATAATTTGCATTCTATTTTTAAGCTTCTTTTCAGAACATTTTAACTTCAGTTGCGAAGCGGGCGAAGCCTAAATATAGAATGCAAATTATTGGACCCCAGCGAGACTCGGAAAACATATCAGCGCGTTCTGAGAAAAGTAGAGGGAATGTAAGCAAAGGTTTGGTTTCAAGTGTTTTAGGATCACCAGTTTTCTTGCTTTAAGAAATCTTCAAAATCGTCCGCAATTCCTGTTTGTTTTCTCTGAGTCCTGTCTGAGTCATGACGTCACTCTCGCGCTTCGCTAAATAAAAGTCAGTGAAAGCCTTTAAGTTCTCGTAACTCAAGTTGTAGATAATCGGCCGCAAACAAATAAACAACAGACATACGGAACATCATCCTCACCATCTGCTCAAAGTGCATGGGTTGGTATGAATATACAATAAACTGAATGATGTGTGGAATCACCTTTCCGAAACTTAGAATCCTTATTATATGGCAAGGAAAATCCGAGCGTTCTGATTGGTTCTTTCTTGGTCGGGATTTTGCAACTCGCTGCGCTCGGTCCGTACTGCCACGACCTCGGGCCAATATTCCCCAGTACGGCCTTCGCGCTCGGCTAGTAAGAGGTTATTATTTGTTTGATATTTAGCAAACTTCATATTATGTTGTTTTAAAGAAGGTCTCCATGGGGTAGTGATTGTTACGGGTAACGGTGTTGGCTTTTTCACGGCTAACGGTTAAACCCCGTTAGTAACTTGTAAAAAGTTAAGGCGGCTGAATCTGTAATACACCCGCTTCCTGAACACAATCATCAGCGATAACAAACCAAAGTTTTAATTTTTATTAAAATTACATTCTTAAGTATTCTTACAAACGCACGAAACAAAGAAATTTATAAGTAGTTCTGATGTTTACTTTAAGCATAGTTATTTAAGTGGATGGTTAAAGTTGCTCAGTCGTTGAGAGTTGTCCAATACAACCGCACTGTATCGATCCGTTAAAATCATATTCAGTCCGTTCGATCCGTACGGATCGTTAAATGTCCTACGCTCCGTAGAGTAGAGTTTACGGATCGTATATTGCATCTCATTAAGGGGACTTAGAAAAAATCCCCCTACTGATGATCTTGAGAGTATGGGGCAGACGGCTTGACGATCCGTTCGATCCGTACGGATCGTTAAATGTCCTACGCTCCGTAGAGTAGAGTTTACGGATCGTATATTGCATATCATTAGGGGGACTTAGAAAAAATCCCCCTTCTGATGATCTTGAGTATGTGGGGCAGACAGCTTGACGATCCGTTCGATCCGTACGGATCGTTAAATGTCCTACGCTCCGTAGAGTAGAGTTTACGGATCGTATATTGCATATCATTAGGGGGACTTAGAAAAAATCCCCCTTCTGATGATCTTGAGTGTGTGGGGCAGACAGCTTGACGATCCGTTCGATCCGTACGGATCGTTAAATGTCCTACGCTCCGTAGAGTAGAGTTTACGGATCGTATATTGCATGTCATTAAGGGGACTTAGAAAAAAAAACCCCTTCTGATCGTCTTGAGTATGTGGGGCAGACAGCTTGACGATCCGTTCGATTCGTACGGATCGTTAAATGTGCTACCTCCGTAGAGCAGAGTTTACGGATCGTATATTGCATCTCATTAAGGGGACTTAGAAAAAATCCCCCTTCTGATGATCTTGAGTGTGTGGGGCAGACGGCTTCACGATCCGTTCGATCCGTACGAATCGTTAAATGTCCTACGCTACGTAGAGTAGAGCTTACGGATCGTATATTGCATCTCATTTAAGGAAGGAAAAATCACTTAAGGATATCCTTGTCCGTTCAAAATTCCTCCCACCAAAACAACAATCATAAAAAAGCAAGAAGCCTTGTTTTATACAGTAATATGCACAATAAGGAACGTTTTAACGACCGCTACATCACACGCCAACAGTCTCGAACTGTTCTAACCAAAGCGGTAATCATAAAATTGTTCCTCCCATCAAGCTGATCTTTCAAATGCGAGCAGAAGCTGAGGACTTGAAGACTTTATTATAACTTTGGTTCATTAAAAACTTCAGGCCCGCGTAAGTTTTATCACCCTGGCGAATCTCTACGCTCAACAAAGCTAACGGATTTTTAAGACTATCCAACAGCCCATTTCTGATCAACTATCGCTAGCTACACGCGCAAAATCATTTTCACTCATCTAATTCGAGTGATTTAACTCCACGCAACGTGTAAAAACCCCTAATCTGCATAATTACTGTAATATAAACAATAGATCAATCCTGTTACCGACTGCATGATACTATAAAAGCGGAGTTGATTCTCTAATCGGCACTTGTTACTAGCTCGCCTCAGAGCTATTTGTTACTAGCTCGCCTCAGAGCTCTTTAGAAACAAGCTTTAGCACCTGACGAAGGATCCCTCCTTAGGAATCCGAAACCGGTCTTGCAATCATGAGCTTAAAAACCTAACCGATTGTAGCATTTAAGGAAGGAAAAATCACTTAAGGATATCCTTGTCTGTTCAAAATTCCTCCCACCAAAACAACAATCATAAAAAAAGCAAGAAGCCTTTTTTATACAGTAATATGCACAATAAGGAACGTTTTAACGACCGCTACATCACACGCCAACAGTCCGGAACTGTTCTAACCAAAGCGGTAATCATAAAATTGTTCTTCCTATCAAGTTGATCTTTCAAATGCGAGCGTAGAAGCTGAGGACTTGAAGACTTTATTATATCCTCAGTCCGTGTTTTATACACAGTCCGCAGTCCTGGTCCATATTTTATACCTCAGTCCATGTTTTATACCCAGTCCATAGTCCACAGTCCGGTTTTTTTATACTGACCGGTATACTGTGAAACAGTTGTTGCGTCATTTTCCTTTCTCCCTAAAAACGAGTCTTTATCCACCGAAAGAATCCTGTGGGACTTACAGTTACGATCATGTATGTCGAAAAACGTATACTTATCTCGCGAGATTTAGCCATTTTAGAACTTTGAGTATTAGGAAAAGTGTTTATATTAACAATTGTTTGTTCAAAATAGATAACCAGTCGCCTAGATAACCAAAGTAAACTCCAAATGTTTACACTATTTCCAGCCGCCATGTTGGTGTTCACAGAGGTACACCAATATGGCGGCTCCATACTGGGCTCTGTAAATTTGTGCGATACATTTCGACCAATATCTGAAGTTTGGAATAACGTACACGCCTGAAACTTGGAGAAATGTTTTCTTTATTTATATTCTATAACGTCGAAGTTTCTTGACTCTGTCCACTGAATGGTTTTCGATTATTCCACATTTAGAACGAGGAATACAGATGTATACAGTATTCCCTTCCAAGCAAGAATTACGAACCGCACTCCTGCGTTCCGGCTTGTTTAACGCAGCTAGAAAGAAAGCTTGGTATTTTCCCCATTTAGAACGAGGAATATACTTGTATACAGTATTTGCCGACTTGCCCTTTCGAGCAAGAATTACGAAACGCACGCGAACACGCACTTAGAGTGACTGAAGTCGTTGCGTTTCGGCTTCTTCAACGCGGCTTGAAAGCATGCCTGGTGTTGTCCACATTTAGAACGAGGAATATACATGTATACTGTATTTATGGCTGGTATTTTGTACATTTAGAATAACTGAGAGTGTACATGTCTACAGTATTCCCTTCCAAGCAGGAATTACGAACCGCACTCGTGCGTTTCGGGTTCTTCAACACAGCTACAAAAGCATGTCTGGTATTCTCCACACTTAGAACGAGGAATATACCTGTATACAGTATTAATCGCTGGTATTTTCCACGTTTAGAACGGGGAATATGCATGTTTACAGCATTTGCCGGCTTTCCCTTTCGAGCAAGAATTACGAAACGCACGCGAACACGCACTTAGAGTATATGTTAGAGTGACTGAAGTCGTTGCCGTTTCTGCTTTTTCAACGCGGCTTGAAAGCATGCCTGGTATTTTCCACATTTAGAACGAGGAATATACATGTATACTGTATTCATGGCTGGTATTTTCCACATTTAGAATAACTAAGGATGTACATGTCTACAGTATTCCCTTCCAAGCAGGAATTACGAACCGCACTCGTGCGTTTCGGGTTCTTCAACACAGCTAGAAAGCATGTTTGGCATTTTCCAGATTTAGAACGAGGGATATACGCATGTACAGTATTCATCGCTGGTATTTTCCACATTTAGAACGAGGAATATACATGTATACAGTATTCCTTTCCAAGCAAGAATTACGACTACACTCTGTTGATTTAATGAGATGCAAGAATTGCGAATCGAACGAATTGAACGATCCGTTAACACACACACATGGCCTCTCATTTAATGAGATGCACTTCGGACCGAATGAAAGCTATTCGCTCCGTGCGAAACGTACGGACCGTTGACCTTTTCGTTCCGTAAGAAGGGATGACGATCCGTTTGAAATTTACGGATCGTTGAGATGTAATATAGAATATACGAACCGTCAACCCCACTACGGAGCGTAGAACATTTAAACGATCCGTACGAATCGAACGAACTGAATATGACTTCAACGGATCGATACAGTGCGGGTGTATTGGACATGACTGGCTTGGTTTGTTAATCAGCCCTTTGGAACTGATAGCGCTTTAGCGTATTTAAGATTTTGCGGAAGTGAGTGCAGGGTGCAAACTGCCTTGTATACACTTGAAACAACTTTAGTAAAAACCGGAGAAGAGTTAAAAACCTGTTGATTCGTATTGAGGTTGGAAGAACGCAATGCAAAGAGATGAGTGTTCATCGACTTTGATCAAAGAGAGCTTGCTAAACCAAATGAAAAGGCAGAAAAGCTGTTTACAAAACGAAGCAGTTCCACGTTAGGGAACAATTCCTCGTTAGGGTATTGAATGCGCTGTTGAGTGAAAAAAGCCAGCGTGTTTAGCGCTGGTAATACGCATATTCACGTTCTATTTATCACTTCGGAAACAAAGTGAAAAACGGAGTCTTAGACTTTTTCTACATCAAGAAATCAACTAAAATCCTCACTTTCCCTTGATCAGCTACTTCCATTTCAACATAAGAAGGCCACTTATGACTGCCACGTTCAGTATCTTCGTACTACAAAGGCAGAAATAATCAAGGCTGTTAGTTTTCACAAATATGCACAGCAATGCACAGCAGTTACAGCCGCCCTGCTCATCTAGAACAAAATACCTTGAAAATATGTTTGTAGGGAAACCGTCTTTCTCCAAAATGTGGTATCTTCACTGCTTGTGCCTTGCTTTCTTGCTTGCACAATAGCAACACAGTAACGAACATGCAGAGTAAGATCCTTCCAGTGTTCATGATTATTGAAGTGGATTGATCGCCTTACCCCGGCTTCGCGGTTATAGAGTGTGAATTACCTGTTTCTCAGCCGAAACTTCCTCGTTTTCTTCACTGTCTTTGCTCCTCCTTTTCCAAAACTCGGGCAGTTTTCTCCGTATGCTCTTGTTACACGTCGTTTAACTTGCACCTGCATGTTACCGTGACAACTGACGTGAAGGTAGACCGCGCGGTCTTGGGAACAACAGATAAACATAGCTTTGGCAACATAGCGCGAACTAAAGATAGATTTCAAATAATTGTCATGGAGCACGGGGATTTGCTTTCTTACTTCATAGTTTCTTGGTGTGAATGACTCACACAGAGATAAAGCAAGTGAACTAGAATTTAAATTCATCACCTTTTTTTTTCCTATATTACATACAATGCATACTCCATGTTTTTTCTCCTCATAAAAGACAAAGACTGAAAATCCCATAAAATAGCCTTAATTAGTGAGTTTACGTCAAGTTGTTGCAGCTATCGCTTTTACGTTGGACATTAATTTCTCGTTGGAAACGTTTGAAAGTTTGCTTTTTAACAGCGGGAAGTAAGGTTGATTTGGGACCGGGTTTATTTAAGTTTCAAGATAGCCTTCTGATGAGTTTATTTTAGAGGATCCAGCCAAATTTATCAACACATAGCTGACAGGTGGCTTTTTAACAGGCTTTGCCGACTTGAACTTTATTATGATAGCCTTGCGGCGAGCAAAAGAAGTTAAATTACGTTTCTTTGTATAAAACAAAGTCAAAATAATGAAGCCAATATTCCTACCGTCCCGCTTTCAGTACCGAAAGACGAGGACAAAAATAACAACTTTACCTACTTAGCTTCTCAACTCAACTCAACTTTATTTAAATAGCTTTGGAAAATTATATTACAAGCATTGCTTGCCCCCGCAAATAGTTACAAAGTTAATCGAGGCGGGGGAAAGTATGAAAGCTGGTGATCCTAAAACACTTGAAACCAAACCTTCGCTTACATTTCCTCTACTTTCGGAAGGTACGTCATGTAGTTAGCATATAGTGGTTTGATAGTGATATCTATAGGAACATGTACCTGAATTTGTTCAAAAATTTCTGCCAGCCGTTTAAACTTCGACGTTATTAAGGAAGGTGGATGTTCATTAGGCACTTTACTGATTAGCTCGTCGACTTTACTGGCTGAATAATGATTAAAAACTACACCAAGTACCTACCCTACTTTTCGCAGAACGCGCTGATATGTTTTCCGAGTGTCTCTGGGGTCCAATAATTTGCATTCTATTTTTAAGCTTCTTTTCAGAACATTTTAACTTCAGTTGCGAAGCGGGCGAAGCCTAAATATAGAATGCAAATTATTGGACCCCAGCGAGACTCGGAAAACATATCAGCGCGTTCTGAGAAAAGTAGAGGGAATGTAAGCAAAGGTTTGGTTTTAAGTGTTTTAGGATCACCAGTTTTCTTGCTTTAAGAAATCTTCAAAATCGTCCGCAATTCCTGTTTGTTTTCTCTGAGTCCTGTCTGAGTCATGACGTCACTCTCGCGCTTCGCTAAATAAAAGTCAGTGAAAGCCTTTAAGTTCTCGTAACTCAAGTTGTAGATAATCGGCCGCAAACAAATAAACAACAGACATACGGAACATCATCCTCACCATCTGCTCAAAGTGCATGGGTTGGTATGAATATACAATAAACTGAATGATGTGTGGAATCACCTTTCCGAAACTAAGAATCCTTATTATATGGCAAGGAAAATCCGAGCGTTCTGATTGGTTCTTTCTTGGTCGGGATTTTGCAACTCGCTGCGCTCGGTCCGTACTGCCACGACCTCGGGCCAATATTCCCCAGTACGGCCTTCGCGCTCGGCTAGTAAGAGGTTATTATTTGTTTGATATTTAGCGGATTTCATATTCTGTTGTTTTAAAGAAGGTCTCCATGGGGTAGTGATTGTTACGGGTAACGGTTTTGGCTTTTTCACGGCTAACGGTTAAACCCCGTTAGTAACTTGTAAAAAGTTAAGGCGGCTGAATCTGTAATACACCCGCTTCCTGAACACAATCATCAGCGATAACAAACCACGCTTCTTTTCTAATTTTTCTTCCGGGAAGGAAGTAGTTGTTTACACGCTACTCAGTGTTATTCGCTTTCCAGTGCAGTGCTTTCTGTTATTAAATGAAGTAAAATGTGTTTTTGCAACTCGCGAACTGAACCAATACACAAAGTTTTAATTTTTATTAAAATTACATTCTTAAGTATTCTTACAAACGCACGAAACAAAGAAATTTATAAGTAGTTCTGATGTTTATTGTAAGCATAGTTATTTAAGTGGATGGTTAAAGTTGCTCAGTCGTTGCCAGCCAGTCCGTCTTGCCGTCACTGGAGCCGCCACTTCTTCACATCAGAGTCATCAGGAGCGTCCTCATTCTATAAAAAATGTGGCCAATGGATGGATTTGTTAATGAATATGACCCTGAAAATGCTCTCAGTTTATTAACACTATCCGTGTTGATAGGACTCGCTTGGTTTGTTAATCAGCCCTTTGGAACTGATAGCGCTTTAGCGTATTTAAGATTTTGCGGAAGTGAGTGCAGGGTGCAAACTGCCTTGTATACACTTGAAACAACTTTAGTAAAAACCGGAGAAGAGTTAAAAACCTGTTGATTCGTATTGAGGTTGGAAGAACGCAATGCAAAGAGATGAGTGTTCATCGACTTTGATCAAAGAGAGCTTGCTAAACCAAATGAAAAGGCAGAAAAGCTGTTTACAAAACGAAGCAGTTCCACGTTAGGGAACAATTCCTCGTTAGGGTATTGAATGCGCTGTTGAGTGAAAAAAGCCAGCGTGTTTAGCGCTGGTAATACGCATATTCACGTTCTATTTATCACTTCGGAAACAAAGTGAAAAACGGAGTCTTAGACTTTTTCTACATCAAGAAATCAACTAAAATCCTCACTTTCCCTTGATCAGCTACTTCCATTTCAACATAAGAAGGCCACTTATGACTGCCACGTTCAGTATCTTCGTACTACAAAGGCAGAAATAATCAAGGCTGTTAGATTTCACAAATATGCCCAGCAATGCACAGCAGTTACAGCCGCCCTTCTCATCTAGAACAAAATACCTTGAAAATATGTTTGTAGGGAAACCGTCTTTTACCAAATTCCTTCATACGTTGTGCCTTGCTTTCTTGCTTGCACAATAGCAACACAGTAACGAACATGCAGAGTAAGATCCTTCCAGTGTTCATGATTATTGAAGTGGATTGATCGCCTTACCCCGGCTTCGCGGTTATAGAGTGTGAATTACCTGTTTCTCAGCCGAAACTTCCTCGTTTTCTTCACTGTCTTTGCTCCTCCTTTTCCAAAACTCGGGCAGTTTTCTCCGTATGCTCTTGTTACACGTCGTTTAACTTGCACCTGCATGTTACCGTGACAACTGACGTGAAGGTAGACCGCGCGGTCTTGGGAACAACAGATAAACATAGCTTTGGCAACATAGCGCGAACTAAAGATAGATTTCAAATAATTGTCATGGAGCACGGGGATTTGCTTTCTTACTTCATAGTTTCTTGGTGTGAATGACTCACACAGAGATAAAGCAAGTGAACTAGAATTTAAATTCATCACCTTTTTTTTTCCTATATTACATACAATGCATACTCCATGTTTTTTCTCCTCATAAAAGACAAAGACTGAAAATCCCATAAAATAGCCTTAATTAGTGAGTTTACGTCAAGTTGTTGCAGCTATCGCTTTTACGTTGGACATTAATTTCTCGTTGGAAACGTTTGAAAGTTTGCTTTTTAACAGCGGGAAGTAAGGTTGATTTGGGACCGGGTTTATTTAAGTTTCAAGATAGCCTTCTGATGAGTTTATTTTAGAGGATCCAGCCAAATTTATCAACACATAGCTGACAGGTGGCTTTTTAACAGGCTTTGCCGACTTGAACTTTATTATGATAGCCTTGCGGCGAGCAAAAGAAGTTAAATTACGTTTCTTTGTATAAAACAAAGTCAAAATAATGAAGCCAATATTCCTACCGTCCCGCTTTCAGTACCGAAAGACGAGGACAAAAATAACAACTTTACCTACTTAGCTTCTCAACTCAACTCAACTTTATTTAAATAGCTTTGGAAAATTATATTACAAGCATTGCTTGCCCCCGCAAATAGTTACAAAGTTAATCGAGGCGGGGGAAAGTATGAAAGCTGGTGATCCTAAAACACTTGAAACCAAACCTTCGCTTACATTTCCTCTACTTTCGGAAGGTACGTCATGTAGTTAGCATATAGTGGTTTGATAGTGATATCTATAGGAACATGTACCTGAATTTGTTCAAAAATTTCTGCCAGCCGTTTAAACTTCGACGTTATTAAGGAAGGTGGATGTTCATTAGGCACTTTACTGATTAGCTCGTCGACTTTACTGGCTGAATAATGATTAAAAACTACACCAAGTACCTACCCTACTTTTCGCAGAACGCGCTGATATGTTTTCCGAGTGTCTCTGGGGTCCAATAATTTGCATTCTATTTTTAAGCTTCTTTTCAGAACATTTTAACTTCAGTTGCGAAGCGGGCGAAGCCTAAATATAGAATGCAAATTATTGGACCCCAGCGAGACTCGGAAAACATATCAGCGCGTTCTGAGAAAAGTAGAGGGAATGTAAGCAAAGGTTTGGTTTTAAGTGTTTTAGGATCACCAGTTTTCTTGCTTTAAGAAATCTTCAAAATCGTCCGCAATTCCTGTTTGTTTTCTCTGAGTCCTGTCTGAGTCATGACGTCACTCTCGCGCTTCGCTAAATAAAAGTCAGTGAAAGCCTTTAAGTTCTCGTAACTCAAGTTGTAGATAATCGGCCGCAAACAAATAAACAACAGACATACGGAACATCATCCTCACCATCTGCTCAAAGTGCATGGGTTGGTATGAATATACAATAAACTGAATGATGTGTGGAATCACCTTTCCGAAACTAAGAATCCTTATTATATGGCAAGGAAAATCCGAGCGTTCTGATTGGTTCTTTCTTGGTCGGGATTTTGCAACTCGCTGCGCTCGGTCCGTACTGCCACGACCTCGGGCCAATATTCCCCAGTACGGCCTTCGCGCTCGGCTAGTAAGAGGTTATTATTTGTTTGATATTTAGCGGATTTCATATTCTGTTGTTTTAAAGAAGGTCTCCATGGGGTAGTGATTGTTACGGGTAACGGTTTTGGCTTTTTCACGGCTAACGGTTAAACCCCGTTAGTAACTTGTAAAAAGTTAAGGCGGCTGAATCTGTAATACACCCGCTTCCTGAACACAATCATCAGCGATAACAAACCACGCTTCTTTTCTAATTTTTCTTCCGGGAAGGAAGTAGTTGTTTACACGCTACTCAGTGTTATTCGCTTTCCAGTGCAGTGCTTTCTGTTATTAAATGAAGTAAAATGTGTTTTTGCAACTCGCGAACTGAACCAATACACAAAGTTTTAATTTTTATTAAAATTACATTCTTAAGTATTCTTACAAACGCACGAAACAAAGAAATTTATAAGTAGTTCTGATGTTTATTGTAAGCATAGTTATTTAAGTGGATGGTTAAAGTTGCTCAGTCGTTGCCAGCCAGTCCGTCTTGCCGTCACTGGAGCCGCCACTTCTTCACATCAGAGTCATCAGGAGCGTCCTCATTCTATAAAAAATGTGGCCAATGGATGGATTTGTTAATGAATATGACCCTGAAAATGCTCTCAGTTTATTAACACTATCCGTGTTGATAGGACTCGCTTGGTTTGTTAATCAGCCCTTTGGAACTGATAGCGCTTTAGCGTATTTAAGATTTTGCGGAAGTGAGTGCAGGGTGCAAACTGCCTTGTATACACTTGAAACAACTTTAGTAAAAACCGGAGAAGAGTTAAAAACCTGTTGATTCGTATGGAGGTTGGAAGAACGCAATGCAAAGAGATGAGTGTTCATCGACTTTGATCAAAGAGAGCTTGCTAAACCAAATGAAAAGGCAGAAAAGCTGTTTACAAAACGAAGCAGTTCCACGTTAGGGAACAATTCCTCGTTAGGGTATTGAATGCGCTGTTGAGTGAAAAAAGCCAGCGTGTTTAGCGCTGGTAATACGCATATTCACGTTCTATTTATCACTTCGGAAACAAAGTGAAAAACGGAGTCTTAGACTTTTTCTACATCAAGAAATCAACTAAAATCCTCACTTTCCCTTGATCAGCTACTTCCATTTCAACATAAGAAGGCCACTTATGACTGCCACGTTCAGTATCTTCGTACTACAAAGGCAGAAATAATCAAGGCTGTTAGATTTCACAAATATGCCCAGCAATGCACAGCAGTTACAGCCGCCCTTCTCATCTAGAACAAAATACCTTGAAAATATGTTTGTAGGGAAACCGTCTTTTACCAAATTCCTTCATACGTTGTGCCTTGCTTTCTTGCTTGCACAATAGCAACACAGTAACGAACATGCAGAGTAAGATCCTTCCAGTGTTCATGATTATTGAAGTGGATTGATCGCCTTACCCCGGCTTCGCGGTTATAGAGTGTGAATTACCTGTTTCTCAGCCGAAACTTCCTCGTTTTCT
Source organism: Blastomussa wellsi (assembly GCA_947652115.1). NCBI lineage: Eukaryota > Metazoa > Cnidaria > Anthozoa > Scleractinia > Plerogyridae > Blastomussa > Blastomussa wellsi. Next base: position 13,849,052 of record OX393566.1, on the reverse strand, counting down.
TCACTGTCTTTGCTCCTCCTTTTCCAAAACTCGGGCAGTTTTCTCCGTATGCTCTTGTTACACGTCGTTTAACTTGCACCTGCATGTTACCGTGACAACTGACGTGAAGGTAGACCGCGCGGTCTTGGGAACAACAGATAAACATAGCTTTGGCAACATAGCGCGAACTAAAGATAGATTTCAAATAATTGTCATGGAGCACGGGGATTTGCTTTCTTACTTCATAGTTTCTTGGTGTGAATGACTCACACAGAGATAAAGCAAGTGAACTAGAATTTAAATTCATCACCTTTTTTTTTCCTATATTACATACAATGCATACTCCATGTTTTTTCTCCTCATAAAAGACAAAGACTGAAAATCCCATAAAATAGCCTTAATTAGTGAGTTTACGTCAAGTTGTTGCAGCTATCGCTTTTACGTTGGACATTAATTTCTCGTTGGAAACGTTTGAAAGTTTGCTTTTTAACAGCGGGAAGTAAGGTTGATTTGGGACCGGGTTTATTTAAGTTTCAAGATAGCCTTCTGATGAGTTTATTTTAGAGGATCCAGCCAAATTTATCAACACATAGCTGACAGGTGGCTTTTTAACAGGCTTTGCCGACTTGAACTTTATTATGATAGCCTTGCGGCGAGCAAAAGAAGTTAAATTACGTTTCTTTGTATAAAACAAAGTCAAAATAATGAAGCCAATATTCCTACCGTCCCGCTTTCAGTACCGAAAGACGAGGACAAAAATAACAACTTTACCTACTTAGCTTCTCAACTCAACTCAACTTTATTTAAATAGCTTTGGAAAATTATATTACAAGCATTGCTTGCCCCCGCAAATAGTTACAAAGTTAATCGAGGCGGGGGAAAGTATGAAAGCTGGTGATCCTAAAACACTTGAAACCAAACCTTCGCTTACATTTCCTCTACTTTCGGAAGGTACGTCATGTAGTTAGCATATAGTGGTTTGATAGTGATATCTATAGGAACATGTACCTGAATTTGTTCAAAAATTTCTGCCAGCCGTTTAAACTTCGACGTTATTAAGGAAGGTGGATGTTCATTAGGCACTTTACTGATTAGCTCGTCGACTTTACTGGCTGAATAATGATTAAAAACTACACCAAGTACCTACCCTACTTTTCGCAGAACGCGCTGATATGTTTTCCGAGTGTCTCTGGGGTCCAATAATTTGCATTCTATTTTTAAGCTTCTTTTCAGAACATTTTAACTTCAGTTGCGAAGCGGGCGAAGCCTAAATATAGAATGCAAATTATTGGACCCCAGCGAGACTCGGAAAACATATCAGCGCGTTCTGAGAAAAGTAGAGGGAATGTAAGCAAAGGTTTGGTTTTAAGTGTTTTAGGATCACCAGTTTTCTTGCTTTAAGAAATCTTCAAAATCGTCCGCAATTCCTGTTTGTTTTCTCTGAGTCCTGTCTGAGTCATGACGTCACTCTCGCGCTTCGCTAAATAAAAGTCAGTGAAAGCCTTTAAGTTCTCGTAACTCAAGTTGTAGATAATCGGCCGCAAACAAATAAACAACAGACATACGGAACATCATCCTCACCATCTGCTCAAAGTGCATGGGTTGGTATGAATATACAATAAACTGAATGATGTGTGGAATCACCTTTCCGAAACTAAGAATCCTTATTATATGGCAAGGAAAATCCGAGCGTTCTGATTGGTTCTTTCTTGGTCGGGATTTTGCAACTCGCTGCGCTCGGTCCGTACTGCCACGACCTCGGGCCAATATTCCCCAGTACGGCCTTCGCGCTCGGCTAGTAAGAGGTTATTATTTGTTTGATATTTAGCGGATTTCATATTCTGTTGTTTTAAAGAAGGTCTCCATGGGGTAGTGATTGTTACGGGTAACGGTTTTGGCTTTTTCACGGCTAACGGTTAAACCCCGTTAGTAACTTGTAAAAAGTTAAGGCGGCTGAATCTGTAATACACCCGCTTCCTGAACACAATCATCAGCGATAACAAACCACGCTTCTTTTCTAATTTTTCTTCCGGGAAGGAAGTAGTTGTTTACACGCTACTCAGTGTTATTCGCTTTCCAGTGCAGTGCTTTCTGTTATTAAATGAAGTAAAATGTGTTTTTGCAACTCGCGAACTGAACCAATACACAAAGTTTTAATTTTTATTAAAATTACATTCTTAAGTATTCTTACAAACGCACGAAACAAAGAAATTTATAAGTAGTTCTGATGTTTATTGTAAGCATAGTTATTTAAGTGGATGGTTAAAGTTGCTCAGTCGTTGCCAGCCAGTCCGTCTTGCCGTCACTGGAGCCGCCACTTCTTCACATCAGAGTCATCAGGAGCGTCCTCATTCTATAAAAAATGTGGCCAATGGATGGATTTGTTAATGAATATGACCCTGAAAATGCTCTCAGTTTATTAACACTATCCGTGTTGATAGGACTCGCTTGGTTTGTTAATCAGCCCTTTGGAACTGATAGCGCTTTAGCGTATTTAAGATTTTGCGGAAGTGAGTGCAGGGTGCAAACTGCCTTGTATACACTTGAAACAACTTTAGTAAAAACCGGAGAAGAGTTAAAAACCTGTTGATTCGTATGGAGGTTGGAAGAACGCAATGCAAAGAGATGAGTGTTCATCGACTTTGATCAAAGAGAGCTTGCTAAACCAAATGAAAAGGCAGAAAAGCTGTTTACAAAACGAAGCAGTTCCACGTTAGGGAACAATTCCTCGTTAGGGTATTGAATGCGCTGTTGAGTGAAAAAAGCCAGCGTGTTTAGCGCTGGTAATACGCATATTCACGTTCTATTTATCACTTCGGAAACAAAGTGAAAAACGGAGTCTTAGACTTTTTCTACATCAAGAAATCAACTAAAATCCTCACTTTCCCTTGATCAGCTACTTCCATTTCAACATAAGAAGGCCACTTATGACTGCCACGTTCAGTATCTTCGTACTACAAAGGCAGAAATAATCAAGGCTGTTAGATTTCACAAATATGCCCAGCAATGCACAGCAGTTACAGCCGCCCTTCTCATCTAGAACAAAATACCTTGAAAATATGTTTGTAGGGAAACCGTCTTTTACCAAATTCCTTCATACGTTGTGCCTTGCTTTCTTGCTTGCACAATAGCAACACAGTAACGAACATGCAGAGTAAGATCCTTCCAGTGTTCATGATTATTGAAGTGGATTGATCGCCTTACCCCGGCTTCGCGGTTATAGAGTGTGAATTACCTGTTTCTCAGCCGAAACTTCCTCGTTTTCTTCACTGTCTTTGCTCCTCCTTTTCCAAAACTCGGGCAGTTTTCTCCGTATGCTCTTGTTACACGTCGTTTAACTTGCACCTGCATGTTACCGTGACAACTGACGTGAAGGTAGACCGCGCGGTCTTGGGAACAACAGATAAACATAGCTTTGGCAACATAGCGCGAACTAAAGATAGATTTCAAATAATTGTCATGGAGCACGGGGATTTGCTTTCTTACTTCATAGTTTCTTGGTGTGAATGACTCACACAGAGATAAAGCAAGTGAACTAGAATTTAAATTCATCACCTTTTTTTTTCCTATATTACATACAATGCATACTCCATGTTTTTTCTCCTCATAAAAGACAAAGACTGAAAATCCCATAAAATAGCCTTAATTAGTGAGTTTACGTCAAGTTGTTGCAGCTATCGCTTTTACGTTGGACATTAATTTCTCGTTGGAAACGTTTGAAAGTTTGCTTTTTAACAGCGGGAAGTAAGGTTGATTTGGGACCGGGTTTATTTAAGTTTCAAGATAGCCTTCTGATGAGTTTATTTTAGAGGATCCAGCCAAATTTATCAACACATAGCTGACAGGTGGCTTTTTAACAGGCTTTGCCGACTTGAACTTTATTATGATAGCCTTGCGGCGAGCAAAAGAAGTTAAATTACGTTTCTTTGTATAAAACAAAGTCAAAATAATGAAGCCAATATTCCTACCGTCCCGCTTTCAGTACCGAAAGACGAGGACAAAAATAACAACTTTACCTACTTAGCTTCTCAACTCAACTCAACTTTATTTAAATAGCTTTGGAAAATTATATTACAAGCATTGCTTGCCCCCGCAAATAGTTACAAAGTTAATCGAGGCGGGGGAAAGTATGAAAGCTGGTGATCCTAAAACACTTGAAACCAAACCTTCGCTTACATTTCCTCTACTTTCGGAAGGTACGTCATGTAGTTAGCATATAGTGGTTTGATAGTGATATCTATAGGAACATGTACCTGAATTTGTTCAAAAATTTCTGCCAGCCGTTTAAACTTCGACGTTATTAAGGAAGGTGGATGTTCATTAGGCACTTTACTGATTAGCTCGTCGACTTTACTGGCTGAATAATGATTAAAAACTACACCAAGTACCTACCCTACTTTTCGCAGAACGCGCTGATATGTTTTCCGAGTGTCTCTGGGGTCCAATAATTTGCATTCTATTTTTAAGCTTCTTTTCAGAACATTTTAACTTCAGTTGCGAAGCGGGCGAAGCCTAAATATAGAATGCAAATTATTGGACCCCAGCGAGACTCGGAAAACATATCAGCGCGTTCTGAGAAAAGTAGAGGGAATGTAAGCAAAGGTTTGGTTTTAAGTGTTTTAGGATCACCAGTTTTCTTGCTTTAAGAAATCTTCAAAATCGTCCGCAATTCCTGTTTGTTTTCTCTGAGTCCTGTCTGAGTCATGACGTCACTCTCGCGCTTCGCTAAATAAAAGTCAGTGAAAGCCTTTAAGTTCTCGTAACTCAAGTTGTAGATAATCGGCCGCAAACAAATAAACAACAGACATACGGAACATCATCCTCACCATCTGCTCAAAGTGCATGGGTTGGTATGAATATACAATAAACTGAATGATGTGTGGAATCACCTTTCCGAAACTAAGAATCCTTATTATATGGCAAGGAAAATCCGAGCGTTCTGATTGGTTCTTTCTTGGTCGGGATTTTGCAACTCGCTGCGCTCGGTCCGTACTGCCACGACCTCGGGCCAATATTCCCCAGTACGGCCTTCGCGCTCGGCTAGTAAGAGGTTATTATTTGTTTGATATTTAGCGGATTTCATATTCTGTTGTTTTAAAGAAGGTCTCCATGGGGTAGTGATTGTTACGGGTAACGGTTTTGGCTTTTTCACGGCTAACGGTTAAACCCCGTTAGTAACTTGTAAAAAGTTAAGGCGGCTGAATCTGTAATACACCCGCTTCCTGAACACAATCATCAGCGATAACAAACCACGCTTCTTTTCTAATTTTTCTTCCGGGAAGGAAGTAGTTGTTTACACGCTACTCAGTGTTATTCGCTTTCCAGTGCAGTGCTTTCTGTTATTAAATGAAGTAAAATGTGTTTTTGCAACTCGCGAACTGAACCAATACACAAAGTTTTAATTTTTATTAAAATTACATTCTTAAGTATTCTTACAAACGCACGAAACAAAGAAATTTATAAGTAGTTCTGATGTTTATTGTAAGCATAGTTATTTAAGTGGATGGTTAAAGTTGCTCAGTCGTTGCCAGCCAGTCCGTCTTGCCGTCACTGGAGCCGCCACTTCTTCACATCAGAGTCATCAGGAGCGTCCTCATTCTATAAAAAATGTGGCCAATGGATGGATTTGTTAATGAATATGACCCTGAAAATGCTCTCAGTTTATTAACACTATCCGTGTTGATAGGACTCGCTTGGTTTGTTAATCAGCCCTTTGGAACTGATAGCGCTTTAGCGTATTTAAGATTTTGCGGAAGTGAGTGCAGGGTGCAAACTGCCTTGTATACACTTGAAACAACTTTAGTAAAAACCGGAGAAGAGTTAAAAACCTGTTGATTCGTATGGAGGTTGGAAGAACGCAATGCAAAGAGATGAGTGTTCATCGACTTTGATCAAAGAGAGCTTGCTAAACCAAATGAAAAGGCAGAAAAGCTGTTTACAAAACGAAGCAGTTCCACGTTAGGGAACAATTCCTCGTTAGGGTATTGAATGCGCTGTTGAGTGAAAAAAGCCAGCGTGTTTAGCGCTGGTAATACGCATATTCACGTTCTATTTATCACTTCGGAAACAAAGTGAAAAACGGAGTCTTAGACTTTTTCTACATCAAGAAATCAACTAAAATCCTCACTTTCCCTTGATCAGCTACTTCCATTTCAACATAAGAAGGCCACTTATGACTGCCACGTTCAGTATCTTCGTACTACAAAGGCAGAAATAATCAAGGCTGTTAGATTTCACAAATATGCCCAGCAATGCACAGCAGTTACAGCCGCCCTTCTCATCTAGAACAAAATACCTTGAAAATATGTTTGTAGGGAAACCGTCTTTTACCAAATTCCTTCATACGTTGTGCCTTGCTTTCTTGCTTGCACAATAGCAACACAGTAACGAACATGCAGAGTAAGATCCTTCCAGTGTTCATGATTATTGAAGTGGATTGATCGCCTTACCCCGGCTTCGCGGTTATAGAGTGTGAATTACCTGTTTCTCAGCCGAAACTTCCTCGTTTTCTTCACTGTCTTTGCTCCTCCTTTTCCAAAACTCGGGCAGTTTTCTCCGTATGCTCTTGTTACACGTCGTTTAACTTGCACCTGCATGTTACCGTGACAACTGACGTGAAGGTAGACCGCGCGGTCTTGGGAACAACAGATAAACATAGCTTTGGCAACATAGCGCGAACTAAAGATAGATTTCAAATAATTGTCATGGAGCACGGGGATTTGCTTTCTTACTTCATAGTTTCTTGGTGTGAATGACTCACACAGAGATAAAGCAAGTGAACTAGAATTTAAATTCATCACCTTTTTTTTTCCTATATTACATACAATGCATACTCCATGTTTTTTCTCCTCATAAAAGACAAAGACTGAAAATCCCATAAAATAGCCTTAATTAGTGAGTTTACGTCAAGTTGTTGCAGCTATCGCTTTTACGTTGGACATTAATTTCTCGTTGGAAACGTTTGAAAGTTTGCTTTTTAACAGCGGGAAGTAAGGTTGATTTGGGACCGGGTTTATTTAAGTTTCAAGATAGCCTTCTGATGAGTTTATTTTAGAGGATCCAGCCAAATTTATCAACACATAGCTGACAGGTGGCTTTTTAACAGGCTTTGCCGACTTGAACTTTATTATGATAGCCTTGCGGCGAGCAAAAGAAGTTAAATTACGTTTCTTTGTATAAAACAAAGTCAAAATAATGAAGCCAATATTCCTACCGTCCCGCTTTCAGTACCGAAAGACGAGGACAAAAATAACAACTTTACCTACTTAGCTTCTCAACTCAACTCAACTTTATTTAAATAGCTTTGGAAAATTATATTACAAGCATTGCTTGCCCCCGCAAATAGTTACAAAGTTAATCGAGGCGGGGGAAAGTATGAAAGCTGGTGATCCTAAAACACTTGAAACCAAACCTTCGCTTACATTTCCTCTACTTTCGGAAGGTACGTCATGTAGTTAGCATATAGTGGTTTGATAGTGATATCTATAGGAACATGTACCTGAATTTGTTCAAAAATTTCTGCCAGCCGTTTAAACTTCGACGTTATTAAGGAAGGTGGATGTTCATTAGGCACTTTACTGATTAGCTCGTCGACTTTACTGGCTGAATAATGATTAAAAACTACACCAAGTACCTACCCTACTTTTCGCAGAACGCGCTGATATGTTTTCCGAGTGTCTCTGGGGTCCAATAATTTGCATTCTATTTTTAAGCTTCTTTTCAGAACATTTTAACTTCAGTTGCGAAGCGGGCGAAGCCTAAATATAGAATGCAAATTATTGGACCCCAGCGAGACTCGGAAAACATATCAGCGCGTTCTGAGAAAAGTAGAGGGAATGTAAGCAAAGGTTTGGTTTTAAGTGTTTTAGGATCACCAGTTTTCTTGCTTTAAGAAATCTTCAAAATCGTCCGCAATTCCTGTTTGTTTTCTCTGAGTCCTGTCTGAGTCATGACGTCACTCTCGCGCTTCGCTAAATAAAAGTCAGTGAAAGCCTTTAAGTTCTCGTAACTCAAGTTGTAGATAATCGGCCGCAAACAAATAAACAACAGACATACGGAACATCATCCTCACCATCTGCTCAAAGTGCATGGGTTGGTATGAATATACAATAAACTGAATGATGTGTGGAATCACCTTTCCGAAACTAAGAATCCTTATTATATGGCAAGGAAAATCCGAGCGTTCTGATTGGTTCTTTCTTGGTCGGGATTTTGCAACTCGCTGCGCTCGGTCCGTACTGCCACGACCTCGGGCCAATATTCCCCAGTACGGCCTTCGCGCTCGGCTAGTAAGAGGTTATTATTTGTTTGATATTTAGCGGATTTCATATTCTGTTGTTTTAAAGAAGGTCTCCATGGGGTAGTGATTGTTACGGGTAACGGTTTTGGCTTTTTCACGGCTAACGGTTAAACCCCGTTAGTAACTTGTAAAAAGTTAAGGCGGCTGAATCTGTAATACACCCGCTTCCTGAACACAATCATCAGCGATAACAAACCACGCTTCTTTTCTAATTTTTCTTCCGGGAAGGAAGTAGTTGTTTACACGCTACTCAGTGTTATTCGCTTTCCAGTGCAGTGCTTTCTGTTATTAAATGAAGTAAAATGTGTTTTTGCAACTCGCGAACTGAACCAATACACAAAGTTTTAATTTTTATTAAAATTACATTCTTAAGTATTCTTACAAACGCACGAAACAAAGAAATTTATAAGTAGTTCTGATGTTTATTGTAAGCATAGTTATTTAAGTGGATGGTTAAAGTTGCTCAGTCGTTGCCAGCCAGTCCGTCTTGCCGTCACTGGAGCCGCCACTTCTTCACATCAGAGTCATCAGGAGCGTCCTCATTCTATAAAAAATGTGGCCAATGGATGGATTTGTTAATGAATATGACCCTGAAAATGCTCTCAGTTTATTAACACTATCCGTGTTGATAGGACTCGCTTGGTTTGTTAATCAGCCCTTTGGAACTGATAGCGCTTTAGCGTATTTAAGATTTTGCGGAAGTGAGTGCAGGGTGCAAACTGCCTTGTATACACTTGAAACAACTTTAGTAAAAACCGGAGAAGAGTTAAAAACCTGTTGATTCGTATTGAGGTTGGAAGAACGCAATGCAAAGAGATGAGTGTTCATCGACTTTGATCAAAGAGAGCTTGCTAAACCAAATGAAAAGGCAGAAAAGCTGTTTACAAAACGAAGCAGTTCCACGTTAGGGAACAATTCCTCGTTAGGGTATTGAATGCGCTGTTGAGTGAAAAAAGCCAGCGTGTTTAGCGCTGGTAATACGCATATTCACGTTCTATTTATCACTTCGGAAACAAAGTGAAAAACGGAGTCTTAGACTTTTTCTACATCAAGAAATCAACTAAAATCCTCACTTTCCCTTGATCAGCTACTTCCATTTCAACATAAGAAGGCCACTTATGACTGCCACGTTCAGTATCTTCGTACTACAAAGGCAGAAATAATCAAGGCTGTTAGATTTCACAAATATGCCCAGCAATGCACAGCAGTTACAGCCGCCCTTCTCATCTAGAACAAAATACCTTGAAAATATGTTTGTAGGGAAACCGTCTTTTACCAAATTCCTTCATACGTTGTGCCTTGCTTTCTTGCTTGCACAATAGCAACACAGTAACGAACATGCAGAGTAAGATCCTTCCAGTGTTCATGATTATTGAAGTGGATTGATCGCCTTACCCCGGCTTCGCGGTTATAGAGTGTGAATTACCTGTTTCTCAGCCGAAACTTCCTCGTTTTCTTCACTGTCTTTGCTCCTCCTTTTCCAAAACTCGGGCAGTTTTCTCCGTATGCTCTTGTTACACGTCGTTTAACTTGCACCTGCATGTTACCGTGACAACTGACGTGAAGGTAGACCGCGCGGTCTTGGGAACAACAGATAAACATAGCTTTGGCAACATAGCGCGAACTAAAGATAGATTTCAAATAATTGTCATGGAGCACGGGGATTTGCTTTCTTACTTCATAGTTTCTTGGTGTGAATGACTCACACAGAGATAAAGCAAGTGAACTAGAATTTAAATTCATCACCTTTTTTTTTCCTATATTACATACAATGCATACTCCATGTTTTTTCTCCTCATAAAAGACAAAGACTGAAAATCCCATAAAATAGCCTTAATTAGTGAGTTTACGTCAAGTTGTTGCAGCTATCGCTTTTACGTTGGACATTAATTTCTCGTTGGAAACGTTTGAAAGTTTGCTTTTTAACAGCGGGAAGTAAGGTTGATTTGGGACCGGGTTTATTTAAGTTTCAAGATAGCCTTCTGATGAGTTTATTTTAGAGGATCCAGCCAAATTTATCAACACATAGCTGACAGGTGGCTTTTTAACAGGCTTTGCCGACTTGAACTTTATTATGATAGCCTTGCGGCGAGCAAAAGAAGTTAAATTACGTTTCTTTGTATAAAACAAAGTCAAAATAATGAAGCCAATATTCCTACCGTCCCGCTTTCAGTACCGAAAGACGAGGACAAAAATAACAACTTTACCTACTTAGCTTCTCAACTCAACTCAACTTTATTTAAATAGCTTTGGAAAATTATATTACAAGCATTGCTTGCCCCCGCAAATAGTTACAAAGTTAATCGAGGCGGGGGAAAGTATGAAAGCTGGTGATCCTAAAACACTTGAAACCAAACCTTCGCTTACATTTCCTCTACTTTCGGAAGGTACGTCATGTAGTTAGCATATAGTGGTTTGATAGTGATATCTATAGGAACATGTACCTGAATTTGTTCAAAAATTTCTGCCAGCCGTTTAAACTTCGACGTTATTAAGGAAGGTGGATGTTCATTAGGCACTTTACTGATTAGCTCGTCGACTTTACTGGCTGAATAATGATTAAAAACTACACCAAGTACCTACCCTACTTTTCGCAGAACGCGCTGATATGTTTTCCGAGTGTCTCTGGGGTCCAATAATTTGCATTCTATTTTTAAGCTTCTTTTCAGAACATTTTAACTTCAGTTGCGAAGCGGGCGAAGCCTAAATATAGAATGCAAATTATTGGACCCCAGCGAGACTCGGAAAACATATCAGCGCGTTCTGAGAAAAGTAGAGGGAATGTAAGCAAAGGTTTGGTTTTAAGTGTTTTAGGATCACCAGTTTTCTTGCTTTAAGAAATCTTCAAAATCGTCCGCAATTCCTGTTTGTTTTCTCTGAGTCCTGTCTGAGTCATGACGTCACTCTCGCGCTTCGCTAAATAAAAGTCAGTGAAAGCCTTTAAGTTCTCGTAACTCAAGTTGTAGATAATCGGCCGCAAACAAATAAACAACAGACATACGGAACATCATCCTCACCATCTGCTCAAAGTGCATGGGTTGGTATGAATATACAATAAACTGAATGATGTGTGGAATCACCTTTCCGAAACTAAGAATCCTTATTATATGGCAAGGAAAATCCGAGCGTTCTGATTGGTTCTTTCTTGGTCGGGATTTTGCAACTCGCTGCGCTCGGTCCGTACTGCCACGACCTCGGGCCAATATTCCCCAGTACGGCCTTCGCGCTCGGCTAGTAAGAGGTTATTATTTGTTTGATATTTAGCGGATTTCATATTCTGTTGTTTTAAAGAAGGTCTCCATGGGGTAGTGATTGTTACGGGTAACGGTTTTGGCTTTTTCACGGCTAACGGTTAAACCCCGTTAGTAACTTGTAAAAAGTTAAGGCGGCTGAATCTGTAATACACCCGCTTCCTGAACACAATCATCAGCGATAACAAACCACGCTTCTTTTCTAATTTTTCTTCCGGGAAGGAAGTAGTTGTTTACACGCTACTCAGTGTTATTCGCTTTCCAGTGCAGTGCTTTCTGTTATTAAATGAAGTAAAATGTGTTTTTGCAACTCGCGAACTGAACCAATACACAAAGTTTTAATTTTTATTAAAATTACATTCTTAAGTATTCTTACAAACGCACGAAACAAAGAAATTTATAAGTAGTTCTGATGTTTATTGTAAGCATAGTTATTTAAGTGGATGGTTAAAGTTGCTCAGTCGTTGCCAGCCAGTCCGTCTTGCCGTCACTGGAGCCGCCACTTCTTCACATCAGAGTCATCAGGAGCGTCCTCATTCTATAAAAAATGTGGCCAATGGATGGATTTGTTAATGAATATGACCCTGAAAATGCTCTCAGTTTATTAACACTATCCGTGTTGATAGGACTCGCTTGGTTTGTTAATCAGCCCTTTGGAACTGATAGCGCTTTAGCGTATTTAAGATTTTGCGGAAGTGAGTGCAGGGTGCAAACTGCCTTGTATACACTTGAAACAACTTTAGTAAAAACCGGAGAAGAGTTAAAAACCTGTTGATTCGTATTGAGGTTGGAAGAACGCAATGCAAAGAGATGAGTGTTCATCGACTTTGATCAAAGAGAGCTTGCTAAACCAAATGAAAAGGCAGAAAAGCTGTTTACAAAACGAAGCAGTTCCACGTTAGGGAACAATTCCTCGTTAGGGTATTGAATGCGCTGTTGAGTGAAAAAAGCCAGCGTGTTTAGCGCTGGTAATACGCATATTCACGTTCTATTTATCACTTCGGAAACAAAGTGAAAAACGGAGTCTTAGACTTTTTCTACATCAAGAAATCAACTAAAATCCTCACTTTCCCTTGATCAGCTACTTCCATTTCAACATAAGAAGGCCACTTATGACTGCCACGTTCAGTATCTTCGTACTACAAAGGCAGAAATAATCAAGGCTGTTAGATTTCACAAATATGCCCAGCAATGCACAGCAGTTACAGCCGCCCTTCTCATCTAGAACAAAATACCTTGAAAATATGTTTGTAGGGAAACCGTCTTTTACCAAATTCCTTCATACGTTGTGCCTTGCTTTCTTGCTTGCACAATAGCAACACAGTAACGAACATGCAGAGTAAGATCCTTCCAGTGTTCATGATTATTGAAGTGGATTGATCGCCTTACCCCGGCTTCGCGGTTATAGAGTGTGAATTACCTGTTTCTCAGCCGAAACTTCCTCGTTTTCTTCACTGTCTTTGCTCCTCCTTTTCCAAAACTCGGGCAGTTTTCTCCGTATGCTCTTGTTACACGTCGTTTAACTTGCACCTGCATGTTACCGTGACAACTGACGTGAAGGTAGACCGCGCGGTCTTGGGAACAACAGATAAACATAGCTTTGGCAACATAGCGCGAACTAAAGATAGATTTCAAATAATTGTCATGGAGCACGGGGATTTGCTTTCTTACTTCATAGTTTCTTGGTGTGAATGACTCACACAGAGATAAAGCAAGTGAACTAGAATTTAAATTCATCACCTTTTTTTTTCCTATATTACATACAATGCATACTCCATGTTTTTTCTCCTCATAAAAGACAAAGACTGAAAATCCCATAAAATAGCCTTAATTAGTGAGTTTACGTCAAGTTGTTGCAGCTATCGCTTTTACGTTGGACATTAATTTCTCGTTGGAAACGTTTGAAAGTTTGCTTTTTAACAGCGGGAAGTAAGGTTGATTTGGGACCGGGTTTATTTAAGTTTCAAGATAGCCTTCTGATGAGTTTATTTTAGAGGATCCAGCCAAATTTATCAACACATAGCTGACAGGTGGCTTTTTAACAGGCTTTGCCGACTTGAACTTTATTATGATAGCCTTGCGGCGAGCAAAAGAAGTTAAATTACGTTTCTTTGTATAAAACAAAGTCAAAATAATGAAGCCAATATTCCTACCGTCCCGCTTTCAGTACCGAAAGACGAGGACAAAAATAACAACTTTACCTACTTAGCTTCTCAACTCAACTCAACTTTATTTAAATAGCTTTGGAAAATTATATTACAAGCATTGCTTGCCCCCGCAAATAGTTACAAAGTTAATCGAGGCGGGGGAAAGTATGAAAGCTGGTGATCCTAAAACACTTGAAACCAAACCTTCGCTTACATTTCCTCTACTTTCGGAAGGTACGTCATGTAGTTAGCATATAGTGGTTTGATAGTGATATCTATAGGAACATGTACCTGAATTTGTTCAAAAATTTCTGCCAGCCGTTTAAACTTCGACGTTATTAAGGAAGGTGGATGTTCATTAGGCACTTTACTGATTAGCTCGTCGACTTTACTGGCTGAATAATGATTAAAAACTACACCAAGTACCTACCCTACTTTTCGCAGAACGCGCTGATATGTTTTCCGAGTGTCTCTGGGGTCCAATAATTTGCATTCTATTTTTAAGCTTCTTTTCAGAACATTTTAACTTCAGTTGCGAAGCGGGCGAAGCCTAAATATAGAATGCAAATTATTGGACCCCAGCGAGACTCGGAAAACATATCAGCGCGTTCTGAGAAAAGTAGAGGGAATGTAAGCAAAGGTTTGGTTTTAAGTGTTTTAGGATCACCAGTTTTCTTGCTTTAAGAAATCTTCAAAATCGTCCGCAATTCCTGTTTGTTTTCTCTGAGTCCTGTCTGAGTCATGACGTCACTCTCGCGCTTCGCTAAATAAAAGTCAGTGAAAGCCTTTAAGTTCTCGTAACTCAAGTTGTAGATAATCGGCCGCAAACAAATAAACAACAGACATACGGAACATCATCCTCACCATCTGCTCAAAGTGCATGGGTTGGTATGAATATACAATAAACTGAATGATGTGTGGAATCACCTTTCCGAAACTAAGAATCCTTATTATATGGCAAGGAAAATCCGAGCGTTCTGATTGGTTCTTTCTTGGTCGGGATTTTGCAACTCGCTGCGCTCGGTCCGTACTGCCACGACCTCGGGCCAATATTCCCCAGTACGGCCTTCGCGCTCGGCTAGTAAGAGGTTATTATTTGTTTGATATTTAGCGGATTTCATATTCTGTTGTTTTAAAGAAGGTCTCCATGGGGTAGTGATTGTTACGGGTAACGGTTTTGGCTTTTTCACGGCTAACGGTTAAACCCCGTTAGTAACTTGTAAAAAGTTAAGGCGGCTGAATCTGTAATACACCCGCTTCCTGAACACAATCATCAGCGATAACAAACCACGCTTCTTTTCTAATTTTTCTTCCGGGAAGGAAGTAGTTGTTTACACGCTACTCAGTGTTATTCGCTTTCCAGTGCAGTGCTTTCTGTTATTAAATGAAGTAAAATGTGTTTTTGCAACTCGCGAACTGAACCAATACACAAAGTTTTAATTTTTATTAAAATTACATTCTTAAGTATTCTTACAAACGCACGAAACAAAGAAATTTATAAGTAGTTCTGATGTTTATTGTAAGCATAGTTATTTAAGTGGATGGTTAAAGTTGCTCAGTCGTTGCCAGCCAGTCCGTCTTGCCGTCACTGGAGCCGCCACTTCTTCACATCAGAGTCATCAGGAGCGTCCTCATTCTATAAAAAATGTGGCCAATGGATGGATTTGTTAATGAATATGACCCTGAAAATGCTCTCAGTTTATTAACACTATCCGTGTTGATAGGACTCGCTTGGTTTGTTAATCAGCCCTTTGGAACTGATAGCGCTTTAGCGTATTTAAGATTTTGCGGAAGTGAGTGCAGGGTGCAAACTGCCTTGTATACACTTGAAACAACTTTAGTAAAAACCGGAGAAGAGTTAAAAACCTGTTGATTCGTATTGAGGTTGGAAGAACGCAATGCAAAGAGATGAGTGTTCATCGACTTTGATCAAAGAGAGCTTGCTAAACCAAATGAAAAGGCAGAAAAGCTGTTTACAAAACGAAGCAGTTCCACGTTAGGGAACAATTCCTCGTTAGGGTATTGAATGCGCTGTTGAGTGAAAAAAGCCAGCGTGTTTAGCGCTGGTAATACGCATATTCACGTTCTATTTATCACTTCGGAAACAAAGTGAAAAACGGAGTCTTAGACTTTTTCTACATCAAGAAATCAACTAAAATCCTCACTTTCCCTTGATCAGCTACTTCCATTTCAACATAAGAAGGCCACTTATGACTGCCACGTTCAGTATCTTCGTACTACAAAGGCAGAAATAATCAAGGCTGTTAGATTTCACAAATATGCCCAGCAATGCACAGCAGTTACAGCCGCCCTTCTCATCTAGAACAAAATACCTTGAAAATATGTTTGTAGGGAAACCGTCTTTTACCAAATTCCTTCATACGTTGTGCCTTGCTTTCTTGCTTGCACAATAGCAACACAGTAACGAACATGCAGAGTAAGATCCTTCCAGTGTTCATGATTATTGAAGTGGATTGATCGCCTCACTCCTGTTGTGAATGAGTTCTATATGCTGCAGCAACAGGTGATTCATCTAACTTATCAATCTTCTTTCATTCCTGGTAATTACGGAGATGTCGATTAAAAAACCCTCTTTAAACAGGTTAAAAATTATGAAAACCCACAGATCTTTGTGGCAAAAGGCTTACAAACACAATGTAGAGGAAGATGCCTGGGTCTTAACATTCAAAAATTAGTATAGAATAAGCGAACTAAAACCATTACTGAATGACATTTCTTGGGTGATAATTTTTGTTAAGGACTAACCAGACTTGCTAATTAAACAGTGGCGCATTATTGTTTTGTTAGATACCTAAACTCCATTCACCTTTTAATTGATCATCGTATTCCCGACCATGCATTGATCAATCTGTCATTGTCTTGGCACGATACAGAGTTTCGGCTTCTAAATTCACATTTTAATGAACTGACATAAAATTCAGCAAAAACTTCACCTTTAAGGCTAAATTTGACGAGAAATTGCAAGAGGAATACGTAAATTGCTAACTATGACAATAACAATATTCCTTGTACCCTCGTACGCATACTAAACTCAAATTGTCTTCCTACATACATGAATAATTGATAATAATAAGTGGCACTTTTAACGGAAAGCCGCCAGTTTTTTCGCTTCTCTTTTAATCTTATTCTCTCTAAAAATGTGGCAGACGGGTTTTTTAGTTTGCTTTTGTTCGATTTTGCTTTATCGCTATTATTTTAAACATGGAACTCCGCCTAGAAACTAGATATTAGTTTTTATTATCTCAGTGGCGAAATGACGTCTACCGCATTGTTTCACCAAGGGTAGAAAAGAGTGAGACCATGGAAGGGGAGCTACGAATTTAATGATGACATTTGTATCAACTTATGTCAAGAAATGACAAGTAGGAGCTAACATTCACATAATCAATACTAATTAATAATCAATACTAATGCTAATTAATCAATACTAATTTGCACATGCCGTCCAAATTGCAAGAGGAATACGTAAATTGCTAACTATGAATAATTAACCAATAATAACAATATTCCTTGTACCCTCGTACACATACTGAACTCAAATTGTCTACCTACATACATGAATAATTGATAATAATAAGTGGCACTTTTAACGGAAAGCCGCCAGTTTTTTCGCTTCTCTTTTAATCTTATTCTCTTTAAAAATGTGGCAGACGGGTTTTTTAGTTTGCTTTTGTTCGATTTTGCTTTATCGCTATTATTTTAAACATGGAACTCCGCCTAGAAACTAGATATTAGTTTTTATTATCTCAGCGGCGAAATGACGTCTACCGCATTGTATCACCAAGGGTAGAAAAGAGTGAGACCATGGAAGGGGAGCTACGAATTTAATGATGACATTTGTCTCAACTTATGTTAAGAAATGACAAGTAGGAGCTAACATTCACATTCTCCTTTTCACAGCAGGTATATTTTAGCGTCATCATGAGGGATATAAGCCAATGTTTGAAGTATATAAGCCAATGTTTGAATCACATAAGGAAGCTAAGTGATGCCAAATCATAAAACATCCGCGGTGGCTTCTTCACTGAGCTGCAAATAATGACAATTATATGGCAGTGTAGTTTCAGTAGCTAAGTTAAACTCAGATTACGGTGACTGTCGACGTACTAAAGAGAATACAAGAGCCTGACTGCAAATGTAATTATTTTAAACATGGAACTCCGCCTAGAAACTAGATATTAGTTTTTATTATCTCAGCGGCGAAATGACGTCTACCGCATTGTATCACCAAGGGTAGAAAAGAGTGAGACCATGGAAGGGGAGCTACGAATTTAATGATGACATTTGTCTCAACTTATGTTAAGAAATGACAAGTAGGAGCTAACATTCACATTCTCCTTTACACAGCAGGTATATTTTAGCGTCATCATGAGGGATATAAGCCAATGTTTGAAGTATATAAGCCAATGTTTGAATCACATAAGGAAGCTAAGTGATGCCAAATCATAAAACATCCGCGGTGGCTTCTTCACTGAGCTGCAAATAATGACAATTATATGGCAGTGTAGTTTCAGTAGCTAAGTTAAACTCAGATTACGGTGACTGTCGACGTTCTAAAGAGAATACAAGAGCCTGACTGCAAATGTAAATGAAGAGGGACAATTTTATTCTCAGCTGCTTTCCTGCCAATTAATACTAATTTGCACATGCCGTCCAAGACAGTGTTAAGTGTCAAACTGGAGCATATTCTACTCACGACAATCTCGTGAACAACTTCGCAATTTCTGTGAAGTGAGATGTAATAAGTATTTGTTTTGTCTGTCACATTTTCAGTTTACTGTAAGAACGAGGTCTACATTATTTGTACATTTTTTCAATTCGGCTAAGGCAAAAAGCATTCGGGCCTAGTGGCCCATCAGGCCGGAGCTTATCCCGGTTTCTGTAGCATGAAGCGACAGAGAGAATTTCTACTCCCCCATGGATGGGATGCTAGTCCATCGCAGGGTTACCCCCGGCAGTTAATTCCCCAGTTAATACACCTGGGTGAAGAGAGGCACTGTGAGAGTAAAGAACACAACGCAGTGCCCCGGCTAGAGGCTCGAACCAGAGTCCAGCGCACTAACCATTAGGCCACTGCGCCTCCCACTAGCAAGAAAATAAAACACGATTCATTACGCAAGAATCCCTTGATATTTTAGTCCTTTTAGATGTCCGTTGTGCTTAAACAGGTGATAAGCACGTGATCTCCACAATTTGAGTTAATTAGCCGCGCGGCCGTAGGCTGAGCGCGGGTCATGCTCTGCACGGACTTGTCGGTGACCAGACACGGCAAGCTAAATAAAAGCGAATTGATTATCAAATGTGGATAATTTAAAAGGCCGACCAAATCTACGTTACTTCTGAGTAATGTCACCAAGGTATATATTCGGTTTGGAAAATTCTTTGTTTTCACTGTAGTAGCATTCTTTTAAGGACAAGCGGTTTGCACTTGACGAATTACTCATACGCAGAAGAACACATACCCTGTTTAGGACAAAGGAAAGCGTTTTATACTAATAAAAACAAGACAAATACTCGCGTGACTGTCGCGTGAACTCCGTGAAGCCAGAGATAATGAGCTATAATGAAATCAACATTTCGAATCGAGAGTTGTGTACCTTGCTCATTTGGCCCCCAACCAACCAGGATCCACCATACAGCTCACGTGACAGCTCTCGACCAATCAGATTGTCGGGTTTCATCCAAGATGGCCGAATGTTGTTTATTGCATCTAATTAATCATTTCTTCAGCATTTTAAATACACAGTTGTAAAAGCCAGTTTAAATATTTGCAATAGCAATTAATGAAATGGAGTGTAGTCTGAAGAGAGAAAATGAGAACCTGCAAAACCACGTCAGCCATCTCATATATAGCCATCTCACATATCTTACCAGTATTCAGCGCATGCAACAGCCTTCTACTTCAACCCATACTACCTTTCGGTCTTGTCTAAAATAATTGTATACAAGAGGAACCAATCAGTTCTATCACCACGTTTCCTGAAAAACGATTATTACTGATAACACAACCACGCCGTTTTCCCGACTTTTCTTGAAGGAAGTAAGCAGATGTTCAATAGCACGCTACTCGTTATTCGTTTCTTCAATGCAGTGTTTCCCATATAATTAAAGATAATGGACATGTGTTTTGTACCCTTTTGTTACGCGGCCCGAACTTAATTTCGCGAAAATGGAAGAGGCAAATTTAAATTCGCGATGCTTAAATTACGCGATTTGGTAGAAAAATCGCGTTGAAAGGTATTGAATTGTGCGAAAAATTACTAAACGGGTCATTTTAGAATGGACGCTATAATTCGTAAAGCCATATTTTATAATGACATTGAACAGAGCCACTACAAAACAAAACTTAAAACAGATTGACATGTTATGCTTACAACAAAGCACAGCGTCATGGCGCACAGTTTAGCATACGAGATATGTTCTTTCCATTAGTTGTTATTTGTAGAAAGACAGCATGAACATGTAGAACTTTACACCAGGGTTTTAAATTTTGCGTCATTAATTTTCGAGTTAACTATTTTTCGCTGTCTTTAATTTGGAGATATTTTTGTATCGCGAAAAATCGTGAAAATTAAATCCGGCGAAAATTAGGTAAGTAACGTTTGATATGCAATCCACAGACTGAACAAGTTATTTCAAATGGTTTCATTTTTATTAAGCTTATTTTCGCTGAAAAAATTCTTACAAGCACGAGAAGCAAGTTAAAGTTGCTACGCTCCCGTACTTGGCTTCTTGTGTAAGCCAGTCCGTCTTTCTTACAGCCACGATGTCTAAACACCAGGAGGGCTTTCAATCTATAAAAAAAGCGAGAATAATGTCGAAATACTGTCAGTTTCCACACTAATTCATTAGTTACCGCACTCCCTGGATATGATAGGTTGACTGGTATTCAGTCGGCTTGTGAAGCTTTTGTACTCAAAAGCTCTTCAGTGAGCCGATAGCCATCTAAGCGTGACTAACAGATTATCGAAGGAACCTAACGGAACTGGATGCAAATTGCCCGTGCACACAGCGACATGCACTTGAAAGCACTTAAGTATAAACTAAAACAGAGAAATTAACAACCTGTTGATTCGTATTATATGCTTGGAATTAAAGAGAGCTTGTTAACATCGACTGATAAAAAAATATGGTTTCAGACGGAGAGGTTTCGTAAGTTTCATATTTCAAACAGGAAAATTCCCCATTTAGAAAATGTGAAGTTGAGTGGAAAAATGGGTACGATCAGTTCGCGTTTGAGACGATCAAGAATTAACTAAAATTCTCACCTTTTCTTGATCAGCTACTTCCATTTCAACATGAGAAGGCCACTTATGACTGCCACGTTCAGCATCTTTGTACTACAAAGGGATAAAGAAAAATACTGTCAGATTTCACAAGTATACACAGTAGTTAGATCCGCCCTGCCCCTTCTAAGACAAAATACCTTGAAGATCTGTCTGTATGGAAACCTTCTTTTACCAAAATGCTTCATACGTTGTGCCTTGCTTTCTTGCTTGCATAATAGCAACACAGTAACGAACATGCAGAGTAAGATCCTTCCAGTGTTCATGATTATTGAAGCGGATTGATCGCCTTACTCCTGCTGTGAATGCGTTTTGTGTCTCTCAGGCGCCTCCAGTCTATATACTGCAGCAACAGGTGATTCAGCGTTAGTAACGTTAATTACGGAAACGTCCATCAAAAAACTCTTTAAACAGTTTAAATTATTTGCAAGCCCGCCGCAGGTCTTTATGACACTCGCATTAAAAAAGCTTAAAAATACAATGCTGAGAAAGATGCCGGGAGTTAACTTATAAGATACAATAAGCGAACTACAATCGCATTTCTCGGGTATGGTTAGCCAAATGTTGCAAAATTCAACTACTCATAATTATGTTCAACAAGGTATATTTATATTCAACATTTTACATTTATATTCAACATTTTATATTTATATTCAACAATACGCATTTTCTTTCAACTTCCAACCAAAATTATTTTCATTCAACAACAACTATTTGTTCAACTTTAACAGCTATATTTATTTTACTCAACGAAATTAATTGTTCAACTTCAATCCAAACCTTTTATTCAACAAAAATAATTATTCAACTTCTACCATGCATAGTTATTTAATACCATACCTTTTTCTATTACAACGTTTTTGAAAGTTCACGGACATTCAAAATATCGTCATTCAACAAAATTCCCCGTCCCTCCCCACGAACTACCTCCGTTTGCTATATCAAAATGGGGTCAAAATGGTGGCCAGAACACAGGACGAAGAGTCGTTCATGCATTGAGTGGGTGATCAATCGCTTAGAGTCAGCAGCGAAATTTGTCGAAAACGTACTACCGATTGTAAATGAGCGCAAAAGAGAGTTGACTAAGGTTGCTGGTAATTGAAGGGATTGTAATTGGGGATAATTTTTGTTAAGGAAGGTCATGACTTATTAAACAGACTAAACGTTTCGTATTAAAACATCTTATATATTTATCTCTGAACTCCAGGACTAATTCATTTGTTTTAATTGATCATCGTTTCGTATTTCGTGATCACGCATTGATCAGTCTGTCATTCTCTAGGCAACAAAACACAGTTACGGCTTTTAGATTCACAAGGAACTGACATAATATTGGACACGAGCTTCACTATTAAAATTCGATGCCGAGAATATCGAGAATCAACGCCATCAACCAGTAATTATAATTTAAAAGGATCTTCCTGCTAAACCGTACGTGAAGATTAAAAATTAATGAATGGTTAAGAAAACGAAAACAAAAGTTAGAAGTAAAAACAGTGTGAATTCTCACATCTTTTCTTTTTTCTTTGGTTCGCATTTCCTAAGAATGAGGCCGTTGTGGTTGCCATTTTTGGCTTACATTGTTGCTTTTGTTTTACAGCTAAAAAATAGACCAAGAAGCGAGAGGGAACTAATTTACTTTCCCTGGGAACTCCACATAGACGTACGGGCAATTTTTGCCGGGGGCGGGGGGGGGGGCGGTGAACCATTGCCCAAAAAATCTCCCTTGCCCAAATTTTCTCATGCTGCGCCCATTTTTTTTTTTGGGGGGGGGGGGGGGGGCTGCAGCCCACCTACCCTAACCCGACCCGTACACCTATGGAACTCCGTACAGAACTGATACAAAGGCAATGCTGTTGACTCTTGTTAATGAGATCTTTGATGTGATCTCAGTTGATGAGGGTGGATTGCAAATGAACAAAAACATTATCTTAAGTGAGCACTTATAATCCTGAATAACAGGATTAGACCTGAGGAACATGGTAAATATGTAAATTGTGAAAATGGACTCACTACACTATAAAGGGATATGCATTTGCTCATCTCCAGACTGAGGTGTATGTATCGACAAGCCTAGCAGCGGGTAGCTACTGCTGACGAAGCCCAAGGAGGACGAACCAGCTGTCCGCTGCTAGGCTTGTGGGTACCTCAGTCTGGAGCAAATACAAATGCCTGATGGTAGCGAGTCCATATATACAGTAAAAACCCGCGAGTAGAACGAGTAGGAACCTGCATTTTTCCAGGTTAGCCTAAACAGGTTCTTTCATAAATGATAATTAATTATATAACAGAGGCTATTTAGATTCTAATTTTTACTCTTTAACTTTTAGTTTTTATTATATATATATATATATTTTTATTATTGTTAGTTGATAAAATGCAAAGAGAATGACAAATGAAAACACAATTACTCCACAGTACTTACACTGATATGAAGTACATGTAGATGTAGGTGAGAGTGAAGAATCATCATCGCAGTGAATTTCAAATTTAAGCAATTGGAAAGAAGAAGCCTGAAAAAATCAGGGCTTCCACGGGATTCGAACCCGTGACCTCCGCGATACCAGTGCGATGCTCTATCAATTGAGCTATGAAGCCACACATTTGGGAGCGAGGTTGGGATTTTGGATTTCCCGTCGTGAGGAGTGAAATGATGTGAAGTATATGAAGTATTTATTTACTTACACCACACGCTACTTGATGTGCTTACATTATAATAATTTCACCCATATTGGCATGTAAGTTGTTAGTGGACTTTTCAGCCTGACTGGCTGTCGTATAAAAGGTTATTTGCCTTGCAAGTTGCTTTCTCCTAACTGGCATGATATTTTTGAATGTTGGGATTTTGGTCCGCGTAGTGGACTCCCGAGCCTAACTGGCAGTCAGATGAAGAGCTTGTTTAATTATATGTACCTCGTGTATTCACATGTTTGGGTAAGCTGATTGAGGAAATATTTGGGTTGGTTCGTGCCAGACCCTCCCTAAATAAACTTAACTGTCCGTACACTTTGTGGAGTGGAGGCAAAATAATTTGTCCATTTTGTATCATCAAATTGTTACTCAGCGAGGAGGTCAGATGATGCTTATCCCTTGGACTTTATAACTAGACAAGTTCTTCCTAATATTAGCAGTGCACCAGGAGCCATAATCGGGGTTGGAGACCGTAAGCACGTGCCATTTCTACTAATGGGGTTGTCCCCATGGTATGGGACAATTTTGCTATTTTTAGAACAAATTGCGCCATCGCCTGTGACACACGCACGTCCTCCCGCGCGGATTTTTGCGAGGACATCTCGCGGAGAAAATGAAACAAAATGGCGTCCAAAATTACTTCGTTAGTGTAAACTACTTTGTAATTCTTTCAGCAGTTTTTTTTCCAAATTTAAGTAAAGCCTCAGCTGTGAACTCCCGTGATAGTGACAAAGAACATGTGGATGATAAAAGTGATTGGGATGTCTGGAGTGACATTTTTTTTGCACAAATCCAGTGCCGAAGAAATGTCGGATATGTCGGACGAGAATCGCGCAGCGCTCAAAACAACGTTTCACAGCGTCACAATATCGAGATACAAGGTATTAAGATTACAGCGAAAAGGCAAAAAAGGTTTTTGCTGAAATACAATTTATACCACGCCTGTCTTTCTTTGATTCTTTGTTGTACTACAGGCTCGTAAGTTATCAGATAAGGCACTGATTACACACCTTATCACGAGTAATATAATTAATGCGAATAGATCCATAAACATCTAACCAGTTTTTTAAGCATTTAAGCCACTTTTGTTGCTTCAAAATATATCTTGCAGCATTCTGTATTTTAATTTCAGTTCTTCTTTCTTGACATGTGATTGTACTTACTTTGTTAGATGACATGGAATAATAAAAACACACTGAAATTCTGAAGTTTAGTTTGGTCTTTAATTATTTTGAAAGCAGAGAACATTTGACTATTTATATCAATGTTCAAATTAATATTGTTTCCCTCAGGGATGACTTGTTTAAAATGTTTTCCAATAAATTACTGATCATATTTTGATATATGACATTGAATGGAAGATAATGAACTCCGACCAGGTGAAAATGAAAACAAAATTCCTTACTCTAAGTGGAAAACGGCCATTTTGCCTCTCATTTTATTTATATATCACATATATAGTCAGCCTTGCATTTCATGATGCAATATTTCATATTTCAATTAAAACAAAGGCTCGTCTTTTAACACCCTGCATGTCAGTTTGAGCTGACTTTAAGCTTGCACGATGGCACACTCATGGATGATTTTTGTTTAATTTGCTTTGTTTTCATATTATTATTAGACAATATCCCTGCTACCAGGAAAGCAGTAAATCTATTTTAATCGTCGTTTAGTCGTCTCGATTCTTCGCTGTACGGCATTGCTCTCTCAACAAATAAATTATTCCCATTGAACGGAGAGACAGCCAACTTGCTCCTGTTGTCAGTGTAACAGCCATAATAATTGGAATTTTCATTTTTGGCGATGTTGTAGAGTATAAAAGAAGATCGACTGCATTCCGGAATTCCTGGAGTACTGATCATGAACAAGTGAATTTCATCTCTGGAGAACTTCTCCAGATTTACAACGGAATTTCAGCTTTATAGCCAAAAATATCAAGAAAATGAACTTACTTTGACATGGCAGTGGTACAGCCAACTGTAGTGTATGATATCTTCCACACGAAATTCGAGTTTAACAGAATGACTTCCTTTTCCTTCCCAACCTTTGCAGATACTTGCAGACGCTCGAATGCGCGGCAGTCTGTTACTCGTGACTTACGTGATACTGATCATGCAACACGGCGACATCCACGCGGGAACCGCCTATATGACATCGAGGGTGGCGCAATTTGTTCTAAAAATAGCAAAATCGTCCCATATCATAGGTGCGCGCGGATCCTACTACTTACGGTCTCCAACCCCGATTGTGGCTCCTGCAGTGCACTTAACCCGTTTATTTTTCGTCAAAGGCAACGAAAAGCTTACTATGAATTTTGTGTTTGATCGTGATGAGGCTTTTTGCTACTGTAGCAAATTTCGCAAGATGGTAATGAGTGTTTCCTTACCGGAAATTTTCTTTACATCACGGAGCTGCTGCACTACTGGGAATTCGAAAAGTTAGAGCAAAACGTAATGTGCTTAGGAAGTAGGTTTTCTGTTATATGAGTTGGCCTATCCTAATCGATCCTCCCTAAGAAAAATAATTTTCACATTTTACGGAGTTCAGTCGGTTAAATGTTCTTGAAGGGTAAAACCACCCAGCAATACCTTTTACAAAGCCGGCTGATAAAGAATTATTCAGAAACTTTTCACAAAAGCATACACTTCCAAGGTTTTATTTCCGTTCCTTTTTCAGCCAGTTAGGCTTCACGTTATATGAACTGAACAAGCTTGCACTGTAATGCACATTGTCATTGATTGAATAAATCAGCGGTTTTACCCAAAATGTAAAAAGAATTCGCAGAGCTAATCACGCAAAAAAGCTCTACTCCAATTACAACTCTAATCAACAGCAACAACAAATAATTCTTTACGAGCGAATAGGCATATACACCTTAGGGACCGTTCACTTTTTATTGGGTAGAGGGGGGGCTGGTGGGATTTGGTAGATAGTCTTTGTAGCATATGATGGCCCCCCCTCTAAACCGGATATATTTTCCCTGGCCCCCCTCGTAACCTAAATATTTTTAAATGACCCCCCCCCCAAAAAAAAAAAAAAAAAAGTAAAGTTTAACTTATCAAGGTTAACACAAAAACTGCAGTTTCAAAAAGTTCTTTTTGAATAACTGTTTTCACCTATGGGACATATCCAGGAGCTGCCTTTGTATACTGTGACTGTATTTTCGACCCAATAAGTACCCCAGCTAGGGGGATTTGGGGGCATTCTCCCTTAGGAAAATTTAAAATTTCAGAAACGCTTTTTTACGCCAATCTGGCAGACATTTTGTAATATTTGTAGATTCCTTTACTGCAGTTTAAAGTGAAAATAGTAGAAATCATTTTTAAATATTTACTTGTGCACTGGCCATGGTAAGCTGTCTTTTCCTTTGATAAACAAGGTGCTGTTTGTTATTGGGAGTGAACTTTATCAAGTGGTTTTGAGTTAACGATGTTCCATCCATTACAAACTAGGGGGGGTCTGGGGGCATGCTGCCCCGGGAAAAATTTTGATTTTTAGAACCTCAGAAATGCAATATTCAGGCATTTTGGTAGAACATTTTGCCCCATCATAGATGCTGTCATTACAACATTTTAGGGTAATTTTTGGAGTGAGTCCCCCTTACAGACAACATTTTTTTGGCTGGCCCCCCCTTTAAGGCCAATTGTTTTTGCATGCCTCCTCCCCCCTCAATCCCACCAGCCCCCGTCCCTAACTCATAAAAAATGAACGGTCCCTTATTCCAAAATGACGCTGATTTATGCACGTACAAATTGGCCCTTGTTGCCTCGTTCAAGATAAAATATTCTTTCGAAAATTTCGAAAACCAACCCAATTCATGGTGCATCAGTTCATTTTCCATGATAACCTAAGTCCCATACAAGCTACCATGAAATATATATATATATTACAAGAGCTCAGAAAATACGAAACGTCTAAAGAGTGTGTCGTTCTTTAAGAATGCAAAATAAGGATTTTTTGCTTCTACACAGATTACATTTTCTAGTCTGAGAATAAAATAGCTTTGACAGGCATTCATGCAGAGGGCTGCTGTCCTAAGGATAGCGTGATCATATTATGTCTCCTGAGTCTGGAAAATACAACTAAAGCCCAGTTGTGTTTCTAGACTGAGCCGACCAAACTTTATGTACATGTACATGGGTTACTCGCTTCAAACGAAACACATCATGATGAACGTCACCAAACTGATGCCCAGGCCACCCCACCCGATACTGGTCACATGGCCAGCATTCCAGATTGAGAAAGAAGTTGTGTCGTCTCCATGATGAGACATTGAGTTACATCCACTCCATTGACAGCAGGTAAAACAGTGTTTCTCGTCAGCTGGGGAATGGAAACAAGAATTAAAACAACATCAGAGAGAGGTTGAATGGATCGGAATAAGAGTACTACTAATGAATTGTGAAGTTCGACAATTAGTTTTCCTCCTCTTGAAATAGCAAACAAGCAAGGCTGGCGGCCTCGTCAGATCAGATGTTTATCATATCAAACTGAGTTGTACTTTCAACGGTCTCATCTAGTCACCCGAGAAAACTGAGAGAAAAATCAATTTACTGTAAATCGGCATTGTTAGTAAAACTTTTAATGTTGAATGTCGAATGTTGAATTAAAAATTCAATGTTGTTCGTAGTCATTCATATTCTCAGCAGTGTGCAGATAGCTGTATTAGCTGTGCATGTTGACTGGTATACGCTAACGCAAAATGTAACATCCACACAAAATGTAACAACTTCAAGTTTGACGCAAAATGTAACATCAACCCGAAATGTAACAACTTTTGACGCAACATGTAACAAATCTTCAACGCGAAATGGAACACCTAAAAATGTAATAATTTGTTTAACGTGAGCTGTAACAACGCAAAATGTAACAACTCGCCCTTGAAATATAGACAAATAAGTCCTCTTGCAGTCATTCTCAGGCCAGTCACATTGAATCAGGAGAGTTATTGAACAGGAAAGTTATAGGTCTTATATTATCGTACAAAATGTAGCCTCTTGGGCGGTCGCTTACTGGGCAAAAGAATATGTCACTCTAATTTCCCAAAATTAAAATAAGCCAAAAATAGACACAATCTTGGACAAAACTGTTGAGACACTTCTGCAAATTACCACCAATTTGGGTGCTGACAGCTGCTATTGTCCAACCCCCACTACCCCATTTCAATGTTGGCGATTTTTTTGTGTCGCCAGAGCAAAGCCGAGTGAATTGTAAATCACACGAGACAATATTGAGCAAGGGGAGAGGGGGATTAAACATTTTTCACTCACTTGTAAGTCAAGGCATTCTCAAATAGGATGCAATATTTGTTTGTCTCAACTAGTTTTGTCCAAGATTGTAGATAGAATGAAATTTCGTTGTGGCCAGTTAACGTATCGTCCATAATAAAGCATATTGCTTCATTCTCTTAGGGTGTTTTTTCTTTCCGGATTATTGAACCCATACACTCCTTATCGGATTAGGAATCCGAGCAGTCCATACACTTCAAGTCACTGTTACAGGATAAAAGATTAAGTTAAAAATAAAAATACACCTTCATTTGGGAGTTAGGAAGTTATCCCTATGTCAAAATTCCCTAAAATAATAGAATAGAAATAAAAAAAACTAAATAAATAAACAAATAAATAACAGTGCCTTGAAATGACAGTTCAAACAAGACTTACCTTTGCAAGGATTTGCCCGAGCCTTTTGACACTGTCTGTGATTAGCACAGCCCATGTGATAGTGAACTATGTTATCTCGCTTTGTACTCTTTGTAAAGCAGATGTTAGATAAACCGTTATCACATTTCTTTAGAGTGTGTTTATGAGCACATTGTTCGTATGAGGAATTCTGTGGACAGTGATGACACATGGGGTACATTTCATGGGCGGGGTGCTTGACGCTGCCGTGTTGATATGAGAGGTCTTGGTCATCGTCATGAGGAGCATCCGCGGAGTGTTTCCCTTCCGCTGAGAAAAAACATGAAATCCACCTTAACATTCATATTGCAGTGTTATATACAGAAACCTGTCACATTTTTGTCACCTGTAATATCTTTACCCCCTCTTTTAAAAAGAGAACAAATTCAACTGGCGTACATGATGTATAGTTAACAATTATCCTGCGAAATCGCGAGGAATATCGCCTGATACTTAGCCGACGAGGCCGTAGGCCGAGTGGGCTAAAATCAGACGATATTCCGCAAGATTGAGCAGGATAATTGTTTTATTATTCAACAAATTGTCATCGAAGAGCATTTTACAGCTAGAAAAGTTGCCGTTAGGCGGCACTTTTGGAGACTTCTACTGAATTATCGTTACTTAACGTACACCGCAGAATATCTGCCAGCTGCAGTTGACGGGTATTGAGAGCATTATGAGCATATATGGACCGCGCTATATACTGCCTCTCAAACTGTCGAGAAAATACATGGTGACACTCAAGCGATATGAAAAATATCAGCTTGTCGCCATGACGATACGGACCTTAGATGGGAATCCTCGGACTCAGAATGTTGTTGAAAAAAGCTACGAGTAATGGTCGATATAATCAGTCAGGAAGACCTTCTGAACAGTCTCCACTGAAGCACTCACTGATGAAAATTTTATTATCTTGTTTGTTTGTTTGTTTGTTGTGCCTCTGAAGTAAGTCAGATGTCCAATTATATAAAGTTATCAAGGAATGGACAAAAACCGTTTAAAGCTGTGTTCTTAAAAACTCGTCTGGGAATATAGTTCATACTGGTAGCTGTCACCTTATTTCGACACTTTCAGTTGAGGTGGCTGAACACAGTTTTGGAAGATTGGAGTACCTGTACTTCAACATGATCTCACAAGGAAATGATAACAGCTGTTGAGCCCATATTTGGCATACATATTATACATATTATACAATACTGCTTGTCAAGTTTTTTATCTTACGTAGGCCGTTTCCATTGCAACGGAAGAGATCAAATGCAACATAAAAAATATAATTTTTTCCATTTTGTGGAAAATCCACTTATTTTTACTTAGAATTGCCCATATGTTAATGGCCGTGATGTCTCTATTGCAGGAACTTTACGCGACTCTGAAAGACAGCTTTTTATTTATTTACAAATCAAAAATTATGTTCTGCTTAACTCTGAATTTTGAAGCATATTGCTGATTTCCTCTGCCAGATTTTTATTTTTATGCTTGAGGTGTTTGAGTCGTAATATTGTCTGAAAGCATACAAAAAATCATCAATTGCTAATTAAAGTGCTACTATGATGAAATTTGGATGTCTCCAAACTAAGCCATTTTAAAGCATTACACAGTAGTCTGCATGAGAAGAAAATTGCCGCTTACTTTTTTTAAATATCTTTTTTCGTTATAGAGATATTCAAGTTTTTAAAATATACAAATTAGCTAAGTGATGACGTCATAGACTCAACCAACTTTTAATCAACTAAATGAAGTAAAAATATTTCACCCAGTTTGTATCAGAAATGTTTGATTCTTTGCATCATGACTCTACTAGGTGAGTTGTACAATATGCGATTAACAATTATGTTACCATGGCAACATGCTGGGTCCCAGACCTCCCCAATGTTAAAGGCTATTCTGGCCATTTTTGGCCGTCAATTTTGATATTTCTCAATGAATCCGGATCTACATGATTTCGCAAGCATATTTATGTGTTAGGTAGGTTCGTTGGCCTGGTTTAATTTTATTTATTATATTTTCTGGGCTAAAAATCACTCAAATACTGAAACCAGATTCGAAGGGACTGGAAAAGAGTGTGTTGCCATGGAAACAAGATTAAGTTACAACCATAGGTGTGTCGCTTGAAGAACTATTACTGTGCCAAATTTCAACTGTCTCTAGAAACCTGACCGAGATAGCCCTATTTTCTTAATTGATATAAAATTGGGTTGAGTAGATGACGTCATCACACTCCTAAGTTGCATATTTTACCAATTTTTTAAACTTGAATATCTCTGGAACTACTACAGATATTTGAAAACGGAAAACGGCATTTTTAATCTCACATGAAGCAGTACACGTTTCCCTTCAAAAAGCAAGGTGTTAAAAATTTGATCATAGTAGCACTTTAATGACCGAATTTCGAGAAAATTCAATTTGTTTACATAACGAGGCGCTCACATTTTCGAACACACTGAGCATGCGCCGGACGTAATTTACCCTTTCTTGGTAATACACAAAACTCTATGCCCCATTTGAGACTTTTTGAGATATATTTGCTGCCGACTTTATCAACATGTTTGCTTTTATTTTTGAAAGC
This sequence comes from Blastomussa wellsi, assembly GCA_947652115.1. Taxonomy (NCBI): domain Eukaryota; kingdom Metazoa; phylum Cnidaria; class Anthozoa; order Scleractinia; family Plerogyridae; genus Blastomussa; species Blastomussa wellsi. Next base: position 13,817,131 of record OX393566.1, on the reverse strand, counting down.
CACGCCATGTTGGGTAACTCTGCTTACCACCCGAAGAAACTGTGTTCAGCCAACTTAAATATTCTGAGACTTGAGATCCAAAGAAAGTTGAAAACATTCGCGTGCCTTGTGATATTACCTTGAGTGCTATTTGTCTTATCATGTTCAGTCGCATTTTTGGACTTCCTTTTGCCGTCTAACTCAACAGTCTGTTGACGTGGAAACAGGAAGAACGAAATGGTATAGGGGTGAGGCTCCTCATCTGTGACGTCACTTCCGGTCGTCCGTTCTGCTTGTTGTGCGTCAACGACTTGTGAAACTAAACAATAAAATGCGACGTCGCGTATTTTAATCTGTCACTTACGATTGTCGTATGCTTACAAAGTTTACATCGTCTACACTATAAGTGTCACAAGTCGTTGAAACACTAGTTTTCACCAGTCACGGAGAAACGAGTAGACCTTGTAATCCCATACCGTTGGTCTTTTGTTCAGCGCTTTACTTGCTCCGATTCTTCCCGTTCCTCTGCCACTGAGTGCAAATTCTGCAGGCTATTTCGATACCCTCCCTCTATCTCCATTTTCTGGTTTTACTGGGAAGGAAGCATACCGAGAATTATAATACTGGCTTATATAACAACAGGCGAGGGAGAGCTAGTGTTTCAACAAATTGTCAAATTATGAAGAAACTGGAAAGTGCTGGAACTCAGCTAGTTAGATGAGAAATTTGAATTTCTGTCTCAGTGTAATGAAAAAGCTTGCAGTTAGACACGAGTAGAGCTTTTCTCAGAGGGCAGTTGCTAAATTCTCAACGACTGTTCACGTCAGTCACAGTATAGGGAACGAAGGTTCCCGGTGTTGTGATACTGTCTGGCCTTGTTTCACGGGCTAGTGCTTAACATAGGGATACCCTCACTGCACCTTTCCACCCTTGGACGGGCTTTTCCAAGAAAAATGAGTATGAGTATGAGTATCACGATGACACAGGTAGCCCTTGATGAAAGGAAGTATGGTGGATTGATTACATAGATTAAGCAAACTTGACGAACTGGAAAGAATTATTCCGAATTTATGTAAATACAAAACTTGATGATTAGGTAGGTTATCTACTTTTGCAGCTTACGAGTGAGTGATTATCCTGCCAGAGAGTTTTCATGCGCGGTTTCAGGTTCCCATTTCCCCCGGCGCGACAAAATAATCCCTTCGGTACCCAGGGCAGTGCATGAATGATTTCAAGAAGATCGTCATCTCTGCGGGAGTTCCGACGGCCAGATAACAAGCGCGAAATCAAGAAACAACAAACAAACAAACATATACTTGCTATATATGACGGAGAAATATTTTATCTCATGTGTTCTTTGAAGCGATACTGAGTAATTATTTTAGTGAATACATGTCTTACTCGTTGGTAAAGTAGCACAATGCCATAATCAGAAACAATGAGATCATACCAAAACGGTGAAATAACATTGCACTATATAAACAAAGAGAGACCACCTATCCCGGTCTTCAATTTCCTATCCAAAAACTGCTTTATTGCCAATCGGAAAGCTGAAGTTAACCCTATTGCATTCTCGTGCCCAGTTTCCTTGATCATTTGTGGCCAGTGGTTCCCAAAAATGACCGATGGCTCTTAAAGTTCTGCAAACAGTTCTGCGTTTTTTTTATTTTTTTTCCAAGCGGAATGAAAGGAGATAATGGCCCCTAAGAAAGACGTCTGTATCCACCACTCAGTGGAAAGGGAAGTGTCCGCCAGAGGGCAATAAGAATATTCTACACGACCAACAAAATCAAAACAGAGCCAATGAGTTTTGTTTTGTCTGTTAAGAGCCGTATTGACACAGAGCTTGTCAAAATTAGAATAGTTACGGCGTTATAATGCTGGTTAAAATCAACTCTTTGATTTTCCCTTTTGCAAAATTCAAATGATCTCAATCCGATGCGTCAAATATGTGAAGAACAAATTAATTTTAACATTAAGGGAGAGGCAAATAGCATTGTCAGGTAGCAGGTAGCCCCGGGGTAACATTTTCAGCTACATTTGCAAGTTAGGAAACGCGTTGTTTTTACCAAACGTATTGGGAAATTAGTAATGAGAGTCAAAGCGCTTTTGTGTTTTATTTTAAGTGTGTTAGCAGCGTTCATGGTTCACAAGGCGTGGATAACTTTATAAGTGGAATCCAAACATTTGTAATTACGTCATGTTGGGATTATTTTAACAACTGTATCTGTCCTTTCAAGATATCACTGATATACAATATTCAATTTATTATATTCAATATTCCATTTTTAAAACCATGCTACATAACCTAACTAACTGTTGGACATTGATCTCTAGTACAGTTCATGTAAAACTGTTAAAAATCTGTGATTTACCCAAGAGCAAGTAAACGCAAGAGTGACTTGCTATGATAATCCAGTCCGTTATCACAACATATCCAGAATAGCGCTCTTGGGTTTCTAACACCCCTCAAGAATGGAAATGATACTCAGTTTATAACGATTAACAATCTACTTACCAAGTGCGAGACAAAGGAGCAAACAAGCAAACGGCAGACGGCCCATATCAGCCTCCGTGAAACCTGACGCGCGCAAACACAAGCAATAGTTAGGCGAGTAAGTGGCCGTAACCTCCAAAGCGTGCAAGCAGAGCTGGCGGACTGCGCGCAGAGCAGGTACCACAGCAGGTACAATGTTGTCTCGCAAGTCAGCGGCGCGATCAATCGTATCAAAGCAAATTTTTGTCACGTGAAATAAGCGACGATTTGAAACGGCGCCAAAGGCAAGTTATTGGTGGTCCCAACTGAAAGGTACATGAGACGCAATCTTTTCATTTCTTGAATTTGTGTTGTTCTCATTTTCCGACATTTATATTTGAAAATTGGTTTAATTTAACAACCAGTTCTAAAAATTCTACTGGAATCAAGTTTTACAGCTTTCGTGAGTATTTTGAAAGCAAGTTACCGGTGAAACGTATCGAGAGAGTTCTTTGCAGCTTATGGGGTGAAAATGCATGACACACCAGCATAAAGCGTTTAAAAAGACAGATCTTGGATTTGTTTGTGTCAGTTTTCACCAAACTGAACAAAGTTTAAATGGTTTAAAGAAGTCCGAAATTTCCATAATACTTTGTTATACTGAGATAAGCGAGTGAAATAATACAAACTGAAGCTTTCACCAGTCAAATTTATATTGGCCTTATGGTTGATCAAAGTTGTGAAAACCGGAATAAGAAGTACAAAGAATAAACAGTATCTGTTTAAAGGCCACATGTTTTGCTTTTTGCCTACCTTTATCTCCTTACTAGCCACTTTCGTTCAGAGATGTTGTTCACTGGCGCTACATTCGTTATGAGCAAATATAGATATTTTTTTGATGACTTTTTTTCTCGCGTGGTTTCACTTGAGTGACCAAACCCTCAAGCGCGATAAATAAGCAAAACCCTCTACTCAACGCACCAGCCAATCCCAGTTCACAAACTTTTTTGTGTGCTTGTTTGTTACTCAATTTGACATTTCTCATTCAGTACAGAGGGTTTCACTGCAGCCCACCTCATGTCAGCGTAATATATCAATATATTACAATACTAGCTTTTATTCAGTTGTAGGTCAAGCTCGATGTGAATCCTGTTGTAAAATAAGTTCTGCGTTAAGTTAGATTTTATTTAGTTAACCAAAATAGTTCCGTCAGTCGTTTATTGATTAGATCCGAAAAGTATACACGGCCAGATTAGAGAGACTGGGAATCACAACTTGTGCTTCACACACACGCATATCCGCGCCATATCTGTACGAGTTAGTTAACCAAATATGGTAGCGTTCCTTTTAACCAATCCATTTTCGGATCTCAGTAATTAGCCCAGATTGCTTGAATCCTCGTGTTACTAGTAACTGGGACGAAAAACTAAAACTGAGAAAATTCAAGCTACAAGGGGTCTGCTTGCTGTGTGCCAAGCTGATTGACCACGTGATATAATCAGGTCCGACAGAGTTTGCTCAAATTGAATGAAATCTTAATTATAAAATAACTGAGATACTATATGCGCTCTCATTGGTTGATAGGTGTGTTTAGATAAAAGTATGTAAACACAGTTGTGACGTTTTTTAAAAGCAATAGAGAACTTTTCCGCTCATCTAAACACTCAAGGGGTTGGGAGAATTCTCGAAAGTTATGCAAACCCTCGACCGCGTCTCGCATAACTTTCGAACATGTAACCTCTCCTCGTGTTTAGCTGAGGCTTTGTGAACACAGAAAAATCATCTAAGACCTTTTCTGACGCATTTGTTATTCTTCGCCCAGCCTCGTCAGCTGCATGTACATAGAACAAATAACTTGAACTCAGAAATGAGGTTGGGCGGGCAGATTAGCATGACACAAAAGAATAACAAATGCGCAAGAAAGGTCTATTGCTTAATTAATCAGCTTATGACACCAGTGTAAATGATCCACCTTCGTAGGTGGATTGTTCAGATTGCAAGTCTAAGATTGGTTTGTCCATGAATGGAACAATCGAAAAAAAAAAAAATCCGGAGATATAGATTGGCTAAAGGGAAAGCTATCTGGAGCTTTAGGTTTCGTTCATGTTCATTGCGTTCAAATCCAACTCAGCTTTTTTTGAACTCATACCACGTGTTTGATTTACTTTACGTTAGATCTGAGCATGATGTAGCTGGAATAATAATATTTTTACACACATAAAGCATTCTTATTATGATTCTTAAATTGATATAAAGGATCTCCCATAACCCCCTATTTCTGACCAGAGGGTAACTTGGAATGTCCTATGCAGTTTGCTATTGGAGACTTTAAGGTTTTAGTGGCACATTTTGTGAACAATTATTGTAGATTTAACCTCAGGGATAATTCATACTATATTGCTATCACAGAGGTTTTTGATACTGTGAGCAACGTTATCACGTTAACAAATCTTCTTTAACTCACTCACGGTGCCAAAAATGTCTAAACATTTTGACACTTGAAGGATATTTTTTAACAAATGCTGTATGTTTTTAAAGTGTAACGCATCATAGAATTAATTTTATTCTACTGGTATCAAGATTACTTTCTTTGCCAAGAGAAAAATACAAGCTAACCTTTTCGTAGAAAATGGAAGTAATTGATGGCAATTTACCATCACTTGACTTGCCTCACTCGCTTATAGAAATAAGGGCAAGATACGAACACTCCATTGTAGGGGCTCAACGACCCAGCTTGGGACCTGACTGTTGTTTCTCATCAGTGCAGAGCCCTTAAAGCTTCTTAAGGGTTAAGCGTAATAACCCCTTTGCAGCCCTTGTAAACTTTTAAAAACTGCTTTGGTCGATCAAACTTTATTCAGTTTTGTTTGCTTTGCACATTCTTGTAGTGCAAAGTTTGCGTATACGGCGAGATCTGGATTAATCTCTGTATACTTACACCTATAAAGATAACTAGAACGCACTGTGTTTTTTATGATACGATCAACATTTTGGTAAAATATAACACGGAACATGTTGAAACCAGTCCCCAATGAGCATTTCCTTGTACCACTTGCTATTTAGTATTTTTCACAACCTGTTGAACAAACAGTCAACTTACCTGTGACCTTGTGTACTGAGTAAACACGGAGTGTCGCATCCCAAATGACTTTGTATCGCCGTAAGTAAAACTGAAATATACTTTTTAGGTCACTTATAAGGAGATTAGACTTGACAATATTAATTATCACGGATTGAATGACATGAGCTCACAAAAAACTTTCCTATAGGTCATGATTTAAAATGAGATCATGTTACGCTTAATAACCACACATGAACCACTGTTTACTCTATCGGAATCTAGATAAGTTTTCAACAAGCTCATGAGCATTCGATAACGACTTGAAAAGAGTAGACATTTTTACCCCATATATCAGGGGCGGATCCAGGAATTTTTTTATTGGGGGGGGGGGGGGTCCAAAGTTGAATAATAATGGGTGATCCTGTCAGCACCAAACGAGTAGTAAAAAATAAAAATTCGGTTAGACCCTCCCCCTGGATCCGCCACTGTATACGTGTAGTTGTATTGTGTGAACATGTAACCAAACTTTTACTGTTGTGTTGTGAAGCTTTATACAAATTCAGAAAGTACAGGCAGATAGTCCTTTTTCAGGGAGCTCGATGGCTTTCCGTGTATCGGGAAAGCTTAGGCATTCGTATCAATAAACCAAACATTCAAAAGTATTTAATAAAAACGCAAACAGCTGTGATATACCTGATAAGTAAAACAATATTAGTTGCTAAACCCGGGATGCTATGCAAGCCAATGCATACAAACTGATTTGACCGTTACAACGGAACAAATACGTAAAATGTTTTTTAAACTATTCTTCCTATAATGCTGAACCTCATTTGACACATTTCGGGTGTGCAAGTAAAAAGTTAGATATCAGAGCCTTAATCATAACTATAACAAAATTCTCGAATCTGATTGGTCCTTAGCATGCCCTATTTTTGACCAAATTAGAGCACGCGCAGCTAAAGTGTCCAATATTACAAGGTGTCCAATAACAAGGCTTGCGTGTTGCACATGCGTGCGCTCTTTCTTTGGTTCCTTAATACGCCTGAAACGCCTTGAAATTCCTAGAATCTCGTATGTCTCTAGAGCCCTTCGTTTATCGTGCCAAGGACCCGCCGGCTAAGAGAAACGAAAAGGGCTATGGGGACGAGAATGTGGCTGACGTTTGGGTTTATTCATCTCGTCCCCAGGGCTCACGTACTCACGCGAAGGTTTGGCCTTCAACTGAATTCTTCGGTCGCGTTTCTTTTCCAGATTCCTATGCCAGGACTGCTGGATTGTACTAGCCTTCGGGTACTCTCAGTTAGAATTCGAAAATAAAATGTAAGTTTCTCATTTGCATGCGCAGAAACCTAATTATGTCATTCAATCTTAGGTTACGAACTCCGTAAAAACTTTTCGTCTACTTAGCACTGCGGTTAGCCTACTGAGCACTGCGGTTAGCCTACTAAGCAATCCAGTTCGCCTACTAAGCACTGCGGTTAGCCTACTACGCACTGCGATTATACGGTTAGCTTAAAAATTTCGGTGTTTGGCATTCGGGTCACGGTAGTATAGTGGTTAGTGGGAATAGCTCGTGATCCGAGTGACCCGGGATCGTTTCCTTCTCGATGCTTTTATGATTGACTTTGTTTTTTTTTCTTTATTAGACAAAGTGTTGGGGGCCATTCAAGAGATGTTATCGAGTGCCGATCCCCTCACCCTCGTACCCAGGGTCGGTCGGTAAACGAGCGACCCTGGAAAGATCCATTCTCGTCCCCATAGCCCTTTTCGTTTCTCTTAGCTGGCAGGGCCTTGGCACGAAAAAGGAAGGGCTCTGGGGACAAACGATTTTCAAAAAAATTATAATTTTTTTTTATTGGCTGTTGAGAACCAAGAAATCTTAACGGAAGTCAAAATGTTCGCCGGCCGCCATATTACAACACACACCATGTAGAAACATCAATGCTATATACATGAAGTCCGGAAGTCCTAGAATCTCGGACTAGAAATCGTATGTCTCCAGAGCCCTTCGTTTCTCGTGCCAAGGCCACGCCGGCTAAGAGAAACAAAAAGGGCTATGGGGATGAGAATGGGAAAGATCCGATTTGAAGTCCGAAAATATCGGACTTCCGGCTGAACTGCGCATACTCACCTTTCAAAAGCTTGACCCAACGAACTAAATGGCATTTTATGTCCGGCCATTTTCATTGTCTTTAAAACCAATCACAATTGATCCTGTAACGGAACTTTCGAGAGTCGCTCGTTTCGTCAAGCCTGCGCAGTAAGGAACGAAGAGTCGAGGTACGAGACTGGGCCACCCTCAAAACCAGGGTCGCTCGAGAAACGAACAACCCTGGAAAAATCTACCCTGTGAGAGCCCTGTGAGCAGTGGCCCACTCTCAACCTCGTTGCCAGGGCCTATTCCTTCATCGTAACGCGTCACGTTGGCTGCCTCTACGTTACGCCGAAATATGGGGTGACGAATTAGTAACCACTGCGAGCAGCTCACTGTTTTTCCATCGAGCATGCGCGACTCACGTCACGCCACACGTCATGTACAGTCCGTTACATTGTCTGCTTTTTACTGATTTGAAAGTTTGATCACAAAAGTATTCTGGCTATAAATAAATTTCTTTCCGCAGCCATAACTCTTTACATCATTTTTAACAGCGGTAAAATAAAACTTTGTGCAGTTAAGTTGTTGAAATTAATGGCTTTGCTTTCTTCGTTATCGGAATAAAACATCATAAAAGGTCATAAAAGGAAATAGCAGAATAATTCTATGTTCAGAGAGCCTCGGACATTGGCCCAAATTTTGCCGACCTAGATGAAGCCAAAAGTTGTGACTGTGTGTGTCTGCCGAGTGCCGATATCGTTCCCAGGGTCTCTCAGGTTATAATGAAACGAAAAGGAATGAAAAAATAAAAAGTTTGCTGACTTAAGGTGCTGTAAATAATATTTTCCCGGGAATTTCCCTTAATTTGAGGTGAGATTTTCGACTTCCGCTGAAGTAATTTCCCCCAGTCCAATCGGAACAAGTCAGACTTGTTGATCGACAAACAACCAATCAGAGGAAAGCAAAAGCGGAAGTCGCTCTTTTTCCAATAGCTCCAAAACGAGGGTATGTTAATGACGTCACGTCTTCTTTGCCATGTAATTACGTCATGTGACAAAAATATGCATTGAAGAGACGCGAGGGAAAAGAACTATTTTGCGGGAAATTTCACCGTTTTAGAGAGGAAATTTCCATTTTCTTTTGCATTAAAAGATTAAGAAAGGTTTCACGGACAACCCTTGAATGGATTATTAAAATTCTGTCAGTTTTGAGGTTTCTGGGGCTCCTTAAACCGTCGGTTTTCGAAGGCTTTATGAAGAAAGAAGGATTCAAAATGGAGGAGAGCGATGATAAACCATTCCAGTGTACGGCACCTGAATGTGGACAGGTAAGGCGCTCTGCCAACTGTTCCTGTACTGTGGCTCTTCCTGGGGGAGTTTGGAAGCGACTGGTTTAATTTCACAATGATGTCGTCACCGGTGATTCTTTCGCAGCCTTACGTAAGCCTACATTTAGCTTACTTTTCACCTTCTCTCTCAACAGAGATTCGCCAACAACGATCACCTGGAAAGACACAAACAAAAGCACCAGCTTACGCTAAAATTCGGTCCGCTTAAAGGAACAGATATAACTGTTGCAGGTAACGTTTTTTTTACTTTACAGGGCCAGGATCGCACGATATTCGACAAGCATCGCTTTTGATCAAATAGACTACACGTACGTACGTGCAGCGGGACCAATGAATTAAACTTCATTGTTGTTGGTGTTAATTCTACGTGATAATACACATTTCGCGTCATATTGTAGCTTTAATCCTCCAATCAGTTTCCTCACTATTGGAAATGTCATGGGATATACCAGTTAGAATGCACTAAGTTATAATTCCAAACATTTTTCATATGCTACAATTTGTAGAGGTTCACACTAATATAATGGGCGTTTCAAGCACGTTGTTTTGTAAACCAACACATGTAGTTATGCTTCTTGAGTTTTCTTCGCGTCGTATGTTGAGTGTTGTGTCAATGAGTGAAACTGTTCAATATTAAAGGCCCTTGTCAGCCTCTGCCATTTGTGATGCCATCAAAATTATGGAATTGTAATCATTCTTATTTCATTTTTTGCTGTAATGTCAATGGGAGTGTTTAAATTACTTTTAGCAAGTTTCTCAGTGATCTCATTCGTTTTGACACATTCTGCGTAAAATATAATACTGAAGCTTTCACACGTTAACAATAAAAAAAGCGTGGCTGACTAGGACCCTTTAAAGCTTTTAGTAACTACAGTAACGCAAAACGGAACCTTTATTTTGTATCTGTTCATGGAAAAGTGCAAAAGAATGACACATGGCTGGAAATTATAGTATTTTGTTTGCATTGTAATAATAGCAGTAACTTTTAAAATGCAGAGAATCATTCTCATCCCTAGAGGCACTTGTCCCTCTTAGCCGGCTGGACCTGTGCATGAGGAACAGGTGGCTCTGGGGACACACGATTTGATTCGCTGAAATCAAACAAAGGGAGTCCAATCACATCAGCCTTTTTAAATGTGCTAACGATAAAGGATTTTAAAACGGCTGATGTGATTGGACTCCCTTTGTTTGATTTCAGTGAATCAAATCATGTGTCCCCAGAGCCACTTGTTCCTCGTGCACAGGTCCAGCCGGCTAAGAGGGACAAGTGGCTCTTGGGACGAGAATGGTAGAGAATTGGTCAAGGTCGTTCGGATACTGTCCAAGCGAGGAGAAGTTAGCAAAGAAAGATTAAAGGCATTATAATTATTCTCCCTGCAATAAGGTCATGACAGTTAATATGAAAAAGCTTTCTTAAGCCATTAAAGTTTTGTTTTCACTAAAATTTTGGGGGCTTCTGTCTGCCTTCACCAAAGTGAACAAGTTTGTTGTATTTGCAAGGTTGTAAATTGTAAGGTCCATTTACACAACAGGAAATTTTTGGTATGGTTCGGGTGAAAAAGGTACATGTACCAAAAAATATTGGTTTGACATTGATAAATAATTTTGTAGAGTAATATGACTTTGCCTCATCTGTACCAAACCAAAAGTTTGCATGTAGCTGTGATTGGACCCACCCAAGATGTAATCTGAGCTCAGGTGAAATTGTTATGCATTCCTGAAAACATACCAGGCTCATGTAAAATGTGTAGTGTATTTACGAGTAGCTGGGTTTAGCCAGTTATTATTTTCCTGATGAAACTTAAGATGTACTTGCATCATTTGCATGTAAAACTCCACTCGATCAACATGTTGGACAGCAAAACACACTTTTAGACAAAAGTTGCCAAGGAAGTTAATAGTCAAATGGCTAGGAAATGGTCAGGATTCACTAGCCATAAATGTGTTTCTACTGGGCACTTCGTGTACAGCACAAAACAGACATTTTTATTTATTAAAAAAACGCGAGAAAAATGTAAAACTGTTGTTGCTATCAAACTGTAATAAATTATGCAACAAAATGTGTTGAATTCATACTCGTTCTAGCCGTCTTCCAGCCAGGTCTGTACAAATTTTTGTTTTGATGAAGATTGAGAAGTGCTGCCTCCAGAATCATGGCTTCCTCTCTGAGAGTGGGAGTTTTAGTTGTTTGATTTGACCCCTGTTCAGATGATTCAGCTGTTTTTAAGGACAGAAATGCTCAAATGTCCATAGCACAAACAATTCGACTAGAGCTATCATTGAAGCAAGGTGATCATATATTTCCATTTCAAGATGACAGACAAGTGTTTTTTGATAGCATTACACATCATGGATCTGCTAGTATTTGGCTAGTAGACCACCGCCAAGTTTGAGCCCTGGACATTTAAGGAAAGAACTAGCTTGAATTACAGATGTTCTCTCTGGTTGCTTTTTCTAGAATATTAGTGATAGTTAATGGCCAGAGAAGATGGCTGGAATTCTGCCTGCCGCAACATTTTCATGCCATATTATGCTACAGCATAAAAAAAGTAGTGGCATGCATACTAAGGAAGATTAATGTTCAATGGTCAGGCTGCATCTTTCCCCTTTAAAACATAACACAGTTCAGCACAATAGGAAAAGGATATGTGTAAACAAGGTATCAGTGCTATTTTGGGAGGGTTCTTGTTTTATTTTATTTGTTTTATTTATTTCTGCCATGTAAATGGGCATGTATTTTACCCAGTAATGAAAATGTTTGTAATTCTATTTTGCAGATCAGACACCCACTCCAACAAGATTCTTAAGGAACTGTGAAGAAGAAGGACTCTTTCAGGATTTAGAAAACCCCTTTGATCAGGTTTGTAACAAGGGTTCTTTTTTTGAGCCAACTCCAACATGCAAACTGTGTCATACATGTAGCACCCCCACCTATGAATAGTTGGTCCCCCCCCCCCCTTTTGCTTGCTCTGTGGGGCAGCCACTGGATTTATTTCTTTATCCAGCCCTCCAGGGGACCGTTCCAGGTGTCACAATCCCTACCCTGGTAGAGCTTCACAACTCATCTCCCTTTTAACGATACTTTGTAGTCGGATGTACACGATACTTTTCTGATGCTTTTCTGGTGCTTGCTATTCAGTTTTTTTTTTATTTGAAATTAACCTTATGTCTACATTGTTTATCAATATTGTATGGAAATTTGTGATTAAAGTTTAACAGAGTGTTTTGTTTCTCTCTGTGGAACAATTTTAAAAGTTGTACTCCATTGTGTGAGGTGTACAGTGGCTCACTTCATAAACTACTCACAGACAATGCATGTAAAAATAGCAACTTACAGAGCTTATTTCTCTCTAAACCATTAATTATTATTCTCTAGAAATTTTGTTGTGTGATCTACTGACGCTTTTCTTTTCAAGAAACCAGCAACTTTGTAAACAGCTGCCTTCCTCATTGAATTTCTGCTCTGTGTTCGGTACATGCATTCAGTTCACTTGCTGACCAGCCAAGTTTCTGAAGGTTGATGGGGTCTGGGAAGAGTTTCTCCTGCAAGGCTGCCAATTTGATTTTTATTTGGAACAAAACCTTGAGATTGTAGCCAGGGATCCATATTCGCCGTCATCCGGTTGTCTGAGACGACTAAAACATTGGAAACTTGTCTGCACCGAATGACTTAAATTTGACTTGATGAAAAAAATGCTTATTAAATTTTTCCATGAGTTACCGGTACCTGCGTTCTGACCACTTGTTAATGATGATGATGATAACAATAATAATAATAATAATAATAATAATAATAATAATAATAATAATAATAATAATAATGATAATAATAATAATAATAATATGTGACGCACTGCTTGTCCTGAGTGCTTTACATTGTTTTCCACGTCATAACTTTTAGAACACAGAGAATAATTTGCAACTTTCTGTTGCGATAAAATCGTAATTCTGGACTGCCATCTTGGATGATGCAGTATTTTCCATGAATGAATCATTGCAGGCTCAATTTACAAGTTGCCAACCGCTGATATTTTGTACTGCATCTGCATCTGTGAAAACACGTAGCTATTGCGTAGCTGAGGTTTTGACGTTGAGGAAAGACAAGTAGAAAGTTTCATCAACAAATACTTGTGAATAGTAGATTTCAATGCAGTTACATACATATGAAAACAATAAAAAGGTAAACTTTCCATTTATTTGTTGCACAGTCGCCATTCTTCACTTTTGAAAGGGCAAGTTAAATTTTGCCAGGGCAATTCTGTCATCTTGCATACTTGCCCAGCTGTGTAGCGCTGTTACATGTAACTCATATTAAAATCAGAAACATTAAAGCTTGTGATGTTCACCTCAACTCAACAGAAAAGAAGTTCTATTTTTTGCAAAATAACTTATATAAGTATGGCTTTGTGCTTTGGATCGGCTGTGCATTGCTTTTGATTTTTCTTGTGTTCCTTCACCCTCTGGAAAAGAAGCTTCCCTTGAACCCCTTCCTCCCCCTCGTAAATTTCTGCCTTAAACCCTGTGTCCTCCGTGGGTGGAGTATGGATATTTTCTGGAATCGTACAATATTTTTCTAAAAAGAGAATGGCAGAATTTTGTGACCCTTGATGGCCGTATTATGGATTTACTGTCGGGCAATCACTTAACTCTTTGGTGTAATGTTTCATGACACCATAGAAATGTCCATCAATATGTTAGTATACGATAATGTTTTTGTGTGATTATTTTCAGGATTTCAAGAGAGCATCTGAACAGGTGAGGTGACAGTAATTACTGCAGCCTGATCAGTAACAGGAATTGTCTTGTTCAACAGGTTGCAGACAAATTGTATGCTGTACGTTGCATGCATGCAACATTCCATTGTACGGTATACAATTCCCCTGATAAGAGTAGTATGTTTCTGACGATTCTGATAGGTGAAGCAGGGTAAACATAGTACCATAGAAGTTTGTGTACAAGACACACCCTTTTCCTAAAAACTTAGTCAAAAAACAGGGGTGCAGCTTATCTACAGTAACATCTGTGGCTGGAGTTTTCAAAGGCCTCATTAATATTCATAAAAATTTCTAAGATGCCACTACATAAAGATTTATCATACTGAAAACGTGTTGTTAAAAAATCTTGCAAGAGCTCACAAGGCAAATGGCCGATCATTTCGCTGTTCTTATCACTTTCACAGTAAATATATGCATTGGATTGTCAAATTCCTGTTCTGTACCACGTTTTTCTGCTGCTGCATCTTGATAGACAGGGCATTCCATTGAATCAATATATGCTATGCTTTTTTGTTTATTTTGATGCCCAGACTCCTCCCAACATTACAAGCTTGGCTACCAAGCATTCGTTCTCATTCGTTTTCAAGTTCATGAAGTGTTTTGAAGTAATGGTTTTGCAAAAACTGTGTCAAGAAAGCATTATTTTTAAGTCTAAAATGTAGTGAACTTAAAAGAAAGAGAAGGTATGACAAGTTTCCTTTGTAAAGACCTTATATTATATTTATGACAGCCTTCAACAACCATGGTGTCATTTTTTTGAAGCTATACTTGTGACCACTTCTTCAATACAACCTCTCCTTTACATTTCTCTCAAAATTTTGGCTTCAAATTGGGAGTGCGGTTTATCTATGGGTGAGGCTTCTGCATGGACTTTTATGGTAATTTGCACGTGGAACCTAACAATCAGTGATATCGTGATAGCTCAGAATCTTTAACCTGTACTGAAATTAATGGTGAAGTATTTTTTCTTTAGTATCATCTCTATTCAAACATGAGAATGTTTTTTACATTATAATATTATTACCTTTTTTCTCTTGTTTTAGCAATATAGAGGCCTCTATTTCCAATACTACCACAGCCTGCATTTTTGAAATTTCCAGTATCTGTACAACAGTCATGACTGTGTATGTTTTGTTGTTACCTTGTAGCCATCCCATTCGTCAAGTACTCACCAAACAGCTCAGTTGTCTACTGAACATAACCAAGCCTCGCTTACTAACAATACAGTAACAACACAAACTGTCATTGTTATTGATGACTCTGAGGTTAAAGCTGATATAGAACCACCTGCACAGAATACGTCAACAACAGAAACAAAGAGGACAGTAATCTCTGCTGCTCCAGTGTCTGTGCTTGTACGAGTCCCACCTCACATTCCACCAGCAATACCGGCTTCTATAGCAGCTCCAAATGCTCAGGTGCCCTCCGCCCTGCCAGTACCGAGTCATATCCACGGACGTTTGAACTCTTCCAGCAGCTCAATGCCAATCCCATCCATCCCCACCCCGGCTATTGTTAGCAGCCCTAGTGCAAGTAGTCCTCCTTCTTTTATTGGAAGTGCCAAACAGGTTTGTTATCTCAAGGAACTTTCAGTGAATGACTTAAAAAAACTACATTATTAAACAGTAAATCAAACTGCATTTGAGCCTACATAGTCTGCACAGGGAGACCACAATAGTTGAGGAAAATGAAGAAATGAAAAAATATATCTTTCATTGCATGGTTCATTTCTTAAATTCTTAGTTGAAAGATGTGACAGCGCTTTTGTCATGTGCTGAGCTAGTGTTTTGTGTGGGAGCAGATCTGAATTATGCAAGTTTTCTTTCTAAGCATAAGGAAAAAGGAACCCAACGAGGGTAATATATTCTTTATTAATTTGTTCAGGATTACCGCCAGCATTTTATTCGCTAGTACCAATTAATACGGTTTATGGTCACCTGGGTACAGAGGCCTTGTGAATGTAAATTGTCTTGCCCAGGAACAAAATGTTATGCCCCTGCTTGGCTTTGAACCCTTCATTCTGGTGTCCAGTGTGCTAATCATTAGGCCGCTGCGCCAACCACATACGAAACAGTCTAATGCCTGAAAAAAAACACTGTTCAAGGCCAAGATTTAAGACCTCTCTTGCAGTGCTTCAGTATGTTCAGTTGTGAGATGCAAAATGAAATGATTAGTCAGTTACCCTATTTCCCAGGCTACGTCTGTTGGATTGTGAAAGCAACATCGTATGACTTGGCCATTTGTTGTTGAATTGTATATCTCTGTATATTCTCATTGTATGTTTCTGTGTGCTTTAAATTTCAATTTCAGCGTCTTAAGGAGCAACTTAAACTCCACCAAGCTTCCCAATCAAGCAATATCATCCATCGTGCGATGACAGAAGCAGTTGACATGGTAACATCACAGCATAATGGAATACCAAGTCCTGGAAACCATATAAATCATTCCCACCATCCAACCACGATTGTTGCTAATAGCAACATTAGTTCACAGGATGTCAAGAGAGGCTCAAGCTCCTCGTGAGTAATTACACGTTCATACAGACACATTTACTCAGAGAAAACAAGAGAAAAACAAACCCGCCTTGAAATAACCGACATCTGATTCTACTAAAGACGCGAAGTTTTTAAGGCAGAAACAAGGCCTGCACAGCAAGATTTTTAGTGGGGGGTGGGGGGGGGGGCTGAATTGCGTGAGCCAAGGTGGGGAGCTGGGTGCCTTTCCTTTCCGTATGAAAATAATTAACCAAAAAAGACCCAAGATACATGTCCATATTAATATAAACGCTTTTATTATTCATTCAAAATATTTCCCTGTTTCTGATTGGTTAAAACCGCACACGTAATTCACCATAACCAGCTGCTGTTGACCAAATTTGGAAAGAATTTTTTTCATATTCAACCGATGACGTCAAAAGTGCAGCCCGCTGCGCAGATTATTGAACCATTGATGTCAAAATGATTTCAAAAGTGCAGCCCGCTGCAGATTATTGAACCCTTTACTGAGAAAACCTGGGGACGAGCCCATGTTATTTTTGGTGAGCAGAAAACCTGGCTGCATGTAGGCATACAAGTTTGAGCGAAGAAAATATTACCCAGTAAATATTACCCAGTAAATATTACCCAGTAAATATTTTGAATGAATAATAAAGCAAATATTGAATTCGGCTTTTGTAGGATATGAACAATTCTGCAGATCTCGGCCTTCGGCCTCGGTGGATAACACCCCCCTCGACCTGCAGAATTCTTCATATCCTTCTCAGCCTCATTCAATAATTGCTAAATATTAACGCTTCAAACGCAACTGATGATTTTGGGCACTCGTAAACGAAAATGTGTTACATGTATGTTCAGGCCTGTAGGCGGAGGAGACGGACTGAAAGAGTGGCGGAGGTGGGAGCCTCTAGGTTGTCTGAGACTGCATTTCGTGCGTTTTGAATGCTGCATGATATGAAAACAGGCAGCTAAAAGTGAACTTAAAAATGTTGATATTACTCTAACGTTTTAACTACAAAATGGATTGTTTTTGGCGCAGAGACTACTTTACGTATGTATTTTACAGTTTCAGAGGTTAATGTGACTATCTAAATAGAGCAAAATAGAAATAAAGTTGAAACTCCGAACAGAACTATACTATACTTCATTTGTTTTTGTATTTTGTTTCTTATTTTACTTTTTTGTTTATGGCTTTCTTTGTTTTTTTATTCTTTGTTATTATCGTTTACACTGTAAAAAAGTGGGGGGGGGGGGGGGGAAGCCCTCCCCCTTCCTCCTCCTGTGCAGTCCCTGAGAAATACTGCAACCATGAAGCTTATCTAGAATACCTTTATTTTTGTTACAAAGAGGTCATTTTAATGTGATATACGGAGTTTATATGAAATTACTTTTCCGTAGAAAACGTCCTCGAAGATCACAGGATGAGCTGGATCCTGATGAGCGAAGAAAACGCTTCCTGGAAAGAAATCGGTAAGTAAATGTGAGATTGTTAATTAGCGAGTAATCTTAGTGTTGTAAGCTATGATAGTATTGTATGTAGAGTCGGTTTGACTAATGAGTAACGCATGGCATTGTAGTGTTGTACTGTTTGGTTCTCTTTCAGAGCTGCGGCCACCAGATGTAGAGAAAAAAGAAAAATCTGGGTACAGCAGTTAGAGAAAAAAGCTGACGACCTTAGTACTACCAATGCACATCTGCAAGTATGTCACCAATTACACAATTTCTGATCTGACTGGAGTTTATATACTTAATCCCAGTGCTGGTCAATTGTCTGATTTCGTCCAAAATGCTACTATTACTTTAGTTTTTTCGAGAGGAAGAAAAAACTCTGCTGAAGTAACAATCGCGACAGGAACCATTTACTAAGAGATTATATTTTGTTTGATTGTTCTCCAGAGTGAAATAACTCTTCTACGAACGGAAGTTGCCCAGTTAAAATCTCTTCTTCTGGCACACAAGGACTGTCCCGTCACAATAGCACAGCAGCGAAATAGCCAGATGTTAAGTAAGTATGTTGGTTTATAATCCATATGCTATAATCAAACTCGACACATTAGCTGTATTAGTGTGGAGGAGTGAACAGTACAAACAAAACTCGGGTGCAGCCGCGAAACAGTTGGGTGTGGGTAGCAGAGGACTAGATAACGAGTTTTGGCTCATGTACTCAATTTTGTAATGCAGAGTCGATCAACTACGCTTACCTTTAATTTTTCTGTCAGGTTTAAAAAGGTGCCGAGAATAATAACAGTTTGTGTCATTGTTTTTTTTCTTTCAAAGATTTGCTCTTATTACTACCCTGTTGGTCAACCTCGTACCAGGGCCTATCGTTTTCCCGCCCCCGGGAAGATGAGAGATCCTGGGTAGGAGGTTGCCTGTTGAGTACTCTGTCTCCCATGATTTGTATTTTCTCAATGGAGGACAGTTTTTTAACAGTCTTGCTCGTACTGTGAGAGTTAAGAGAGAGCTAACAAAACGTGCTTAACTTTCAAATGAACAGATCATCAGGTTGCTGAGCAAACAAACGGGGTTATAACAAGCAGCTCTCACACAGACGCTGCCTCAGCTGAAGATGTCGCCACCAGTGCCCTCACGCAAATGGCTCACCGGGCTACTCTGGAACTAGAAAATCTTGCTGCTGCTTCGATATCGAGTGCTTCAAATCCTCAGGGCGTTATAACGACAAACAGTAACCCCATAGGAGTGTAGCTGGGTACATGGCTAGCATATTATGCAGTGCGGCATAATGACCGCGGCGCGTGAAAAATATATTAGCTAATCGTGTCTATTTATGCAGAGTTCAAAGGCAAATAAATTTATTTGGACTTTTAGTATGTAGCTACAAGTAGCTATGAGTGTTATTTTCGACATGTGTGTCGTCTCGTATGAATGTCATTACAATACTTTCGTTTCGTTTCACGTTCGTTCATTTTTTACCAAAGTATTCAGTTTATTTTACCTTTTTAAGTGCACAGGTCCACTCCAAAGCTGCTTTTCCTAAGTTCTTAATGAGCAGCTAAGCAATGAGTTTCCGTTAGTATTTGTCGATTCTTTATATTCCACTTTTGTAAGTACCGGTGGTGTGGTGTGATGTCTATCATGATTGTTATGACAAAGAATATATGTTCTTAGAATGCGTATAATACATGTAACTGGAGGCGTCCCTTGGTTACCAAGTAAACCTGGTAAGTTTAAAAGGTATATTATTAGATAGGATCAGTTCCTTGAATATTTTGTTGTAATATATTAGCTCTGTAAATAATGACCAACAAGGATACGCTGTACATCAACTGTATACAGCCAAGAAACATCTTTATTGTAGCTACGCCGTTGTGTGTTGTTAAATAAAGCTGCAGATTCTCAGTAAAATATGTGTACCGTGTGCTTTTGATTCTTCATATTGGTGCAGCGGCGCACTTATCCTGGATGTCTACTAGTCAATCGTTAATACATACAGCTTGCAACGGAACTGGGAACAAGCCATAGTTATGGTGTGGGCAAGCATAAGGCATTCTGATTAGCCACAAAAAAATACTTCTCGTAATGTAGTGTGCGTGTGTTCTACGACGTCGTGGTCCACTTTGGCGTCATTTTGAATGATAAAATTACTCCCGATCGCGCAAGCATTGTTATTAAGTGTAAACACAATAGGGGAGACTTCAGTGAGATGCCAGGAGATGGATAGCCCAAGTTCGACACATCTGTGCTAGGTTAGCCTTCGTCGGAAGTAAAATCCTGTTAATTCTCTTAACGGACACCTATAAGAAGGAAATCAGGTGTCATCTTGGTTCAACTAAACTCCTTATTAGACAGTCACTATGGGGTCAGCACAGGAGAGGCACTGTTAGTGTAAAGTGTCTTGCCCAAGAACACAACGCAGTGCCCCGGCTAGAGGCTCAAACCCGGACCGTCCGATCCTGAGTATTAGGTCACTGCGCCCCCCACATGTCCAAACGGAGGTAAAACTACTCGAGATTTCATCCATAGTAAACTATTGATGCATTGTTTTTGAAACTTGGCATCACAAGTGTGCATCACCAAAGAAACAAAATGACCCCCTTGTATTGTTGCCATAGCAACTATTTTAGCTGCAGTCTCTCTCTGTCATGAAACCAAATATATCTCGATTTGCAACCTCTGAAGTGAGACAAAGGGTCCTACTTGGAACAGACATGTTCCCATATTGTCTTAATTCCCATCATTGGATTGGCTGCAGTTGATGGTTCTTGGTTTAAGAAAAAACTAGAAATTTCAGTTTTTGAGACAGTACCAGCAGCAAAACTGTTGTCATGGCAACATCATTACGGGTGTCATTTGTTATTTTGTGATGCACATTTGTGGTGCCAAGTTCCAAGAACACTGCACAATAGTTTTAGATATATTGTTTATTCAGTATTTTACCATTTTTAGTTCAAACCTTATGACGTCATCACTGATCTAATTTGCATTATAGAAAAAATGTTAATAACTCTAAAACAAAACAAGAAAAATCAAAATGAAAAACTCCATTCTTCTGAATTTTGAAAGGCCTTTCAAATAAGAAGAAAATATTTTTCATGTCATATACACTTTGACGCAAAGGTAGCGAGAGATGCCTTCTATCTTAAAACTGCGAAAAACACCTTATATACCTGACAAATGCATCCGAGTATGCAATGATTACGTGGGTATTCCTTAACGTGAGGAAATACATGTGTGCTTCAAGCATTTTGTGCCGGCAACCGTCATAACATTAGCACCGCTTAGTCAAAGTACGGAACCACGCTTGTTCCTGATCCATCATCAAGCAGAAATGCTGCGTTTGACTTGGATGACTAATGGCGCAACCATCGCAACAACCCACCTTTACTCACTGAAAAAGTTCAAAGGCAAGCTGAAAGACATGATCAACCAAGACAGCTGCAGGTTCAGCTGTGACTTTGTGAAATTCGTCAACAGGATAGAACAAACCGTGAGGTGTTGCCACCATCGTTAACTGGTTATAATTAGGGACCGATCGTTTATTACGTCCCAGGGGGGGGGGGGGGGGGGGGGGGTCGTTTTTAAAAAAGTGTGGTGTTTCTAAACTGTACCCCCCAAAAATAAGTACTTAAGAAAATTATACCCCCCTTCGCAATTCTAATTTTAAAAAGTGTACCCCCCCACCCTTCTGACCATTTAAATAATGCACATTTCTTTGCTTCGTTCCTCACACATACATATTTTTATCCTATTTTGTAATATCTTTTTTATCTTTTCTCTCGTTTATTGTCTGTATTTTCTACCTTGTTTGTAATAAGTTTAGCTGTTTGTGTGTGGATAACTGCAAGTACCAAAATGCGCGCTGTCACCTACTCCTGCCCACACCTATCCACCGTTACCGACACTGCGGAAGAACGAGAGAATAGCTGAAATGTAAAAAATTGTGCAAATTGTAAGAAAATCCCTGAATATTTAAGGTTAAGATTAGATTTTTGCGTTTTCCACCGTTTCCGGCCGCCTCGAGGCGGGAAGGAGGGAAATCAAGACGCGCGAGGGTTGATGGTTAGGGAGAGAACCCGCCTTCCCGTTCGCATCAGTCCCACAACGCCACGCGAACCGGGAAAAATCAATCCGAAAGTTTGTTTTGGGGGCTAGACAAGGTGTATTATGGGTAATGCGAAAATGGTCAATTGTTCAATAAAGGTCACCAACGATTATATGTAATGTTTTTTTGTATTGTTTGCTACCTATTTAGGTCTATTCACAGTGTTGAATAAGAGCTATTTCATTTCAATTTGATTATAAACAAATGGTTTCCTTTTGATGAAGTTTAGGTATTGCTTTGGCTCGCCAAATATTAACCTCTTACTAGCCGAGCGCGAGGGCCGTACTGGGGAATATTGGCCCGCTGTCGTGGCAGTACGGACCTCGCTGCGCGCGGTCCGTACAAAAACGACCGAGGGCCAATATTCCCCAGTATGGCTCGAGCAAGCTAGGTTAGTAAGTAGTTTGTTATATAGCACTCGGGTCATGTTTGCTTGTTAAAACGCACTTCTGGTGACTTGAATTTAGAGATTTTCCGCCGTAACGTGTTTTGACGCCACGAACAACAAGAACAATCTACCACGATTTTTTCTTTAACTTAGAGTATTTTTGTAAGTTTACTTTATGTAATTCTAGTTACAAGTTTTAAATTATCCAACTTTGGAAAAAATACGCGGCTTAGGACCGTTTCTATGGAAACGGTCCGTATGGCAAAGTCCCGACCAAGGAAGAACCAATCAGAACGCTCGGATTTTCCTTGCCGGATAATGAGGAAAGATATTTAAGCCTCCACTTCAATGTAGGGCTCGACCTTCGATCTTGACTAATATCCAATTCTCGATATAAAAAACTTTCCACTGCCGGCTCGGACGAATCCAGTAAATGTATACTATCCCACCGATCCTGGCCAGATCACCAACATCTGATCTCATGAGATCTTGCCTAATTAACAAGAAATAGCTTTTGAGTCACAGAAACAAAATTACCATACGGGTATATATATTCAACGTCAATTTTAACAACGTTAACTTATGTTGCCTGGACTGCGACTAACTAGTAACACTAGTAGTCATATGTGACACTTAATAAGCAGTCTTTTAGCGCAAACTCGGCGAATTTTAATGCTAACTTTAATTATAAAATTGGTCCCTAATTCATAAAAATCCGTAGGGAGTCTGTGGCAGCCGCCGTGCAGAAATCTGAAATAGCAAAGAAAAAAACTCATCATTTCTATTCTAATCCAGTCCATACTGCGCAGTCGCGGGATTTGTTTACATTTCTGTTTTGAATCAATGTCGTCCCAGAGTCTGCGTTACCCTTATCCGGTGCTGCTCAAGGGAACGTGGACTCTGGGAACGTTACACTTCGGTAACTGCGTACATGAAGTTTTTGAGTCCGCCATTACGGGTAAGAGAGACAGGATGGACCGTCTGATAATCAGGCTACCATTACGGGTCGTTTTGTGGAATATCGTCGAGGTTCGTCTACTCTTTATTATTGTTTTGAAAGGATATCGGATGTTAATAATGAAGAAAAAGGTAAGTTTATACTCGTAATTTTCATTTTGGTTTGTTTACATTTCATCAGTACGGACTGGACTATGAAGTACAAATTTTGGCCCATTTGCTTGTTTATGTCTTTATTAACTCAAATTTGCGGGTTTAAGCCATTAAAAACGCATTCTTTAATTTTTTTGGAGCCTCAAAGTTTCGATTCGCAAGCCAAAGGTCCCAAAGTGGGTCCGCTTCGTGCTCAGCCAAACGCTCAGATTTCACGGGAAGTGACGTAGTTGGTGGTTCTAAATACGATAGCGCCATGGCGGATAAGAGAGCGAAGAAGGGAGGGATGAATTATTGTCCAACAGAACTAGCGCACCAGGAATTTCGATGTATTACTTCCCAAAGACAAAAGTGTGAGGCAAAAATGGACTTGATTCGTTTGTATTCACCGACAAGATTTCTTGCCAAACAAGTCGTCATTTTTGTGTTCGGTACATTTCGACGATAGCCACTTCGAGCAAAAGCCAGGTTTCCGCGCTGATGGATCTGAAGAAGCCGTAGAATTACGACGTCCAAAAATTCGGATGTACTGAAGACATCGCCAATAAATGAACAGTCTGAACGAAAGCGGCGAAGAGTAAGTGAAGTTTATTAATTGATAGAGGGGGTAAGTTTCTAACGAAACTGTGGTGCTGCGTCGGTGGGAAGTATAAGAATATCATTTGGTTTTATCAACTGGGTTGATAATGTCAATTGGCCACCGTAAAGAGATTCAAGAGCTGACGTTTCGAGCGTTAGCCCTTCGTCGGAGCGAATCAAGGAATTGTGCGTCGTGTGTTTTTATATACAGAAAGATGGTGCTTCGCTATTGGCTGGTGCCTGGTAACGTGAAAACTTCGGAATAAATTATTTGAATGAAAAGCGTTCGTTGATACCGTGAGGGTTAAGAGTGCCGATTTGAAAAATAAATTTTTGTTCTAGAGTTTTACGGCTTTCCGTGTTTCCTTGGTGAAGGGAAAGGTCGCAGACTGCCATATGTTGCTTAGAATGATTTGGGAGATTGAAGTGTCTCGCGACCGGTTTCGATGCATTTTTGTCGTCTTTCTCTACGTCACGAAGGTGTTCTCGGAATCGGTCACCAAGTCGTCTCCCTGTTTCGCCGATGTATAACTTTTTGCAAAGAGTGCAAGTTATACAGTAGATGGCATTGGCTGAGATACAGGTGAAATGATCAGTGATTTTGATAGATCGCTTGGGTCCCGATATTTTGTCAACGTTGTGAATGAAAGGGCATGTTTTGCATCGTGCGCGAGCGCATTTAAAAGTTCCGGGTTGATCACTAGTTTGGAATGCACTTCTGACTAAAAAGTTACCTATGTTTTTGTCGCGTTTAAATGAAATTAATATAGGTTGCGAAAAGATTCTACCAGTGTCGGGATCATTTTGAAGTAATTTAAAGTTTTTGAGAATGATGGATTTAACTGCGTGGTTGTGAGGGTGAAATGTGAGGGTGAATGGAATTCTATCGTTGTTTTCTCTCTGTGACGTTTGTAGTGCTGACTGTCGATCAATTTGCTGGGCGCGATGATGGCCCGCTTGAACAACAGAAGCAGGATAGCCGCGTTTGTCGAAGAAATTGCACATTTCCTCTGATTTTAAGGAAAAATCAGAGTCGTCACTACAAAGACGGCGAAGTCTAAGAAACTGAGAATAAGGAATGGAATTCTTGACATGTGATGGATGTGAAGATGAATACAACAAATAGCTATGAGAATCTGTGGGTTTGTAGTGCACACTGGTGCATAAACTGTTGCCTTCGATAGAAACTTTGATATCCAGGAATGCTAAGGAAGTATCGGAAATTTCCCAGGTATATTTAAGGGCAGGATGAAACGAATTAACAGCGGTTATAAATTGATTAAGATCCTCTCTGGTAGAAGAGGTAGCGCCGATACAGTCGTCAATGTAGCGACGATAGAGTTCAGGTTTTGGGCCGTTGTATTGATTGAAAAATTGGCGTTCAATGTAGCCTACGAAAAGATTGGCGTAGCTGGGTCCCATTTTGGTACCCATGGCCACGCCATTGATTTGTTTGTAATAATTGTTCGCGAATGAAAAACAGTTGAGTGTTAACACTAACTCAGCCAGGCGGAGTAATGTTTCCGAGCTTGGTTCTTTAACAGTGCGTAAATCAAAAAAATGTTTGAGGGCTAGAAGACCTTCGCCATTTGGGATGACGGTGTAAAGAGATGTAATATCCATAGTGAAAATAAGTTTGTCTTCGCCCAGGAAATTGAAATCGCGAAAAATTTGAAGTGCGTGTTGACTGTCTTTAACGTATGACGGTAAAGATCTGACAATAGGTGCCATAATTGATATCCTGTGCTATTGAATACGTGCCCGTGTGAAACACGAAAATTGTTTTGTCGCGAAAGTTAATTTCTTTTCAGAAAACAATCGAGATTAATGTTGGTATATACAACACGCAAAATAGTCAACAGACTTGCTGCGCGTGGTAGATATAAATCTACAATTGAATCATGTGGTGCCAACTAGAACACAGTAAGAGGTCAAAACCTAAACACCAAACTCAGAAGACTAAACGCTCGATAAAATTAATGCAAGAGAAAAGCCCTCTACGACACAGAATGGCTCTCTAAAAAAATTATAGCTTTCTCGAAGTGGAGCTACAGCAGTTTCCAGAGACGCCGGACAAACACAAATATCCGTGATAAGAAACACATCATGCAAAAGTATCACGAATCGTAAGTGCAAGCTATCTACATCTTCACGGAAAACGTCTTACCTTGTCTTCCGAGAGCGAAGTTTTGAACATATCTTGCAAATATAAGTGAGCCAAAACAAATCGCACGAATGAAGTATATTGCAGATTACAGGTGTGAAACTACAAACGGGAAACCTTTCAGACCTATGACCTCTATACATCTGCAAGGCGGCTACAATGTTATGGCTTCATTTGAAGAAAAAAAAACGCCTCCAAATAATACAGTATTATAGTGTCCTTCAGAAACCAATGAGAAGGTCGAAAGACTGAGTTAATATACAGAACGGCACATGAACAAATGTCACGAGGGATCGGCTTCTTCGCATAAGGCCGTTGGACATGTCCAACTATCTCCACTTCCTGCAAAGAATTGCTGCTTGAGGATTGTTCATCGGTCGAAATGGATGCGGAGGTATTTCATCGCTTCTGTCAGACAGTTGAAGTTTAGCCCAGGAAAATACAAGCTATAGTCCTCTGACTATGAGAAGTTCACTCAATAGCAACAGCAAACTATTTGTAAACAGCACAATAGAACCACCAACTACATCGTCAACGCTTAATTCGTTCCCAGTCTCTGGAACCCCCTATTTACCTACTTCAAGCAGCGAAAAACCGGATTTTCTTTCCTTTCCACTAAATTTCTTTTGTCATGTTAGAATAAGGGTACAATATAAAATATATATATAACTATATATATATATATTTCTTAATTAACTAAAGATTAATGATTATCACCAGGGATGGTTTATATTCTGTTACAGCACCAAAACAAGGCTTGTCAGGTTTGTGAATTAATTTACAATACACCGATCAACAATACCTGCTTCGTATATTGAACTCAAATCTTACCATAACAAGTCACAAGACTGTTGTTGGAAGCACCTTTTCACCATGTGTTGCTGGTGTTTGGCCCTGTGCAAACAGCATTCAATGACAGCTTTAGTACTCTGAAGTGCTGAACAATTCCATACAGCATGTTTAAATGCTTGCTTACGTTTTCTACTTCTGTTGACAAAAATACCTATATATGTATTCTACCAATGCAAACTGATATGGAGGTTGTACCTTGCTTGTAGACCCTGTGCTTGTGGTTTGATAGCGCACCCAGGGTTAGCAAGCTTTATGATATATGAACATTAATATTTTTTCTAACTACCTTTGGTTCCCTAGTAGTAAGCAAATACAAAGCACTCATTAACACTTTAAATCTAGCATTAGCATCTCACTGTGTTGGCATGACAAAGTCTGCTAATTATTTGAGACTGACTAGAATTAGGTGAGGGCAATGAATATAGTATATTTGTTTAGACAGGAAACCAACTTACAGCAGTGGTCGAATTCTTGTCATTAATAGCTGGTTCATCTTTTACCTCGTGGCTGGCCCTAGACACAGCTGACGGTTTTCTGGATGTCGACCGTGAATTTTCTGAGGTTTCAGACTTGTTGTCTTGCTCGTCGGGGTAGATATTAGGCCGTATTAAATGGACTTGCTTCAGAAATAATAACAGCTGAGCTTTGTAGATATCATTGTCATCATCCTCATCGTCGCCAACAAATTCTGGATTTGTTTGTCCTTTTGGCAAGGACTTAGGCACTGTTTTGTCCTCGTATATCACTTCAAGCGGTATTATAGTA
The DNA here is from genome assembly GCA_947652115.1 of Blastomussa wellsi. Lineage (NCBI taxonomy): Eukaryota > Metazoa > Cnidaria > Anthozoa > Scleractinia > Plerogyridae > Blastomussa > Blastomussa wellsi. The sequence continues at coordinate 13,789,481 of OX393566.1, read as the reverse complement.
CTGTTCCCATTTGTTTGAAAATCCTTGGAGCTAGATGACCTGAAATACACAGCTTATTAGTGGAGATCTTGTGGAGCTCCATACCTAAGAAAATTTGGCAAACTCATCGAGCTGAAACATTTTGGTTGCCACGTGATTGTTCGTCCGTCCGAACGACACTTGAATTGCGTGCGTGCGCGCGAGCTTAGTTCCACACCTCAATAGTATTAAAGAAAGTGGGTAAAGTGCAGTGCAATGAGGTAATATACATGACATATGCAAGTGAAGCAAAAGAGGATATAACCATTCACCACCAGCACTTGTCCATCAGTTTTGCAATACGCGATAATTCGAAGTCTTAAAAGATATTGCTGTTATTTGCAGGTCAGCACCAAGCGCAAGAAATAAATAACCGTGGAGGTCCGCTTTTAGACTTGGCTAAAACTATATATTATTAATACCATTTCAAACACCGCTCCACTCTTGTACAAAACGGAACCACAATCAAAGCCATGCTTGTTGTTTACTTCTAAAGTAGGGTTATGCCACTTAGCTGCAATCTCTGTTTAACCAAATGGTGTTTTGTTATCAAACTAAGCCGCCTACCAAACGGAACTAAATTAGGCCAGTAAGTCGCCGTTATTTACCGGTTATAAGCTCGACATGCCAGGACAGGAGTTATGTCTGTGGAGGGGAATTTAAGAACTTTGAAAAGCAAACTCCTTACAATCCCCAGATTGTTTTATTTCAAAGTTCATTAAGAAGCGCCATGATAGGCCTATCTATATTTACCCATTTCTTTGTTCAGCTTGCTTCCTCCGTCTTCGCAACAATAGCAAAACAACCAAAATAAGAATCAAGAGGAACGCACCACATGCCACTCCAACAGCTATCCAGATCTCAGATGAAACTGAGGAGACAAATAATGAGCTGCAGTAATGGACTCTCTCACTATTGTTGCTTGGTTTGTTGTAACATAATTGCAATCTCTAACGTTACTGTACATATAATTATTTTAAAGCGAATTCTCTTAACTTAAAACATAACAATCGATAACAATTAATCGATTGATATCGGCTTGATGACCAATCAATGAACAAAAATTTTGTGTTTATCGATTGCCATCGATTATTATCGATTCCATCGATTGTCATCGACAAGCAATTTCATCGACTTCCATATTATTTTGGGCGGGTATATAAGAAATACGTATCTGCATACATATAGATCACGATATCAAGACATGAACTAAGTGTTCCCAGAAGGAAGATCAGGTGAATTAACATGAAGTAAATTTGGCAATCGATAGCAATTGGAGGACTCGAGCTTGTGATTATCGATTGGTCATCGATTGGCCGATAGCAATCGATAACAATTAACTAATTGTCATCGATTGATCGATTGGATTTCCGATCATCGATTGTCATCGATTGGTCAGGCCGGGTTAAAACATTTGCACACATACATCCTTATACCTGGACAGCGGACATCAGCATTGCAATCGATGTACTCTACATCTCGCCCCAGGGCCGCGCAGTCCTTTCCTCCATGTTGAGGCGAAGGATTGGTGCAAGTGCGGCTGCGACTCTTTTGACCACCATCGCATGTCTTGCTGCACTCAGTGAAATCAGACCATTCAGTGTAGCTTCCATTTACAGCTTTTGTCAAAAAAAAAAAATACAAAAGAATGTTATTTCTTCTTCTAAACTGACTATTAAATTCATCAAAGTTTATCTGCGGTTGCTCAGACTTTACTTGGAGGTAAAGATAAAACGCAATTTATGCTCGGAAGTCAGAACGAATTTAGTTCTCAGGACTGCAAATAGTATTATAATCATTTCATCGGGCATTGTGGCGTATTTTACTGGCTAAAATGGAGAATTCAGCGGGCTAAAATATATTTTAGCCCGGCGTGTGGACCAATCAGAAACAAGAAAGTGAAGACGCCAGCCAATCAGAATTGAAAACCATTCAACTGTTCGCGCCATTTTCTTGCTCGCAAGCAACTCTTCAAGCTTCGTCTGACTCAGTTGTGGATTTTCCATCTGCTGTTCTCTAACTCTATAAGGCCAAAACGACTTAAATGCCTAACAATTAAGCAAATTCTCACTCTTCTCAGCTAGATGAAGAGGAATTTATGTACGGAAACTCAAAGAAGAATCCAGGCAGCCAAACTGAAGTGAACGTAAATTTGTTTTCATCGAGCGAAACTCATTCAATGCAAAACTGTCAGTTCAGTTTATTTTGCTGTTCAATTCATTTTAACAACGCTAAATAGATATTTCTTTGCTGTCTATAGAATTATGTATGTTTAATTTCAAGAAAACGTAGAGCAAATTTTGTTCTAAGCGTTAAACATGATTGAATTTTGAGGTTTTCTGGCAAGGTTAGTAAATATCTTTAGCCTGATTTTCGATCAAAAATAAACGCCGACTAACTGCCGGCAGTGTTCAAGATATCGCTTACTGTCTGATTGCTGTTCTCAATGCCCTCTGAAATGATTATAATAGTAATAGAGTTGATGTTCTTGGGCGTAAATATATGTTTTTGGCTCCTCCTCCTCAAAATGAGTCTGAGTCGGGCCAAAAACATATTTACTCCCGCGAACATCAACTGTATTGTTATATTGTACATTAGTTATGTAGAATTTCTAGTTATTATGTCACAATCTACTGTACAATCTAGAGTATTGGCAGCTAATGACATGATATAAACACACGTTTCACACTGACCTGCATTTTGGCCACATCTTGATCCCTCAAACCTGATGGAGCAGCTGTAGATCAGAGCAAATAGAAACTTCCGTCAGGTGAATGTGGATCATTTTATGGAGTCGCAAGTGGACGCAAGTTGGAGCCAGAATTTGCGTGAAGTTGTGTTTACTTGCGTTAATTTTGGTCGGGATCAAATTTTTCACCGTTTGACCACCCAACGCCAGTCAGCGCATGTTGATCGCACGTTATTCGTTTGTATTTGGTTACGTTTTGAGCACCTTGAAATATGGCTTCTTGCGTGAGTTTGTCCATCCAATGTAAGTTTGCAGGAAAGCGCCAGGGTGGTAGGGGGGACTTCTTTATTAAAATGATGGGGATGTTCGTCGTCTCGCCTAGGGGTGTAAAATTTCGGAAGTTTCGTCTAATTAGTGTGTTCCGGTTTCGTTTAAGGTTGCACGCCAAGCAATATAGAAATGTAATTTTTATTTTTGGTATTTCTGTATCTTTTAGGGTCAATGAAAGCTTTAGCCCGCGCCATGTTAGTCTCCTTTAGGGGTTAAGTTAAAAATTACCGACAAGTTATCCCCGTTTCATATGGGAGTACCCCCGTGGCATGGGCAAGTTATCCCCGTTTCATATGGGAGTACGCCCGGGGTATGGACAAGTCATCACCGTTTCATATGGGAGTACCCCCGCGGCATGGACAAGTTATCCCCGTTTCATGTGGGAGTACGCCCGGGGTATGGACAAGTTATCACCGTTTCATATGCGAGTACCCCCGCGGCATGGACAAGTTATCCCCGTTTCATACGGGAGTACGCCCGGGGTATGGACAAGTTATTCCCGTTTCGTATAGGAGTACCCCCAGGGGTATGGACAAGTTATCCCCATTTCATATGGGAGTATCCCCGCGGCATGGACAAGTTATCCCCGTTTAATATGGAAGTACCTCCGGGGTATGGACCCTCCGTATGACCAGACCTTCATAATAGCTGTGCACTACATCCCGTGCTTGTTGTTAATTTGTATCGGCAACAAGATATTAAAATAGATGACACACATATTTTATTCTGTTAATATTAAAAATTGGCGCCAAATTTTAGTGTTTCTGGTTCTTGAAAGTACGCGTTGCTTGGATTCATTTTAATTTGACAAACCTGCAAACCGGACCGTCTGCACCTTCCTGACAACTGCCTAAGTTAAAACAGAATCCTGGCGAACATTTTTCTATGATATAAAGTAAAGAAATCAACGCATCAATAAACAAACGGGGATTAAAGAGAATCCGAAGAGTGGGGTGAAATCCGACAAGCCGCCAATCCGTCACTGTTTTCGCTCAAATCCGGATCCACGTTTGTTGAAAATTTTCTATTGTATAGTTTCACTGCAACGGACACTAGATGCCTTTTTTATGGCATTTTTAATTTTCAGGGGGTTTCGTTTCTTTGCCTATTTTTGCGACAATTCTACCTGTAACCATCGCCAACCGGGCAACCCCCGGGACAAGTCCAGCCCTTTCGGCCAGGGGTGGGGAATTGTTTTAAGCGGCCTTTGCAAATCCAAAGTGCCTTCTCGATGTTCTTCCTAGTTCGCTTATCGGTTGACACGATTGTGCCGTACCGCGCTAGGATACTGCCTATTTGCAGGGAAAATCTGTAAAAATTGTAGCCAACTGGTTAGAGAAGAAATCTTTTAAAATTTAAATATGCTTTTACATGTAAGGGTTTTTTGCTTTCCATGTATTGTTGCTGTTCGCTGGTTGCAAGCTCCTTTCTTTCCTATTCCTTCGAAGAAGTGGCGAAACGTACGGGTTACGGGTTTTTTCTTTCAGTTTTCTTTATAAAATGTAGTCTTCATGATTTCTTATGCTATAAATGTAGTATCTGTTGTTCATGATATATATAGTCTAGAAAATCGTCCACATTCGTGAGTAGACGTGTAACAAGTCAGTCCTTATAACGACGCCTTCGCGGTCGCTTTCAGAAACGTGTAGGTCTTGAAAAAACGTCGTTTTTGCTATTTTTATAGAAATCAGTATTTTTATCTCGATTTTGTACACAAACGACGAACTTGTGGTCGACGAGGAGTCCTGGGGGTGGGGAATTGTCTTTTTCTGTGTGCCCGGGGTGGGTAATACATCGCAAAATAAGAAAAAAAAAGGCAAATGCCCGGGGGGGGGGGGGGTGGTAACATGTAGAATTGTTCCACGCATAACGCGATAGTTTGGGTCTCGTCTGAACACAAAATGGGCAAAATGCTTGATCAAACCAAGTTAAGTATGGAACTTCATGGCATTGATAGTCCGCAGTCCGAGTCCAAATTATCAGCTAATCCGTGATATGCTACATTTTCGAAATTGGCTATTCTACCCAATTTCTTGCAAAAATCCGCAATCCGTGCCAAATCCGTTGATCTGCGAACCTGTGTTCCTGTATTGAAAAGGAGCACATGAAATAAGGCCAAAAGATCGTTAAATTTGTTTAATGTCCGAAGGAACATTTGTGTTATGCTTCTAACGGTGTGACTAGTCTTACCTTTTAGGAATTTTCTTGAATACTTTGGCAATGTATACATTACTAACCCCGCGCATAAGAACCTAGATTTTTCAGTCAGCCTGAGCAGGTTATATAAATGAAATCAAGCTATATCTAGGTTCTTAAGTTTTGGTAAGAAAAATAGTACTTGTATTGGTGGGCTAGTTACATGGAATATGGTAGAGTGTAAGCACTCTAACGTACAGAGTACTGTATTGTATTATTTACAAGAAAATAAAACAGATTGACTTTATGTTACCTTGGAAATTAAGAACGTACCTACTTTGAAATTTCAGCCTGACAGGTTCTTGAATTTTATGTTCTTATACGCGGGGTTTTACTGTAATTGTTAATTCTATGATTCTCCAATTCCGGGTAAAACAAGCATTAGCTTACCTCGTACAATAATATTTCCAAAGATGAAGCCTTGGTTGTTTGTTTTATTCTTACTCAGCAGGTTTTGATTGATGTCTTGTGTTGTGACGTTGGACTTGCTGTTAACAAGCAGTTGAAAATCCACTTTTACGCTTCCTTTCCTTGAGAAGCCAGAAGAGATGCAAGTCAAGATCATGCTAACAAAGTTTAAACTGACATTTTGACATATGTATGGTAAATATAACCATCCATGCTGGAACGTTTATGTGTGTTCTTGTAGATTTTTAATGTAAGTTTGGTAGAGGAAACTTAATATTGTCTGGAAGCGATTCATGAGTGAGGCATTGATACAATGCTGCTCTTGTGGTGGTCTATATAACAGTACGTAAACAAAAGATATCATGATTTTGCCAATCAGGGTTATCTTTAAAGAATAGACCCTTTGCATAAATGGCGCCCAAATTTGAATAACAATACTTGATACATCACGTAAAAAATCCTTTGTCTATAAACATCCACACAAGGCTAAGGATGTATCGAGTATTGTTATTCAAATTTTCCTGAACATTTGGGCACCATTTATGCAAAGGGTCTATGAGATAAAGATGTTTCAGGAAATAATAAATTAAATAATAAAGGAAATAACTTACACCATGTATAAAGATTTCTTGCTAACCTGAATTGAAGTATTTCAATGTCTCTAAGACCTTCCACGTTACCAGAAAACAATTCCCACAGCTGCCAAGGAATAAATTCATACAATCAATGAATCAATCGATCGATCGATCAGTTAACCAGTCCTAATGGTTAAAGCTCAGGTGAATGGGGTCGTCACCAAAAATTCAAGAAAATAATGGATATGACAGACAATTAATTGAAAATAAAACGGGATGTGACGGAAAAAAAAGAAACAAAACGAAAGTTACAGTTGCGATCAAACCGCCTGGCCAGTCAGCCAAATGCACCAGTGTACACTACAAACCCACAGATTGTTGTTATTTGTTGCATTCATCTTCACATCCATCACATGTCAAGAATTCCGTTCCTTATTCTCAGTTTCTTAGACTTCGCCGTCTTTGTAGTGACGACTCTGATTTTTCCTTAAAGTCAGAGGAAATGTGCAATTTTTTCGACAAACGCGGCTATCCTGCTTCTGTTGTTCAAGCGGGCCATCATCGCGCACAGCAAATTGATCGACAGTCAGCACTACAAACGTCACAGAGAGAAAACAACGATAGAATTCCATTCACCCTCACATTTCACCCTCACAACCACGCAGTTATATCCATCATTCTCAAAAACTTTAAATTACTTCAAAATGATCCCGACACTGGTAGAATCTTTTTGCAACCTCCATTAATTTCATTCAAACGCGACAAAAACATAGGTAACTTTTTAGTCAGAAGTGCATTCCAAACAAGTGATCAACCTGGAACTTTTAAATGCGCTCGTGCACGATGCAAAACATGCCCTTTCATTCACAACGTTGGCAAAATATCGGGACCCAAGCGATCTAACAAGATCACTGATCATTTCACCTGTACCTCAGCCAATGTCATCAACTGCATAACTTGCACTCTGTGCAAAAAGTTATACATCGGCGAAACAGGGAGACGACTAGGCGACCGATTCCGCGAACACCTTCGGGACGTAGAGAAAGAGGACAAAAATGCACCGAAACCGGTCGCGAGACACTTCAATCTCCCAAATCATTCTAAGCAACATATGGCAGTCTGTGGCCTTTCCCTTCACCAAGGAAGCACGGAAAACCGCAAAACTCTAGAACAAAAATTTATTTTTCAAATCGGCACTCTTAATCCTCACGGTATCAACGAACGCTTTTCATTCAACTAATTTATTCCGTTGTTTTCACGTTACCAGGCACCAGCCAATAGCGAAGCTCCATCTTTCTGTATATAAACAACACGACCCACAATTCCTTGATTCGCTCCGACGAAGGGCTAACGCTCGAAACGTCAGCTCTCGAATCTCTTTACGGTGGCCAATTCACATTATCAACCCAGTTGATAAAACCAGATGATATTGTTATACTTCCCACCGACACAGCACCACAGTTTCTTTAGAAATTAATTTCTTTGAATTAACACATATACAAATTAGTACGGCATGAAAACACTTGAACAGTTATTAATGACACGTTAAGATGAATTACAACTGAATAGTTCAGATTATTGATTATGTAACAATAATTGGCTGAAATTCCTACCGTAGAGTTTACCCTCCAGAACAAGTTCAAAAACTTTGCTGAACTCTCATTCAACAGGTCGTCGTCGAAGTCTTCATTTATTAGCGACACCGTCACATCAATTATCCTTGTCCTATTTGTAGGTGTTGTCTGAGTCGGAGTATGTGTTACTGAGGACGTTGAAGGACTCATTCCACTTTTCGTAGTAGAGAGAATAGTTTGGATAATTGCTTTTGATGTTAAGTTAGCAGTTATTGAACTATGAAGCGAAGGTACTATTGACGTTTGCTCTCGCAAGGAATTCTTGCTTCTGAATGTTGACGATACTAACGTTAATGACTGCACTGTTATCTGTGTTGCTAGGATTGGTGATAACAGTGACGATGAATTGAAAGGCAATAGTATTGACGAAGGTGGTGTTGACCTAGATGGTGATGTGGATAAGTATGGTGATATTAAAGGTGATGGTGACGCATATGAGGGCGATGGTGATGAAGATGGCGACAGCGATGGCGATGAGGATGGCACTTGCGATGGTGAGGTTTTCGAAAATAGCAGCGGTGGTGGTGATGATGGCAACGGTATTCGTGATGGTGATTGGAGTAGTGATGAGGATATTAATGGTGAATGTGATGGAGGTGACGACAGTGGGAGTGGTGATTCGGATAAAAGTGGCGAGGGTGAAGAGGGTGATTTCAATGGGAATGACGATGAAAAATTTGATTGTGATCGGAAGGAAGGTGGAGACATTGGTGAAGATAAAGATGGTGATGGTGGTGGCGATGAGGATAGGAGTAGCGATGCTGATGTTGCAGGTGATGAAGACGAAGATGGTGATGATGGCGATGGTAGTGTCGACGGTTCTAAAGATGCCGGTGGTGAAAATTGTGGTGGTGGTGAAGAAGAAGAATGTGGCGATAGGGCCGATAGTGCTGAGGATGCTGATAGTGATGGCGATGGAGATGATGATGGTGGTAATGGCGATGGGAGTGTCGAAGGTTCTAAGGATGGCGGTGATGAAGATTGCGGTGGTGGCGATGAGGACGAAAGTAGCGACAGTGCCGAGGTTGCTAATAGTGATGGTGGTGAATATGGTAGTTGTGGTGATGGCGATGGTAGTGTTGAAGGTTCTAAAGATGCCGGTGGTGAAAATTGTGGTGGTGGTGGTGGTGATGATGAGGAAGAAAGTGGCGATGGTGCTGAGGATGCTGATAGTGATGGTACTGAATACGAGGGTGGTGGTGATGGCGTTGGTATTGTCGAAGGTTCTAGGGATGGCGGTGGTGAAGATTGTGGTGGTGGTGATGATGATGAGGAGGAAAGTGGCGATGGTGTTGAGGATGCTGATAGTGATGGCGATGGTGATAGCGATAGAAGTGGCGACGGTGCTAAAGATGTTGATGGTGAAAGTGATGAAGATAAGGCTAGTGGGTGTGGATATGTGGATGGGATTAGCGCTGGTACTAATGATGAAGGTGTCTGTAGTAACGGCCTTGATGTGGATAGTAATGCCGCTGATGTTAAATATGATAATGAGGAGTACAGTGATGATGATGGTGGTGGCGATGAGAACGATGACGGTGACAAGTTTGATGATGCTGCTTGTGGAAGGCGCGGCAATGTTGATGAGAAAGAGGGAGCGGGAGAAGATGATGAAGGTGATGTTAATGAACCTGATGATGATACATTTGTGATTTGAGTTACTGATATTGTATTTTGCAACAGTAATTGGGGTGATGTTGATGCCACGTCTACTGATGCGTGATCCTGTGTCGATGAAGTTGGCTGTAAAGTTCTTGGAGAGGACAATGACCATGTTTTGTTTTCTAGTGTTGTCATCGACGAAGAGGATGTCCAAGTAAAGCCTTGGATAGAGGCCACTGTTGTCAATAAAGTGTTCGGTCGTGTTTCATACGAAGAAGTTGACACCGGCTTCGTGTTTGAGGGATCCAGTGATGAATGTCCTGGCACAAAGAGTGCTGATAGAATAAGTAGTGTTCCTAAAGGCTTTGTAAAGATTGTAAAACTGGAAAATAAAGGACCCATGGAACTGGCCAGACAAAAACTGAGTCTGTTCTTTTTTCTTGACAACTTTGTCCAACGCCTTAGAATTGTCAGCGATAAAATAATAAAGGAAGATAATAAACAAATGAACGTTTCCAGCTTTCTCCATAAAGAGTTCTGTGGAGTGTTTAATGGACGAGAGCATTCAGAGGAAAAATACGTTTTGTAAAACATATAGATTGACGGATTCCAAATTGAGTCGCACATAAGAAAGCGATGTAACCAAATGGTGGTAAAAACTATGGATGTTCGAACGAAATCCGATGAAAACAGCTCAGTGATGACGGTTACAGGTTCAAATAATGATCTTGAAGATAACGAACATATATTAATTGTTGATGATAAATCATTCACAGATAATGGCGCCACTTTGTTATCACTGGCAGATTGATTTGTTGACGATGAATCTCCAGAATCCTCACTCTTCTCAAAAAAATGAAAATAAATGGTTACTATCTTAGCATTTAATCTGGTGAAGTCGCTGTCCGTAGATTTCCAAAGAAGTGGAAAACTTGAGCGAGTCTTGTCTGAAAGAAACAAAGAAATCAAAAATGCCAGATAAGGTCAGGACGGAAAATAATTAGACTAATTGCGGGCCCAAGAGAGGCCCGCAACACTAATCTTGACAGTGACCAGCGGATTGCGTATCACACATGCGCACCACGTTTATAACAGGGCAGTTCAAACCGCAAGTTGAAAATTTTCTTCCACCAAGAACGATCAGAATGCAAAAATGTGTCAATCACAACAGTTTCACACATGAGCGCCACGTTTATAAACTGATGGACAGCAATGAAAACAAAGCGGCTAAATAAGCAACAAAGAAGATGCGTATCAGATAATCTATGCGCTGCAAAAGCAGCAATTCTGTATGCAAGAATTAAATTAATTCACGTACCACGCATTTTTGCCGACGGTTGCAGTCAGTTGTTCACTCAATGGTTTTGCCAATCGTTCTAAAAATTCCATACAAATATGAAGAAGTATTGTATATTACCATTTCGTATTCAGAAGTCTTGAGAAGCCGTATTAAGTCCGTTTTCAAGTTAAGCCAAACACATGAAAAACCGCCATGACAGCGTGTCTTCACGGCCGTCCAGCTATTAAAAGATGACTGCTTCGTTAGCAAGGTTTTAGTACACTTTACTCCATGATTTTCCTCTTAGGAGACACTTTTGTGAATTTACTTTTCATTTTTCGTCTCAAAGAGGGAATTTTCTGTGTTCAGAATGAAACACAAGGCCTTGGATTTTGTAAACAAGTGCCGCGACTCGCCAAGACGCGCCATGATTTTCTTATTCTTTTGCAGGCGCGGATTAAAGGAAAAACTTCTTTGTAGGACCCCAAGAGTTCACTAAAAGTATAGCCAGAAAACAGTTTCTGATTGGTTTATTGGCCCTGATTTACTGGAGAACAATAGGAAAACTAAAATGACTCCAGGGAGGGAGGGAAAGGACAGCACGTGCCTTTCACGACCGGTTTTGGCCGGAATGGGAATTCCAGGATGCCCATGAATTAAGTGCATATTGGCCCTCACTTTCTAACCTGTGGTTACCACTAGTAGTAAGATTTATTGTGCTGTTAGACTGTTCACAGCCGCCCTAAAACACAGAGAGCGAAGCGTCCAGTTCTCTCGCGATTCATTCACCGCGTTCGCCGATCGAGGAAAAATACGAAGAACAGTCTATTGTGCTGTGAAAGTAGTAGAAATATAGCCCAGACAAAAAGGCAAATTGATATCAACTATCTTATGACGAGCGACTTTGTGAATGAGACAGCCGCGTTTTAGGGACACAATCCTAATCCATACATGACGACTATTTGCCAGGATGTAATGTGATTACGTAGTGGAGCAATGCAATGAGGTCATGTCTAAAACAGGATAAAGAATTCAATTACAGCGAGCCATACGCAGTTTTGACGTATATTTGGTCGAGAAGAAGCAGCTCAGCAAATAAACTAACATCGTAAATTTGAATATGACACAGCAACGTCAGGGCAAGCGTCTGTCATAATTGGATGCATGGAAACCTTTTAAAAGATAATTTATGCTTTTTTGCAAATACAAGAGCGGTCAAATGAAAAACAAATATAAAATCAAATGCATCCATAAAAGCAACACAAGGCATTCGCATAACGTGGACAATTTTTTGACAAAACCACTGGTGATAATGATGTAATGATGTTCGTTTTGCGGTGTTATTGGCATGGATACGGTTAATTAAAGAAAACCGGTTTGAAAGCAATCAACGCCAGCTTCAAATCGGCAGAGACGAACAGACCCTTAGCTAAAAAAATGTTTTAGCATTAAGTTAGCTGTCGTGAATCCTCGCATTGTATCTAGAACGGAAGCTGTAACCATGAAACTGGCACATCCGTGAACTATCGCAACTAAAAACATATTTTACATGCCACTTTCAAATTTGCTAGCAATCTCATTTTCGCATGTCGAAATGCTAATGAAATTTATTATTCTAACGAAATGGTGACTCCAGACCAGTGTATTTTGTCTTTATATTTTGAATTATGAATTACAGACGTCTTCAGTATTAGAGTCGAATAGTTAGAAAATTCCTAAATTCTGCTGGTTCTTCTAAAAAATACAATAAGGATTCCTCTTTCCTCTTCTGTTTTCCGGGTTCGGGTTCGATAGTAAGGCCGCTCTACATAGTTGCCTGCATTCAGCGCCTATTCTAACTAATTTATATATACGTGGAGTATTTTTGGCAAGAATGAACATTGCTATCTGTTCTTACTGACCTATTCGATCAGCTACAGTTTTCGCAGCATGCTAAAGTATTTTTCCTTTTTTAAAACTTACAATGTTAAATATAAACATTACAATCACACACTGCATCAACGCAACGCGCTATTGTGAGCTTAATCATACCTTGAAATGGAAAAACCAAGTATAACAGACCAAGATAATATAGAGTTTGCAACCGTGCTTTCCACATTATCCGCTAAACCGTTTCAGGTTATAACAGACTGACACCAGTTTGTTTTTGCTCGACATTTTTCCAATTACGCTCGTGCCAGTTTACATCAAATTCTGTTCCAAAGAACAGTTCAGCGGTTTACATAGTTTTATTCTTGATTGATAGCAGCCACGCAATACAGGTACTGACAGGTGCTCGTTTCCATAACAACTGTCGCTAAACTAATTCGATGGATGAATGGATCTATATTAAATACTGAACGTGTGCCAGAAACGAACCCTATATATGTTTGGATGTTGGTAATGTACCAAATGAAAGCTCATTTGTGTTAAATGACACTGACATATCCACGCACAAGCAGGATTTTAAAACCCGATTCACTATGTTTTTAAAATGTCTTAATAGTTTATTTTGTCGCAATGCAGAATGTTTAAAGTTTAATCATTGTGTGAGCACCTGCGGGAATCGTAACAAAAACTAAAACAAAGCATGTTTTCATGATGTTTCCAGAATGAATCCAACATAAAAATAAATGCTAAAGGCTACTAATTAAGCCAATGACGAAAGACGGGGAAAAATAAGAGAAATTGTTCTTAAAACCATTATCATGCAAGAGATTTTAATTAACCATATGCGCATGCGATAGGCTTTATTATTAAATCTTGGGACGATAGTCAAGGAAGTTCTAGTACAACCTCGATCTCGGTTCTAAAATATTGTGTCTATAAAGGTTAACGTAACTCACAAGTGAAGATCTCCAATAGTACAGTAGAACCCCGTAATACGGCCACCAACGGGCCGTAATTTAGTCGTATTAACGGAGTGACCGTATTAACGAGGTAGGGTCAAATTTCAACTTCACTCCGAGCATACAATATTAACCAAGGCAATTTGGATACATTTCAATACAATACAAATTTTATTGTCCGCTCTCCATGGGAGCTTTTCAGAGACAATAATAAAATGCTAAAAATATTAATTACAGGTAAAAACTACACAATAATACTTAAAAATACTAAAAATTATCTATAAAAAATGATTGATAAAACTATTTACATGTAAAATTTATGAAATTAAAAACTGATTTAAAAGGAAAGCTTTCATTTTACGTTTAAAAGTAATAAGAGAGACAGTCGATAGGGTTTCAGGGCACTGCACAAAGCTACAGTTCTGTAACAAAAATATGGCGTCTCTCAGATACAGGTGGGATTTAACTGGGATCCATCTCAGGTTTTTTCGGGGCTGGAGTTACGAAATCAAACTTCCTTGTCGGGAAATTTCAGATCACAGTTTGGTATATGCAGTGAGGAAATTTATGCTACCAAAAACTAATCCGGGTGTGAGAGAAATTAGAGACTATAAGCACTTTAATGCTGAGCTTTTCGTTGAAGACTTATCCCAAATGCCTTGGAACGCGATTCAGCAATTCAATAATCCCAACACATGTTGGAATGTATGGAAATCATTTTTTACTGAGACATTAAATAGGCATGCACCTATACGACACAAAAGAACAAGAAGGAATTCCGTTCCCTGGATTACTCCACGTATCAAGGACCTCATGAGAAGTCGTGATTATCACAAAAAACGGGCAGTAAAATTTGCCTCACAGGCCCACTGGGAGAGTTTTAAAAATTTGCGAAATGAAGTAAATATTCAAATGCGTTACACCAAATCCAAATTTTTCCATGATAAGATTAACGACTGCTCTAGTTCGAACGACCCTAAGAAAGCCTGGACGCTCATCAATACATTATTGGGGAAGAATAACAAACCGAATAATTTGAGCGAGCTCTCAGTTAATGATAATTTAGTGTCTGATCCTAAATCTATGGCTGAGGGTTTG
>OX393566.1:13727324-13772324 GCA_947652115.1 Blastomussa wellsi | reverse complement strand
TCTCATGTTAGACCTATATATGTCCCCATGGAAGCTCACAGGCCTCTTGCCAGTTAGCCTGGGGAACTACCACAGGGTTGGCGCAATGGTGAGAGCGCTCGCTTTCCACCAATGTGGTCCGGGTTTGATTCTCGGCCCCGGCGTCATATGTGTGCTGAGTTTGTTGGTTCTCTACTCTGCTCGGAGAGGTTTTTCTCCGGGCCCTCCGGTTTTCCCCTCTCCACAAAACCAACATTACATTTGATTTGATTTATAATTAATATGATTTGCTTTGATTTCATTTGTGCTTTACAGTGTCCCCAATTAGTGCGTCAGTTCTAGATACAGTTGACACTCAAATATAGGTCATTATTATTATTACACATCTCATATTAGACCTATATATGTCCCCATGGAAGCTCGCAGGCTTCTTGCCAGTTGACTGCGTGGCACTTGTTACTACAATAAATAAAGGAGTTCGATGTTCATAATTAAATTTCCAGACCTTTCGAACATTGGCCCTTCATCAGTGGAATGTTCGCCGTTACGAGTTGCGCCACGATATCAGGTCTGGATTAAAAATGTAATTTGAATGTTACTTTTTGCACGCTCGCGCGCGAGCCTCAAATGAAGGCCGCGTGGCTGGCATGTCCCAAGTCGAAAGATGAGATGCATCTCCTGCCTCTTCCTTTGATTATTCACTTCACAGAGCTTGATCCCGCGGACTAGTGCGTCGGCTGCGGTATGTCCGTTTGTACTGAAATGCTCTGCGACGGGTAAACCAGGCGCACTCTTGGTAATGCTTCGAAGGTGTTCACCAAAACGTCCCCTCAGAGTGCGCCCAGTCTCGCCGATGTAAATGGAAGGGCAGCGACGGCAGGAGATGCTGTAAATTAGATCAGATGACAAACAAGTGAAGGACTCTGATGGTTATGCAATCCCTTGGCCCAAGGAGTTCGGTTTCGCTGGAAATATGGTCACAGGTACAGCAACGTGGGTTTTGACATAGAAAAGAGCCTGCGCGTGTTACGGCTTGCGTTTCTGCAGTTAGGCTGTCAGTTAGGCTGGGGAAGTTACTGACGGCGAAGTCCTTGTACTTGCGATATGCTCAGTAGTACAAAAGAGAAGTACTGCTGACTTTTGACAAAAGTATCGTCCGCTAGCCTCCAAAAAACCGGAGCGGAAAATATCTAGGACGAAACGAAAAATAAGTGAGGAGCACTGAAAACATCTGAAAACATGAATAAAACAAAAGTACTAAATCCTGCTAGACATGAAGAGAGCGTTCAGCCGAAGAGCCACTAAATCAAAATCTAAGGATCTGGTGCCGAAAAGAGGATTGTGGTCTTTCCCTTACACAAATATAACCCCTGAAACTTGGGCAGGTAAAGCCAGTCATTAACAAAGTCATTCCAGTGCACACCATCTCTGGTGCAAGCGTCCCATAAGTAGGACGACGTCAAAACCTGAATCACTAAGGTTCCCTTTGCTTGGCACAATTCCATGTGCTTTAAAACTCTACCAATAAGGTAAACCGGAGGGCAGAGCCAATTATTATGGTTCTCCCAATCTTGAGAAAAGGCGTCGACTTCCTTATACTCCGGTAGAAAAAACCGCGAGTTAAATCTTGGGAGCAAAAATCTTGCTGATAAGAATTCAGATCCCTTGGGAACCACTTCACGTCATAAGATATGCGATATTCGAGACAAATCTGAAGGCTTTAACAGCTAGCACCTGCAAATCAAATTTCTTGTTGCCATTGAGAATAATGTCTACCGCGTTTTGATTGTCAAAATACCAGATGACGTAAGAATCGGGAAAACGAGCTGCAAAAGTTTGCAAGGCGAGCGCAACAGCCCTCAACTCTATCCAAGTCGAGCTTTGAGCACTTTCCGAAGGAGACCAATTCTGAGTCAGACTCGAAAAATGCACCACAAGCTGAATCGGAAGCATCCGAAAAACTCACTTAGACTGGAAGGAATCTATGAGGACAGAATAAAGTAAATCATTAACGAGTTGAGATACAAAATGACTGTTAGAACGTGCGGAAGCATTGTTCGCTTTGTTGAAAGGCGTTGGAAGTTGAAAGAAAGGAATTTTGTAACCTTCACTAATGACATTCAAAATAAACTGCGAAGACTTCCAAGGATCGTCAAAACCCAATACACTCTGAGCCTTCCCCGAACTGAGGGTGGAGAAGAACTGAAAATGTAAATACAAAGGTGTCCAAAACAAACGAAATAACATCGCAAAAAAGTGAATTAAATTGGAATGTTGGTCGACTGCTTCCGAAAAGAAACTACTGGAATCACAATAACAAGAAAGAACTACACCTCATATGTCCTGATCCTCTTGTCATTTCTGAGCTGAAGCAGTTTGCTTGACCAGGGCTGGGCAGCAGGAACGTCAGTGCCCGGGTTTTCCGCATGCGAAACAGGTGCCCATACTTGGACGACGAGGCGGGAAGACAGGAACATTGACGCCAGACCGGATCGGCTGATGCAGAGATTGGGAACTTTAAGAAACAACTTGCCCGCGGACCGACGGAGCTCGCTTGCTAGAAGCCATTGAAAAGGTCTTCTTCTTTAGACAAGAAATTCTGCACTGTAGATACGCTTTTCGTCCTCCGTGCTGTTTGCATTCGTCGACCGTGCTCCAGCCGTATTCCGACTTGTCAGCAAGAAGGATTTGTTTTGCCGTTCAACGATCAATTTCTCACCTCCGTTGAGATCTGACTGGACTTTTTCTTGTTGAGATCTCTCCGCGGAAGCCCTGGCGCTGTCAATTGACTCCGTGAGTTTACGGTTGAACTTGCATTGGTCCTCGTTATCCTGCTTTCTGAATTTGTGCGGCTCGTTGTAATTCAGCTTCTTGATTTCAGTAATTTGCTGCTGGGCCGACGTTTCGTTAGCCCGGTTTATCTGCCCGACAGTATCTGCGAATAGTTCTTTGAAAGAAGACATGAACTGAATATTGTTAGCCTGGGTGAGATCGGAGATTTGTTCTTTAGTGACAGACATCGTAGATGGAGAAAAAGAGCTAAAAAGATTAACGAAGCGCAGAACGCGCTTGGTTCTGAGGCCTAGATGACTACCACGTGTTATACCCAGATGATATTGATTGGGTATTTCCCGTCTCATTGATGCTTTCTTGGCAATTCTTGAACCGAAAGCAAGCCCAGTAAAAGGCCAACAAAAGCATAAAAAAGATGCGAAAAAAGGAGGAGTTGGGTTAACGTTAGTTTCAGTAATAATAATAATAATAATAATAATAATAATAATAATAATAATAATAATAATAATAATAATAATAATAATAATAATAATAATAATAATAATAATAATAATAATAATAGTAATTCAGCATTTCCACAAGGTGGCTCTTCATCTGCTAAAATATATCTTTTAAAATACAATTAAGGTAAAAATAAATATATCTATTTATTTCAGTAGTCAGTTCAGTGGGTCGGTGAATGTTTTGTCGTTGTTGTAGTTGTTTTTAGAAAAAAACAGGGTCAAGGTAATCGTTTTCGTGAGATAAACAACAACCGCATTGCTGAGCACCGTCGACTTACGAACCACAATATCGACTGTGACTCTGCTTACTGTTTGACCTGACCAATCAGTTTTCTGATTATGACTTCAGCTCAGGTTGTCGAAACGTCAGTCACTGTCACCGACAACAGTCCTTCTCAGGACTACCCTCATCCGGACGATCAAACTACACGATCGATAATCGGTTTTGTTGGTAAGATAATTTATATAAACTAGAAACAAACGTGGCTCAAGTATATTGAAACCTGGGGAACTCCACATTTTAGAATGGCTTGTCATTTAGATATACAGATTGAAATCTGTTTAATAAGTAAGACTTAAACCACTCATTAATAAAAGCTGGTGGTCAATTGTGTCAAAGGCTTTACAGTGCAACTTTCAGGCTTACAGTGCAACTTATTTACGGTTGACCTTGAGTTTATCAATCTGTTTGCTGTCATAACCTTCACGGTTCAAAGATTCCTACTCACGAGATTTCCGGTTGTCACTCGCTAAGCGACTTGACAAATCGCTCGTGAAAACTGGGCCACTAAAGATCCTTAATTTCGAAGATCGCCTAAAAGAAGGCCGATGATAGTTTGCCCTTCGCGTTTCGTCTCTTTAACACCCACGTAAAGACCTTGAACTCCGAATATCATCGAAAACTGAGAAGGTCGATGACAGTTTGCCCTTCTTTAACTCAAAGCGAAGCACAACCAGAGCGCAATACATTTTGCTCGCCGCACAGTGCATTGTGGTCGCCGCGCAGTGCATTCTGGTTGTCTCGCATAGCGTTCTGGTCGCCACGCAGTGCATTCCGTCAAATCTCGAGTTTGTATAGACGCTCCCTGCGCTCGCTCGGCAGCAAGTGAAAACAGGAGAAAAGTTGCCATTGTTGTAACAACTGCGCGGGACAATCTTGTACTGAGAGCCCGCGTTCTCATACTCCAGCCGTCCGGATCAAAGGATGCGAGCTCTGGGTACGATCATGATAAACTTGTGTGATTTTGAAATGGATATTAACAAGATATTAACTATTTTTTAACCATCACACCATGTTCTTAAGGCTGAGTACATGAAAGCGAGGCTAGTGCTGCTTAGTTTCGAACCGAAGACAAAGGGTGCGATCCAATTTCGGTAGAGAATTGAATGAAACGGCAAGTTTCGAAAAGTTCGTTTCGAACATTTTGGTCAACTTCTCGAGGTTGTCCACTTTGCCGGAAATTTTTTGTTGCATTTGACATTTCCACTGCATTTCGTTTCTTTGGCTACCGGATAGAGAACAGAGGCTGAACCCTCGTCAAGACCTACAGCATGACAGCG
This sequence comes from Blastomussa wellsi, assembly GCA_947652115.1. NCBI lineage: Eukaryota > Metazoa > Cnidaria > Anthozoa > Scleractinia > Plerogyridae > Blastomussa > Blastomussa wellsi. The sequence goes on along the minus strand of OX393566.1, from coordinate 13,767,489 downwards.
GCACGGGGCTATATAACAATTATTCCATGAGCCCGCGTTGGATATGAAGTGATAAAATAACCAACGAGCGCGGAGCGCGAGTTGGTTATAATCACTTCATATCCAACAAGGGCGAATGGAATAATTGTTTTAGTAAATTCTCAAACCGGGTTTTGCCGCCGATTTTTATTTCCACAATTTTAAAAAGCGTCCGGAAAGAGCATACAACTTCCTATTTTCCATATGACGTAAAACTCCGACTATTGGCTCATAGTCGGAGTTTTTTAGCCAATCAAAAAGCTAGAAATGCAATAGTCGGAGCTGAGAATATACTAATAAAGATTAGTTCGCACTTTTCGCACGATGGAGCTCAAAATAATCATCAATAAGGGTAAGTTACTTCCCCTTGTGTAGCAGAAAACTATACCACACTACATCCATTGTCGAACCGCAATAAGATTGGAGATGTAGTTGGCGACCTGGTAACGGTCACTGTGTGACACTGGAGGGCGGCTGGGTGGGGAAAAGCAAATCCAGCATTGAGTCTGTAACGATATTGTGCAATAGCGGCCTGGTTACCAGGCACTTGGTCAGCAAGCAACCACGGGTTAACATTGAGTGTATTTGACTTCTTTGAGCTTCGGAATTATAGAGCCTTCACAAAGCTGTTCTTGTGTTTATTCAAGTCTCAAAGATCTTTACATGGTGTCAGGAAAGTGGTTACCTTGGATTTACCCACAAGGATTCGCGTGAACGCCACGAACTAAACCCGAATAAGCTTCCTTAGAAATACAACATGGCCGCCGCTTCATTCGGCCTGCCTACAACACGTTCACGTGGGATGAAGAAGGCGACGAACTCAAAATTGAAATAGTCTTGGGGAAGTTCGAGTCGTTTTGCAACCCCAGGAAGAACACTATATATGAACGCTATGTTTTTTCTCGATAAATGAAGACGTTGGTGAGTCTATCGACCACTACGTGACAGTATTGAAAAACTTGTGAATTTGGAGCACTCAAAGAGTCGCTTATCCGCGATCGGATCGTTTTTGGTATACAAGATTCCTCAGTAAGAGAACGACTCCTGAGAGATGCCAAGCTAATCTTGGAAACTGCAATCGAGAAAGTCAGGTCATCCGAACTCACCCAAATCCAATTGAAGCAAATAAAAGCGGACAAGACAACCGATGAATCAATTAGTCCATTAACACCGAGAAACCTGAAAAACTGCCTAGTAAATTTCCTATGATAGATTGCAAATTCTGTGGTAGAAGACATCCAAGGAACAAGAACCTCTGCCCAGCCTATGGTTCAAAGTGCCAGAAGTGTGGCCTTGCAAACCATTTTGCAAGAAAGTGCAGAACAAAGGAAACAAGACAACCAAAACAGGCAAACGACTCCAGCTGGTAGAAATAGAAGATCATACGGAAGACCAAGAGTAATGATGAAGTTGCTAGTCAATTGTTTGTGACAATGATGGTAAACGACAACGCTAATATCAAGTTCCAACTCGACTGTGGAGCGACTATGCAAGGGTTATGGGAGATCCTGATGACCTCTATATTGAGAAAAGTAAGGCTAAGTTAACCATGTACAATGGAGCAGTCATGTACCCAATGGGAAAGTGCAAACTCAAGTGCACAAGATATGGTTCGTCCCATGTCCTCGAGTTCCAAGTTGTTGATGGAGATCTGAGACCACTTCTGAGTGCAGAGTCGTGCCAAAGGTTGAATTTCTTAGAAGTTCTGGTGAAAGACTCCCTCCATCATGTGGATACAGTGACTCAAGACAGCCGATATACGCCATCAACGTCGAAGACAGTCATTGATGACAACATCTTGACAGAGTATGCAGATGTTTTTCAAGGCCTTGGATGCCTTGCAGACCCTTACCACATAGAGATCGACCCAAGAGCACAACCAGTGATACATCCACCCCGCAAGGTACCTGTTACCCTAAAAGAGTCACTTAGACTGGAATTGAAAAGAATGATAGAGGAGAACATTCTGGCCCCAGTGAGCGAAGCAACAGATTGGGTATCAAGTATGGTTACAGTGGTCAAGCCCAACAAGCTCAGAATAATCATCGATCCCAAAGATCTAAACAGAGCCATCAAGCGGCCTCACTATCCTCTTCCTACCGTTGAAGAAGTTGCCACCAGCCTTAGCAAAGCAAAGGTGTTCTCCGTATTAGATGCTAAAAGTGGGTTCTGGCAGGTGCCTCTAGATGAAGCCTCCAGCAGACTCTCCACCTTTAACACTCCCTTTGGTCGGTACCGCTGGCTGCGCATGCCCTTTGGCATCTCCTCAGCACCCGAATAATTCCAGAAGAGAATCAGTGATACCTTTGGAGATATCAAAGGCACTGCAGTGATTGCTGATGACATTTTGGTGTACGGAGAAGGAGACAACATTGAGACCGCCACCTCAGATCATGACAAGATCACATTTGTCCACAGTCACGGAACCACTGAGGCGACTTGAAGACAAGGATGTTGAATGGCACTGGGATGAAGTCCACGAAAGAGCATTTACAGATGTGAAGCAACTCATCACTAATCATCCCGTGCTTTGCTACTATGACGTGTCAAAAGAGGTCACCGTACAATGTGACGCATCGCAATCAGGCCTTGGAGCTGCTCTGTTGCAGGATGGCCAGCCAGTCGCTTTCACATCAAGGGCACGTACGGCCACAGAAAAGAACTACACCCAGAATGATAAAACGTCTCGCGATTGTACACGCTTGCGAACGGTTTGATCAGTACCTCTTTGGCCGAGAGGTCACCGTAGAGACTGACCACAAGCCCCTGGAGGCTATACTAAAGAAACCACTACTTACAGCCCCGAAGAGAATCCAGTGAATGATGATGCGCTTGCAGAACTACCAGCTAAAGGTTGTCTACAAGAAAGGCCAAGAGATTTGCATAGCAGACACCTTGAGCAGGGCGTACCTACCCGTACCAGACCATATCTCAGAGAATGAATTAGAATTCATCCGATCAGTAGAAGAAGTCGACATGACTAAACATCTAGTCGTGACCAGAGAGCGTCAGATTTTCAACAGAAAACTAAGGATGATCCAGTACTGCAGCAGCTGAAGAGAACTATTGAGTTTGGGTGGCCAGAGGGAAGAGAAGCAGTCCCATCAGTACAGTACAAGATGAAATACTCTTCAGAGGGAACAGAGTCATAGTACCAGCGGCTATGAGATCCGAGATGCTCAAGAAAATCCATGCAAGCCACATTGGCATTGAAGGCTGCCTTCGGCGAGCAAGGGAAAATCCTGTATTGGCCCGGAATGACTGCTGCTATCAGGGACCGTGCGGAACATGCAATTCATTTCGCATGGGACAGCCCAAAGAGCCCCTCGTGCCACAGAAGGTACCCGACAGACCCGGTCAAAGGTTGCTGTGGATCTGTTTACACTGGATAAGACAGAGTATATAATTGTAGTAGATAACTGCTCCAATTTCTTTGAGTTGCGAGCCTTGTAATTACAAGTCTGAAATCGCAGTTTGCCAGGCACGGCATCCCCAACATTGTCAGGAGTGATAATGGTTCCCAATTCTCCTCATCATTTGCTCGAAAATGGGACTTTGAACATTTCACGTCCTCTCCATACCATGCTCGATCAAACGGAAAAGTCGAGAAAGCTGTAAACACGGCCAAACGAATCCTCAAAAAAGCAGTGTTGGACCACAAGGATCCCTACCTCGCTCTACTCGACTGGAGGAATACTTCAACCGAAGGGCTCGATTCCTCGCCAGTACAGAGGCTGATGGGAAGGAGAACCAGGACTCTCCTCCCAACGTCAGCAAGATTACTGAAACCCAAGCTTCCAAAGCCCGCCAAGGATCTTGTAACAAGGAATAGAGAGAAACAAGCATACTACTACAACAAAGGGACCAAACGAGCTCAAACCTGGAGATGTTGTAAGAACGAAGCCAGATCCAAAAGATCGAAAGAAGCTGTGGAAGAAAGCAACGTGTCTCCAGAAAGTTGCGCCAAGATCCTAGGAAGTTGATATCGAAGGGACGAGATACAGGAGAAACAGGAAGGATTTTATAGCGACACGAGAGAGTCCTGCAATCGATAGCTATGTAGGGGATCCAGATGAACCACCTCTGTCGGATGACCAGTCACAAAGAGTCATCGACCCAGTTCAGCCGGGCACGCCTTCACCTGAGGACACAGCTCCAGAACGACCAGAGACCTCTCAAAAAGCTCCAGAGATCCCTCAGCCAACTGAGAGAAGATCCATTAGGGGGCGTTCAATTAGGACCCCGATCCGTTTCAAAGACTACTACTAGCCCCGAGGAGGCAGTCAAGCAGAACGGTTACTTCGTTATATTCTCATTTTGGACTTTGCACGCAGGGCAGTTGAATTTGCCTTTGTGAACATCTTTCATTCTTTATTTTACAGACTTGCTTGTTATCATATTTTATTTGCTGCCACTTGGAGCTTGTGTCATGTTTTATTTAAGAAAGAGGAGGATGTAACGATATTGTACAATAGCGGCCTGGTTACCAGGCACTCGGTCAGAAAGGAACCACGAGTTAACGTTGAGTGTCTTTGACTTCTTTGAGCTTCGGGATTATAGAGCCTTCACAAAGCTGTTCTTGTGTTTATTCAAGTCTCAAAGATCTGTACAGAGTCCCAGGACTTCCGCGTAAGAGCCTCATCGTCCCATACCAGCACGAGCCCCCACCGTACGGTAGTTTAGCCAAACTGATAATTTATTCATTTTCACTGATCTTATATGCGTTGCTTTAAAGGGAACCTCAACTCTTTCGACAAGTTGACACTGACTTGCTCAAAATAGTACATGAATTTCAAATTTTGCCGGATAAGCGAGAAATATCATTTAACAGCAACAAAACCTGGACAATATTATCGCTTTTAAATATTCCCCAGCACCGCCATTTTGGATTTGATGACGTGTTGTGGTTGGCCTATTGTTTGACACAAAAGATGCTGTACAATAGTGGCAACCACAATACATCATCAAATCCAAAATGGCGGCGTGTAGGAAATTTAAAAGCGATAATCTTTTCCATTTTTTGTTGTTATAAAATCATATTTCTCCTTTGTCCGGTAAAATTTGAAATTAAGGCATTATTACAACCAATTTAAGGTCAATTTTTCTAAGGAGTGGAGGTTCCTTTAATGTAACTGTGTCCTGATTGTTTCCTGGGATATTGTCGTTGCCGAAAGGAACGGTTTCCACTTCACTGAACTAGTCACGTTAATGTGACGGGTTTGTATTCGGACTCTCTTAACCTTGTGACACTTGTTGATTAAGACCTCAGTTATATGGCCTCGGGTACCCGAGACAACCTTCCTTCCTGAGACAACTTTACCGAGCGTTTATATGGCAAAAATTGCCCCTGTCAGCTGAGTTAAAGTTGTCCCTGTTAAAGTATTTTAATATTCAACTCACCAGTTATCCTTCTTCCTTTGAATTTCTTTCGTTTATTCGATCACTGGAGGCCATGCTGGGTTAAATTCTATTTCTTTAGTGCAATTTTTTGCTTAAAAACCTGAAATCCGGACAGTCCGTGACACTCGGCACTACGAGTTGTCCCGGGTAGGCAGCCAAAGTGTTTACATGAGAAAACGTTGTCCCACCTGCCAGGGTTACCCTCCCTGCCGAGACGAGACAACTCGGATCATGTTTATTGTAGGTAGTGTCGGTCGACACTATCGGTCGGCACTATACCGGTATATCGGTCGACACTCGGTCGATATGTCGGCCGAGTAGCGGTCGACATATCGGTCGAGTATCGGTCGATATGTCGACCGATATCTTTCTTTTGAGCGTCCATTTGTCGGCCGATAGTGCTGGTGATCTATCGGTAAGCTATCGGTGAGCCATCGGTCGACTATCGGTGATTTATCGGCGAGCTATCTTTGATGAAGCGTTGTGGTGGTACAGTAAAATTTAAACAGAGAGTAGTTATTCAAACGTAAGGAAAAACAAATGCAAATTCCCTTTTCCTTCTTTGTGTTTTTGCCGTCCAACAACGAGAATTTTCACTTACACAACCCGAACTGCCCATGCTGGGGACCTAGGGCTAGTCAAGCAGAGAAATCAAAAGCAGAAAGTGCAAAGAAAACTCACATAAGAAATAAACCAATGGAACAAGGGATTTATTGAAGAAAATTACGGCTGGGTCGCATGGAAACGGGAAAAAAATTAAACGGCTGCAAGGGTCCGTGCACGATTCCGCCAAACCATTTTTTACCATTCTTTATGCGAAATTCAGCTTCTTTCTGGAAACAGTGCTCACTAATTTGCCTGTGCGAGTATCTTTTATCCACCAATTCCTTCACAAAACCCACGGTAACAAAGGATTCTAAACGCATCATGCAATTTTAAACGTCAAACAGGACACCATCGCTGTTGAGTCTCTACACAAACAAACAGTAAGGTGATCATGGTATGGTGCATGTAGCTTGGTTGCTATATGTTGTTCCGTATTCAGATGAAAAGATTCGGAAATTTCTGTTCCCGTTGCCTTCACTTGGGCTTAAAAATTAGACAAATGAAATAAACTATAGAACAACTTCCATTTTTCCATTTTCTGATTTGACTTGAATATTGGAATTATAACAAATTTATTAGAATATATTTACTCTTCGATTTTTTCCATTTTTGAATTAAAATGAAAAAATAGAAAAATGGAAAAAGCACCATGGATTTTCCATTTTTCCATTTTTATCACTTGGCTGAAAATACCGGAAAGCTTAAAATTACAAAAAATCGTTCTTAAAAAGTTTACAGTATTTTTTTACTTTTCAGGGAAAACTTCAAACATAGAAAAATAAAAAATGTCGCATTTTTACCAGCCTCATTCTTATTCAATATTTGTCCTCTTTAATTTAAAATGAGAAAATACTGTTTAGTTTAAAAAAAGTGTTTTTCCATTAGTACGAAAAAATAGAAAAATGGTTTGGCGGAATCGTGAACGGCAATCCGTGGCACTTTCCTCCATTTTATTTTTCGTTTGGTTAGATTCGTCCGTAAAGCAGAATCTCCTTTCATTTTTCAGTTGCTTCTTTTTCAAAAGAATGATTAAATCATAATAATTTTTTCGTGTGTTTATGCTTGTTCTGTATTTCTCTCTTTTTTTAATTTCTTGGTTTTCTTTTGTCTATGACCTCTTCATTTCTTTTTACTTTATTCCTTTTTTCTTTTTTTCTTTTTCTATTTTCGTTTTTCGTTTTTACCTTTTACCAATTTTTATTTTACTATCTTCGCAACAAGCAATTCGTTTTTGTGTATTTTTCCATTTTCTGATTTTTTATCTTCTTTGTTTTGCCAGCAACTAGTTACTTATGAGAACCTACGGGGTCACAAGGGGTAGTATGATATGTAGGCGCATTTGTAGGGGTAGGAAAAGCGCATGGGGAAATCACTATCTGGTTACAGATACGTTTCCTTACTGTGATTAGCTAAGGGGATTGAGTGAAAGGAACTGTTCGGGAATACCGCAGTTTGCAAGGAATACACAAGCCCAGGGTTCACGAGTTGGCTAGTATAGTTCTACAATGTGTATCTGAGGTACGTCACACGTCAATTTTCTGCCTATTTGACTAATTAGGGACCTTCAGACCGGAGTACGAGTACAAGTACGACTTTTCAAACCAAGTGTTCGTGCTTATGTTTATCACATCTCACATCACACACCAATCTCCTACAGATAGTCTCCATTTTACCTGCTCAGCAATAGGGAGGAGTGAGGGCTCTGGGAATGTAGCTGGATTGAAATTCAAGAGTCGCACTCGTACTCGATCTCGTACTCTGTCGTCTATCGTCGTACCAGGCGATATTCCACGCGATTTCCGAGGATCATTATTAAATATAGGCAGAAAATCAAAGTGTAACGTACCTCAGATAATCATTGTAGAACTACGGTTGTCCAACTCGTTAGCCTTGGGCTTGTGTATTCCTCGCACACTTCAGTATTCACGAACATTCTTATCCCTCAAGCCCCTTTTCTCAGTACGGAAACGTATATGTAACCAGATACCGATATCCCCATGCGTTATTTCTGCGCATAGAAGACACCGAATTGCACCTTCTTCAACCAAATCCATTGGAAAATGGCGCCTAAATTGGTGTTCATCAATTCCTACTACCCTTGGGGCCCAGTTGGTTCCCATAATTAACTACTTCCTGGCAAAACGAAGAAGACAGAAAAAAGAAATCAGCAAAATATAACCCTTTACCTTTGTCCAATTTCTTTTTTCTATCTAGCAATTCGTTTTTTTGTGTTTCCATTTTTTTTCCTTTTTATCTTTTGCTGATTTCTTTTTTCTGTCTTCTTCGTTTTGCCAGGACGTAGTTAATTATGCGAACCAACGGGGCCCCAAGGGGTAGTAGGATGTGTAGTTCATTGGTGAACACAAATTTAGGCGCCATTTTCCAATGGATTTGGTTGAAGAAGGTGAAATTAAGTGTCTTCTATGCGTAGGAATAACGCAAGGGGATATCGGTATCTGGTTACATATACGTTTCCGTACTGAGAAAAGGGGCTTGAGGGCAAATATTAAATAAGAGGACAAATATTAAATAAGAATGAGGCTGGTAAAAATGCGACATTTTTTATTTTTCTATGTTTGAGGTTTTTTTCGAAAAATAAAAAAATACTGTAAACTTTTTAAGAACGATTTTTTGTAATTTTAAGCTTTCCGGTATTTTCAGACAAGTGATAAAAATGGAAAAATGGAAAATCCATTGTGCTTTTTTCCATTTTTCCATTTTTTCATTTTTAATTCAAAAATGGAAAAAATCGTAGAGTAAATATATTCTAATAAATTTGTTATAATTCCAATATTCACGTCAAATCAGAAAATGGAAAAATGGAAGTTGTTCTATAGTTTATTTCATTTGTCTAATTTTTAAGCCCAAGTGAAAGCAACGGGAACAGAAATTTCCGAATCTTTTCATCTGAATACGGAACAACATATAGCAACCAAGCTACACCATACCATGATCACCTTACTGTTTGTTTGTGTAGAGACTCAACAGCGATGGTGTCCTGTTTGACGTTTAAAATTGCATGATGCGTTTAGAATCCTTTGTTATCGTGGGTTTTGTGAAGGAATTGGTGGATAAAAGATACTCGCACAGGCAAATTAGTGAGTATCTAAGAGCACTGTTTCCAGAAAGAAGCTGAATTTTACCTCGGCAGTGTAGAAAGGTATTTCTCCCGTCATGCATACTCCAGAATCGGGGGTGGAAGCGGAATAATTGGATCTCACTTATTCATTATTCCTTTCATTTTTTTCGGAGTTATTCGTTATTCATTTTCCGATTTTTCTCGATATTCATTATTCCGTATTCGAGTTGAGCACTCAAGGAGCTTGCTCTCCAAGCTTTCCGCGTGCACCATAAGTCGATGGTCATGATGGTGTACAGCTAAAAGCATGAACCAATTGTTTTATAACATTGCCGGTGGAAATTTACATCAAAAAATCCGCGTCAGAAAAAAAATATGGCGAAGCGATTTGCTCGCGTTATCAGCGTGCTCCACTGGATTTTAGAATATAGCCCTGTATGCTCGCCATGGAATCTTAGCAGGATTTATTTTTAAAAGAACATGGGCAAAAACCAAAGAAGCCCAGTACCCCGGATGTAGTTTACGTTGCGTTGCGAATGGGCTTTAATCACACGGCGGTCATGTCGAGTACCAAGGGATTGAAAACTTTTGTTTTGCCACGCGGAAACTCGTTCCCAAACATTTCAACTCGAGGCTCGGGGTACGAAATCTATCGTCTATGGCCAATATGGCCGCCGTGTGATTAAGGCCCATTACTATATTCTAAACCAACTAGAAGATTTTATATTCATATTTTAAATTAATTCTGAAAAATCCCTTGGGGAGAATTAATAAAGTATTTTATTATATATATAGCGACAATTTTAGGTAATAAACCTTGCAGATAGAATTCTATATCTGCTATATTTTCACATGTGAGAAAAGCGATACGTCCAATCAGCTTCGCGTATAGCTTTCTTCACATGTGAAAAATATAACCAATCAGCATCAAGAGTAGAACGATCTAACCAATCAGAGCGCGGGAATTCAAATGGTTTCCAAAGAGGCTGTGAAAACAACGCGCTGCAAGTTTGCAAGCTCTCGAAGACAGTTTATGTTTTGGCTACAAATTTTGTACTTTTGAGAACTTTATGGAAAGGAAAGCCATCAGAAACACGCCAAGCAAAACCTTAAGAACACAGTTATGATATGGAAATGCTAAAATCATTCAACAGGCGGAGCGAAGACAAACTAAATGTGGATAAGGGAAAGCCAAGAAATGAAAGACTTTCATTGTAGCTTTGATACAACGCAGCCGTGGACGTTCTAAGAAAATTCAAGCACCCTTGGGAACACCAGGGTAAAGTAAATATTTCACTTTTGAATATGGATTTACGTCGTAATTATTGTTTAGTGAACCGACTCCTTGTGTTATCACAACTTTTGTTCAAAACTTCGCCAGTTGATTTGCGCGCAGTAGTTGATTCACTTACGGCGACGTTTCTCAATGCGATAGCAAAGCCTTTCTTTTAAAAAGTATTAACACTGTGTTTTACACCGCTATTTAAATAAAGTTCTTGTTTACTATAGCTTGTCGTCGCCGTAATTTTTCTTTTCTATTTAAAAGAGATCTCGCTTGGAAAGCCATCAGAATGCATTTGCAGCTTTGTTTTCCTCGTAGCGCTGCGTTTAACTCTTTAATTATAGACTGGAAAAAATCGCTTTAAGTTTACAATGGTTGAGTACTCGTTATATATAATAAACAAATTACAGCATAGAAAGTGCTTTGTACGGATTATTATTCACTCGTCGCAAAACTTTGGAAAACTCACTCGTTCGCTGCGCTCACTCGTTCGTTTTCCAAAGTTTTGCAACTCGTGAATAAAAATCCGTACGTCGCACTTTCTATGAAGTAATCTATATGTATTGTATTGTAAGATGGGTTTCCTGATGTCCTATAAGAAAATAATGCCCTTTTGAGGTCTAGAAATATTGAAAGGAGCTGAATGCCGCTAGTAGCTTTTCTAGACTTCAAGCGGGCATTATTTTCTTACGGAACGTGGATACCCATCTTCTAGTAGGTAAATGGAGTACGCTTACGTATTCTGAATTTGATTGCGCGGCTCTGCTAGCTAGGTTGTTATTAGTATTATAAACATATAACAACACCAAATATGATAAACTGTTGCTAAATCTAGAGTTTTTACAACCAAAGATAAACAAAAAACGCGAATTTTCTAATTTAGGGCTGCCAAAAACCGGTTGCCTTGGGAACGTCAAAGTCATTGGTCACGTGATAATAGTTTCAAATTGTTGCCAAAACAGTTTTAGGAAAAGTCATCAAGTTTAGGGGTCATGGCTTTAACAGTTTTGAAGTTATAAAGCTTCAAAGTTGGTGCGGACCTCAAAAGCCTTCCTCCCCCTCGGTCTCTGGTTACATCCATTCAAGATTGGCCAGTCCCACCCAATGCTCACCAGAGATCAAGATCAAACAATAAAAGGACGAATAAATCAAGAGAAAGCCCCTAACAAAGTTCTCTTGTCCGACGATTTTTGATTGAAGACAGGTGACTGAACATCACACAGACTGTTCTGGCAAGCTACTAACAAAATAGCGATCGACACAAAGCTGATAGAGTGAAAAGAAAGATAACTTGAGCGTGCTCTCAGCTCAACTCGATTATTTTCTTTAATAGTCACACGCGTTTATTATTCATTGTTCTTTTTACAGAAACTGTATTATTCTTTATTCCGAAAGTCCAAATCCTAAATATTCCTTATTCATTTTCTTTTTTCATTATTCATTATTCCGCTTCCACCTCCGATCCAGAAACAAGAACCTCCCAGATGACGTTGTGGACAATATCGTGTTGACTGCAATAAAAGACGTGTGTAGTTCAACTTTGTATATCGTCTATTTGATAAAACCAGAATAGCTGTTCATGTTTTGCTTTCAATCGAAGGGTGCGTTATTATTAATATCTCTATCTGGTAACGCAATTGTAGTCGGTACTGTTTTCGTGCTTTGCTTTGTTACTGTATGGAAACATTTCTTATTGTAGCGTTAGCAACATCGTTTGCAAAAAGAAATGAGGACTGTTCGGCACGATATTTTGACGTCTTGTCCAAAAAGATCTAAGGGAAACGTCCGAAATTAAACAGCTGCACTGCATGACTTAGATTACTCCGAACAGCTATTCTGGTTTCATCAAATAGACGATATACAAATTTGAACTACACACGTCTTTTACTGCAGTCAACACGATATCGTACGCGTCCACAACGTCATCTGGGAGGTTCTTGTTTCTGTAATGTTTTCTACGGTGGGAGCAATACCTCTCCACACTGAGAGGTGAAATTCCGCTTCTTTCTGGAAACAGTGCTCTTACGTACTAGTATCTCTTATCCACCAATTCTTTGACAAAACCCACGGTAACCAGGGATCAATTCTAAACGCATCACGCACTTATAAACATCAAACAGGACACCATCGCTGGTGACCCCCTACACAAAGAAACAGTCAGGTTATTAGGGTATGGTGTAGCTTGGTTGCTATTATTTCCGTATTCAGCTGAAAAGATTCGGAACTTACTATTTCCATTGCCTTCACTTGGGCTTAATAATTAGACAAATGAAATAAACTATACACACAACTTCCGTTTTCTGATTTGACTTGAAAATTGGAATTATAAAAAAATTATTAAAATAGAATTATTTTTCAATTTTTCAACTTTCGAATTCAAAATGGAAAAAAAATAGAAAAATGGAAAAATGCACCATGAATTTTTCATTTCTTCATTTTTATCACTTGGCTCGAAATAACGGAAAGCTTAAAATTACAAAAAAACGCTCTTTAAAAGTTTACAGTATTTTCTATTTTTCGGAGTCAACTCCAAGTATGGAAAAATGAAAAACTGTCGTACTTTTAATAGCCTCGTTCCCATTTAATATTTGTTCTCTTTAATTTGAAATGAGAAAATACTATTTAGTTGAATAAAAATTGTTTTTTCCATTTTTAAGAAAAAATAGAAAAATCGTTTGGCGTAATCGTGCAGGGACCCAGATGGCCTCTTGGCAGGTCTTGTTTTGCTTTCTCGACCTTTCTTTAGGCGTTGACGTAATCGTCTGGTGTGAAACGGGACGGACACTGGTTTCAAAGCTTTATTAAATATGTTGTACACAACTTTTAATTGTAAAACTAACGTCTAAACTCGCATATCGTAGTGTAATCGCGTTTAAGGGTTTCAAAAAATGACTTATTATTACCACTTATTATAGTACAGATAGAGCGATGTTAATGAGATAATGAAAGAGCTTTTAATGCACAAATGACCTGATTTAGGTTAAATGGGAGATTACAAAAAATTCATTTTGTTCGCATTTTAAAATTTGTTCTGACTGATTTTTCTTTTTATTTCCGCTATCCGTTTTTAATTTTCGTTTTCGTTTTCGTTTTATTAGTGGAGCGGCAGCGCGCGAAGCGCGCCAGCAAAGCACCATGGGTAAGAAAAATCCGTCAAGTCCAGAAAATTTGGTAGATCACGTGACCGTACGACCGAGCGAGCGACCGAGCGTCCGTCCGTCCGTACGTACGGGGGCGGGGGGAGGGGATAGAAAGTCACATTTAACCTGACGGGAAAGGACAATGACAACCCTCGTTTGCGGGCCGGAAATCGCGCGATGTATCTAGCCCACGACCCAAGGCCGACCCCCACGTTTTATTTCACGAGTGGCTGAGCGACGCGTTTTTCGCTTTTGAAGAAGTGGCTTTGCAGCAAGGAAGTTCTTTATTTCGATTGTTATGTTAAAAAAGGATAACATAGTGAATTTAACGTGTAGAAAGCAGTGTTTTATAGTGAAGAAGGGAACAAACGGCAAGCGAGCCAGGTAATAAAGGACGCGAAATAGCGAGCAACGCCATGCACGAAGTAGTCTGCAAAGTAGGCGGTTTTTGTGCGGGGAATACTTCGAAAACAGCGATCGCGAAAGACCGGATGACCGCCTGCCTGTAAACTTGTTTTCAAACCCATGCGGCAGAAAAGTAAGAAACGTTCGTGCGGTGAAGCAGCAAGTGTTATCAAGGAATGAACCAATCGACAAGGCTGCAAATGTCACGATTTTAAAACCTGGTAGGATTTTTCTCAGATTTATCAAGCGAATAACTCCCCCGAATAAACAGTGAAGAGTTTGAAACTCACCTTTTTCCCGTACACGTTTCTGCATTGTGAGACTCGTCCACTACCACTGCTGCTAGGCTTTGATGCAGTTTGTTATTGTTGTCTTTTAGGACGTCAAGAAATTTCTTACCGCGAGTACCTGTTCGGCAGTGATGATTCAACTGCGGTGGTGTCACTGCGATTTCGAAAATGTTGCCGCTGTTTAGCTCTCCTCGGCAGTGCAATTCACTGAACGCAATTTCATAATCTGATCGATCAGGCTTTTCAACAGCGAAATGACTAAAACGCTGGTTGTAACAATTCTTTCCCGCTCGATTCAACCACTCGCGTCTTGCAAACCAGAACACAGTAAATATCATACTCTTTCCGAAACCAGTCGGAAGAATCGCTAGAACATCCTTCCCATTTATTGCTAATAGCTGTTCTTCTTTGAGGATGATCCTTCAATTAATTTCTTTCAATTCATTGATGCTATCAAGAAAGCTATAAAGTGCAGCTTCGATACAAATATCGTCCACAGGTCCATGTTTCAAGAAAGAGTCAGAAATGGTATCCGATGATAACAGATTGATTGACAAATTTCAGTAACAACCAATCAGAATTTTCCGTCCCTCTGTGGACGGACAATTCATTTGACCCTAGTTTACCGGCAGGCGGTTATTTGTAACCTCCGCCCTCCCTTTTTTTTGCTCTCCCCAGTGTTCGCGCGCTCAAAATTTCGTGATCGCTGTTTTCGTAGTCTCCTACGCAGCCGTTATTAGGGGATTGCGTTACACTCGTCCCCACTAACGTCTGCTTAACCGAGGCGAACATTCCTTTCAGCCGCTTCGCCAATCAGATTTTAACTACTAAAATCCGGAAAGCCGACCTTCACCTTGACCGCCGTTTAGCCAATCAAATTTTACCAACTAAAATCCCCACGACGCTTCTCCCGCCGCGATGACAGGGACGATTGATTTTGCTCCAAGTCAGAGATTTCTCTGGTAAATTCATTTTAGATGAAAGCAAGTTCTGAATTTGCAAAGGGAAACTTATTTACTGAAGGGAAGAGAGATACACTCCTTAATTTATCAACAGGCTATGGTAGGTCGTTTGTTATCAAGCTTTGCCTTCAGTGTGTTCGACAGTCTCATTGATTTTCAGTTTTCATATTTTTCCTCACAGCTCCGCAAAAAGACGTACAATCCAGCAATGAATTACTGAAGTTCAGCCAAATGAAAAGCTAGCCTATGGGTCAAAGTTTCACGTTTCAGACTCTAAACGACTGCGTAGCGATTTTGGTGTTCGGAAAAATATTATTTCAAGTGTGTGCGCCGTTCATAATCGTCGGTTGTTCAAACCCAATTTTAAGCAAATGGAGGCCTCAAATCAAAGGGCCAATGAACTATCGAAAGGAGAAGTTACCCAACAGCGCTGGACGTTTTAAATCGTTCTGTAGCAAGTTTGTCGAATGAATGATTCAGCGCGGTGAATCCCTTCGATTTGTTCGCTCGCAAATACCACGGATGTGGACCTCTTTGATGATTTCTAAATTAATTCCGCTTTGCGTTTTCGAGTTGGCGAAGTCTGTTGTAGCATTTTTATATAGCGTTAAAATAAATATTTCTGATCCACTGTTGTGTTCATGGGAGAGAGATCATCTTTCCCAAAATATTAACCCTTCCAACTTATGACAGAATCAGACTCGCACGCTTACCTCTTGTATTCACAATAAATAATATTTCGGTGTTTCAACCATCGAAATACACCAGAGTATTGTATCCAACAGCGCCGGCGAAGAACGGATTCGCGGGAAATTTTATAACGATCGTTTTGAATGCCTACAGACAATGCTGATTGGATAGTTTGTTTGGCGAGAGACAATGGGAAAGGAATGTTGGTCGCGGTTAAGCAGGCGTTAGTGGGGACGAGTGGTAACGCAATCCCCTAATAACGACTGCGTAGGAGGCTACTGTTTTCGAAGCATTCCACCCACAAAAACCGCCTGCTCTGCAGGCTATGCACGAAGCAGATCGAGACAGGCTGGAGAAAACTGGCAAAAGAGAAGTGAGGGCAAGATTTCCGCACAGCCCCATACATTTATTATGCATGCAGTTCTTTGTTTATTGAAAACAATAGCCAGAACAATAGAGACCCTTTGGGACTTACGCTCTTTGTTTGACTCATTTCTTTGTTCGACTAAGTAGAGCTCAATTGCAGGAATGGCTCCGGGCTCGGAATGCACTGGGAACGAGTTTGGTAAGCTAAATTAGACTACAAAATCACCCTGGTTAGCCTATTATAACACTGCGGTTAGCCTACTAAGCAATCCGGTTAGCCTACTGAGCACTGCGGTTAGCCTATTAAGCAATCCGGTTAGCCTACTTTTGCATTCCGGTTAGCCTACTAAGCACTGCGGTTAGCTCTCAAGAATGGTATGGGTAACACGATAAAATCTTAAAATTTTCGGTGTTTGGCAGCCGGGCCTCGGTAGTGTAGTGGTTAGTAGGAAGAGCTCGTGTTCTGGGTTACCCGGGATCGATTCCACCTCTGTGCTTTTATAATTGACTTTGTTTTTTTAACTTTATTAGACGAAAAAATCAAAGTCTAAAAAAATCTAAGTGTCCCGGAGCCATTCCTGCATTTAACGCCATGTGTTCGAATAACTTCTCATTTTTTTTCATCCAAAATAGTTTTAAACTTAGAAAAAATTAACGAAATTTGTCTGGAATCGCGTGAAAAATAGGTTAAATAAATTTAGACTTAGAAAAGTTTTCAAATTGAGCGTCTAAAATACGGAAAATCAAAAGGAAATGTTAAATTTTTGGGCGATTTCACGATGTTTTAAAATTAAAGGAAAAATTTCGGCACAGCCCCATACATTTATTATGCATGCTGAATGCTTAACTATGCATGCGCTTTATTGTCTTTTTAAATACATACATCGTTAATTGCTACTTACAGTTTGTATAGGTAATCACATGAGGCCAAGTACTATTAAGGATTAATTGCACGAGAGTTTTCAAAATTTTCCAAAATTGCCCGAGTCGCGAAGCGACGAGGGCAATTTGGAAAATTTTGAAAACTCAAGTGCAATTAATCCTTAATAGTACGAGGTCTCATGGGATTACTTGCTTATCAATAAAGGGCAAAATTTATACGAAGGAAAATCACGCGCGCAGTCTATTTTTATCTGGGAAGCCTGTTTAGCGCTACGGCAATTAACGGATTAGCCAATCATTAACAGGTAATCATGCCCTCTCTTGATTACTAAAAATGCCCTCGATTAAGAAAAAATGCCCTCTCTCTCAACCAATCAGCGCTCAGTAATTTTGCCCTTTATTGATAAGCATAAAAATGGTCTTCTCTGCTCTCTCTTCCCCTTTCTCCCTTTTTCTTCTTATTTCCCTCTCTTCGACTCCGCATTTCTCTGTCCAGATTCCCCTCGAATATTTCTTCTTTTTTCTTTTTTTTTTACCACAGCAAGCCTCGAACCCCCGGCCTTCACCTACCTTCAATACTGTTGTCGGATTACCAGTTCATCATCTATACCACTACACCACGAGGTTCAGTCGCTCCGACGAAGGGCTAACGCTCGAAACGTCAGCACTTGAATCTCTTTATGGTGGCCAATTGACATTATCAACCCAGTTGATAAAACCAAATTATATCAGTTGGAAAATGGTGGTTTAAAATTAAATTTTATTTCTTCGTTACTTTTGTAGACAAAGAGAAATTTGCATTACAATCCTTTATTCTCTTATTTGATAATTGATAATTCTTTCTCCCTGTACGTCTTCGCAGTCGGAGCTCTCAGCGAAATGAATAAATTCACCATCAATCAATCAATCAATCAATCAACCAGTCAGCAGATCACGAACGATGCATACAGTAGCACTGCACTGTGTGTGCGCACCTGTGTCCGGGTCTACGAAGTTTAGGCTTTGGTTAACTATGAGGTGACTATAGCCCTCGTCATTGAGGCAATCGTAAGCTTTCCACATGTCGCTCATCACGCGTGTTCCAGGCAATATTTGAGCGCGAATGGTGGGTAAGAGAGTATCTTTATCCCTGCTCTCTACGAAACAGTATTATTACACGCTTCTCGTGGACGCTTAATTGACGACGCGAGCTGGTTGTGTTCCTTGTACCACTGTATACACCGGTCGAGATCTGAGATTATGTAGAGCAGCTTGAACAGATTTATGGACGACAACGGTATAGACCCTATGCATAAATGGCTGCCAATTTAAAATTCTTTTGTATGTATTTAAATTAGCCTCACTAACCTCGTTTAAAAGTAAAAATTCTTTTAAATTACCAACTCAAAACCGAGGTTAGTAAGGCTAATTTAAATGAATACAAAAGAATTTTAAACTGGCAGCCATTTATGCATAGGGTCTATAACAGTACACAGGAAACAGGAAACGACGAAAAAATGACGAAGAACGAACGAAACAAATAAACAGAAGATAACGTAGAAAAATGAAGCAAAATATAGGTTGATAATTTGTGGTTGCACTACTAGTGTATTCGAGAAAATGATCGAGAGGGTGAGTTCTTTTTATTTGGCAAGGGAGCCAATGGAAATGAAATAATCTGCATGTTTTCATGCAGGGAGAAAGAATTATCAATTATCAAATAAGAGAATAAAGGATTGTAATGCAAATTTCTCTTTGTCTACAAAAGTAACGAAGAAATAAAATTTAATTTTAAACCACCATTTTCCAACTGAACTTCGTGGTGTAGTGGTATAGATGATGGACTGGTAATCCGACAAGGTAGGTAGGTGAAGGCCGGGGGTTCGAGGCTTGCTATGGTAAAAAAAATAGAAGAAATATTCGAGGGGATTCTGGACAGAGAAATGCGGAGTAGAAGAGAATGAAATAAGAAGAAGAAAAAGGGAGAAAGAGATAGCAGAGAAGACCATTTTTAACTGTAAGTATCAGTTAATGATGTATGTATTCAAATCCTTAGGGGATATCTATAGATTAAAAAGACAATAAAGCGCATGGATAATAAATGTATGGGGCTGTGCGGAAATTTTTCCGAAGTGAGGAACAACGCGATAGGCCCGAAAGAAAAATACAGAGACGAAGACTGTACAAAGGACGGCCAGCAGCAAAACAATATGTTAACTGAGAGTAAGTCTACCATTTTTCTTGAGCTCGTTTAATTAACATTCCCGTCAGGTGCCCTTGTTGAAGATTCAGCTGTCAACCCATCAAAACATTCAGAGCCTAGCTAGAGAAACATTTTTGCAGCCGTTTCGCATGAAACCGCTTCAGCGATCCTCAAATACAAATACAGAAAAACAAACCGCTTCGGCAAACAAACTAAAATTGTTCATGGCAGCGCTGGATGTTACATGAAACGCGTGGTTTAGAAAAAGCTATACATGCAGAAAAATTAGTCAAGAATGACAATACCTGTAGCACGTTATAAAAAATTATGTTAATTCTTCCTTTCAGATGTTGTAAAAAGATTGGAATCTTCATTTTTGTAAATATCCTTCTCGCTATATCCTTCTCTGTGAAGGAATTTGACATCACAAATTGTTTATAAATTTTATTTAGCCAACCATAATTTATGTAGAGTTGAGTTAAGTTGAGGTGTACAGACAAACTATTTTTGGCAAAAAAAGGTTTCAGCCAAGATACCAGCCATTGTCGCACTCTTTCGTGCTTGTGGTTAGCTGTCACCAAGGGCACCAAGGCATGCTTATAGCTTGTGGTTAGCTTTCACTCTGCTCCCCCCCCCCCCCCCCCCCCGTCCCACTCTGGTTTGCTTCCTGGCTCGAATCCAATGACATTTAAGAATACTCTAAGGAAACAAATTTGAAGGGATAACAGTTTGTATCTTTGCCTTTAGATATTTCTGAAGGGAATGACACCATGATATAATTATCATTCTTGTCCCTTCAGAAACAAAATAGGGTGACAGGTCATCCAGTTGGTTATCCAGGGTCTAAATTAAATGCAATAACATTGTTTCCTTTTTTGGCACACAGAATGTCATGTGGAAGGACAAGTCAAGATTTTGATTATGCTGCTGGATTAAAGTTTTTCTGCAGGTTTGAAATTAATGACTATGGAATTTTTTGGTGAGAAATTTTAGGTAGTTTGCTTTTTTGTTTAACAAGGAACTTTTGGGGGTATTGTGTAGTTCCAGAATTTAAATATCCACACCTCCACCATGGATGGGATTTTTTCATATCCTACCTCGCTGGGAACTCCAATTATACTTATTATTTTTCACATGATTTTCTAATCTTTAATTTTTGGGAATTGTTAAAGCCTGTTATCCCCACTGGGAATTTTCATTCTGTCTGTGTGTGGGGAGGGAGCATGAAGACTTTATCGTAAATTATATGCATAATTTCAGAAAATAGATTGAAAGATTTATGGAACAAATACTGTTTATGGTAGGCAGCTATGACATAAAGTACATGCATTTAAAAATGCACTTTATGTTGGAACTGAGGTAATCATAATTTCTCTTTTTTAAACAAAAACGTTGGATTTTGTTTGTGTGAATGACTGCTATATAGTAGAATAATTATACAGACATTATAAAAATCCATTTGTACTGTTTTTATTTATTTGTTCCTTACTGGTAATCATTTCTGAGAATTTGTATAGCTTGACAATTCATCATGGGATAAGTTAATAGGATTTTTTGGGTTTCACTTCCAGTCCAAGGAAAACTTTAAATCTAGAGTACACACTAAATACAGGTACATGCAAAGTGTAGGAGTAAAATGGAGGTAAGGTGCTACTGATATATTTGGTGAGCTGGTGCGATTTGTATTGATTCCATAAAGGATTTTTATCTTTCAGTGAAATAAACATAAATAAGTGAAAATGCAGGTAATTTTATTTGTATTTTGCATGACAAACAACCTTCCATGACATAGAGTTTTAACTGCTCCTTGTACATGTGTTCAGGGATTCAAATTCACAGTCCTCCTGTCGCCTGAGACAACTAAAAATACAGTGGGCGACCAACACACTAGTTTGAAAAGGTATCTGTTGGATGAGTCAAGATTGAGTCTGTTAAATTGCTTTGGGCAATTTAAGGGCACTGCTAAACGGAATGGCCCAGAGAAATGTGTTTGAAGAGTTTTATTGTTCTCTTCATCTCAACATCATCAAAATTCATTAAACTTGCATAGTTTACTGTGGCAAGAAGTAAAGTCTGCATACAAGCCTAGTATGGCCCATCAGGCCGGAGCTAGTCCCGGTTTCCTATTATGCCACCAGCTACTCTAGTCATAGCAATCAGCTTGTGACCAAAAAGTTCACTTATAACAGCCGCCTACTCTTCCAGTCGATGACACCTACTCCAAAACATTTTGAATTCCCTGAGAGAGTACTTCAACTCCCCTGGATGGGATGCTAGTCTATTGCAAGGTTAAACCTGGGTGAAGAGAGGCACTGAGTAACATGTCTTGCCCAAGAACACAGTGCAGTGCCCTGGCCAGCATAACAACCAACCTTTCCTGACAGAGTTTTAACTGCTCCTTGTACATGTGTACAGGGATTCATTTTCAGTTGTCCAGTCGCCTGAGACAACTACAAATACTGTGGGTGACCAACACAATTCTGTTGGACGAGTTAAGTCTGTTAAATTTTTATATTGGTAATGCTATTGCCCAGAGAAATGTTTGTAGAGGGCCAGGTCTATTGTTCTCTTCATCTCAACATCATCAAAATTTATGAAACTTTGCAATGGTTAATTATAATTAGTAAATCTAGTAATGATGTTCATAAACAACACCAAAGCTGATCATGACAAAATAATAAAAAGTAAACTTTCCATCAACTTTCATGTTCATTTGTGGCCCTTCTTTCCTTTTCAATGGGATAGTAAAATTTTGCCAGGGCAAGGCTTAGTATGTCATCTGGCATACTTGCCCAGCTGATGACTTGAGGCAAAAACCCATATGGATCCCTATTTGTATTAATTTGGTGTTCCTACACGTCAGATTCATAATAATGGTAGTCCCCTTTTACCACATAATGACCTGAAAATCTTGGATAGTTTCCATTTTTTCCACTGCTTATCAGAGGCTGTGACTAAATGTCTCAAGTTTATGCAGAGAATAATGACTGATAATGCAAATACACACGAACAAACATCTTGCATTTAAGTTATCAAAAATGGCATTTCTTTGTTAACCATCACAATGAAACAAATTATCATACATTGTAGTCACCATCAGTCTTCTCATTGGCTAAAAGCCTACAATTAATTCTGGGAAATAGTGCAACTTCCAGATTATTCACTGATCTGCTAGCAGATTAGTGAATAATCTGTAAGTTGCTTGTGCAGTGCGTGATTTCCAAGAACAATGTCAAGTTCAAGGGAGCGAAGTAAGAACATGGCTTGTTGGAAATTAAACTGTGTTCAGTGCGATAAAAAATAAATTGGACAGTTTTTGCTCAAACTGTCCAATTTAAAGAATAATTATATAGCTACATCAAAATCCATTATTGCCAACAGATGCATTTTTTATTAATTTTTGCCAACTGTCCAAATTTAAAATAAATTGGACAGTTTTTCCTCAAACTATCCAATTTAAGAAAATCTGTATACCTTCCATAAACCAATCAATTGTCAAGAAAAACTAGTTTGGAGGGCGAAACATTTGCCATGTTCATATACTTTTGGATGCTATATAATTAATAGGTAACAGGACTACATGCTGTCCAATTTAGAAATAATTGGATTCAAAAATTCCTCGAACTGCCAAATTGGAATTTTTTCTCATCCAATTATTTTCAAATTAGACAGCATGTAGTCCTATTACATATACAGATTGCTACCACTGCACCATGGAAACTTGGCAACAAAAGATCCACACTTGCGGAAGTCCACCAAGACTAGCAGTGAGAGATTTGGAAGGGGAAAGAAAATTAAAAAGATATGAAATACTGGCACAAACTCTAAAATGAATGTTGAGATTTTCATTTTTTTTATTTTCAAGTCTTGAGTTTAACCTTGCCTAAATTACATGTAGCCACACAAAAAACAAACTAGACTATCCACTGGATAGAACGGAGAACCTAAAAAACACACACCCTACCCACGGCACATAACTTTCAAGCCCAAATATAGGAGAACCACTCTTTCACCCCATCCCAGCCACCGGGATACAATTTTCAGGTGAATTTCGGAAGTGCTTTGATATCAAGACGTTCAGAGCCGGCAGAGTTAGAAAGCTTAAAAGGTCAGGCTTTATACGATGTTGCTAAAATAATTATATCAAAAAACACTCACGATATAAAACTCCTACAGTCCAGCAAGTTGTCAAAGTTCCGTGTTCACAAGTCAAATAATTAACAGTATCAGGAGCAATTGCAGAATACCCGGCCACTCACATCCTTTATAAATCTACTGCTCCCGTGCTACCGCAGTTAATACATTACTGAGCCTTGGCTCCGCAAAAAAAGACGAGTATAACTACTGCTCCCGAAGTCCCGCACTCCCAAAGTTGAATAATAATAAAAGTAAAAGTATTAGAACTACTACTCCGTAGTCCCGCTCTCCCGAAGTTGAATAATAATAAAAGTAAAAGTATTAGAACTACTACTCCGCAGTCCCGCTCTCCCGAAGTAAAAAAATAATTAAAGTAAGACGAGTATAACTGCTGCTCCCGCAGTCCCGCTCTACCGAAGTCGACGAATAATTAATGTAAAACCTCCCTTTGTCGTCTATGATATCTTAAATTAGCCTTTCAGTTTGTGTAACGGTTTTCAGGTTGGCCACACCGTTGTAAACTTACGTTTCCAAAATATAATTTGTGTATACGAACTGGTATGAAGGTATATCTTCCATTTGAGGCATATTTTAAGGAACGACAGGCCGGCCGCACACGTTCCGCGATAAGAGTGGTAAAATTCCAATAATTCTTGCTGCGAGGATGACAGTCTAGTTGAGAGAAAAGGTCTTTGATTCAGGACAAAACTTGAGTAAAAAGATGTGATAACTGTTTACGAAAATGCCACCATTTTGTAACAGCTTAGCAGCCTAGCTTTCAGGGATAAAGCCGCTGAATGTAACGGCTTGAAGGCTCTTACAGCAAATTGTAACCAACTCCTCGAGGCAGAGGTTTTCGTGAGGCCCCATTAGGGAGGAGGGGGGGGGGGGGGGGGGGGGTCTGACTATCCCGTATCCCATTAACTTTTGGCCTAAATATCCCGTATCCCGTTAATTGCGGCGGTTTGTATCTCCAACGTTTATGTTCGATATCCCCTAATCTCTTTTTTAAATATCCCGCATTCCCGTTAATTTTTCCCCAAAATATCCCGTATCGCTATAAAGTTTTACCCAAAATTATTATATCCCGTATTCCAAAAACCCCTAATCGGGCCTCTTTCGTGTTGATGTGCCTATAAACAAAACACTTCCGTATGTGTCTTGAAACAATTCAATTCAATTCTCGCTTGTGAAAGTTTGCTCTCGTTCTTTTAAATTGTTCCAAACACCAGAATAAGGAATGGCATCTGTCACAGACTTCCGGCCATGTGTTTTTTGGGGGCGCAGAGATCTCTCATTTTATGCTAGCTATTTTTTGGTCAAACTTTCTGATGTCGTGTAAACGTAGAGCTTAGTAAAGGCCATTAAAAAAATAAATAAATAACTGGGAGCTCCGCTTTTAGGCTTGGATAAATCTATATATTCGACCGAGGTTTTTAAACAAGCCGTTCGTTTATCGCTGCCCACCTTGATTTCCTTTGGTTAAAATGGCAATTAAGATACAATTACCTTTAATAATATAACTTCACTGGCTATCGAAATTTTTCTAAAGATAAAGTCATGTCAATAAAAGAACTCTATTGACGAGTAAATGTTAATCAACACGAGTTCACAATTAACTGCATAATATAATCAATTGTCAAATCAAATGAGTGAATGAAGAAGCACGTACAATAAATAATTGCCAAAAGTCGTGGAAAGTTTTATCATTTGAAATCGACGATTAAATAGAAAACTATATTTTTAAAATAATCCCAAAATATGCTTCTACAGTTTACTATATATAAGATTTTCAAGCTATTGAATATATTCACATTGCTTAATAAAACCATAAAGACAATTTGCAGTCAATGATTTTATCAGCATTTCTTGTAAAAGACAAAACTTGATTTATTGAACCTTCTCTTGTTATGGATTGCTGACGTTTATTGCTGACGATTTACCGCGCCTGGTCCAGTAGGAAGAGAGACACCCATCCCATAAATGACTTAGTGACTTAACTGAAATTTTCTCTTATATGAAAACTCGCAATTATGCTGGATCTTTATAGTTTCCACAATTTTAAAAGTTCAAAAATTCCCGGGAAAATGTGTTCTCAGTTCTTATTTTACACTATCGAGAGAAGATCTGGCTAGTCTACACAGAGCCATTTATATTTACAGCGGATACTGCTCCGCAATGTCTTGTACCAGCCGTCCAAAAAAGCCATCTGGGTGAGACTTGTGTGGATTTGTGTTGCCAGCTTTCATCTTCTTGAATTTCTCTTTGCTGCAGACCAGTTACTTTCTGCGTGCTGGGTATGGAAACCGGTGACCGGATCAACGAAAGTGACCGAGTGATGGTTAAAACCCAAGATCCTTTGCATTTGCCTGTACGTACGTCTCCCATTCACCGAGCAGTGCTCGGTTTAAACCAAAGAGCCTGGCTGAACTTTTCTTTGAATGATTGGCAAAACGGGGTTGCTGCATTTCGCTTTCTGCAAAGCTGTAAATACGGCCTAGCAGGCACATACTGGGTTTCAAATAAGCCAAGAACCCACTTCTCACCGCGATACCAAAGGGGACCCTTTGGTACTGAAAAAGTGTATCATTTTTCAGCAATATACTACAATATATACTACAATATGTGTACTATATATGTATGTCGAAGAAATGACTCAAAATATCGTGACATATCTCCTTTAATCTCTTTCCACGCCCCGGTAAGACTACATCTCCATCATTATTCTTTATAGCGGAGCTGCGGCGGCCCGAAGGGCCGCCAAGCGGAGCCCCATACTTATATGGGGAAGAAAACGAAACCCATGAGTTGATTTTCTCATGGTTATCATGGCTAGCGGTATTGCTCGTGGGCGCGTACGCACGACGACGACGACGCGACAGAGTCGCGCAACGTGGCGGCCATAAATAGCCATGCCTTGTCATTACCTTGTTAGCCTTATCAGCTTACATCTTTGTTATAGGGCACCCATGTTATGGTCAATTGACAACTGTCAAATCGAGGTATCCGCTGACCAGTATCACATGACCAGATCGTTGGCTCAGGTTAGAACTCATCGAGGTAACGTGTTTTTTTAAGTTGACCACTACCAGGCATTTGTTTTCTCCATTGATCACGGGCTCAGGTCCGATTTTTTTCTTCTGGATCTGGCAGCATTTTTTAACTTTTTATGGTCAGTCTTAGCGGAAAATCATTAATTATTAATCATTATTTATTTAAGAGAAATTATTAAGAACCAGCAAAAATAAGGAGCTCCGCTTTTAGGCTTGGCTAAATCTATATATTATAGGTAGAGGGGGGTGTCTTCGTACGAAACCTCGGAGCGAGTCACTCATGTCCAGGATTGAGCACAGGTATTGTTCAATTACTACTTCATATTTGACTGGGGTATTACCCATTTTCAGAGTGTGGGTCTGAGACTACGTATAAAATTACGGCATTATTTGTTCAGGTATTTTTCCACTTTTCGCGAAACTGATCATTAATGCCAACTTAATTTTGTCATCAATGACTAATGACTTTTCACTTTTGTTATGACTGATTTAACAGGGTGTGTTCAAAAGACATTGCAGCTGAGTTACGTGACGAACAATAGACATTGCGAACAATGGGCATTGATCATGAGAATTGCGTAGTTATTAGGCCTATTAGTATAGTGGAACGCGTGATTTTCGTGGAGAAAGAGAGATTTCATCGGCCGAGTATGAAAAACGAGATCCTCAGTGTATTAAAAGTTTTGGACGTCGTTTCGTCCCACCACGGTGATAGTATTTACCCATTAAATCAAAGAAGAAGTACAGAAAGAAAAGCTGGAAACTGTTACAATCCACCTTAAAATAATTGGCCTGTTCTCATTACATTGTCCTTCAGAGTAGAATTCGGCTTTATTGGTAAAATAATCTCAAACACAGACAAGAAAAAATCACACTTCTTCGTTATATGTTAATGCTGGTAAGTAAAATGATCTGTCCATGGATAATCATGAACCCACCTGCCATAATATATAGCGTAAGAGTTTGAATGATTTAATTATTTCTTATGAAGTCGAACGCGCAGTCCGGAATTTTTGAACTGAGGCCATAGTACTGATGAGGTATCTGTGGCAGATATTGTTGATTATTGTACTAGTGTTTAGCGGTTGTTGCAGTGCGTAGCGAAGTGGCGAATACGTGGAATATGCATCTTCCCTGACGAAATAATAGATCGAAAATAAATACAGAGAATCAACGGAAATTGTAACAAGAAAGAAATTATAATGACGCGAACAAATTACCAATACAACGATGTTAAATTAACCTCTCGAGTTTTTCGTTGTGGTAATGATTACTGTCTGTTTTTGCCATGACTCGTGCGCAGATAGAAACAAACGTGAAAACCAAGTCGCGAAAACGTGATCGAATGAGACTGACGCAATCTGGACACCACAGGTTGTGAAATGCTACGCGACCGCAAGCGGATATATCTGTCATCTCGACCTTGGTTACCGACCTAAACCATGCCTGATCGCAGGGTTAATCGAACTTTTACCTTGGTTAACTTTCTATTGTCTCGGGCGATGTTTACCATGGTATTAGTTGGCGTTTACACACACAAGATATTTACCTAGGTAAGTAAACTCCAAAACCTTGGTAAAACGCTTAAGTCTAAACACGGCATAAGTTTGTTTAGGTGTAATAATTATTCGTAGCAGCTCAGGGCGCTGTGGATTGTTTTAAACAATGGACAGCATGCTGATTAAAGGAGCTACGTCACTATATTTTTGAGTTATTTTTGTGAAGAACGAAACAACCTTTAAAACGCGGGAAACTTAAAACTAATAGTTTACTAAGGAAGAAAAACACCAAAGAGGCGATACTAAACCAAAAAGGATGGTGAAGATGGTGACGGATTACAAATGACGCTAAATTTTTCAAAATGCTCGAACCGTGACCGAGCTCCTTTAACATAATCCACCCTCATCGGGTTAAAATAATGTCTCAGAGATACAGTAGGTCTAAAAGTAACTAGCCAGGAGCCATAATCGGATTATGGCACCTGCTGTAGCATGAGCTGTTTCTTTTCTTTGAAAGGAATGTCAGACTCACCCCCAGACAACTCGCCCCGGACTACTCGCCCCCCAGTCTTGAAGCATGGATTTGCATGTGAATACATAAACCAAATGCAAACTCAATCAAGGCTGATTCGGCTTCGTGAACCGAATAAAACCTAAAATCAATCGAGGCTTTGTGTTCAAAAGTATTTCTTCACTTTGTGGATGAAAACTAAACTTGGATTGCGTGCCCGAAGCGTGGCTTCGCATGCGAATAGTTACTAAATAAAACCTAAAATCATTCGAGGCTTTGTGTTCAAAAGCATTTCTTCACTTTGTGAATAAAAACAAATCTTGGATTGCGTATTTGAAGCGTGACATTGCATGCAAACCAAATAAGTAGTAGTAATAGGACTGAGTGGAGAACAATTCAGGGAGTAATCCAACCGTAATCGAGCGAATAATTTCAAATTTAACGCCAAACACACCCCGCCTACGGCATATCTACCCTTTACTGAACCCCGTTTTTTATGAAAAGAACACGTTAATTATTTACATATTTTACTCTCCGACAGTGGTTTTTTGGGTCATTAATAAATAAGGGACGAAATGATGACGTAATTACGATGTCAATGAAATATTTTAATGAATTCTCGTTGTCACTCGTGTAATTGAATACCCACGTGGTAGTACTAAGTATGCGTGCGAGATCTAGAGGGGAACATTTTGTATCAAAGCCATGCGGGACGGGTAACCTCTTTTCTTTGCAAAAAATAGTATATTACAGGCTAACGATTTGGGTCTCTGGGTGTACCCTTGCCGTATTAAAATTGAGAATTCCCACATACAATTCAATACATTTATTAAGACTATTAATTATCCCACGATCCCCCTTCCCGCCGAAGTGGGAGGGGCTGGTGGGGCGGTCCAACCAAGAAAAGCCGCAGAGGGATCTGGGAACCAGTTCTCCATATCCAAGATGGCGGCAAGAAAGTTCAGGTAAAATTCTAGTCAGCAGTGTCAGACGTTATCTCGCCCGATTAGGGGGGAAGACGTCTGACACTTCAGACTAGTAAAATCTCTTCTTTCCATTTCCTCATAATTGACGTCCACTTTTGCTGTAATAACAACACACACTCGAAGACACGTTCAAATGCACCCTATTCTTCGATGTTGAAGTTGCACGCCTTGTGTGATTATTAATATTCTACACACTAGTCAAAAACTAAAGGTGCGTTTCTTTAAGAAAAAATCTGAGATTGGATTCTTAAATCCGTAAACGGATTTTGCGTTTCTTAAACAGATTCAGCGTACAGGGAAGTTAGTGTCCGATAGCCCGGGGCTAGTGGATTTTACCATCGGGCTAGTGGATTTTATTAGTGGATTTTATAAGTTTTCACGAATTAATTAATTTATTTATTCATTTATTACACTTCTGAGAATTTTTTCGGGCTAGTGGAAATGACCTCCTTGCTAGTCCATCCTGGCTACAGCTTGCCCGAAGGGCAAGTCGGAAAATTGAACTTCCCTGTACCCTGAGATTAATCCAAGATCATTCGGATCGTGGTGCATCAAAGGAACCGAAGAATCCCTGTCCAGAGTGGATTCTTCTTGGTTTAATCTGTTTAATAAAGAAACAAAATCTGTTTTCGGATTTAAGAATCCAATCTTGGATTTTTTTTAAGGAAACACACCCCAAAACTAGCCCGGGAATTACCAGGGTGCATTCACTGTAGGTTACGCCTAATATCTTTGGCGTGGGTTTTGAAACTTTGCTGTGTATTGTCGTATAATAGGGGATTTTAGCATACAGCGGCAGGTGATGAAGGCAACATTTGTTGCAACCTTAAGATGTTACCCTGATATTGCTTTGACAAACTCTACATTTTTGTGGTGTCAAAGTTGTTCCCAGAGTCTCTCTTACTGGCCTCATTGGATTATGGTTGGTCGTTGGCGGCCTGGCACATTTCCAGGCGCTTGGCGTGAAATTTCAAAACCCTTGGCATACCTTCAGTGTGGGATTTATGTGGAATGCACCCTGGCACATAAATGCCACGCTGACGATACGCCAAGGGTTTTGAAATTCCACGCCAAAAGCCCACGAACAACCAACTATGATCCCAGGTCTCTGCCGCAGATAAAGCCTGTAAGAGGGACTCCGGGAATGACTTTGACACCACAAAAAGGTAGAGTTTGTCAACGGAGTACATGACGACTTCAACACTGATCAAAGTGTGTAATTCAGTGAACTTCAATTTTCTCGTATAGCTACTTTTGTGCATCCTTTGCCAGATTTCCCATACCAACCCTTATAATTTGAAGCCATATTGTTTGTATGGTTCAAATAGAGAGCCAAAGTTGCTGGTTTCTTGAAACGAAAAGCATTATTAGACTGCACAACAAAATTTGTAGAAAACAGGTTTACACAGAAAGGAGCCCTGTGAGTTGCGATTTTTATTACTTTTATTTTCTGCAAAAGTTGTTTATGAAGTGAGCCACTGTACACTTCATGTGTATCTGATGTGAGTCCAGCTTTTAAAATCAGCCCACAAGGAAAAACATAAAAACAAAACATGCTCGTAAGCCTTTTCTATCGGAGAATAGAAAACAGTGGGAGAACCAATCAGATTCACAGATTCAGGGTCGGACACTTAATTTTGAGAGCACTCACCATTAGGGCGAGTGACCCTCAAAAGGCACTCGCCCGGAATAGTTTTCACTCGCCCCTCGTCCTTGTCTTCTTGTATCCCCTCGTACCATGGGGGGCTTTCATTATTTTTGTCCTTTTTATCATCGACAAATTTAGAAACTCTGGGAATATATTTCCACATTTTGGCCGCAATCAGTTCACACGCATCGATCAGAGTGCTGGTAAAACATGCAAAAACAATTTGCTTGCCATGTCATTGAGCAAGTGACAGACCGAGGGTTATAATTAACTTTAATGAATTATTCGAGTTAAAGACCTTAAACCCCAAGAAATCGCACTTGAGGCACTTACTTTATATTTCAAATAGTTTTTTATTGAGGAATCTTCAAGAGATCCCTACAATTTGCAAGCAAACAGGTCTGTTCATCTCAGAAGCGGTCCTTGGGTGCCATGTTTACCTGATCACCGATGGCTCTATAGTGACCAGCAAAATGGAAAGTAAAAACATTGTTTATTTTGCAATTTAAATAATTTCTTGGTGATGAAAATTGTACTCGCCAAAGAGGCGCTCACCCGACACTTCAAACCCTTGCCTGGGCGAGTGGGCAAGTGCTAATGTCCAACCCTGCAGATTTCCAATATAACACAGCTGAGTTTCTACTAAACTATTTTAGGAAAAATATACTAGTATACTAATGCAAATGCCACCTGCCATCTGATTGGCTGAGCTACTGCACACTATCAGCCATTGGATTGCAGTGGTTGAAGGTCGTCTTCAAAATGTGGCCTCAGAAGCAATCACTCCATAGAAATCTCAAGCTCATAATCTAATTGTTAAATATCATTTACATAAATGAGTTGTTGTCTACATTATGTAAGGAAAAACACCATTTGAATTTTCCCAGGGATAGAACGGTCCATGTTTAAAAATTATGGAAATTCCTGGGAGTTCGGGGTTCATAAATGACCCCTTGGAATGAAAATTTGAGAGTGGTGGTGACCTTCTGTGCAAACCCAAAAATATATTCTTGAACCACACATTTTCGAGTTAATGTGCAGAACGGTGAATGAACTGTTTTCTCGCCATAAGTGTCAATTATTTTCATGTTTGCTTGCAGTTAGTTTTAACTCAAGTTTGCTTGCGTATAGTTTCATTCATGTTTGCTTGTGGTTTGTTTCATTCATGTGTGCTTGCAGCTAGTCCCAGCATATTGTATTTGGCCATCCTAACTCAAAATCCTACTCGCAATCCTAACTCAAATCCAACTAGTCCAGTTCTGGACCTCTCTCTGCCATGCAATGCTACTCTCTTGGGAGAGAGGGTCCATTTTTGAATTTTGTTTAATTATGAAAAGTTCTAAAAAATTGCGTTTTTGTGTGACTTCCATGAAATGGCCTATTTGTGGGAAAATACAACCATCAGCTGGTTATTTTTAGCATATGCCAACTGCAGAAACGCCATCTATAAATAGACATGGATTTCGATGAATTTTTAGATCCTGATTCATTAAATGTATTGTTATCTTTGATGTATTCAAACAGCATCTTCAAACATTGGAAATTCAATATATTTTTGAGTATGGAATTTTTGAGTTTTTTGTGAAGCTTTGGTAAAAGAGGCGGAGATGATTGACATCTGTCCAGACCTTTTATTCTGAAGTTGGATTTTTGGGTTAGGGTGAAACTCACCGAGTGCAACCTAACTGCAAGCAAACAGTGCATCCGGCATTCATATTCAAAATCCTAACTTGAAATCTGAATTGAAATACACCTTGAAATCCTAACTCAAGATCGAATTTCAAATCCCACTCTTGATCCAACTCGAAATCCTAGCTCAGTAAATAGGCAACGTCATAAATCTTTTGCTTATTTTCAATTTGGATACACCTAACTTTTCTTGATAATTTTTTTTCTAACTGTGAAACTAAGAAAACCATGAACACCAAAAATATTTATGGAATATATTGTGTTACAAGGAAAGAACCAATCAGGTGTGAGAAAACTAAACCACAACTAGTAACAGTATTGAGGTTTGTTTACTCTGCCTGAACTTTATTGTGATTGGTCAAATATTTCAGGTATTCACGGTTTTCTTAGTTAGACAGTAAATGCGTGCTCATTTAGTTAAAGACTGAATGTAGGAAAGTTGTGCTTAGTTGCTTTAAAAGTGGAGTTCAAAATCTTATATCTTTTACTTTGTTGGTTTCTCATTGGCTTACTGTTTGCATTGAAAGGAGCACAAAGAGCAAAACACTTTGTAATCATAAACGTTTAAACTTTATTGTAGAGATAGTCCTATGTTATCCAAACATTGTGTCAGGAATGTTGATTGTGTAGTGACCAATCACAGCAAAGTTCAGGGCTCGCGAACAAACCTCAAACCACAAACTAATGACCATTGCTGTTTGTGGTTTAGTTTTCACACACCTGATTGGTTTTCTGTTTGTAACACATTAGCATTCCATAAACATTTCTGGTGTCCACGGTTTTCTTAGCTTGGCTGTAAGCCCTGTGGGTATTGGGTTGATCTGTGTTCAGCCACATACTGACTGACTGGTCCGAACACCACAAGATCATTATGCTCTTTCTTTCCAGCTCTTCATGCCTCACTAGGGTTGCTGACTCCAATTTGGCTCTCCTTTGCTTCCCTATGGGCCCTATGAGTGAAGTGCAAAGTTATTGCAGAGTATAGAATTATTTTAATTTTGTGTGAGGGAATCATCATTATCTGTTATTTTGCTGAAAATAGAACCTGTACTAAAATAAGGTTTTATTAAGCTTTCTTAATTTTTGTGAGAGTATTCCAATCAGAAATAGAATCCTCATTGCAGGTGCCATCGGTGCCATCCATCTTGGCAATGAATGAATCAACTGATCGATCGATCAATCAATCAATCAATCAATCAATCAATCAATGATTGCATACATGCAATGGGCGGATGGACAGACTGGCGGATGCAGATTTCCAATTTCCTCGACAAACGCGACTATCCTGCTTCTGTTGTTCAAGCGGGCCAACCTCGCGCCCAACAAACTGATCGACAGTCAGCACTACAAACCTGACAGGGAGAAAACAACGATATAATTCCATTCACCCTCACAACCACGCAGTGTTGTGGTTCGGGTTCGAACACGGACTCGGAGACGTGAGTTGAATGCGCACACGTTTATTACAACTACTAAACGAAGGGAAGAGGTACACGATCAATAAATTAGCGGCCTTATATACACACCGAACGGCCTGGCACTAATGCGACGGCCGCAGGCCGGAAATACTAATTTCTAAGCGATATCACGACATCCCCCTTTTCTTAAGGATAACACACTGGTTAAAACAAACAGAAAATGTTCAAGTGCAAATGCATATTGCATGCTTATAAGTTCAGTCTATCTGGAGCTTTAACTTGTCTACTGGAGCGTCGAAGTGGCAGCACAGGAGAGGGATCTGAGGTCGGTCCTGAAGACACGGGCTCGGCTGCCTCAGCAGAGGCACAGGCAGTACTTTGGGCTTCATGTGAAACAGAGTCGTCAACTGGAATATCAACAGGGATCTGGTCACTTTGGAACTTAAAAGACTCTCCCGTCGCACGAAGATGACGACGATTTCTTCTAAGCGTGCCGCCTCTTTCAGTGTTCACCAAATAGGAGCGTGGGGTACTAGCCACACCCTGGACAATGCCTGGCTTCCATGTACTAGTAGCTGTATCAAGGACGCGAACACGATCTTCTGGAAAGAGCGGGTGCAGTGGCTGTTGGGCCGTTTTGTCGAACTGCACTTTCTGCTTATCCTGAGTTGGAGTTTCACATTGATGAATTCCATGTTCTTCAAAAACAGATTTGAGTTGCGCAACAACTGCGGACGACTGGATGTGGGAAAGCATCTTTACAACAGGAAACTTGCTATAATAATCGACTACCACCAAGTAATTAGCATTGTTCCAATAGAATATGTCTGAACCTAACGTATGCCACGGCTTCTGCGGCACATCATGAGGCAGTAGGGGTTGCTTGACATTCAGCTTCTGGACGTCAGGTTGCAAGGACCTAGGGATGACAATACGTGTCCCCTTCAGTATCAAACCATTGGATACAGTGAGCTCATCGCGATAGTTCCAGTAAGCATGAAGATAAGCGGGGCAATCGGACCTCTTTTCAGGCCATCCATGCATGATAATCTCACGCAGAGCTGACAAGGCTGTATCCTTGGCGGTTTCATCCTGTATTTGAGACACTCTCAACGGGCTTGCATTAAGATGGAGATGGACCTCATGCAAAGATACGTCCGGAACAGGAGCTGATTCTTGAAAGAGCATCAGCGACAGGTATGTCCTTACCAGGGACATATTTGATTTGTGCATCATACTTCTGTATGCGCAACATCATCCGAGCGATACGGGGAGGTGCGCTTGACAGATACTTCTTGAAGATAGCCTCCAGCGGTTTATGGTCAGATTCCACGGCAACAGGCCGGCCATAGGCGTAATAATGAAACTTCTCCAAACCAAAAAGAACAGCCAACATCTCTCTCTCGATATTGGAATATCGACTCTCAGTATCAGACAGCAACTTGCTAGCAAACTCTACTGGACCATTGGCTTGTAGGAGAACTGCACCTAAGCCCTTCTGAGAGGCATCCACTTGAATGGTTACGGGCTGAGTACTGTCAAAGTACTGCAGTGCGGTAGGGGCCACAATGGCTTTCTTGATACGATCAACGGATGACTGGTGCTCGGGGCTCCAAACAAAGTCACTTGTTTTCTTGGTGAGCGCCCAAAGATTAGCTGCTATGGATGCCAAGTTAGGAACGAAACGGCTTAGGAACTGGACCATCCCGAGGAACGATTGGAGATCTGCAAGGCTGGTTGAGGGATCCATGGACAGTATGGAATCGATCTTCCGTGGATCAGGCTGGAGACCTTCAGCACCTATGATATGGCCAAAGAAGGGAATTCGAGTGCATCTGAACTTACACTTGTCCAGGTTAAAGCGAAGGCCAGTCTCACGAGCACGCTGGAGAACAGCACGAAGGTTTTCATTATGGTCACTCCAGTCCTCCTTGTAGCCATACACAACAATATCGTCTGCAATTCCGGTAACACCAGGTAAGTCACCAAAGGTTTCATCTACCTTTCTTTGGAAGATGTCCTGAGCGCAGACTAGACCGAATGGTAACCGCAGGAACCGGTATCTTCCAAAGGGCGAATTAAAGGTCGTACACAGGGAACTCTTCTGGTCAAGCTTGATGTTCCAATAGCCACTACGTGCGTCAAGGATAGAGAAGCACTTCGCACCGTTAAGCTTCGGAAGAATGTCCGCAAGTGTAGGTGTGAAGTAGTGTGGTCCCTTGACGGCACAGTTCAGATCTTTGGGATCTAGACAAAGACGCAATGCACCAGTGCTCTTTGTGACACATACCAAAGAATTTACCCAATCGGTGGGTTGGGTAACCTTAGCTAATATCCCTTGTGCAACAAGCGAATCAAGTTCCTTCTTCAAGGGTTCCTTGAGGGCTTCTGGAACTCTTCGAGGAGGGTGCACAACCGGGGGAACAGCCGGATCGATGGTGATATGATATTCACCCTGGAAACAGCCAATGCCCTCAAAGCAATCTTTGTACTGTTTGAGTAGCTGTTCCTTGGCAACCGGGTCAGGATCACAAACAGGCTTGGGTGGAGTACTTGGTCCAGAAATCTCTTCTTGGGTTGTGATGCAGAAATTCATGGTAATCAAATTCAAATCTTCACAAGTTGGTAAGCCTAATATGGTCGGACCGTCTGCATCCACGACATGAAACGGATACGACTTGCAGGAGCCTCCATAAGCCAATTTGAGTGTGCAAGTGCCATGATGACCAACGACATGTCCACCAAAACCAGTGATAGTGCTTGATGGCGACAAGCAAGTGGGAATACCACCAGGGTTACATGATGACTGTGGAAAGAGTGATTTGTAAGTGCTCAAAGAGATAACATTCCCCTCAGCACCAGTGTCAACTTTACACAAAAGCGGTTTCTTGCAGTGATCTAAATCCACTTCCACCTCCAGGAAGGCTTGGGTTGCACTCTTTGTGACCTGATTTACTGACAAGGTATGGAAATACAACTGATCTGGAACCGATAGTTCAGAGCCGCCTGCCTGATCACAACCTTCGAGGCTATGAAGATGATGCTTTTCCCTACCAGGAGGCTGCTTCACCTTCGCAGGTTTAGGATGCCTTTGACGACCACCCCTTTGACGACCACCGCTTAACTTCCCCTTTGGGTCAGGCTTGGATGAGCGGCAGACTTTTTCCCAGTGATTCTCTTTACCGCACGCCCGACACGTTAAACCGTAAGCAGGACAAGATGAGCGCTTGGAAATATCGTGCTCAGTGCCACAACATCCACATACACGAATGGTGGGGCCGCGGGGCTTGACGGGAACACTTCCTCCATGCTTTAGAGCATCAACACGAGTAGAACTATCAGGTGAAATTTCTTTGATTTGGTTACTTGTCACCTCCTCTGTGCGGGCAATGTTCAGGGCGGTATCAAGTGTGAGAGTTGCGTCCTTGTCAAGGAGCTTGGTTTGTGTACGCTTTGAATTCGATCCGAAAATCAAGGCATCAATGATATGCTCGTCAGGGCTTGTAAAATGGCATTCTTCTACAAGAATTCGAATTTTCTTAACAAATGAATCAACAGCCTCACCAGGTTCTTGCTTCAAGGTCCTGAGCTTGTACCTTGCGAGGCGAAAGTTGCTCTTCGGAGATAGGTAACTCTCAAAGCGTGTCCAGTAGGTGTTGAGTTTCTTCTTCTCCGTGGCGGTTAAAACCCACGTGGAAACTAATTCGATTCCATCGTCACCCGACCAGATCAGAAGATAGCTAACCTGTTCTTCCTCCGATTTCTCCTTGAGTGGGCCAGAAAAGTAAAGCTCACAACGGGCTTTGAACTTTTTAAATGCCTGCGGGGCGTCCGGTGAATGCCAGTCCATAGAAGGAATAGGTAAACCAGCAAGTTCCGCCATCTTGATTCCGACGAACGTGAAGAGAAGCCTTTTAACCGACTAGGTTTCGCTGAAAGATACGGCGAAGGTATCCAAGACGGAAAAATTTCCGCTCAGCCCCATACATTTATTATGCATGCTGAATGCTTAATTATGCATGCGCTTTATTGTCTTTTTAAACAATAGATATCCCCTAAGGATTTGAATACATACATTTGCTACTTACAGTTTGAATAAAACTGGTCTTTTCTGCTCTCTCTTTCACTTCCTCTTTCTCCCTTTTTCTTCTTCTTATTTCCTTCTCTTCTACTCCGCATTTCTCTGTCCAGATTCCCCTCGAATATTTCTTCTTTTTTATTTTTTTTTACCACAGCAAGCCTCGAACCCCCGCTCTCCACCTACCTTCAATACCGTTGTCGGATTACCAGTCCATCATCTATACCACTACACCACGAGGTTCAGTTGGAAACTGGTGGTTTAAAATTAAATTTTATTTCTTTGTTACTTTTGTAGACAAAGAGAAATTTGCATTACAATCCTTTATTCTCTTATTTGATAATTCCAGCATGAAAACATGCAGAATATTACATTTCCATTGGCTCCCTTGCCAAATAAAAGGAAGTGTTTGCATTTCTCACCCTCTCGATCATTTTCTCGAATATACTAGTAGTGCAACCACAAATTATCAACCTATATTTTGCTTCATTTTTCTACGTTATCTTCTGTTTTCTTGTTGCGTCCGTTCTTCGTCAATTTTTCGTCGTTTCCCGTTTCCTGTCGTTGACGTCCATAAATCTGTTCACGCTGTTCTACATAATCTCAGAACACGGCTGGTGCATACAGTGGTACAGGGAACACAACCTGGTCGCGTTGTCCACGAGAAGCCTGAAATAATACTATTTTGTAGAGAGCAGGGATAAAGATACTCTCTTGCCCACCATTCGCGCTCAAATATTGCCTGGAACACGCGTGATGACCGACGTGTGTAAAGCTTACGATTGCCTCAATGACGAGGGCTATAGTCGCCTCATAGTTAACCACAGCCTAAACTTCATAGACCCAGACACAGGTGCGCACACACAGTGCATTGAAAATACATTGTGGGGAATAAAGATCTCTGCGAAAGCTACCTAAAGGAGTGGTTGTGGCGTAAGCACTATGGAGAGGATCGTTTTGGTAACATAATCAAGCATATCGCCGATCTTTATGAAGTCCGCAAGGACGCATAAGAGTTGAAAGTACTACTGTATGCATCGTTCGTGATCTACTGACTGACTGATTGATTGATTGATGGTGGATGGATTCATTTCGCTGAGAGCTCCGACTACGAATACGTACAGGAATTAGACCTGTCTTCTCTACTCACGTAAGCCAAACAACAGAAAACAACGACAAAATACAACGAGAAAGGTAAGCAAAACATTTATTCTTTATTTTGTATCATTAAATAAAATACTTGATGACCCAAACAACATTTGAAAGCTAACCCCAAGGCCTAAATCACTATTTTAAACCATTTCTACACGCGTATTTAATTTTAAAACATCGTGAAATCGCCCAAAAAATTAACATTTACTTTTGATTTTCCGTATTTTAGAAGCTAAATTTTAAAAATTTTCTAAGTCTTAATTTATTTGACCTATTTTTCACGCGATTCCAGAAAAATGTCGTTAAATTTTTCTAAGTTTAAAACTATTTTGGACTTAGAAAAAAAATGAAAAGTTAGTCGAACAAAGAAATGACTCAAACAAAGAGCGTAAGCCCCAAAGGGTCTCTATTGTTCCGGCTATTGTTTTCAATAAACAAAGAACTGCATGCATAATAAATGTATGGGGCTGTGCGGAAATCTTGCCTCCAAGACTTCCAATTCAACAATCTGGCACCGCTCCTGACACCATGTTGTGGTTCGGGTTCGAACACGGACTCGGAGACGTGAGTTGAATGCGCACACGTTTATTACAACTACTAAACGAAGGGAAGAGGTACACGATCAATAAATTAGCGGCCTTATATACACACCGAACGGCCTGGCACTAATGCGACGGCCGCAGGCCGGAAAT
>OX393566.1:13692324-13722324 GCA_947652115.1 Blastomussa wellsi | reverse complement strand
TGGAATAATTGTTAATTAACACTGCTTTTTTTCGAGCAAGTATACACCTTATTCATAAATGGCGGACGCGCGCGGAAAAACTGGTAGCTAGACATGAAAACGAGGTGTTTAAGGATAAACAACTTTCGTTTCACAAGCGTTTCAGAAGGAATTTTGCGTGTTTCATAGTTTACAACCTATTTTTAGCCGAATGGGGCATTTAGAGTGTTTTTCGTGATCAATTTTGAAATAAGTAAACTCAATGAGAGTTTTAAGTGAAATATCTATTGTTTTGTGACCGGTTATACACATAAGGGAACTGTTGATCCGAAGGGAACAGAGTTCAGTGGATGTTTTTGGTTTCCTGAAGGACTCACATCTTCGACAGGAATGGCTAGTGAAACTATGGTGAGATGTTGGCCCTCATTTCAAGGTTACAGAGGCTTCAAAGGTATGCTCTTTGCATTTTGCAAACGTCGCTTTTTGCTACAAGGTGCTTCAATTGTTCCTAGTGTTGGTATATGGCGCTCTCGAGGAGAAGTTCACCAAGGAAACCTCGAGAACCAAGCTCCTTTATACCAAGCCATTTTTTGCCTCCGATCCTTTCTTCACATCATTAGGGTAAAAATGCATAGAGCATACCTTTGTAGCCTCTGTAAGCTTGAAATGAGGGCCAACATTTCGCCGTATTTTCGCAAGCCATTCCTGTCAAAGAAGTGAGTCCTTCGGGAAACCAAAAACTCCAACTCTATTCCCTTCCGGATAAACAGTTCGCATCTGTGTACAACCGGGCACACAGCTCACTTATTTCGAAATTGATCACGAAAACGCTCTAAACGCCCCTTGTGAAGCGAAAGTTGTTTATCCTAAAACGCCTCGTTTCCATGTCTAGTACCAGGTTTTCCGCACGCGCCCGCCATTTATGAATAAGGTGTATGATCCATAGCAATTTATGTATCAAACTAAGGCAATTACAGTGCGACTACTTTAATCAGGGTCACTCAACAAAATTCTGTGTAAATTGACAAATAAAAATCAAGAGTGTTGACAACAAATCTCCAACAAGTAAGGGTCAGTAAGCAAGCTACACACTACATAATCAATACATTTGTGATTATTTTTATGTTTTTCATCACACAAATGCTGCTGGTTAATTTACAAAGAATTTGTTTGGGTGGCCTTGGTTGGAGTAGTTGCACTAGAAGACTAGTGTTTAAAATCTTTGTTACACTTTTTCGGATAAACTGTTTGGGATTCATAAACTCTTGTAATTGTCGAGTTAATTATCGGGTTGGTATATGCAAATTTGTTCTGAGGGAGATTTTATTTTGAATCGAGTGATGTATAATTACACTCTCTCATTGCTTTGTTTAGCTTGACATGTAAAACAATATGATGATTAGTTTGTTTTGTCATTTTTAACCTTGAGGTTCTTTCCAATGTACACTGTAGTTTGCACAGTCTAGGCTCAGTATTAAAGGGTTAAAATTTTCTGTTTCCGTTGGCATAGCTGAAATACTTGTACATATACTCAATTTTTCTTGGACAAGTCCGTCCAAGGGGGAAAGGTGCAGTGAGGTTATCTCCATGTTAAGCACCAACCCGTGAAACAAGGCCAAACCACAACACTGGGAACCTCGCTCCCTACTCTTTGCGAGAAATGTGTGGGTTCTTTAATTATCATTCTTAAATCTGTGGTCATATATATATATATATTCAGTTATGAACATAAAATTAATTGTTACATTTGTTGACATATAGAAACTGATGATGCAGAAGAAAGGATCTGAGCCGGATTTCTTACAGCCATGGCATCTTAGTGATGTTGTCCTTGTTGTTGAAAATAAAAAGTTCCATGTTCACATGGGCACTTTATCCATGTGGTCACCAGTGTTTGAAAAGATGTTCTCTTCAGAATTCAAAGAAAAATCATCAAGTGAGATCCCTCTTCCTGGGAAAAATGCTGCTGAAATAACCGAGATGCTGCTTGCCATTTACCCAACATCTAAACCAATCAGTGAAGACAACTGCTACTGTCTCCTTTCCTTGGGTAGGGAGTATCAGATGGAACAACTTACAGAGCGCTGTGAAAAGTATCTGTTACAGAGAGAGAAAACACCTCATCAAGCCATCGACTTCCTTGTTCTAGCCGATGAATTTAATATGGAAGATCTGCTCAAGCAGTGTATTGAAATTGCCAAACACATCTCAATAACTGAACTGCGACGTCATGAAAAGTATGCTTTGATTGAACCAGAAAACGGCAAACAGTTGGCTGAAAGACGAGTGGAGTTACTGGAAAACAAGATACTGAACAGTGAACAAAGGGTGAATTCAGTGAAAAAAGAAGTTAAGGATGTTTGCGAGTGGGGACTTAGGGAACTTGGACGGGTTCTGTATCACAAAAGATCCCCAGAGGGAAGACACCCACCACGTACCCTTAGTGACTGTACAAAGCTTTTGGAAGAAACAGCTCAGGAAAATGTAGAGGTTACTGTTATGCTGCAGTTGTTACAACAACGTCTTAGAAATATTTATGACCCATTTCGTACAGTTTAGTTATATATTAGCGGAGGGCCGCCAAGCGGAGCCCTATACTCATAGACCTATGTGTTGCTGATTTCATGGTCATCAGGGTGAGCGGCATGGCGAGCGGGCCGGACGGGAAAATATTTGGCTCGAGGTCAGGACGTACGAACCTCACTGCGCTCAGTGCGTGCGTCCCGACCGAGACTCAATAACCATCGAGCACGACCTGACTCAGTCAATAAGCATTTGATCATGTGACCATTTGGCTTTGAAGACCCGTGCATGGCAGCATTTGCTTCATTTCGCGCGCATTTTTAAAGAGCCAATGATTTCACGCTATTCATTTGGGAAGCCAGTGAAGTGCTTTTGAAGTGTATTTTTACTACGAGTTTACAAATTGCAAGTAAAAATATTGTGACAAAATTTACAATCAAAAGTTTTTGATCAATACGAAGGAAATGTAAATCTGCATTCTTAAGTATACATTCAAGGAAACGTTTGTCATGTTCATGGGACAATTATGAAGATAAACACGAGAGGTTCACTAATCCTCTTCGTTGGACGACTGGATAAGATGGCGGCGACGCTAATTTCCGTTTCGTAAACGGTCGGTGCCATTTTTTAACGGTCGATGCCATAATTGGTAACCAAGCTTTTCGGAATGGACGATGCTATATCCGCTTTAGTTTAGGCCTGGACTAGGTCGAAACTGGTGATAGACTAATACACACTTACCAAATGCTTAATTGTTCAATTTCACACTGGTGTGCTTGCGGTTAGCTTTATTTGTTGGGTGGGGCAATACTATAAGTAAAATATATATACTAAGAAAGTCTTGTTTTATAACGAAATTTTGTGGGGATTTGGCGGATTGGCCTGGTAGTGTAGTGGTAGTGTACTGGTGAAATAGGGATGTTGGCTTGTCAGAGGTTCAGGGTTCGATTCTTGTCATTGACTAACAATTTTTCTTTTTTTGTGGGTAAAAAAATTCGATGATAGCCCAAAAAAAATTCTAAGTGTCGAAAAAATGGCATCGACCGTTTACGAAACGGAAACGTGCGGCGGCGACGTTTTTTCGTAGCAGAAATGCTGACAGCTTGATCAGGGCTTGATCAAGGAACATATTCGGTATGTTTAACACCCAATGCTTGCTCCTGAAAATAAGGTACTTGCTGGCATGGATCCCTGGACGTTGCTGCTATTTCGCCTGGCTTCGGTTTGGGCTTGTAAGGCTCTTGTGACCGCTCAGTTGAGCTACATTCAGAGCTCTCAAGTTGATTTGTTGGGAAAGAGTGAGATTTTCTACAGCGTAGCCGTAGTTTGTGACGCGGGAGGCGCCACCCATCTAGGGGGGTCTGGGGGCATGCTCCCGCAGGAAATTTTGAAAAATTGAAGTAGCTAAGACGTGTTTTCCTTCATTCTGAGCAGAAATGTGATGCTTTAAAAGCAACTGTTTGGATCCCAGAATTTTCTTTTTATTGGACCAATATCAACTCTGTATTAACATTCTGACTTACATGTATCCAGAAGTCAAACAATTTGTTTGACTTACAAACATGTCATAACGCTTGTTCTACACGGTGTCAACTTCTGATCACTACATCAGATCAATATCAACTCTTTCTCAACATTTCTGTTTTATCCAGAAGT
Organism: Blastomussa wellsi; assembly: GCA_947652115.1. NCBI lineage: Eukaryota > Metazoa > Cnidaria > Anthozoa > Scleractinia > Plerogyridae > Blastomussa > Blastomussa wellsi. The sequence continues at coordinate 13,718,166 of OX393566.1, read as the reverse complement.
CAAATTTAATTAACATTCTATAACGGTTCTACATGTTGTCACTCTGATCCCCGAGTCAGATGCTCTTTGTTATAGTTCCAGGTAGCTTTCTTGGCACTGCTCAACAGATGTGCAGGTGGTTCAAAAGATGACTCTTTGTTGGCCATTTTGATAGTAAGCAGAGAGGCTAGTGTACCGTCAACCTGAAGAGAAGGCCGAAAAGCTGTTTTATTTTTTCTAATAAGAGAAAAAACTCTCTCTTCACCTGCATTGGAATGTGGTAGGATAAGAACTGTTTTGGCTACGTCACTTATCCTACCAAATTTATGGCTACCATTTCCTAGTTTCAATGATGACAGATATCCCCAGATCACATCCATGCGAAAACTGGATGATGATTTCTCTTCATTTTCCTCATTTGAGAGCTTTATTTGGGCTTCATCCCAAACTTTCTTGGGAATGTCTTCATTAGTTAGAAGCTGATAATCCACAAACTCTTCTTGAAGCAAGTGGGTTTCCCTCTCAGTAGTTGGCAGAACTGTAGGATAATTCTTCAGAAAGAATTCTGCATCATCAAAAGAGGCATTCTCTCTCTGAAAAAAGTCCACAAATCTAGCATGGATTAGTGTATCGTCGTGCAAAGGAAGCTTTAAAATAGCTTCTAATGCAGCTCGTTGATAAAAGTGACGCACTGCTTGGTAAAACTGATCTCTCTTCCTTTCATCTATGTCACCATCATCGACAAGTTTGTCAAGCAGTTGTCTGGTTGCAAAGCCAATAAATAGCTGCCCGTCTTTCAGCTTTCTCCTTCAAAATTTACTTTGTCAACAGTTTTTGCGGCCTTAATCTTGTCAATCTGAACAAACTTGCCCAGAAGGCGTCGAACAAAGTCATTCAACTGTCCATGGGCGGCATAAATGCAGGGATCCTCCCTCTGCAGAAACTGGTTTGGAAAAGTGAATGTTGGCAACACTGCCTGAAAAAACAAATGGTAAACTTCTACCATGGGATCTGCAAACTGTTGTTTCAGGCGCTTGGATCTAGGATTACTCTCTGTGTTGGAAAGGAAATAGCTCTTCAATGCTGGATACATATCCAAGTTCCGTCTCACAGCTGTTTCCAGGCTTAACCAACGTGTGTTCACATGTTTGATAACTTGACGGTATTGAACATCTAGAAAATCAGCAAATTCAACCAAGAGTGACTTTCGCTTAGTGCTCTTGTCAAAATAATAGTAAGTGTCAACACACATGTCTTCCAGGCTAAATTTAGAGGTATCACAAAATGCTTCAGAGGCTTTGCAAGCCACGTTGTGTATTAAGTGACAGGGGCAACCCATGAAGTAGCAGGACGGACTTCTTTGTTTTACTCTTGTCATGATTGAATTTCTGCTACCAAGGTTAACATTGGTATTGTCCACACCAAATCCCACACATTTGCTCCATGAAATGCCATGAAGTGTTAACACATCATCAATTTTCTGGAAAATTGATGCTGCTGTTGCTGAGTCAGTTCCCTTGGTTGCACACATGTCCAGAAACCGACTCTCCACTCTACCAGTGTTCACATCAAAAATCTTTACAGTCAAAGGATTCATTTTTTCCAAGCCAGTATCGTTTGAACCGTCAGTTAATAAGGAGAATGGACTACACTTCATGATATTCACTGTCTCCCTTAAGAAATGTGGTGCTATTGCTCCATTAATCATACATGTGGTCTTTGGTGCTGCAGCGGAATACTTTTGTGCTATCTTTGAGTCTGGAAATAGTTTTGGGAGCATTCGACTGAAGTGGTTAGAAAATGCCAGGGGAGTATTATTCTCAGCCATTAGCACTGCTATTTTTACCTCAGCTCTGGTGACCTGAAATAACAATGGGATCCTTGCTAAGAGTATAAAACCAAAGGCCAAATGATTTCATATTTTATTAATGTTGTAAATATCATTGCAATTTGCCAAACACAAAGTCAAACAAAGAGCATTATAAATACATGTGTATTTCGTTAGTAATACTAGGTCGTTACCTTCTCTTGGATGTTGGAGTTTGGCTGTCTAAGAAAGCTTGTGATCGCCGGTTGATTTGCCTGTTCCTTGGCGAGTGCAGTGTGCCCATCGCTAGCAATATGGCGCTTAAGATCTGCTTCTCCTTGATGGGCACACGACAAAGTACGATTGCAAACATTACAATGAAATACAGATTTGTCTGAAGTGACAGAAGAAACAAAAGGATACTTCACTATCCAGTCTTTGTTGAACTTGCTTTTGTATTTTGCCGCTCCCGCATATTTGACCTTCTTCACGACGGGAGAGTCAGAGTCCGACTCTGAACTGGAATCCGCCATTGTGTGTGGAGAGTCCACGTTACCGGTCTGCGGTCAGCATATGTGAACATGTGCAATAGTCATTAAACCCACTGACCGGAGAAACGCTGGCTCTGAACAACAATTCTAAGTGAGTAAAAGGCAAACGAGGACTAAATTATATCGTGAAAGATAGTTTATTATGAAGGAACTTCACTAAAGCAGCAAGGAATCTTAAATGCGTGAGAGCGTAAGATTGAACTCGTTTGCGTGAGACTTGAGAGCTCTGTACATTGTTGTGGACTACTCCTGAATCTAGGAGAGTCTTGATACTTGTTTTACGTACGGAATGGTTGGTTCATTTTCCTCTTGTGCCTGTTAATAAACCAAATTTGTTCTTCTGGTTTCCGTCGGTGACGAACAGCCAAGAAGAATTGGCTTTCCGGTGACCTGGCTTCTTCTTGTCTCTTCTTAACAAACTCTTTGAAGCAGGAAACTGGACATTTGCTGTCGCCTGTTTCGTGCACTTTCGGCGGAAACATCTATGATGGTGTTCATTTTCGTTGCCGTGGCGAGTCTTGCTCTCCCTCTAAGTTGTCCACTCCAGGAATTCTTCACCACTCGCTTCATCTTTTTTCGCCCTTTTCCTTTGCGCCGTTCCCACTGACCGAACGCGTAAATAACCTCTTGAATTCATTCTCTTTCGATCGGAACCAACTTTTATTTTTATCATTATTAATATGCTCCTGCTGAAAAATATAACGAAAAATAAAAAAATGTTATTTTCGTTTTCTCACTGGAAAAAAATTATTTTGGTGCTAGAGTACGGGGTTCGAACTCAACACATCTTATTTTTCCAAGGTGAAATACACTAAGGTGAAGGTCATGTTTAGTTTCGATTTTCACTTTCACAAGTCTTTATCATTTTCAAGCTGTTGCGTTTTTCCTTTTCTTAATTTTCCTTTTTTTACGAAAGTATTTTCACAAATCATCGGCAGGAACCAGCAAAAATGTGGAGCTCCGCTTTTAGGCTTGGCTAAATCTATATACTAGTAATAATCAAAGATTAGGAGTGCGTTCGACGCCTTCGATACACTCCGATACAAGGCAAGGTTGCAGACCATGTACATAAAACCGCAGACTGTGGACTGCCAAAACATTAAAAAATCGGCAAGTAGTAGCAGTAGCCAAATAATCCCAAACCTCAAGACGCCAAATGTAAACAAATCAACGCAGCCAAGGGAACACATGCAGGCTAAAATGCAAACATAATTCACGATTACAAAGACTGTCATGGCACCGATCGAAATCTGCTGTTATATATTCGCACCGGGAGTTGTACAATCTTCGCTACAAGGTTCTTGGATAACAATAAGGCTTATTTGAACAGTCGAGCGTGACAACTCTGTACGCGGACAGAAGTTCATTGTGGATCTCAAATGAAAAGCATCTGAGTTCTATAATGTGATGTGTTGCTTGGACGAATTGCAGCATTAGTTTCCTAGAAAAGACACCAGCAGTAGGCAGGCTTCTGATGTTCTGATAAGTAGCTTCAATCATCTTTGCCAGTGATAGCCCAAATAAATCAATACAAGTGTGAAAGCACTTCGACAAAGCACGAACATGAGATCGAGGCTATTTGTGCCAGCCAGCCAGTCCAAGATGGCGTCCAAACCCTGAAATCGCCTGGCATCATGATCACACCCGCGAGAAATCCCGCGAGACTTACACGATTAGTAGGCGTTCTTCGAACGCAATTAGTTACAACTCATGTTTTTTAGTTAATGTTCATTTGCATTAAAAAGAAATAATAAAATAGAGGAAAAATAGACAGAAAAGTCCAAGAAGATTATAGTTTGGTTAAATCTGATCATCCGTCAATCCGTCACCTTGTCACCCCAGGTGTATCAATTCAGAGGGTTGAAATAGAGTTGGGAAAAACATTAATAAGAAGTGCTTTCAAGTATGTATGGGGACACGACAAGAAATGCACAGCCAATAGTGTTTAATATTCTATGCAAGGTCCACAAATTACCGTGGCGAATGATCGTTTTTTGTGGTAATATGGACCTTATGAAACACCACGGCGACGCCTACGACAACGGCCACAAAAAATGCATTTATCTTTTGCGTAAGAATCTCGCATTCATCAAAATTTGTTCAGTGTGATTATCAGCATCAGCGCTAATTTCTACTTGAAAAACTCGCCGGCCGTTGTTGTTCACGTACTTCATACCACGCAGAGTTTGGTCATTTCACACGTTGTTGTTTTGCAGAGGACGACTAAGAAATGCAAAAAGATGGATAACGCACGTGCAGGACTATTGTTCTGTTCATAAATTCTTTTGTTTGGCGACGTCCTCGTTGACGTCGCCTTTGTGGTTTCGTACCCGTTAGGTCCCTAATATTAGGGAGTTTAAGAAACCACAACGGCAACGGGAACGTCGCTAAACAAAAGGTTTAATGAGCGAAACAATGGCTTTGCATGTACGTACATGTCCTTGGTACATTTCTTTCGCGTCCTCTGCAAAACATCAGGGACCTTACGAAACCACCATGGCGACGTCAACGAGGACGTCGCCAAATAAAAGATTTATCGCTGTGTTCCAGATTCAGTTTTGAGGTAGTTTTGACAATAAGAAACAGACTACATGACTTTTGAGTATCGAGAGATTCGTAGGCAAAATATAAATTCATTTTAGTGCAGAGTGCACCATTGGGATGGTAAATTTGGGAAGCGAATCTTTTTTGTTAACTAAATCAATGCGCGTGCTATGACTGGTTTATTGTGCCAGTAAACTCATGGAAAAATCGCACTCAAAGAATTTGTAAATCACTCGCCTGCGGCTTGTGATTTACAAATTCTTCTCGTGTTCTACCAACATCCCGCGTGGTTTACCAGCCTATAAACCATAGTAAATTGTGGTCTATTTAACAATTATTCCACGAGCGCGTGGCTCGATATCCAACGCGCGCTCGTGTAATAATTGATTTATTAAAAACGTCCAAAAATATTGTACAAAATGCATGCTTTTACGCGTGCACCTACCATATTTGTAGGCCAATGGTATATGAGCTCATATACCATTGCCTCTAAACCAATCGGAACTAAGGAAATGCAATATACCATAGCTACTTTTTAATAATGCTTAACCGCTAAAGCCATAACGCACTATGGCGCTAAGGTGTGAACTTTAATGTTTGTTAATATCAATATCAATTAATTAATTAGTCTTACGTGGGGTGAGGGTGGGGAAGAACTTGTGTGTAGTGCACTGCGTAAAACGCCTGTTATCTCCTGTTCTCAATCGGCAGAACGGTCAATATCCAAAGGGGTCGTCACACAGAGCAATTGATTTTACCTTTTAATTTCACGTTAGAATGAACAGCGAAGTCTCACAATAAACCTGTCTTCCTTCGTCTTACACGTGTGAAAATGCGCCCGCGATACAAATAAGCGGTAAATTCGCAAAAATCACCTAGGCAACTAGTTAAGCATTGAACGGCTAAATAATTACAATTTTTCGATTCTTAACATCCCCCTCCCGAATGCAATTGATGCATTCGCTGACTAATAACATGCATAAAAATCTTAAGTCCACGGAGAAGTATGACCACTGTCATAGACTGTTTCTCAATAACGATCAAAGTTCAAATCATCTTATCTAATCAATGTTTCAATCAAAGTTCTAGGTAACAAAACATCAACGACTGTCACTTTCACGATCAGCCACAGTTCCGGTATCACAGTCGAACGTTCAATGACTCTCATTCCTCAGCATTGTCTTCTACATACTCCAGTGGACACAGGCGATGGACAGGACGCAAGTATTCCTTGTTCTTTGCCTTGACTTTTACAACTCTCACTAGACCATCATCACCAGGGTAGGCTTCAATCACACGGCCGAGAGGCCACTCTCCTCTGCTGGCGTTTGGCTCTACAATCAGTACAACATCACCTTCCTTCAAGTTGTGTCTTGGATGAAACCATTTCTTCCTGGCATTAAGTTTGGGCAGGAACTCCTTTCTCCAACGTTTCCAGAACTGTCCTAGAAGTTGCTGCACACGGTGCCAACGTTTCTTGGGGTTGTAGGTCTGCTCGTGGTCAAGTGCCTCAGGGGCAAACGGTCCTCCAATCTCTCCAACAAGAAAATGGCGTGGAGTAAGCGGCGAAGGGTCATTGGGATCTGAGCTGACATAAGTAATTGGTCTGGAATTCAACAATCGTTCCGCACCACAGATTGCTGTGTGAAGCTCTTCGTCGGTAACATCTGCGTCTCCAAGGATAGCTTTGATTGCTTTCTTCGCACTCTTGATCAATGCTTCAAATACACCACCAAAATGGGGGGCACACGGAGGGTTAAACTTCCAGTCAATTGGGTGATATTTGCTGGTTTCTTGCGCAATTCTGTCGGTGTCAAGGGCCTCCACCAACTCTCGAAGTTCGCGCTCTGCTCCAACGAAGTTGGTTCCGTTGTCAGAGATAACATAGGTTGGTGTCCCCCTCCTTGACGTCATCCGGGTAAATGCGTTAATAAACGAGTCAGTGTCTAATGAGTAGGACATTTCCAAATGCACAGCTCGGGTTGTAAGGCAAGTGAAAAGACACAGGTAACGTTTGGCTCTTGTCCTACCACGTCCTTGCTTCGTCAAGAATGGGTCTCCATAATCGACACCAACTTTTTCAAATGCCCTTAGTGAGGACTGCAATCTCGATTTGGGTAAGGGGGCCATCATCTGATGGCCTATCTTCATGGTGAAACGACGTCTACATTCAGCACAAGCCTCGGTTACGTTTCGTACCATGCGCCTTCCTTTTACAATCCAGAAGCGGCTTCTTAACTCAGTTAGAACTTGCTCTACTCCAGCCCCATGACCGAGTCTTTCATGGGCGTTAGCGATTACTAGTCTTGTTACAGGGTGGTCCTTTGGAAGTAGGATAGGGTGCCTTGTGTCATATGGAAGCTCCTCTGCAAAACGCAAGCGTCCATCCATTCGAAGTAACCTATCACCATCACTCTTAGGGTTCAGTTGAGTCAGCGAACCCTCGTTTTCTCCATCAGGGAAGGCTTGGGCTTGAGCTTGCTTAATCCAGAACGTCTCTGCTTCTGATATCTCGGTTGGCAGAAGGATTCGATCCTTTCTTCGTAAATTCATTGGACGTCTGCAGTTGGTCAGGAATCGCTGAACCCATCCTGTCACATGAACTAGACGCTTGAGGCTTGAGAATCTGTTTGGGTCAATGATCACACTGGCATGGCTGTTGGTCACGTGTGTTCTGGATGTCGTTCGTCTTTCACAGTCTTCATTCTTCTTAGTGTTGTCTCTGGGGGGTGGTGCTGCTGGCCACGTTGACTCATCATCTTTAAGGAAGGCTGGTTCTTCCATCCAAACTTCACTCTCGGCTAAGGCCATGGCAGAAAGCCCCCTTGTTGGCAGGTCTGCTGGGTTTACTGTTCCTGGTACGTGTCGCCACTGCTCAGGACTTGACGTTCGCTGTATTTCACCAATTCGGTTGGCAACAAATGGTTTGAACTCACGGCTTTGATTGCGGACCCAGTACCACACATTCTCTGAGTCAGTCCAGAAGATGGTTCTATCCACGGAGATTACTTTCAGGATATTCTGGGCCAGTCGACTTGAAAGGATGGCACCCATAAGCTCTAGCCGGGGAATTGTCATTGCCTTCACTGGGGACACACGTCACTTTGATACGATAAGGCGTGACGACGGACTGCTATCCTGGTACCGACAGACTAAATAGGCAACTGATGCGAAAGCGTCATTAGAAGCATCTGAAAATAGGTGTAGCTCAATGTTCTCTGGGTATGCTCGACGCAGACAACGAGAGATACCAACATTTGACAGTTGTGGGAGTTCTGATACCCACTTCTCCCACTTGATTTTTAAGTTCTCGGGTAATTCGTCATCCCAATCAACACCAGCCATCCATATCTCCTGCATAAGGACCTTTGCTCTCACGGTGAATGGTGCCAAGAACTGAAGCGGGTCAAACAGGCTGGCTATAGCGCTCAGTACGTTTCGCTTGGTCTGTGCTTTGTTGTTAATAAGTGGCTGTTGGACTTGGAAGGTAAAGACATCTCTTTCAGCTTCCCACATGACTCCAAGAGTCTTGGTCTTTGGCAAGATATCTTTGTCTAAGTCTATGGCAGGTAGCCGATCTTCCTTCCTTGAAGCCTGCCATGGCCAAAAGGGCAGACAGCTGGCGTCGCAGGTGTTGAGCACTCTCGACTGTCTCACAGGAGTCTAGTACATCATCCACATACATTGAATCTTCAACGGTACTTGCTGCTTGAGGAAAGTCTGAAGCGTGTGTCTTGGCATGGGTCTGAAGAACATACTGGGAACAAAATGGCGAAGCAGTGTTTCCAACCAATAGTCGCTGAAACTCATACACGTCAGGCTCTCTTGAAGTGTCGAAGTCACGCCACAGGAACCGGTGATATGGACGGTCTTTCTCTTGAAGTTCAACTTGCAAGAACATCTCAGAAATGTCAGCTGACAGGGCTACGGGTGCACGACGAAAACGTATCAACACATCAACCAAGTCTCTTTGAAGCTTTGGTCCCGGCCGTATGGCGTCATTCAAGCTCTTTCCATCATGCTTCGCCGCAGCATCAAAGACCACGCGAACTTTTGTCGTAACTCTGTCTTCTTTGACCACTGGAAAGTGGGGCAGAAACCATTGCTTTTCAACTTCAGATTGGGGTACTTGGCGAATGTAGTCCTTTTTCTCGTAGTCTTGAAAGATCTTGTTGTAGGCTTCCATGACCTCTGGGCCTTTACGCTTGAGGGACTTCTCCTGGCTTTTGAGTCGCACAATAGCTACATCATAATTGTTAGTGAACTTTGGTTCGCCTTCTTTCCAGGTGATTCCAATTTTGTATCGCCCATTTTTGACCTCCAGTGTCTCAGATACTTGAGCAACTGCCGCCCTCTCTTCTGCTGTCATCCGTTGTTCAGACTTGTCCATGATCCCCAGGGATTCGAGTTCCCAAAATGCACGCAGAATGTCATCAGGAGGCGGTGGCTTGTTGACTTGGCTGCTGCGGTACGTGCGTGTGAAGTGGGAATGAGTGTTACGTCGAAATTCTTCCACCAATGTAGGACCAAAGCACACCCAGCCCAAATTTGTTAAACGCGCAATGGGGTCATTTGGTTGGTCACCGCAAGACACATGTTCAGCATGGCTAGTATTGTGTGTCTGCTCTCGAGGTGCCGGGTCACTCACGCTTGCTCTTGTTGTCTGCAGGGTTCCAGAATCTGGATTCGCCTGTTCGTCTGGCCGGAAAGGCGAGGCGCCCACATGTAGGTTGCCTTGTGATCTGTCCGTCGGATGGTGGGAAGTATTTTCGTGAAGATAGCTGCTATGATGAGTACTGAGGCATCCGTCAACTCCACATCGTTTCGTGTTAGGGCATTCCTTGCTGTGATGACCAGCAGCTAGACAACGGTAACAACGCTTGGCACTTCCAATCAGCTCCTTTCTCTTTGGAACAGGTAACTCTTTGAAGGCTTTGCAAACCCATGGAGGATGGTTCTGCTTACATGTCTCCACAATACAGCTTCTTGACTTCGATTTTGTGTTGAAGGTTCTGCCACGAACTCGGTCACTTCGAAAACCATTTCTTCGCCCTTCTGTCTCGTCAGATTTTCTTTTTCCGAACCCACTTGTCTCTTCCCTCGCTTCTTCCATAATCTGCACTCTGATCTCTACCCATTCTATGAGTGACTCGAAGCTGTCTTCCAGAGAATGATCGATAAGCCAATGCTTGTAAGCCTGCACATCCTCCTCTGAAAGCTTTTCTTTTGCTGTAAGGTTCAGATTGTGCCCTTGAAGTTCTTGTCCTGGACCACAGTCTTTCAGCGCTATCCAAACTCTTTCCAGTATACCTTGAAAGTTCTCCATATCTTCTAGGTTTCGGGGTCGAACCTTTTGCCATCCACGCAGAGCAGTCAAGTGTTTAATTTGCAAACGCCTCTCCCCTCCATACTTCTTTTCGAGTTTTTCCTTTGCTCTTTCGTAGGCATTGATAGAGTATCCTAGGTCTTTCACCAATGTCAGGGCCTTTCCGGTTAAACTGCTTTGAAGACGTAACACTTTTTCACCAACGGGAATATCCATTCCATCAACAATAGACATAAAGGCAGCCCTCCAAGGCTCGTAATCAGCTTTATCTTCTCCTGAGAACTTAGGAAGATCGACACCTTTCAGCTTGACAGGTAAGCTCCTTTGTACCAGTCTCCCATGGTACTGGCCAGGTCCGTATGCGTTCTTTTCATAATCTAGATCCGGGGAACGGGATATGCCCAGTGAAGTGCCATCCTTATTGAGTAAGCCAGACTCTCGCTCTGCTGCATCTGCTCTGAGTTTATTCAGAGAAGCAATCTTTCTCGCTTCTTCAGCCCGCTGTTTAGCTAGTTGAACTTCGGCAGTTATTCTTTCAAGCTCTAATTCTTTTTGTTTCTGCTCTTCTTCTACTTGAGCAAGGCGTTCACTGGCCTGTTTTGCTTCCAACTGCTTTTGTCTTACATATGAGGATGCTAAGGAGGCGTTATCATCATTTGCCTGTGACTTGTTTGAAAGCAAAACTGACTCTTCCTCTCCCTTGTCTAGTCTTTCTTGCACGTGTCTTTCCGCATCCTCAATAACTGACGCTGCTATCTCATCCGCCTCTTTGTCAAGTGACTCAATAATTGTATCTGCCTCTGTAATTTCGTTCAATGCATAAACTTCTTTAAGACTGGCAACAATTTTCTCAATAAGACTTGATTCCGTTTTGACTTTGTTAATGGCTCTCCGAATAGCGTTTTTACTCGGAAAAGTTCCAGTTATTGTGTTACTTCCCAGTAGATCACTCAACTGATTCTTCGCTTTCGTAAGTCTAGTCTTGGCTGACTTCTTGTTACTACGTAACGATTGAATTTTACCACTAGCGGTACTTACTGCGCTCCCATCTTTCTCGCTTTCGTTTTCCTGTTCGATCAAAACGTTTTCAGGTGGTTTTTCTTTCGCCAAAGGCGGCAAGTCTTGTCCTTCACTCGTCAGGTCTTGGTCTGGTTTACTCGTGTCCGCCATTACTGTTCATTCGTCTGTTCGGTTAAAATCCACTCTCTGTCGTCGCTAAATCCAAACTATCCGGCTCGAAGGACCACAATTGTTCTCAATCGGCAGAACGGTCAATATCCAAAGGGGTCGTCACACAGAGCAATTGATTTTACCTTTTAATTTCACGTTAGAATGAACAGCGAAGTCTCACAATCAACATGTCTTCCTTCGTCTTACACGTGTGAAAATGCGCCCGCGATAGAAATAAGCGGTAAATTCGCAAAAATCACCTAGGCAACTAGTTAAGCATTGAACGGCTAAATAATTACAATTTTTCGATTCTTAACTCATCTCCGTTGCTTGAATATCCCAAGGTATGTATAAGTTTCGAAAGTCATCATACCATAATTGTGGTACCATTCGTTCCAAAATAATAATAAACGAAGATTAACATCAAACACCACGGTTAAAATTAAAAGCTGTCTTGACTAAAACTGAGAAACGATTTTTATATTGACTGGATCGACGTCTTTGTCAGTTGACCGCGTGCATGACGCTTCAATCCGGGATATACCCATATTACTTGTCACGTGATTTAGTTGTTTCTTCGATTTCTTACCTGCTCGTGTGACACAAACGTCTTATGCATTTCAAGTATTTTGTCGAAACCAGTTTGTTACCAGGCGTCCGTGTTTATTTGTTTGAAACTAAAGCAAATTTGTATCTAACAACAACGAAAAATTCTTGTAACCGTCCTTTACAATACTGAACAAATTTGCATGACCCGAGGAAGTCAGTACCACAAGGTACGAAAGATTCGAATGCAGCGGCAGGTGCAAAAAAAACCATCCGTTTAAAAAGCTACATTGACGCTACGAAAACTGGGTCACGAAAATTTATTGCTACGTCTTTTCGTGTTTTTTTTCTTTTCTGCGTGCGGTGTTAAAATTACCTACCATATTGTAGTTTTTGTATTAATCTGATAGTTGACTCGTGTTTATTCGGGAAGCCGTCGGAAGCGGCGTCGTACGTAAAAACAGGCAATTTTGTGTCCAAGAATTCAGCGCGGATGGAGATTTCCACGAGTCCATTGACACGGCAGGAAGGTAAACTTGTCATGGCTGACTTTAGAAGAGAAGATTGAAGACTGAATTCCAGCACGATAAATTGTGCATCTTTAAAAGCTTATAACTTTCAAAGAAACTTGAAATTAAAAAATCGAAATCAGATATGACACAAAAGAGGTTCTGACTGATCACTCAGTGGTGAAATGAAGTTTTTCTGTGTTCTTCTCGACGAGAAAACTTGGAAAAACTTTTATCTTTTGCGTAAGAATCTCGCATTCATCAAAATTTGTTCAGTGTGATTATCAGCATCAGCGCTAATTTCTACTTAAAAAACTCGCCGGCCGTTGTTGTTCACGTACTTCATACCACGCAGAGTTTGGTCATTTCACACGTTGTTGTTTTGCAGAGGACGACTAAGAAATGCAAAAAGATGGATAACGCACGTGCAGGACTATTGTTCTGTTCATAAATTCTTTTGTTTGTCGACGTCCTCGTTGACGTCGCCGTTGTGGTTTCGTATCCGTTAGGTCCCTAATATTAGGGAGTTTAAGAAACCACAACGGCAACGGGAACGTCGCTAAACAAAAGGTTTAATGAGCGAAACAATGGCTTTACATGTACGTGCATGTACGTACATGTCCTTGGTACATTTCTTTCACGTCCTCTGCAAAACATCAGGGACCTTACGAAACCACCATGGCGACGTCAACGAGGACGTCGTCAAACAAAAGATTTATCGCTGTGTTCCAGATTCAGTTTTGAGGTAGTTTTGACAGAAAGAAACAGGCTAAATGACTTTTGAGTATCGAGAGATTCGTAGGCAAAATATAAATTCATTTTAGTGCAGAGTGCACTATTGGGATGGTAAGTTTGGGGTAGCGAATCTTACATGATAACCAAATCAATGCGCGTGCTATGACTGGTCAGTCAGCTACGGTTTATTGTGCCAGTAAACTCATGGAAAAATCGCACTCAAAGAATTTGTAAATCACTCGCCTGCGGCTTGTGATTTACAAATTCTTCTCGTGTTCTACCAACATCCCGCGTGGTTTACCAGCCTATAAACCATAGTAAATTGTGGTCTATTTAACAATTATTCCACGAGCGCGTTGCTCGATATCCAACGCGCGCTCGTGGAATAATTGTTTTATTAAAAACGCCCAAAAATATTGTACAAAATGCATGCTTTTACGCGTGCACCTACCATATTTGTAGGCCAATGGTATATGAGCTCATATACCATTGCCTCTAAAGCAATCGGAACTAAGGAAATGCAATATACCATAGCTAGTTTTTAATAATGCTTAACCGCTAAAGCCATAACGCACTATGGCGCTAAGGTGTGAACTTTAATGTTTGTTAATATCAATATCAATTAATTAATTAGTCTTACGTGGGGTGAGGGTGGGGAAGAACTTGTGTGTAGTGCACTGCGTAAAACGCCTGTTATCTCCGTTACTTGAATATCCCAAGGTATGTATAAGTTTCAAAAGTCATCATACCATAATTGTGGTACCATTCGTTCAAAAATAATAATAAACGAAGATTAACATCAAACACCACGGTTAAAATTAAAAGCTGTCTTGACTAAAACTGAGAAACGATTTTTATATTGACTGGATCGACGTCTTTGTCAGTTGACCGCGTGCATGACGCTTCAATCCGGGATATACCCATATTACTTGTCACGTGATTTAGTTGTTTCTTCGATTTCTTACCTGCTCGTGTGACACAAACGTCTTATGTATTTCAAGTATTTTGTCGAAACCAGTTTGTTACCAGGCGTCCGTGTTTATTTGTTTGAAACTAAAGCAAATTTGTATCTAACATCAACGAAAAATTCTTGTAACCGTCCTTTACAATACTGAACAAATTTGCATGACCCGAGGAAGTCAGTACCACAAGGTACGAAAGATTCGAATGCAGTGGCAGGTGCAAAAAAAAACATCCGTTTAAAGAGCTGTATTGACGCTACGAAAACTGGGTCAGGAAAATTTATTGCTACGTCTTTACGTGTTTTTTTTCTTTTCTGCGTGCGGTGTTAAAATTACCTACCATATTGTAGTTTTTGTATTAATCTGATAGTTGACTCGTGTTTATTCGGGAAGCCGTCGGAAGCGGCGTCGTACGTAAAAACAGGCAATTTTGTGTCCAAGAATTCAGCGCGGATGGAGATTTCCACGAGTCCATTGACACGGCAGGAAGGTAAACTTGTCATGGCTGACTTTAGAAGAAAAGATTGAAGACTGAATTCCAGCACGATAAATTGTGCATCTTTGAAAGCTTATAACTTTCAAAGAAACTTAAAATCGAAAATCAGATATGACACAAAAGAGGTTCTGACTGATCACTCAGTGGTGAAATGAAGTTTTTCTGTGTTCTTCTCGAGGAGAAAACTTGGACACGAAGCCACGTTTTTGAAGAAATTAGCTTCAGTGGCTTATAGAATTGTCACAAGGCGAGATCCATGCAATACGACTGGGGACGAGTCAGCTAATGATGGTCATGAATGTCAGCTGTCAATGCCAATTCATGAGACATGGAAATTATAGTCAGTATAAGTGATAAAAAGAAACATAACGGTATACATATGGCCTCAGAATAGATGGTGTGGCTTGTCACTAGCCCAGTGGTTGGAGCAGCTGGAAGGCCATGGGTTGGATTCTCAACATGCACTGCTGCACCCGAACAGCACGATGGTTTCCAAGCAGTCATTTTCTTGAGAAATATTTCCCGTTTGAATAACCTGAGCACTTTTAAGCTTATCAATTATCAGTGTTTACCAGAAGATAGTATTGCGTGAGAAACGTGGTGCTGGTTCTGACAGTGTTATTTGTTGATTCATTCCATTTCAAACATCGTGTTAATTTCGCGTCATTGAGGTGCCCACACACGAGAGGACATGACGCAGGACATGCGTTGTTCACACGTAGGGGGCATGACGTGGGGACGTGTAGCAGCGACAAAATCGTGCGTTGCTCACACATGGAAGACATCCCGGCATAACTAATGGCACAAAATTTCAATCGAACATAATCGTTCGATTATCGAACTAATCGAACATAATCGAATTGAACTGTTCAATTTTGTTCGATTATGTCCGGAAATCGAACATATACGACAGGAACCCATAGAGTTAGGTCGATTATGTCTCAAAATAGGTGTGTAGCCCACTGAACCGAACGGAAAGAAAATTATTGATTATTTTGAATATCTTATCAATTCAATCAAACTTTCCTACAAGTGTCCTATACTCCTTAATGATTCAGTTCATGAGTATCTCAGTGCGTTCATATTTCTATTATTTCGTATTAACATAACTATAGATAAATCCCGGATTTAAATGTAAAATTCCATTTAATTTGAAGTGGTCTTCGGGGTTCAAAATTTCTCTCTGTTCGACTCTGTTTTGCCTTCACTTCATTCTGGGCCGGCTGACAGTGCTAACGGAACAAAATACTCTGGCTTTCTTTACTAGCTCAGCTTTCTTTTCAAGGACGAAATGTTCTCCTGTCTTAACAATGAAGCTTCATTCGTGGTAGCCTAGCACCACAGCATCAATGACTAATTTAAGTCTCCATTGCGAATTAGCCAGCTTACTACCTCGCGCTAAACCTGGATGGCAGAGACTTCTCATGCGCTGTTTCCTCTTTCAGCTACCTCGCGCTAAACCTGGATGGCAGAGACTTCTCATGCGCTGTTTCCTCTTTCAGCTTCTTTCGGTCAAGTCCGCTTTGTAGCGCGGTGGAAAAGTCTCGTTTGTAAAGACTCTAAGCGTTCATGTTTAGCTAACACGGTAATCAAGAGTTCGAAAATCGTGTGTTCGATTGGCAATTTTTTTTCTGTGAGTTCGATTTTGTTCGATTGGTGTTGGCAATCGAACTCAATCGTTCGATTGTGTTCAATTAAATTCGATTTAGTTCGATTTCCGGATGTTCGGTTAGTTATGCCGGGAAGCCATGTAGCTGGGACCTGTAGCAGCGAACAAAATCACAATACGTACACACCCCCTCGTGTGTCCTAATAATTTTAAGACAGTGCAACACGAATGTTGCGGCAATTTTTTTTTACTGCGACATGCAACAGAGTTCAACTCATTGAACTTCGTGGGGCATATTGAAGGACAAAATTTTGCAGGGATGCGATGGCCCTACGTGTGCTGCTCCTACATGTCACTGCGTCATGTCCCCACATGTGTCATGTAACATTTTATTGATCAGCCATCGTTATATACGTGGATGGTGTAGACTCCGACTCGAGGTCGAGCTGCGTGCTTGGGCAAGGGACCTTTCTGTCCCGGGCCATTTGACTGACAAATAAAACGATGGGGGTAACCCTGCGATGGTTTGATGAGTTCGAACGCAGACTTCATCTACGGTCATTATATTGCCATCCGCAGTCGGTAAATAAAACACAAAGGTCGTGTTTTTTGTTCTTCTTATCTTGTTTCTAATTTGGGCCACATTATTTTCGACCGACAATCCTTTACTTGTAAAAGTACCAAAATGGACGTAATTGGGCTCTATTTAAGTTAGTTATTCATTTTACTTTACTTTTCTTATTTTTTTTTCTTTGCAGCTCTTTTAAGGTACGCACGTGCGTATGTGCGTACAGGTGGCACACCACTGTTATTTCTAATAACAAAATTTTTGTTTCTAAGCAAAGTCAGTGTTAAGTAAAAATGTGCCATTTTGACGGTCACCAACTTTTCTCACGAGTCACTTATACACCAATTTAATTTTTAATTTTTAGTTGACATATTGATATCAGGCATTTCAAAGCCAAACAGAGTAAAACAACTTTAAAAATAAATTGGCAAGCTGCATGTGACAGCAAATTTAGAAGCCTGGGAGAAAACAATACAAATATAAAGAGACTGAGAGGAACCTTGCTTTGTACAAGCAAACCTGAACTGAAGTTGAAAGCGTTGAGGTGAAGAGTCTAAAACGAGTTAGGTAAGTGAAAATTCTGAGATTTGAAACAAAGGCAAACAAATACCAGCCAAACGTAAGTAGAGTATATTCAATTACTTCGATATTGACCTGCGAAGAAGACTAAATCATACTTTATACCGTGCAAGGACGTTAGAGAACATTCTTCAAAAAATTTCTTGTAATTGATTTGTTTCGAATGGTGTTCCCGGAACTTTTACTATTCACTTGTAAAAGGTACTAACGGTATATTAAAGTGTATATGAAGCGAAATAATTTTAATGTATATTTCTAAAATTTAACATGTTAAAGGAAGAATCTGAAAGTTTGAGAAGGAAAGAGAACAAATTGACGATTTTATAAGCCTTGAAAATTACCGCATTTTGCTCCAAAAATGTCCGCCAATTTGCGCGGGCAAAATACCAGATCGTGACGTCACGTTGGTTGCATCTCAGATCAAGAGATGAGGCGGACAGTGAGAAAACTAGGCGTTGAGGAGTTAGGAACTTATCCCATTGCGTTCGAACGGTTACAAACGGCTATTCGTTTCGATACGGTTAGTTATTCGGAACGTTTTCGCGTGAGAGGTTCCTACTCAGCGCTTACCCAAAACGGCCCTTTGCAACCAAAGTGACGTCACATTAAGGATTTCACAATAGAAACTCGATCCAGGCTACGGACACTTTTACGCCAGAAAAACCGCATTTTAATAGCCCTCAAAATCGCTCAAACCTTTATTGAGTGTAATTTTTCTACTTGCAGTAGTTTTCTATACATGTAGGGGAACTGAAAACAGCAAAGAAAAAATTCGCTTCATATGCACTTTAAGCGCTTAAAAAATCTATAGAACCTGTAGTTGTTACCTCCAAGATTCACAACATCAATAAAACGCCGAAAAAGTGGTCTCAACACATTCCTTTCATCAACCATTAGTCGTGAAGATTTTTATTCGCTTACGTAGAAATAGAATACTGAACTTATCAAACAACAATTTTTTGCATTTCCATTGAACTTTTACATTTTTTTAACTTTTTCTGTATTTTAGGTCAGTAAAGCATCTTATGTGATTCTCAGCTGTTCTCCCAAGCTATGGATACCTTAAGGTTGATTGCATTCTTGGCCCTCAGTGTCACCACGACAACATCACCAGTGTTCACTGCACTGCTCTCTTATGAAGCACAAGACACAGTGTTAGATCTGATGACGGAAGAAGGCTTCACAGGACTGAGAAGTGCAAATCTATTGGCGAAAGACGGACCACGACCAGTATATCGCAAGGATCTTGGACCAAACCACATCGCATATTACGAGATCCTGAGCGGAGATGGCAAGGAATATTTTCTTGTATCTTCTGGTTCCAAAACTGGTGATAACCGATTTGTCGAGAGCGGTGAGATCAATGCTAAAAGCCAACAGTATCGTCCTACAGACACGCTCAACAAGAATGCGGCAAAAATTGGCCAGACCTGTTTCAAGCACTACCGACTCAGCCAGGCAGGGCTTTACATGTGTGAAGACCGCAGCGGTATTCCAGTCGCGGCCAGTTACAACTGGACTTCAAACGCACCGGTTAGTGTTAAAAGCTCTTAAAAAGGGATCGGAATTAAGTTAGGAAAGAAATCCGTGTTTTGAGGTATTCTACTATCGAAAACGTTTTCGTGTGTTTGGATAAATAAAGTCTCTCAGTCTTTAATTTATAAGCGACATCCCGCTTCGAAACCGAGCATATAAATTTCAACATCAGCAAGCCTGCAACAGCGAAAGTTTGGCTTCCATTTATTTTATGATTGTTAAGAGCCAGAACGTTCTGACGTCTTTTGCAGATTGATATGAAACAGTGGAAAAGCTTGGCTGTAATGGTGGAGACAAGCCTGATAAACTTCGCCAAAGAATGGCGCGAGCTATCCTATGAGGTAGGCGAAGAGGGTGAATGGGCGAGTCTGAAACAGGTTCAAAGCGCACAGAAGCGAGATAGATATGGTGAAGAGGCTCTTGAATCAGGTTCCAAACGCAGTATATCTATAGGATTCCACTCCAAGAGTGCACCAAGGATATATTTCACTGGAACTGGGGGAATCAAAAGTGACCTGACAACCGCTGACTGGCAAAAGAGACTTTGTGCAGTTTTGGTGAACGGTGAGGACCGTTTAATTTATAAGGGCAAAGATGACGTCACCATTGTGGATTGTAATTCCTTTTGAATTGTAAGGGCTTTGGCTAACAAAATAAGCTGCTTTAATTTCGAAGTTACTGTTATTGAATTCGGTGGCAGAATTTAGATAAAATGCGCTTAACCTCTCTGACTTTCATCTTGTACTCTAGTTGCAGCTTGCTTTTTCTCCTCTCTGATTTCGTATTGTGTATTTTGTCATGGATCAGCTCCAATTGCATGCAGCATTTCCACTGAGAATGACCATGAAAAATTAAAAAATCTTGCCAGAAGCAAAAAAATCGAACCGAATCGAATCGATCAATGCAAAACCAATACCTGGTCAGCGGTCAACTTAAAAACACCCACGTGATCTTGATGAGTTCTAAATCTGAACCCGCGATCTGGTCATGTGATACTGGTCAGCGGATACCTTCTTTTGACAGCTGTCAATTGACAATAACATGACAAAGATGTAAGCTTATGGCAAAGATGTAAGCTTCGACCAGGTCGAACTCTCTGGACTATGGCCGCCATATTGATATTTGGGGCGATGTCGTATGTATTTTGCACGCGCCCGCGAGTCATGCCGCTTGCCATTTTGACCATAACAAATGAAATGCATAGTTCTCCTGTTTGTACTTTGTATGCGTGCTTGGTTCTCCTATTTCTAGAGGTATGGGGCTCCGCTCTGCGGCCCTTTGGGCCGCCGTTGTTCCGCCATCAGCTCATATACCATGGAACACAAATATGGTAGGTGTACACGTCAGCGAGAATGTCCGGGGAGCCAAATATTGAATAAAACAATTATTCCACTCGCGCTTGTTGGATATTTATAGGTTATTTCACGGTTGGTGAGCGCGTACGATTTTTATTCACAAGTTGTGTAAAACAAACGAACGAGCGCAGCGAGTGAGTTTGTTTTACACAACGAGTGAATAAAAATCGTACAAGCGAACTAACCGTGAAATAACTTATTTATTATATACATACCGAGATTCATAAGCGAACAGAACTCAAAGATAAACATATCTTTATTTTATTTCAAAGGAAAACAACGCGCGGTCAAGCCGCCTCACAGTTCGAGAGTTGCACTGAAATGGCTTCCTTGTAAAATACTTTACATACATCTAAATTATCAAGCAAAAATGCCGTTAAAAGGCAGAACTAGTTAGAATAAAATAAGACATCCTGAAAATATGTCGAAATAGTTCTACGCAAGTTCAAAATTTGAAATACAGAAGTGAAAACCCGAGCCTTCATTTTTTGTTGTTTATCAGAACCCGCATGCTTGAATTGACAAGCACTAGTCAGAATCCGAATCAAGAGGTTTGATTCTTTTATAAGTTTTGCTAGGGTTTTCCTCTCGCACTGAAAGAGTGGGCGATTGATTTAAAGTGTTTATTGCCACACTAATATGTCCTCCGCTTATAACAGCACCTGAAAAAAGAGAAAGGGGCTGCTCTGCTGCTTGCTTGCTTTGCTGAGAAAAAGTTGGACGAAATGCTGGATAAGTGAGTTCGTCAAACTCGTGCTTTCTTTTCTCCGGAATAGAAGAGCCAGACTGTGGAGCTATTTCTCCCGAACTCAGTCCAGTGAGAGTGTGAGACATGTTCAACTGTTGTTTCTGTGAGACGGTAGAGTAGGTAGTGATACTTTGAACGTTTTTGTGTCCTGACAGTTGCATAATATCAGTTGGCGGCACGTCGTTGTTGACTAAAGTTTGAATCTTAGTTCATAGGGCAGAATGCTGTGACATTCATTAAATATTCATGATCACCGAAGCGCAAATACGCGCTCTGAAAAGCCCAAAATTAGAGAAGAAAGGGCCATAATTGGCCAAGTAACGTTGATAAAACTTACTTTCCTGATCTCAAGAAAATAAAATCTAAAAACCCACGCACGGAATTTTGAAGAGGAATGCTGTATCTACAATTTAAGACCAAAATAAAGAAGATTGAACAAGTGGAAGGAGTATCCTTTTGCACTTGAAAATAAGGAAAAATTGACCATTTTTTGTATGGAGTCCGTTTTCCAAAGCGAATTTCTCAAAACTTTTACTGAATTTCGACAACCCACGCACGGTTTAGGAAAAATTCATCCTTTCTCATCAAGAATATGCAAAAAGTTTACAAATTGGTCAACGGGAACCACTATCCTTTTCAGTTTGAAAACTGCTGGTTGGATTAGCGTTCGAAAATGGCGCGTCTTGAGCGAGCGAGCTATTGTTTTAAGCCTTCGATTGAATAACAATGGTTGCCAAGACTAAACAATAGACCATTCATGAAAACCATTCAGTTGTAAAATTTTCAAGATTACCGCGAATTTTAAAAGTATGTAAAGTAAAGCAGCTGGTTTATTCAAACAGCCGATCATATCGCGCAATGGAAAAAGTCATGGAAAACGTCAGCGATCGGGAGCTCTTTTCAGAGCTCTTTGACAACCCGATCAATCCGTTACATGTTCATATTGTGCCTCCATTTGTGAAAGAAAACAACCCGATGTTCTATCTTCAAATAAACGGAGAGGCTGCGTTCAAATGGCGAGAAAGTTATGGTCAGCCCTTCAAAGTATTTTGCTTACTCCAACGAAGCATCTTGCCCCTTGGATACCAACTTACGGCATCTGCTGAAGAGCGGGTTGGAAAAGCGTTTAGCGAAAGCATCAGGCGATTTTGGCGGAGAATTCAAACAATCAAGAACGGAAATAAGAGAAAACAATTGAAATCAGAGACATGGTTAACACTGGCCATAAAACCCGAAGAGTTTAAGCAAACTCCCAACGATGCGTTAGCGGATACGGTGAATGTGGGTTGATTCACTACGAAATATATTCAGAGCTAACAACATTTCGGCTGTGTAATATTTTTGCGAAAACTGCACTATACAGCGAATGATTTTTTTTTTTTCACGGCACAATCATCCTGCTCGCGCGGCAACAATAAAATTCGCTTTGTTTCCGGGGCTTGCGTTTCAAGTTCGATTTTCACGAAAACACAACGTTCTTTTGACGAAACAAAACCAAAGCGAAACTTATAATTATACATCGGTGTCCAACTTTCGCGAAACAAACAACGCCAAGTTTATTCAAACGAAGGGAGAAACAAAAGCGGGTTGTGGTCATTGAAACAAAGGGAGTAACAATAGCGCACTAAAGCTATTGTTCAGTTTGCCGCTACGTTCAAGTTAATGAGTATTGCCGCGCGTTCATAGCAACCAATGAAAGAGCTTCTTTCTGGGCTTTCATGAATAGTAATAAGCGTTATGACAGACCTATGCGTCTTCTTGAACTGTAAGTGAATGTCACAAGAACAATAGTCATTCTACGCTATGTTTTCTGCCGCTGTGGTTCTTGAAGTTTGGCCCGAGTCCGGCTTTCTGTGCCATTGTTTTCATTAAAGTATTAAGCTTATTTACACCGACTGGAGCTTTTTTGAACCAAGGTTTGCCGGAGCCAGATTTTACATTGTTTACTGCCAAGTAAAACGGTGCATCGTCGGTTTTCATTTCCGCGGGTCGCTTTTCTGCGTAGACTTTGTAGGCCTTTACTGGACATTTCTCGTTGTTCGGCACAGCAAACATTTTTGGTGCAACGGATGTTACATTCCGAGGATCTTTTCCTGAACGAGTTTTGGTTTCTCTTTCATTGAATTCGAGGTACTCCTGCCCTTTGGAAGTTTGACAAAGTTTTACGTCTCCCCAACACATTTCTCTGTGCTCCTTGCAGCCTCGTAACCCGAAATGGATTGTGTTGTTGAACCACACCGTGTTTAAAAGCGCTTCTGCCGTGCAACTTCCCAAGAGATCCTTTTCATACAGAACTTGCATATCTTCCTCACTTAAAACAGCAGAAGCATTAGGCTTGTTGCCCTTGCCTTTCCGTTTTAGATCCCTTTTCTTTGACTGAAGCGCTTTCCGAGTTTGCTCGAACTGGACGTCTTTCATAAGGCAAAGTCCATAGTTTTTTTTCTTCAAATGCCGCTCAAAGCTAGCGAAGAATGCCCTTAAGGAATTAGGCTCGTATTCCTCAGTCAACTCGTCCATTTGTCTCGTCTCGCCTTTCAAAACAACAAATTCGTGGAACAGAGCAACATCGTGTTTGGTCGTTTTCTTTGTGTTTTCATTTTCCTGTCCGTCTATGAACTCTTCTACTGATGAATCTAAGCTCTGAAAACGGTTAGTCTTATTTGAAGCCATCTTTCAAAAGAAAAATGCGCCTAGGCTCTTAGAAATGTGCTGTTTGTCAGTCAGGAGGAGCGGCGAGCGAGCGACACGGGTGAAAATAATGATATAGCCAATCATAGCGTCGATACGTCGTTTTTCACTAGTGAAAAAAATCGTATGACCAATCAGCTGGCTTCTCTAGCGCGAAGAGACTATTTTTATCTCGATGCTTTTTGGCGCGTAAATCTCTGTATGTATATATCTCATATTCAACGCGCGCTCATGGAATAATTGTTAAATAACACACACCACTTAGAGAGCAGTCTTCATACTCGTGATAATAGTGCCATGTGTTTTTGAATTAGTTTGCAGTGGTCGTGACTTGACAGTTGTAAACAGTCGTTTATTTCTGTCCGCTCGAAATGGCATCAATTTCTTTGATTTATCCGTCCATCAAGACAAAAGCACAGTCCAGAAAACCCTTATGGGTACGGATATTAGTTTTAGCGTACAGTTGACTACAAGTGATGGGACCATGATGGAAAAAAGGTTTGGCATAGAGACCAACTACACAAGCCGTACAAAGCGCTGGAGTCCATGGTCTTACTGGAGTATTCATCAACCACATCTTTTTCCAAACTACAACCAACATCGATGCTGTGGCTGCTACAGTGGATGCGGTCCAGTGGCCTGGGCACAGATATTTGCTTATTATGACAGGTACAACATGATCAGTACAATTCTTGGTATTTGTGTACCAGTGTGCTGGGAAGCTCATAACTGATTGATTTCCAAGAAGTTAAGGTAGTAGATACCCGCAAAATTGGCCACATTTTGTCAAACTGGAGTCCAGAAAGTATGACAACTGAAAGTCATATTTAATCATAACTTATAGTACATTTAGAGTTGAAGTCTTCAGCTACCTCTGACAATAAGTGTTAAGAAGTTTCATCAAATCCCGGCCGAGCTAAAAATTAAGGGGTGTTAAAAGGGACCCCTACTGTGAAATAGCTACAGTTTTGGGGCAGGTCAATCTCCTTCAGAAACTGTCCTATTTATGTCAGATTTTCGTTGGAAATGCAGGAGACATGGTAGAATGCAATGACCTACTTTTCACCAACTTCTGGGGGGGGGGGGGGAGTTCTGTTTCCATAGCAACAAGTAAACATAAAAGAAACTTTTTTCCAGTTTGGCTCTCATTCAATGATCTATGTTTCACCTGCATGGCTTCAAAAACTACATCATTGCATTCTACAGGCAAAAATTCATACCCCTGCCAAATTTGGTGAGAATTGGACAATTCGTTCTCTCAAACGACCTGCCCCTAGATTACAGAACCTCAAAACACATAACTTTTTCATGCCCAGTTTTTACTACATTTTTGAACAATAAAATACATTTGAGACATTCTAAGCAGGTAAATGTTGTTTAGACCTTAATAAAAAAGTATCTAAATAATGTTTGAAGTGAAAAATTAAAGTCCAAAAGCCCCAGGCTCATATGTTGGTCCCTCCTGCTCCTCATTCCTTTCATTGCGGCTTTTTCGCTGACTGCGACGAATTTGGCGCTGTAGTTTTGTTGCCTCTGAGGACTTTTCTGCAGCTGCATAGAGTCTTAGTTTATCAATTGTTGTCAGACCAGACTTGCAGTGCTCTCCAACTGCCAGGTTGAGTCCTCTTAGCATTGTTTGGATTGTTCTAGCACCCCCATTGAAGAGGCAAACAGCAATAGCGCAAGCTGTCCACACTGTCTCAGGACCACCAAAGAGTTCTTTCGGACTGATGTCCCAAACAAGGTGATTTAGGGCCTCATTGTTGTTCTGTGAGAGGCCTTCCAACACACTTTGGAGAAGGTTTCTGTCCCACAAAGCCTCAAATGTGGGAAGAATCTCTTGCATCACAGCAGGGGCCACATTCTTTGGGCTGAACGTGTTAGTACCATTTGCCTGATCACACTGCCACTTGCACCATGAATCAGGCCCTTCAGGACAGTAGTCATGAAGTGGAGTGTCTTCAGTTGAGGCATAGTGGTTCCAAATAGCTTTAACAGCTTTCTCCATGCCAGGTAAGTCACCCTTGTTTTGGCGGAGAGCCTTTCCATAGTATCGCTGGAAAGTGTCAATCACATGGTCATTGAGACGGTTACGACCACCAATTGTCTTCCCATCTGCTAATTTCTTGCCCTT
>OX393566.1:13608716-13692124 GCA_947652115.1 Blastomussa wellsi | reverse complement strand
AGAAAGCGATAACTCGCCTAAATGGCCAAGAATCGGCAAAATAAGCGTTCAGACAAGAATAAAAACACAGTGAAAGTAAGGTAAGGCAATTTTATTTAAGATTTGGCAGTATTTCGGTTTGCTAAAAGGTGTTGTAAAATATTCCCATACAAACTCTTATATTTTTGCCATGACAGCTATTATGCAATATGATCCTGTTCACAACGTGAGCTTGGGCTGCCTGTGGTGAAACTACTCGAATTTGGACATTTTATGAGTATGACGTCATTTCTATGGTCTATTTAACAAATAGACGTCAGTTTGTAAAGGAATGTCCTGTAATCGACCATGAATTCCGTCATCACATTATTAAATTTGGTGTGGGCTCACGAGGCGATAGCCAAGTGAGTCCGCACACAAATTTTACAATGTGATGAAGAAATTCATGGTCGATTACGGGACATCTTCCAAACTGACGTCTATTTGCTTTTACCATAACAAAACAAGGCCAAAATGATTAAGCGAAGACTTGCTTTCGGCGAAGTAAAAGTGTGAGCGAACGCTGAAATTCTAAAAATTAAACGATTCGGAAACTTATCACAAACTACGTGAAGTAACTCAAAACCAAATTGTAGAAACAGAATTTTAACAACTAACCTTTATTCCATTCGGAAATTCTTGAAAACCAGATGAATTAATACAAAGTTCAGTCCACTCGTGGTGCCTCGGCAGAACACGGCAGTCATTCAGTCATTCAATATTCATTCATATTTATGTCTGAGAACTAACAGCACGCGCCCGATGGAGTCATACTACGTCAATACTACGTGAATATTAGCCAATGAGAGCGCGAGAATTTCTGCAGTTATGATAAGAAAGATTGTAGACCATGGGAAAATGTGGTGGATTTGTTAAGGCCGGCTTGCTCAAGGAAGAAAATTTGAAATTGTCAATTGTTAGACTAAGGCCATCCCTTTATTTTCTCCGTTTGGCCTCGTCCGACCGACCCAAATTTTAGCGTTTTCAAAAACAGTTACGAGGAAGGTAGTTTGACCTAGTAAAATATTTTCTTTTTCACTTTTAATCTAAAATATATAGATTGTTTTACCCACACAGATTTTCAGTTTTAACTTAAACTACAGAAAAAACGTGTCAGTCTCCCATAAGAGGGTTTTCCTTCCGTATCGGAGGAAAAATGTGTTAACACATGCCCCCTACCTTTCGACTCTTTTTACAAGTATTTTTTCTTGGGCCTTTTTTTCTTTTCCGATAGGCCGACCCAAAATCAGAAACGTATTCAACGATAAACGAAACAAATTAAAGGGGATGGTCTAATTAATAACTAAAATGATCAATTATCGATTAACCACTTTTGAGATATAAACCCATGGTTATTTGATACTTTTAGGCTGGCACATCTATCGTCGTGGTACGGTTACAATCAGAAGCTTTATCAAAGTTACTACGGTGTAAGTGGAAGCGCCACTTATCAGCCGCCATGGTACACTGTAAGTCAATAGCCCTGTTGATAACTGGATTGGTTTCCTGGTGTTCACGCTGTGCATCAAACACGAGTGTTTCATCACAATTCCAAACACCGAGAAGAGAATGCTGATATTTCTTTTCTTTTCGAGAACTCTGCATGTTTATTTTGTCTCTATAAAATTTCTAGGTCTTCCAGAAATTTGAAGCCGCGCGATTTAAAGCTGAGCGCTAATTTGAACCAGAAACCCACGACTTGCTGTTTGAACTTGTAACAATCGCTATCATTATGTGTGGTCTAATAGTTTATTGCCTCACATTGCAAACTAACTAAATAAAAATATTGTAATTGCTAATGGAGCTAAATTGTTTCCACCATTTAGCCCCGTTATTACGTTGAAGA
This sequence comes from Blastomussa wellsi, assembly GCA_947652115.1. NCBI lineage: Eukaryota > Metazoa > Cnidaria > Anthozoa > Scleractinia > Plerogyridae > Blastomussa > Blastomussa wellsi. The sequence continues at coordinate 13,690,260 of OX393566.1, read as the reverse complement.
CATACGTTCCAAAATTGATACATTTTGTTTGTTTGGTGGCGGAGCGACCACTCACTGGGATATGACCGACAGCAAACTACGGAACTGGTATCTAACCCGGCAACATCCGCTGGGAGGAGGCTTGTCCGCCTACACCAGCTGGTGGTCGTCGCTCCCTGGGATCTATCGTTCTTGGATACGGAACTCCGCCATTAATGCTGTCAAGAACAGATATCCCTCCATAGTTGGAATCTGGGTGGGGTCATCACAGCATTATGCAGTTGCTACAAGATACCGATCAAGGTAAAATAATGCCACGACAGTTGCGCCTTTTATATCCAGCCACCCAAGGATACTTGTAGCTATGCTCATGGTTATTCCAGTATTTTTCCAATATTGTTTAAGGGCTGAAAGTCGACGCTACCAGAGAGTTGTTTATCTCTCTTTTGCTTGCTCTAACGGGCCTCTTTCTGTAACGTTATGCTCACTTCAGTCATGCTTCAAAACAATCAAAAGATCCATCAGAGAACCCCGCTAAGGAAGTGGAATATATTCCATTTCATTCCTAACTGTAGGTGTTTTAAATTTCAGGTACAAGAAATGGAGAATCTGCTGGTGGTTCTTTGGATGGCATTGTACCCAATGGTTCTATATTTACCGGCACGAGTGGTATTTGCACATGGGTTGGGGTGGAAGTGGAAACGCTTGGCGAAAGGCCAAAGCATTTTCTGCCTTTGTCGCTAGGCGCTGAGCACTGAACCTTGAAGTCAAAAAGAACTAACCGGATTGGACGCTTAGATATAGGAGGTCACTATGTACATTATTTGTTGATGTTGAGAAATAAATGTACCTGAATCAATAAACGTACAAGATACCTTCTACATAAACTGAGTGTCCTTGTTGACTTGGGTTAAAGCCTTTGACTGAACTGATTCGACCCAAACGTAAAGGAGATTAAATTCCCTATACATTTTGCCAAACTTTGTATCGGTATTCAGTTATAAAACGAACCAAAATGCATACGCACGGATTGACATTCTATGAATTTGAAATAAAGAAGTAGATTCATTCCTCATGCCAGATACTACTACGCATGTTTACATCAGAGTAGCTATTTTCACCATCAAGCCTCGCTTTCGAAGTGCAAACTTGTAAATTTTATCATGAAATAATTCATTCTCACAGCAGCAAAAATGAAAACAATACCCACGTGAAAACTGCATGACCGTAGCAGATAACTGAAAATAATTCACGTAAACGAGGCTTGCTGATGAATTCTTGAGCATGTAACGCTGTCATGCATAGGGCCCACTGACCTCCAAGTTGGCCTTTACAGATTATGCTAGTAAAAGTAGCATATTATGTTAATAGCATTGCTTTTTTTTGGCCAAATTATGCTAAAATTATGCTCTTTTTTCCAAATTATGCCCCTTTTTTTAAAATTTTGCTCTTTGAAAGAATTGCAAATAAGTCCAAAAAGTACATTTTTTAATTAGAAGCCGTTGGTTTACAAGAAAGAAACGCAACAAATCCACAACGAAATTCAAATAAACATGTGGTTCATGTTAACATGAGCCGACAATGTGACTTCCGGTTCCGGTGCACCCAGACCCGGGCTCAGACCGTTTCAGACGCCGCTCAGTGATTCACAGTGAAATCCAAATGCTACTACTTGAACTAAAACTTAAAACATCGAATAACGTCACCAAGTGCTTGGGACTAGAGATGAACAATGATCAAATTGCTGCATCAAAAATGATCCGATAATTATCAAAATATGCGAATAATGTTAGCATTGCTACTTGGCAGAAATTATGCCAGTTTGCTCAAATTATGCCAAAAATTATGCTAGCATAATTTATAAAGGCCTACCTCCAAGTCAGCGCAGCTGATGGGATTCGCGGCGAAGTGCTTTTGTTTTTGGGGAGGCCGTAGTTGGAGCGGCAAAGCGGTTGGGAGATTGGTGAGGAGTGGAATTGAAATCTTCCACTCGCGCAACTTCCCGCTTGACCTGGCGGGCTTCGCCAGCGAATGCTGACTGACTAGCTCGCACCCTCAAATCCCGCCGGCTACGCAGGCTAGTCAACACTATGTTCAGCACTGAACACAAGTATTGTTTAATAAGTTATCAGTTATTGTCAGTCACAACATCATGATGACAAGAAAGGCAGACATACTACGCACGTTACTGTCGGCGCCCATAAGTGATTTAAACTGACTTTTGACACAACCACGGTAATAGTGATATCGGTTTTATTGTATTGTTGATAGTGTGTATAACGCTTTGCACGTTCAGCAGCCGACGTACTAGTGTGTCTCAAGCTTTGTTTTTTTATTTTGCAAGACAAAGTTTTATTTAAACAATATGTCGAGCATTCCTGGCTTATCATTTATTTGAAAGAGTATTTTTGGGAAAGGAGCATTTCATGTTTTGTCTATTTTCTTTTTGGCTGTAGCGAGTTATGAGTAGAGTGAAAAACGGATAGAATGCAGAGTACAGTTTTACAGTCATCCGGTACATTCCAGGAGAGGTGAAGTAGCAGAATTGAAAATAGTGCCGCACTATTGAATACACTTATCAGTGGTACACTGCACAGCCATAGCAAGCAGCAACTCGCTAACGTTCTAGTTGTTTCATCCAGTTGTGGCCACAACAACTTCAGCCTGAGATCCTTTCTTATCCATCGACCAGAAGGAAACAGAACAACAAATAATTCCTCCTGGTTGGCTTAGCTTAGCATTTGAGTAAAAGCACTAGCCAATGCACAGGGATTCATCTGACGAATCACGTGTTCGTGTCGAATGTCTGTCCACTGAATACTGACGGAACATCCATCATGGCACCTGCCGTCAGTTCAGCTGCTTTCTCCATCTGCCTGGAGATGGCGTCTTCATCCTGCAAGAAAGATTAAAATAAACTGACTATAAGGACACACGGATGCAGGTCGTCCAAGGCGCAAATCACGATATGCTCATAGTTATACCTCGGCTTTGTTATTGGGGATTGGTGGAACAAATACGCCAAAACAAATGATGCCTTGTTCATGTACACAGGACTTCAGGTCTTCTGTAGCCATCTGTTAACAAAGGAAACGTATTATGCAAATCTCTACCAAAACAGTTTCAAGGCGTCGATATATTTCAGTCGTCAAATGCTTTCCTGAAGTGGCCTTCGGGATGCAGGTTGCACGCGTCTAATGGCAATTCCCTACAGCCCCTTAATCTGTAGTTTTAAAGTCTATCAGCTGAAAGTCACTAGCCTGAAATAGCACTTCACATTGCACATTAAGGGGGGAGACTCCTATAACTACAAAACGGTTGCTATAGATGACTTCTAACTATCATATCTTGGCTTCCCTTTCAATCCTGGGATTAGTCTTTTGTCATGCTTGTTTCATTGGAGGCTCACTTCACTTTTGGCAGTTTTGACCTTATTAGTATTAGTAATATATAGATTTAGCCAAGCCTAAAAGCGGAGCTCCAATGTTATTTCTTTGGTGGTAAGGTTCTTTTAAAATAATTTGTGAAAAAACCCTCACAAAAATTGCTGTTAATGAAGTTAATTCCTTTTTATGCAACTACTATGAGAGATTCCTTAGTTGAACCTTCTGTTCCAATGACAGAATTCAGCTGAGGATGCTATAAACTATATACTATAAACTATGCAGCAGACTGAAAAGGGTAGAGCTTGAGCAACCATGTGACAATACAATACAATACTAGACAATACAAGCTCTCCCACACGTCTGGAAAACAAGCTGACATTATTCTTTGAATCGAATACAACCACGCATGAGCAAATTCTTATTTGTACCTAAATCACTCTTGGATGCTAATGCGCATGAGCAGACCATTATTCATAAGCAGTTATTTGTAGGTCATATGGTAGGGTCTGGGCCAATGAAAAGGAGGGGGAAATGTTACTGATGTTACTGATACTCCTTATAACAGTCTGAATTCGTTCCTTTACTCTCAACGATTCACTAGAAGGTATACATAAAACACAGAAGACAAAATACAGAGTTAACAAATGCTAACTTAAACTAAGGAAACTGAGATACAAGAAATGAATACGAAAAATACAAATGAAAACGTGACTACTTACAAGATCTGTACGGCACTCCGGAATAAACAACGACTGAATTAAAATTACAAACTACAACGCTATATAACGGTTAAAGGCTAGAACAATAGACTAACAAGGTTACGTAATATACAAAAGGCGATTACATAAAACAACGCTGACAAACTAAATTTACATTTTGACAGCGCAAAAATGCGAAACTAATAATACAAGAACTGAGCTAACGAGCCGAAACTATTTACTTATTACAAAGACAAAACGGAACGGATTAAAAAATAACTCTCGTGGCAACATAGCCCCCCTAATGAACTACTAAAGTCCACAGTTCATTACTTTAACGTAACTATTGTCTGACACGAGAGTAAGTCCATCTTTGCACGCTATGGATTTTCAATTCCATTGTATTCTTCTTGACAACAAGTTCAGTTTCTCGATTTAAGCTTTCCTTTCTCCTTCTAAGAAACACAGTTTGGTTACTGGTCTTGTGAGAATTGTGGCAGCTGTTTGCACCTTGGCTGATCGGACTCTTCCGTCTTTTCCCGTGAAAACTTCGGTTACTCGGCCTAGGGGCCATTTTCCTCGATGAACGTTGTCGTCTGCAATTAGAACTAGGTCTCCGGTTGCTAAGCAACGGCGAGGTTTGGTCCACTTCGCTCTCTCTTGGAGGTTTGGCAAATACTCCTTTAACCAGCGCTTCCAGAATAAATCGGCCATGTACTGGACTTGACGCCAACGTCGCTTACTGTACATTTCTTCTTTGTTGAAGACTCCAGGAGGCAAATTTGGGTTGGCTCTTAATAATAGCAGATGGTTTGGCGTAATAGGCTCCAGGTCCTTCGGGTCGCTACTGACTGGAGTCAATGGTCTTCCATTTAAGATCCCTTCAACTTCGCTCATCAAGGTTCGGAGTATTTCTTCAGAGACAAGTTGTTGTCCTAGCAGTGCTCTTAGGATCTTGCGCACGGATCTGATCGTACGCTCCCAGGCCCCACCCATGTGTGAGGCTGCAGGAGGATTGAATTTCCATCTGACACTCTTCTGACGGAGAAACTTGTGGATTGATTCTTGATTCAAATCATTCAACGACTCGCGTAACTCTCTTTCCCCTGCTTGGAAATTGGTCCCGTTGTCACTGTACACGGTAACTGGACATCCTCGTAAATTAATAAACCTTCGTAACGCATTAATGAATGAATCAGTGTCAAGCGAGTTCGCGACTTCTATATGAACGGCTCTGACGACCAGGCAAGTAAACAGACACTCGTAACGTTTCACGTTCGAACGACCTTGACGTACATAAAAAGGACCTAAGTAGTCCACGCCCACGTGTGTGAATGGTGGATCTCCTGACAACAGTCTTTCCCTTGGCAGGTCGGCCATCAATTGCTCTCCACGTACTGCACCAAGTTTCTTACACTGGAAACAGCTACTAATCACTCGACGCACTGCAGAACGCGCCTTGATTATCCAATAGAACTGACGTAAACTGGATAATACGTACTCCTGACCAAGGTGACCAACTTTCTGGTGGTGCTGAGAAATGATCATGATACGGCAGGATAATCGGATGTTTTGCGTCATAGTTGATTAAGGCATTTTCCAGTCTCCCTCCAACTCTTAGAATTCCAATGTCGTCCAACAACGGATGAAGTTTGCGCATGTGAGCTGGTATCTTAAGGTTCTTTAACTCAGAGGTAACTTGACGTGAAGGCTTCGATGAACTGATTGTCTGCATGGCTTGAATGACATCTGGAAATGAAAGCCTTTGTACATGCTTGATAACTTCCCTTTCTGCGCTCTGTAATTCGTCCACAGATAGGAGCTGGGATCCTTTTTTTAAACTGCTTTCAGGTGTGGAATTAATAGATCTGCTATTGTGTCTTTCGATGAACCACGTTTTGAACCTCAATAGCCAGGACACAGCTCTTCGTAATCTGCACCAAGATGAGTAATACTTTATCAACCTGGAGAGAACTTCTTCACTGCGATGACTAGTGAACGACTGGCTGTGAGACTGAGTTTCACGCTTGATCTCTGGATCACCATCTAATGGTTCTGATTGGTGTACTGTAGGATCACAAGGCCAAAACTCTTCCTTCTTCTTCAGAAACTCGGGACCACTCAGCCATTTACTGCTTGTACTCATTTCTTCCACTGATAGACCTCTGGTTACTTCGTCTGCTGGGTTATCTTCGGAACTAACGTGTCTCCACTGATGAGGTGCTGAATTCTCATGTATGACTGACAGTCGATTTGCAACAAATGTATGGAAACGCTTCGACTGGTTTCTGATGTACTGCAACACGCAGGTGGAGTCCGACCAAAAAGTCGATTGGTTAATCGGAATTTCCAGCTCTTCTCTTACGGTCTGATTTAACTGAACGGCTAAGACTGCAGCTGAAAGTTCCAACCTTGGCACAGTCATAGGTCTCAAATGAGCAAGGCGAGATTTTCCAATGAGAAATGCGCAATGGATTCTTTCCTTGACATCCTCCAGTCTGAGATACGAGACTGCTCCATATGCAATTTGTGACGCGTCTGCAAAGTTGTGTAACTCAGCAATCTTCAATTCTCCAAAGCGGGTTGGCCTTACACATCTGTCTACTGTTATCCGAGAGAGACCGGCCAACTGACTCTTCCACTTCTCCCACCTTTCACCATCACTGGCGCTGATTGGATCATCCCATCCGAGTTTCTGCTTGCAGAGTTCTTGTGACAATTTCTTGGCTGGGAGGATGATTGGCGCAACGAACCCAAAGGGATCATAAACAGAGCTTGTCAAGGAAAGTATACCACGACGGGTGTTCGGCCTGTCTTTTAGAGCAACCTTGAATATGAACTTGTCGCTCTCCATGTCCCAGTGGAGCCCCAACGTGCGTTGCATCGGTAGCTTATCTTTGTGTAGGTCAAGGTCTAGCACCGGTTGAGCTCTCTCAGACTGAGGGACTGTATTCAGAACTTCTAAACTGTTGCATGACCACTTTGTGAGTCGAAAACCGCCTTTGGAGAGGATTTCTCGGAGCCGATCCACAACTTCGACAGCATTTTCAGCCGATTTTACCGATTTTAGGCAGTCATCCACGTAAAAGTTCCTTTTGACAGTCTTAACTATATCCACAGAGAATTCACCTTTGTTGTCTTCCGCTGTCTTTCTTAGCGCGAAGCTTGAACAACTTGGAGACGAGGTCGCGCCAAACAAATGGACCTCCATACGATGGTCAACTGGTTCTTGGTTCAGGTCTCCGTCCGGCCACCAGAGGAATCTGAATGCATCTCGGTCACCTGGTGCTACTCTGATCTGATGGAACATACACTCGATATCCGCAGACAACGCGACTTGTTCTTCCCGAAATCTCATCAGCACACCAACAATAGAATTTGTCAAATCTGGTCCAGTGAGGAACTGATCATTTAGAGACGTTCCTTTGTGTTTGGCAGCACAATCAAAAACCACTCGAGTCTTTCCAGGCTTGTTCAGCACCGGGTGGTGGGGTAGATACCAAAGTGGCTTGTTCTTTACGTGAATTTCATTGAGTGGCACTCTTGTGGCGTGACCTTTGATAAGATATTGTTCCATGGTGGTCTTGTAATTTTCGAGAAGTTCACCATCTTGCAAGAATCTGCTTTTAAGTGCTTGTAATCTCCCTTTTGCCATGCAGCGATTGTAAGGCAAGACTGGTGGGTAATTTCTCCAAGGAAGCGCAATTTGATAATGACCATGTTCAAGTTTCACAGATTGTTCCATGATTGCAAGGGCTCTCTTGTCTTCCACTGACAGGCTAAGCTTGGATTGAGGAACAGCTCCATAATTCTCCACTTCCCAGAACCTTTCAAGCTGGTGCGCAAGACAATCATCATTTTCTCTCAAGGGCTCCGCCAAACCAACAAAGTTAACGTTAAGATGGCATTCACCGCCAACGTTCTTATCCATAGGGCCCATGAGTGTCCAGCCAAGTGGCGTACGTATGGCGTATGGCTCTCCCTTGTTACCGCGTCTCTCTTCTAACACCCAGAACGCATCAGGAACGTTAGTGCCTATGATCAGTCGAACTTCCTTTTCACTAATACTTGGCAGCTTGATGTCTCTAAGGTGAGGCCACTGCTTTATGTCTTGTTCTGATGGGATACTGCGGCTTGAAGCATTCAATTTGTCAACTGTCCACAGTCTAACAACGTCAACTCTGTCAGTTCCATCAAGAGGCTCAACGACTAGGCTTAATTCGTAACCAACTCTTGGGCTATCTTCTCTCTCTTGAGTTGTCAAATAAAACGTTTTCTGGCGACCATGCACTCCAAGCTCCATGGCTAAGTTCTTGTCACACAAGGAGATGTCTGAGCCACTGTCTAGAAGAGCGTAGGTTTCTACGGTCTTGCTTGCGTCATCATGACTTCGCACCTTTACAGGAACTACTCTCAGGCACACCTTTCCTCCTCCAGCTGAGTTACTATTGGTTTGTCCACTTTGAAACGGAGGACTGCTTTCAGCTTGAGTTCCCTTATCAGCCACTCTGTCGCTACCTTCGACCGCTTGTGGTGGAGACGGTGGATGAAGCAAGGTATGGTGTCTCCTCTTGCATCCTGGGACTTCACAAGCACTCTTCGCCAAACATCCAACCCCTATGTGGCCATATTTAAAGCAATTGAAGCATAGCTAAGCTTTCTTCATTATCTGCAGGCGCTCATCGAAGCTCTTGTCTTTGAAACACCTGCACTTTGCCAACGAATGATCACCTCCGCACGATGGGCACTTCATGAATGAAGCTGGCTTGCTAGAAGGGGGTGAACTCTGTCTGCCACTAGACTTGGCCTCTTGAGTGTTAAATGTGCTGACGCGTTCTCCACTTGATGAAGCACTCTTTGACTTAAGTTTTCGTCTTTCATTTTCTGATCCGTCGCGCGCGATGTCTACCACGCACCCGAACACGGGGTTATTTGCTGCTCTGGCCTTGACTTTAACAAATTCAGCGATGTGACTGATGTTCGTTCTTTGGCCAGCTTGCTGAATTTGGTCTGCAACTTCAACGAACTTGGAACGGAGATGGAATGGTAATCTCTGAACAATTCTTCTTAGGTTATCTGCACTGTTTATTTCATCTAGATATCCAATGGATTCTAACGTATGTTCACAGTCCTTCAATTTGTCTGCAAAGGCAAGCAATCCCGCGCGATCCCATGGTTTAAGAGGGGGTCCTTCTGTTAACTTGGTTACGTACTTTGAGGCAATTGTAAAAGGGTGACCAAAGCGTTCTTGAAGCAGTTCTCTTGCCCTTTGGTATCCCAGGGATGAATCCATAACTAAGCAACATTTGATGGTGTCATTTGCTACTCCAGAAGTGTACTGAAGAAGATACATGAGTTTCTCACTTTCGCTGGCTGCATTGTTCACTATGCTGCTTTCAAATGATTTAATGAAATTCCAGTACTCGAGAGGATCACCATCAAACACAGCCAATTCTTTTTTAGGCAACGCAAATCCTTGCTTAATAGTTAATGCTACACTATCCATAATTCCTCCACGCAAGACAGAATCAGTCGCCTCTGCATGTGAAAAGGCTGCAGTAGGTCCGGCTGACCAGCCCTTATACTCCTGTGCATTAGATTTCGCGTCTTGAGAACCTACTTTGCGTTGGACACGAGAATTAAAAGGTTCCTGCTTAGGCACATGTGCAACTCCTACATTAACTCCTTCACTAAACGGCTTTCGATCTTCAAAAACGTTCGGTAACTTAGCTAAATCAGCCGGCTCCTCATCCTGAAGTAGCTTTACTTGAAGATCAGTTTTTCTAATTTCATACTGCGCATCCAAAATCTCTAACTCTAATTTCGTTTCTTCTTCCTGACGTAATAATTCTTGCTTTTTCTTCAGCTGGTACAACTTCAGTTGCGCTAACGCCTGCTTCGCTTTAAGCTGTCTAATTGATAGTCTAGATAAATGTGAACTTTGAAAAGAACTAACAGTACTCACAGAATCCTCCACAGGTACCTCTTTTGCCTCGTGTGATTAGGCGGTTGGTCTCGCATTCTCAATCCATCGCTCAACTCCAGCGACAAAATTCATTTTCCGGTGGAAATGTTCCTTAAAATAACACGCTTCACTCTCCCATTGCTCCAAATCTCCATCCAAAGATGAAATATACTCGTAGTGGGCCTGTTCGAACCGGGAGAAGGCTTCATCAATCTCCAGTAATTTCTGTTTAACTTCATCAACATTTTTCGGATCACTCAGCAGAACTTCCGTAGCGCGGCACAAGGTCGTTACTCTGGATAAATATCCTGACCTCGAATTCTTCTTTCGTACGCTGTCGAGTGCTTCTTCTGAGTGAACTCGGCGTCTTCTCAGACTTTCCATTCCGGACAACATGGCATCCACTTCAGATCTTTGAATGCATGTTACTGATACTCCTTATAACAGTCTGAATTCGTTCCTTTACTCTCAACGATTCACTAGAAGGTATACATAAAACACAGAAGACAAAATACAGAGTTAACAAATGCTAACTTAAACTAAGGAAACTGAAATACAAGAAATGAATACGAAAAATACAAATGAAAACGTGACTACTTACAAGATCTGTACGGCACTCCGGAATAAACAACGACTGAATTAAAATTACAAACTACAACGCTATATAACGGTTAAAGGCTAGAACAATAGACTAACAAGGTTACGTAATATACAAAAGGCGATTACATAAAACAACGCTGACAAACTAAATTTACATTTTGACAGCGCAAAAATGCGAAACTAATAATACAAGAACTGAGCTAACGAGCCGAAACTATTTACTTATTACAAAGACAAAACGGAACGGATTAAAAAATAACTCTCGTGGCAACAAGTACTTTGAATTAATTTACAGATCAACCAAATCAAAATGTGACAGAAATTATCCTGCAATACTACACACTGAACTTTCCACGATAAGCTGTCAAAAGGCGTGGGCTGAAATTAAGATAACTCAGTAACTTGAAGACAATACAAAATAAACAAGGATAAAATGGATTTCAAATTTATTTTATTTTTCACTTTATGGAATGTGTTGGTTTCAGTCTGATACCATTTGGCCAACTGCAGGACCTGCAAAAATAAAATACAGCACAATAGACCAATTTCGATATTTTAAAATTCAGCCTAAAACAATAGACCTCAGCACGAGGCTCCGGGGTATAAATTATAGAGTTTGTAGGATTTATTACCCGGAGCCTCGCAGTGATGTCTATTGTTTTAGGCTGAATATTAAAATATCGAAATTGGTCTATTATAATATTATGTTGAGGTGAATAAGTTTTAGCCATAACCACTCAAGTGGATATCCATAACCAAAGAGTTATTTGCAGGACTATCAAATACAATCAGGATTATGTTTCAGCTATAATAGCCAATGGAAGTGCACAGAAGATACCAGCTGCTCATTTGATTTACATGTATGTCCTATCCAAACAGATGAAAAATACATGTAAACACCTGTAGAATAGGGTATTACATCTGCCATTACACTGATTCTGGTGGTCAAGGAGTGGATCTGAGAAAAAATTCTGGAAAAATAATTGCATGAACTGGTAATTGATAAGTTTCTTGAGTGACCACATTGTAAACATTGTAATTACAGATTTCAACTGCAAATTGGTGAACACATTTTTAGTGGAATTTGGAAGAATAAAAAATGCTTCATCAGGGATAAAAAGCTGTGTCCAGACTTTTCCATCTCACTTACTCAATGGAGAAGGTCGTGTGGCTGGCTTCCAATTAAAAAATAAAAAAGTAAACTAGTCTTTCCCAGGGTAAACAAAATTTGAGAACAGCTTGTCCGAAGGGAAAGTTATAAATAATAATTAAAAGTTTTCTTTCAAGCCCTGTTGATACATTATATTATTTTTTTCCGAAGACTGTTTCAAATGTGAAACAAATGCTAAACCAAACTATCTTACCAAAAAAGTTTAACGCCCTGCTAGCTTTTGAAATCTTGAAGCTGTGAAATTCTATTTCAGATTATTATTATTTGGAATTTCTGACAAAAAATGAGACATTGAAGATTAAAATAGTTAAAATGAGGGAACAATGGATTTATTTTGGGTGCTTTTATTGTTCTTTTATGCTCTAATTGCATGCCCATGTTGCTGGAAGCCCTGATATACCATGCTGCAACAAGACAGGTATTTAACATATCACTAAACCCTTGAATTAATTAAAATGACCCTCAAAGTATTTCTCCAAAGATCTTTCATGACAAGATGGAATAAATTAATGAAAGAAAATAAAATAACATAAGAATCTAATACTAACCAAACATACCAACTTTGGCAACAAATCCAAATAATCTATAATTTCCATTGCTGCTGACTAAGGAGCCATCTATTTGCTTTTCACAAATTTAAACAGTATTTATGTGGGTTGTTCATAGAACAAGACAACTTTTCAGCTGTTTATTACATGTACACTGCCTAAACTTTCAGATAATGATTTCAATCCACTAAACAAAGATCTACTTAAAAAAATATTTGCAAAAAATGCAACAAAAACAAAGTCTGGGGTAGCCTTAGACATACGGGCACTTGCTGACTTGGGAGGGGGGGGGGGCTGTGGTTTCCGAGCCCATGATTAAACAGTGCCCCAAATGTGCGAGTGGAAAACCGGTATGAAAAAGCCCAAAAATTACAATAAAAACTAGACTTTTGCAATTTGCACACTTATTAAAACTCTCACATATTATTCAAAACTTATTGGCTGAAAAAACTTGTAAGTGCTAGTAGGTTGCCATGGTGGCACACAAGAAGCACAAAATGAAAAATCTGTCTGAACACTTGCTTGACACAGATAGTCAGGGTTGTTCTGGTTAGTCTTCTTCCAACTTCTGTTCTCTGAACTGGGAGCATTTTGAATGAAAAATGTCATCAATTTTCTAAACTGGGGGGCCTGCAGCCCCCTTGCCCCGCTTTGGAGAAAATGTAAATCCATGGTTCAAGTCATAAAAATTATGATCACTGACCATATTCTCATCATTTTCCTGGTTCAAAGACAAAACTGGGGCAACTTCCACAACACAGTACTAATCTACAGGTATGGAATTTATGTTTAAAATAAACTGAGTTGAGTTCCAAGGTACATAACCACACTGAAATTAAGATATACCAATAAAATCACCAAATTGACATTGTGTCACGACATTTACGGGTGTACAACCAGTCTTTCCTACGTCTTGTGTTTGACTGCACTGGTACAAAACAGCAGAAGCGGTGAGCACAAGCAGTACAATTATTAAATCAAATTTAAAAGAGAAAAACAATTCGGGAACTGGTGAATTGGGAGGTTTGAAAGTACATGTACAATACTACACTTGCTGTTCAGCTGTCGATCAAAACCTGAATTTTTCGTTGAACATCAGTGTCAGGTTTAGAAGAACTTCACAGTTGGCAGAATAGACGATTCTTTCCTATTCCATACGATAAACTGAAGCCCTGAACTGTTGTAATGTTTTGACAATCACCACATGGCGGAAATGTTTACAGTACGTTTGAGCACTATGTATGTCTCCCGGGTTGTCTTCCGTACTACAGCATCCCTTAATCGACTTGCTCTCCTTCCTCCTGTTCTTCGCCATTTATTTGGCTGTTTCAATTATCAGCACCTTTCTTTCCCTCTTACGTGATGTACTCTTTGACAATCACTTTGCCGGTCGGCCGTTTTCCTGCTCTCTATCGCTACTTCTTTGCTGTTTTATCGGGTCCTTTCTCTCTAAAACTCGTTGATCTTTGCTACTTTCCGTTTGCTTTTCTCGTGATGGAGCTCCACTATTAAAAATCAGCTCCAATTGCAGAAATTCCGCCGGGAATGACCGTGGAAAATGATTAAATCCGACCCGAACGTGAACCTCAGGAAAACAATTTGGACTTGAGCCCGCGATCCAATGAAATGCCAGTCCAACCTGAGCCTGCAATCCAATAGACCAATTTCGATATTTTAATATTCAGCCTAATACAATAGACATCACTGCGAGGCTCCGGGGAATAAATCCCACAAACTCTATAATTTATACCCCGGAGCCTCGTTCTGAGGTCTATTGTTTTTGGCTGAATTTTAAAATATCGAAATTGGTCTATTATGTTACATACTGGTCAGCAGTACACTTCAAAAAAACTAATGACCTCGATAAGTCCTTACTTGAGCCCGCAATATGGTCATGTGATACTGGTCAGCAGATACCGCGATTTGACAGCTGTCAATTGATCATAACATGGATGCCCTATAACAAAGATGTAAGCTGATAAGGCTGACAAGGTGTTGACAAGGCATGGCTGTTTATGGCCGCCATGTTGCGCAACTCTGTCGTCGTCGTGCGTACGTGCCCACGAGCAATACCGCTAGCCTTGATAACCATGAGAAAATCAACTCATGGGTTTCCTTTTCTTTTCCATGAGTATGGGGCTACGCTTGGCGGCCCTTTGGGCCGCCGGAGCTCCGCTATTAGGACTGTACGTTACAACAAACTGAAGATATTTCTCGAAACATTTCGCGCAAATTTACAGAGCACAATATGGAATCACCATATTGGTGCACCAATAAAAAATGGTGTAAACATCTGGAAGTTACGTTGATTATCTGTACATTATCAATAAAGGGCAAAATTACTGAGCGCTGATTGGTTGAGAGAGAGGGCATTTTTTCTTAATCGAGGGCATTTTTAGTAATCAAGAGAGGGCATGATTACCTGTTAATGATTGGCTAATCCGTTAATTGCCGTAGAGCTAAACAGGCTTCCCAGATAAAAATAGACTGCGCGCATGATTTTCCTTCGTATAAATTTTGCCCTTTATTGATAAACAAGTAATCTCATGAGACCTCGTACTATTAAGGATTAATTGCACTTGAGTTTTCAAAATTTTCCAAAACTCTCGTGCAATTAATCCTTAATAGTACTTGGCCTCATGTGATTACCTATACTAAACACTTTAGCTTCCTTCTCAAAACAGTTTCCAGCACTATCCAGGATTTAGATTCTGATGAGTCATTATAACCACTCTTTATCAGTTTATGCTGCAATCATGGTATCAAAAAACTGCCCAATCATTGGTGAACAAGTTGTTATCATTTTCGTGACATAATAGGTTACCATAGAAACAATATGACCTGCTAAAAACACCCTTAATTTTAGCTGTAACTGCTAATAACTCAAAAACGAGCTCGGTGACCTCCATTTTTTATTATCGAATTTTGATAAGCATGAGAAGATGCAACTTTGTGCAAAGTTTAAAAAAAATTCTGTGGAGGGGGTTCAGAGCCACCTTAAATTTTCAAAAAGTTATGGTGGCTCTGCCGTCAAGTGCTTTTTAGTTTTGATTTTCATGGAAGTTGAAATTATTTGACGCCAAAACTGGAGTACGGAAAATATTAAAAGATAATGCCTTGGGAAGGGTGAAGAAAAATGAAATCAAAATTCACTCCAATCTTGGATTAGCTTAATAATGCTTTGAACAATCCGTCCTTTGGCTAAAAATTCGTCTTTGATACGACAATCAAATCAAACAGCAAAAGCAATAAACTCAAGGCAAATAGCACGGACAAGTCAGCTAACCTTGTGTTCAATGAACTCCTTTCTGCTGTAAGCAAAACTCACATTCACCAGCCTCGTGCGTTTCATTAAGGAAGAATCTATTCTCTGACACATTTCCTGGAGAAACCGCTTTATTCTTGCTGTGCTACAGCTCTAAAAAAGAAATGAAGCAATTGGTGTAGCATTTGATTTCTTATTGTGATAAGAAACAACCATACAACTTAAACCGGGTTATATATTATTGAGAAACAACAACTACAGTTCACCCCGGTAATTTTAGTTCTATGGAGACAGAGTGAAGGCATTTGGGGGAGGAGGGGATGTAATACGACACCATATACACAAAGGCTACTGAAGGTATTTCTTGCACTCAATAGCAGACCAAAACAGCGACGATTGCGACGCAACAACTGAACAACTAAAACCCAGAACACGACCAAATTCTCTACCTGGCCAGTTCCTGCATCAGCTGATCTTGTGCTCTGTGCTACAAATACAACAGATAAACAGCCCGTGGAAGCCACAAACACAGAGTTAATCTGGGATGCCTGTGAAAACATACCATGAATACATTTTAAATTGGAGTGCCTAAGAAGTAATGTGGTTTTGTTTTGGGATGTGTGAAACCATTTATTTATTTATTTGTTTTAATTAATGCCATATTATGTCCTGTTTTCTGCAGGAGCGAGATTTTAATGGAGTAGAGACAGTGAACTGGTCATTTGTTCGATCATTAAAAGCTATGTTTATATTTAAGTTGCTGAACCTTTGCAGTGTGCATGGGAGGTATTTACCGGTCTGAATGAGTCATGGTTCTTTTGATTTCTCTCCACTAACAGCTTCAAATAAAAGAACTTAGCTTAACACTCACCAACTGCTCTACCATTGTCTGAGAAAGTTGCTGCTCTGCTGGAATGTCAGGAAGATAAGCCACCTACAAAACATGAACTCCATTTGAAATGACTGACATGATCCTCGCATGTGAAAGGAGTGAACTCTATTTGCTCCAACAGTTGAACCCAGGACTAACACAAACAAATCCAGCTAGTGACAGGGTGGAGTGCCACTCCACCCTTGCCACGCCCCTTGCCACGCCCACTTGCCACGCCCCCTTGCCACGCCCCCCTTTCCACTCCACACTTGCCACTCCACCCTTGCCACTCCACCCTTGCCACGCCCCCATGCCATGCTTCCTTCCCACTCCACCCTTACCACTCCACCCTTCCCACTCCACCCTTCCCACTCCACCCTTTCCACTCCACCCTTGCCACTCCACACTTGCCACTCCACCCTTGCCACGCCCCCATGCCATGCCCCCCTTTCCACTCCACCCTTGCCACTCCACTCTTGCCACTCCACCCTTACCACTCCACCCTTGCCACGCCCCCTTACCACTCCACCCTGGTAATTGAGCCTACATTGAATCATACTTTTGGAGAAAATGACTTCGATCTCGGACTGCAAGCCGATAATTTTCATGGCCAGTGGGCAAACTGTCTCCTTTATATGATCTTTGAAGGTCCACTTCTCAATAGTGCTAAGAGGTTTGCATTTCGATTGTCACAGTTTGGGAATGAAATTTTGAGGCCTTGTATATGGTATAAAATAATTGTTTCGTTGCATTTCAGGCAGTCCAGCCCTGACCGAGTCTTTGTTTTGGCCAATTCCAACATTTTGCTCTTACGTAGCTTACGTGGCCAGCAAACCCTTTCGTAGCTCACAACCATGACAAACCCTTGTACTTTAAACAACTACAAACTTACCACTTGTTCTCTTTTAGGAAGATGTTTGTGCAGCTTCTCGATAAATTTTGAAACATGTGTTCCAACAACCACTACTGCATACACTTGTTTTTCTATTGATAATTAACACATTATTTCTTGTTAGGGCTACAACATGTACCAAGGAACTGAACAAAAGAAATAACAGCCCTTATCGACCCAAACAAACAATATACATATTAGCATTACGCGTAACAACTTCATTCATATGTTATGTTGACCCGTTTGTTATCAGAATGGCGTTATTAACCGATGGTAAATGTATTTCTCAGTGTTGAACTTCTAACTATACTCAAAACTGTGAAAAGAAGCAACTCAGATGAAACACACCTCTCAAAACTCCCTCAACAGAATACAGATCTTTCTTGTATGTAACCTGAAGAAAATTAGGTGACATACATGTAAGGGTAAAAATCATGACACTTGTTTAGCAAGCATATTTCAAAATTCAAGCAAAATGTTCATCATTAAATTGTGATACCACATACAGGTCAATATTTTGTAGTCATCAATTGAGGGATAAGCACTCGCCAACACACACTGTGTTTCAATTGAGTGAACACCTCTGAACAGAGGCTAACACCTAGATGTTCTCAACATGTTTAACTTTACATTTTTCAATTATATCCTTAAAAAGAATTACTAATTGGCCCCATAGACAGATAACCAAAGCAGAATTTAGGAAATCTGAGTCATCCATTCTGTCACACTGCAGGTTGTCTCTTTGCAACACTAACAACGGTTGAGGCTACGTATTTGCGTTATGGCAGCCTATACCAACCTTCCACAGAGAATCTGGTCCATCAAGTAAGGCAGCACTTGTTTCAGCGTATTTTTGAGCCAAGTGTAGACATTCTGTGCTGTGTTCAAAGTCATATTCTGTACACTGTAAATTGAAAAATTGAAATGCGTGATATCAGGTTATCAGTGCAATCCCGAAGCATCTAGTAACAAAATCAAAAACACAGAGCCACTGGAAAATAAACTATACACCAAATATAAGATGGCTTGACACAAATAAGTCTAGAAAAAGCCAAAACTAGTGACTTCAATCATTTCCTTAACAACAAAACTCAGCCACTCGAGATGAAACAACACAATGAGACTAGATGGGGATGCCTGGGAAAAAATATTTGTCTCGCCTTTTTTTTTTCCAATGTGTGAACCCAGCCGATTAGTATGCAGCACAAGCTTTTGGAAGCAAGTTGCTGTTCTGCATACCAAATTAGCTGGGTTGTAGTAAAAAATTAAACTAGTGAGTATATGACGTCATTTTCTCTCTCGATCCAGCTCTCTCAATGCAACTCGACTGAAGTCGAATCTGGTAATGGGCGGACAGTTTAAACAAGAGTTCGTAATTCAAAAAACGGACTTATTTCGAAAATTGAGGCGCAATAATTGGCAAGGTGCATTCTTGCCAAATATAAAATTGGAATCGAAAGAGAACAAGAACCAAATTTTGTCATCGTACCACTCGAAGGTGGCTCATAATGGTTTACACATCCCCGTCTTCTGAATTCTATTGCAGCAACACCAATAATGCTGAAGGGTAGCATTTGACATACATGTGTATAGTATAGAGTCTACCAATGAACAAATTCATGCCCATGTGACGTCAAAATTCGTTGCCATGGCAACATAAAAAGAGGTCAAATATGCCCTATATTTGACCTTTGCAGGTTAATAACTTCAAAATGATTTGGTGAAAGTTTTTGATTTTTACATATTTTTGTTAGGTTGACAAAAGCAACAGTTTTTAAGTTATTAGCCCAAAAATGTTAATGTGGGTTGTCTTTGACCTCTTCTGATGTTGCCATGGCATAAGAGTTTGTCTCCATTTTGACCTGACTTTAAATGTTTCTCATCTGCATAATCAGCCTAGCTGTAATAGAATGCCAAGGATGGGAAATTTTAAACTATGGTTAGCCACTTAAACTTTATCCACAGAATTATTGTTCCAAAAGGAGCTTTGTCAAGGAGCTTTGGTATCTTTGCTATGGAGCAGGATTTAACCGATCATACATTTAATGAATGCCATGTCACTTACTGGTTTAATACTACCAATAAATCAAAATTGGCTCCAACAATATCCCACAAGGCTTTCAGGTATAAAAATGATAATTTTGAAATATCCCTTCTTTCTGTTAATTCCCACAAGAGACTTGACACAAAGAAAACAAAACCTAATAAAGAAGTTTAACCAGAAAGTCTTGGTGCCATGTTTGAATTTTGATGTATCAAACATGCCCTACTGAAGAAAAACTATAACTATAGTATTATTTCTGGCCTATATCATATGATAAAAAATTATTAAAGAAATTTAATTATATTATACTACATCTACACTACTAAGATTCATAACAAAGCCATTCACATCTCCAGCTTCATTCATTTGATAAACTTTCATTCAAATACAGAGTAGAAAATGTTTGTTATTAACTACAATCTTGGACAAAACTGTTGAGACACTTCTGCAAATTACCACCAATTTGGGTACCGACAGCTGCTATTGTCCAACCCCCCCTCCCCCATTTCAATGTTGGCGAATTTTTTGTGTTGCCAGAGTAAGGCCGAGTGAATTGTAAATCACATGAGACAACATTGAGAAGGGGGAGAGGGGGATTAAACATTTTTCACTCACTTGTAAGTCAAGGCATTCTCAAATAAAGCGCAATATTTGTTTGTCTCAACTAGTTTTGTCCAAGAAATGAATAGAGGGGGTAAGTTTCTAAAGAAACTGTGGTGCTGCGTCGCTGGGAAGTATAACAATATAATTTGGTTTTATCAACTGGGTTGATAATGTCAATTGGCCACCGTAAAGAGATTCAAGAGCTGACGTTTCGAAACGACGAAACGTCAGCTCTTGAATCTCTTTGCTTGAAGTGTTTTCTCGCCTCTCTGCTTCGACCAACATCATTTCTCTTGCGAATGAAAATATCCCGGATGTAATTCAATCCAAAAACAAATGGAGTCCCCCCTTGCCTAGCTATGTCCCTAAACATCTAGGTCCATGCCCTAATTCATGTGGCTAAAGATTTTGCTGTCTAAAGTAGGCACAGCATTATCGCTACATCCAACCGCTGCGAGTCTCTTTCCCAGCCCGCCTGAGTTAGATATAGGATAATAGACAACGCAAACATGCAAATCGTAAGACTTTTACCCTCATCAGACTTTATGATGTCTTAAGGCAGACCTACTTTAGACAGCAATTTGAGAAAGCTAGACCGATCATCTCAATTCTCCTAGCCCGCGTGCGACTAAAATTCAAATCTGAACGTTAGATATTCTTGCACCACACACACTGTTGACTGGGGCTTAACTTAGGATCCTAGGGTAGGGTGGGGAGGGGACATTGATAAAAAAAACATAGGAAAAGAAGTTCTTTATCATCTGTTCAAGGCAAAACAAGCAAGTTTCAGACCTTGGAAAGTGAAAATAAAGGGAGAGAGCTGACCTTCTCAAATAAAGCGACGTTTCCTGCACCCACCTTTTTGCAAATCCGGTCAGATATATTTTAGAGTTATTTAACCAGAAGATCGAACCCCAAAACAATAAACAAAAGGCATTGAGCAGTAATAGATCAATCAAAAGAGTCTGATTTCACGAGGCACGTTGTCTTTTCCCGTGCTTACCCGCGGGAAATTGACAACAGATCCTGAGATTTTATAAATGCCCTTTCCTGCTTTTCAAGTCGGAGGGCAATGAATGAACTTTTGTAATAGTCGGTTAACTTTGCACGGTGAACACAATCGAAGCAAAAAAGCAACGGTTAACACACCTTTTTAACGGTTAACGCGAAAGACTTTTGACAACAATAGATGATCATCAGACCTCTTTCATAAATAGGACAGTTCGTGTCAACCGTTTGTTAACCATTAAAATCACCAAAAAACCTCTTGTTAACTGTACAAAATCTCGTTATTTAAAGTTATTTGACGTTCTGGTCGGCAATTTAGGATAATTGGTGCCATTTGAGACAGAAAACTGTGACTTGTTTTGTGTAAACCGTTGTCTGCAATAGTTCGATATTAACCGCCTATAAGTCACACGCTATTCCATTTGTCACGCTGGCAACGTAATCGGGTGACAGCAGTGCAATAAGTGTAACTCGCGCAAAAAGGATGATTTTTATCAATAAAATTTTCGCTCTATTCCTTTTACTTGGTGAATATGTAACGTTCTTTTGGTTTTCTGCACTGAAAGTTTCATCTTGTAAAATGCTGATATGCACATTTTTCCCCTTTACTTGGGACATTTTTTACCAAACACAATCTTGGACAAAACTGTTGAGACTCTTCTACAAATTACCACCAATTTGGGTACTACAGCTGCTATTGTCCAACCCCCCCCCCCCCCCATTTCAATGTTGCCGATATTTTGTGTTGCCAGAGCAAAGCCGAGTGAATTGTAAATCACATGAGACATCATTGAGCAGGGGGAGAGGGGGATTAAACATTTTTCACTCACTTGTAAGTCAAGGCACTCTCAAATAAAGTGCAATATTTGTCTGTCTCAACTAGTTTTGTCCAAGATTGCAGCTATGGAAAAAATGCTCCTACAAAAGTATTGTAAGGGACACGTAATACAAGGTATATAATATTATGTAGCTACTGTGTAAGTGATAAATGCAAGAACGCGAGTAATGAAGTGTATGAACAAATGTAAATTAGTGCAAATACATGTAGTTAATGTGAAAAATGTAAATAATGAATATATGTGCAGAAGACAGATTAGGTTATTATAAAAACAACTCATATTATAGTTTGAAAAATACCCATCTTTTCAGATTTGAGCCTATTTACAACAAGTGAATAGAGGGGGTAAGTGTCTAAAGAAACTGTGGTGCTGCGTCGGTGGGAAGTATAACAATATAATTTGGGTTGATAATGGGTTGATAATGTGAATTGGCCACCGTAAAGAGATTCGAGAGCTGACCTTTCGAGTGTTAGCCCTTCGTCGAAGCGAATCAAGGAATTTTGGGTCGTGTATGGTTTATATACAGAAAGATGGAGCTTCGCTTTTGGTTGGTGCCTGGTAACGTGAAAACAACGGAATAAATTAGTTGAATGAAAAGCATTCGTTGATACCGTGAGGATTAAGAGTGCCGATTTGTTCTAGAGTTTTGCGACTTTCCGTGCTTCCTTGGTGAAAGGAAGACATCAATAAACTTAATTTCAATCGTAACACCAAATTTTCCAACCTTTCTTCAGAAGAGAGGGCGGCGCTAAAAAAGCTTAGTAAGTGCAAAGACATAATTATCAAAGCGGCAGACAAAGGCGGCGCTTTAGTTGTTTGGCGGGCTGACCTCTACCAAAAAGAAGCTTTGCGACAACTTTCTGACACCTCTTTTTATGCTAAAGTCCATAAAGATCTCACCTCCACTAACCAACAAATTGTCAAGAGCACTATTAACGACCTTATAGTCAAACAAAAATGTGCAATTTCTTCGACAAACACGGCTATCCTGCTTCTGTTGTTCAAGCGGGCCATCATCGCGCCCAACAAATTGATCGACAGTCAGCACTACAAACATCACAGAGAGAAAACAACGATAGAATTCCATTCACCCTCACATTTCACCCTCACAACCACGCAGTAAAATCCATCATTCTCAAAAACTTTAAATTACTTCAAAATGACCCTGAATCTTTTCGCAACCTCCATTAATTTCATTCAAAAGCGACAAAACCATAGGTAACTTTTTAGTCAGAAGTGCATTCCAAACAAGTGATCAACCTGGAACTTTTAAATGCGCTTACACACGATGCAAAACATACCCTTTCATTCATAACGTTGACAAAATATTGGGACCCAAGCGATCTATAAAGATCACATTTCAGCTGTACCTCAGCCAATGTCATCTACTGCATAACTTGCACTCTTTGCAAAAAGTTATACATCGGCGAAACAGGGAGACGACTAGGCAACCGATTCCGAGAACACCTTCAGGATGTAGAGAAAGACGACAAAAATGCATCTAAGCCAGTGCAAGACACTTCAATCTCCCAAATCATTCTAAGCAACATATGGCAGTCTGCGGCCTTTCCCTTCACCAAGGAAGCACGGAAACCAGCAAAACTCTAGAACAAAAATTTATTTTTCAAATCGGCACTCTTAATCCTCCAGTATCAACGAACGCTTTTCATTCAACTAATTTATTCTGTTGTCTTCACGTTACCAGGCACCAACCAAAAGCGAAGCCCCATCTTTCTGTATATAAACCACACACGACCCACAATTCCTTGATTCGCTCAGACGAAGGGCTAACGCTCAAAACGTCAGCTCTCAAATCTCTTTACGGTGGCCAATTCACATTATTATCCACATACTCGGTCAAATTGATCGTCAAAACACACACTGTGCGGGCTGCAACGGCCCTGAAGCTGATTGGTTCACGCGATGAATTTAAACCAATCAGATTACGTTCAGACCGTTTGCAGCGGGAAAATCATCAAGGTGCGTACGAGCGAACAGCAAACTTTGAAGTTCAGTTTCACACAAAACGCATTTTCAGAGAGAAAAATCGGCCTACTTGTTATAAATGGGAAGAATACAGACAAAAAATTTGGACTTATTCTTGAAGATAGGCTAGAATCAAGAGTACGATCCATAAGAAACAAAGAAAGCAAGTTCTTGTCGTCTTTACAAGAAGCGAAACGTCGTTCACTTGATTGAAGTACTGCGGGAATTTTACACTGATGATCAACTGGAAATTGTAAGTTCGTTAAATATTGATTATCTATGAGTTCTTAACTCATTGGCGATTATTTTCAGAGACTAACATGACTTTTATCGGGAATATTGCTTATTGGCACCCTTGTAGTGTCATTTGCGACCCTCGTGCTTCGCGCTCGGGCTGCAAATGACACTACACGGGTGCCAATAAACAATAATTCCTCAAAAGGTCATGTTAATACCCTATTATCAACCCAGTTGATAAAATCAAATTATATTTATAATAAGGCCTAGTGGCATTAGTGTGTGGAGGTCACACATATATTCACTCAAAGACTTAATGAGTAATTATAATTTTTCTCAAACACTCACCTCTTTGTAGGCTCTTTTGATGACATCATACTGGAAAGCTTGTGGCATTTCACTTGATCTGAACTTTGATCTGTACACCAAGGGCATCGGTAAATGGTCAGCAGCTACACCCCATTCACCAGAACCATGTGGAAACAGACATTTTTCATTGCATGCTTATTCACATTCTCTTAGTATGTTTCTGAAGAGTGGTGCTGTGTTTTCAGAGTAACACACAAATCAGGGACCCTATAAACTTCTGTAATGCTTAGTACTTCATGAGTATGGATTTTGGGGACTTGAATATTAGAAAATTAATTTCATTACAGAGTATAAAAGTTACTACAAAATACCTCCAGATTATAAACTCAAAATTTAGAGTAGCACCTATTCATTTTGATGGAGGGTAGATCCTAAAGTGCTTACAGATCTTGGCTGCCATTTTGTCACCCATGCAGTCCAATGGTTGTCATGATAACCTCCAGTCGTGTTATTTGCAATCTTTCCAAAGTTATAGAACCAAGCAACAAACTAGTCCTGTAATCGGATTGGCTGCAATTAATGACCAGTGTGACATGATATTACCTGTCAAGTGAATGATCCAAGAATCCATCACATGACTGTGCTACAACTGTTGACGACAGTGGTCTAATGACTCCAGCTGCCTACAAAACAAACCAGCATGGAGTGTGAGGTGACAAAGGTGTTAGCACTTTACAAGCTTTCACATGCACTGCCTTCTGAGAAAACAATAGAACAAACAACAGGAACTGCCTCTAGCTCCCAAAACAATTAGTAATTATCACACTAGAGGATCAAGAGAAGCTACACTACTGGTTATCAACTGTTACTAACCCCATGTTTCTTAGCAGCTAAAGTTACACTCCGTAAAGTTTGTTCATCTACAAATGGCCGAACTGCATCGTGAAGAATTACCTATAGTGAGACAAAAACAACTGGTCACAACATCCACACATTCAAAAGATGTATCAGATAAAAGCTCAAAGAGCATGGAAGTAAGTTTAATAGAACTGTAATTTTCCCAAGAATTTTGTCAGCCAAAGACAAATTTGCTGAAATCTGCAGTCCAAGAGATTACAACCTTCTACTTTTGGCTGTAAATCACACTACAA
Organism: Blastomussa wellsi; assembly: GCA_947652115.1. Lineage (NCBI taxonomy): Eukaryota > Metazoa > Cnidaria > Anthozoa > Scleractinia > Plerogyridae > Blastomussa > Blastomussa wellsi. The sequence goes on along the minus strand of OX393566.1, from coordinate 13,664,708 downwards.
ACTTGAATGACTAACATGACTTTTTGTAATTCTTTAATTATACAGAGTGAAATTAACCAGTGATGTCACTGGAGAAATTCTGGTTCTCTACTGCGGCTGGGTTTTGCTCGCGTAAACCAGTACTTTTATGTAACTGGCATGACTGGTGTAGCTCCCAGCCTTACCAAAATGTTTCAATTCCATGTACTCTGATTAAAGGGCCCTAGTCAGCCGCCACCATTTTCAATGCCATTGAAATTATGGAAAGTGTATGGCGAACCAAAATCTTATTGCATTGTGGAAGTTATGTCAATGGAAGTGTTTAGTTACTTTTAGCAAGTTTCTCAGTGATCTCTTTCGTTTCGACAGACTCCATGTAAAATAATATACCAGTAATTCTGAAACTCTCCCATGTAAACAAAAACAAAGGAGTAGCTGACTTGGCCCCTTTAACGGCACTCCATCACAGATGACATACCTTGAAATATCTTATAATGACTAACTCTTAGAAGGTTTCTTTTGATTTAAAGGGAATTTTGGACATTACCAAAGATGACTTCATTTATAGTGTCTATGCACCATTCATTTATATTGTCTATGCGCCATAGAATTCATTACCATTTACACTTACTACTGTAGGTGAACTTCTCCCATCTGCAGTTAGTGCTAGAATGCCCTTCCATATTGACCTGTGTCTAAGATTCCAACAAATGCACTGAAATTATGAATTAGAAAGTTGTATAGAAGCCTAAATTATGAACTTACTGCATTTAGTAGAAACTCAGCTGTGTTCTATTGGAAATCTGTGAATCTGATTGATCTGTTTTCCACTCACTGGTGACAGAAAACAATAGTGTGCGTGTTGCTGTTTGAATGCATGATTTTTCGTTATCTTTGGCTAAAAGTACACAATGTTATCTTTTGGAATGCAATAGAGACTACCAAAGTGATGATGTCACAAAAACTAAATTTATGAAATTATGGGATTTACTGAGATATTCTGAAAGTACATGATGAAGAATGCCTACATGCCAAAAATCAGTATCTTATTTAAGTTTGGGGGTGAGATATTGGCCTTTTCATGCTTCAGCACCTCCATACAAATCCTTGTAATTGTGTCTTTGTTTTGACTTAGGGAAGTGTTGGTTGACAAGTGAAAGAAAACATTTGCGGACTTTCGTTTCTACATTTTTGCTGTGTGGTGGATTGAACCATGTGATGTTTCTTTGTCAGTTTCTTCGGTTTGCTCGTGGGGCATCAGGGGTTGTTTCTTTGTAGGACAGTTTTTAATTGTAACTGCTTTTGTTAAATGCGACCTGGTACGTGCTTTTGGCTTTGTCAAAACATTCCTTGTCAGACAATATTTCCGACAGATGCTTGTTGATTGATTCAGGAATATTTCTGAGAATAGAAGGTGGATGGTTAGATTGCTTGTGTACATACAGTGGTGTGTTCCCCTCTTTTGTGTATGGAAAGTGATTTCCACTTGTTAGGTCAAGGATGACATCTAAGAAATTGACTCTAGTTAAGTTGGCCTCTACTGTAATCTTTAGATGGTTGCTGCGAAAAATTTTGCAGAGATCCTTTTTGATCCTTTGATTTCCTGCGGCATATTATTGAATGCTGACAACCCGTCGTCGTGGTACAGACCAATGTTTCCCCTGTACTTTTCGTTGAGGCGGGATAAGAGATAGCACACAACCAGCTCGCAAGTTTCAGCACCATCGCACGATCCCATGGTGACATCAAATGGCTTGTTAGAGGCTTTTTTCTCCCATGGTGTGTAATCACTGACCAGCAGAGTTCTCTTTGCTTGTATAATTATGTCTTGTTCTGTTAAATAACGTGTTTGCTGAATTGAATTTTACTTAAAAAACCGTTTTAATTCCCATCATCCAATAGCATCTCGACAAGTCATGTCAGAAAGTGTTGTTCCGTTTTTAAATGTGTTTATCAAAGATTGTAACCATTATTATTGGCAGTTGCCTGATGATTGCTTCGCAACAAGCATGAAACTCGGACTGGCAAATCAATGTGTTTGAATTAGTCAGACTCCACAAATCTATATATATAATAATTATATATATATAATGATCAATGGTAGCAAGATTTCAATTCATCGTTTTATTGCCACAACGCTGTTTCGTATGGTCAAAGAATGACCACACTCGTCAGGCAATATCAACGAATGACCGTTGAATTGCAACTGGAAGTTAAAAGCTTAAAAAATAAGGTTGCTATGAGATATAAAAACAGTTGCTATGAGATGAAAAAACAGATGCTATATAACATTTAAAAACGTGCAATCACAAAACATTCTTATTTTTCTGACATCTATATTTCAATCACATTCAGTGATCCTCCTCAACTCTAACTGGTACACTTAGATGCATGACTGCAGACACCAGTGCCTTTTTGGTATATACATTGTACATCACTTATCCTGGACTCCTTGCCCCTTACACTCCATTTGGACAAGTCATGTAAGTATTACGTTCATGCACACACTGCATCAATTAAAAACAAGCTTGAACAACTGGAAAACAAGATCTTCCCTGCTACTATTTTGCCAACCATGCAAAAGCAACCTAAAACAAATTCACCCTGATGGGTGAATTTGTTGTTATCATGTACTTGTACAGCTTTCACACTGGCAGATGTTATACCCTCATTACACCAAAGAAGCAAGCCAGAGCCTATGCCAAAGGTGGCCAAAGCTCCTTTGGGTCATTCCTTGCCCTTGAACTGTCTAAAACCTTCCTTAGGAACCTTGCTGTGCCTAACAAGGCTGTTTTCTTTAAAACGACCATCCTGGTGGTTATTTCTACACTTCTCAAGCCATGTATCCAACCTTCTACTTACTACTCAAGCCATGTATCCAACCTTCTACTTACTACTCAAGCCATGTATCCAACCTTCTACTTACTACTCAAGCCATGTATCCAACCTTCTACTTACTGCTCAAGCCATGTATCCAACCGTCTACTTATTACTCAAGCCATGTATCCAACCTTCTACTTACTACTCAAGCCATGTATCCAACCTTCTACTTACTGCTCAAGCCATGTATCCAACCTTCTACTTACTACTCAAGCCATGTATCCAACATTCTACTTACTACTCAAGCCATGTATCCAACCTTCTACTTACTGCTCAAGCCATGTATCCAACCTTCTACTTACTACTCAAGCCATGTATCCAACCTTCTACTTACTGCTCAAGCCATGTATCCAACATTCTACTTACTACTCAAGCCATGTATCCAACATTCTACTTACTACTCAAGCCATGTATCCAACCTTCTACTTACTACTCAAGCCATGTATCCAACCTTCTACTTACTGCTCAAGCCATGTATCCAACCTTCTACTTACTGCTCAAGCCATGTATCCAACCTTCTACTTACTATTCAAGCCATGTATCCAACATTCTACTTACTACTCAAGCCATGTATCCAACATTCTACTTACTACTCAAGCCATGTATCCAACATTCTACTTACTACTCAAGCCATGTATCCAACCTTCTACTTACTGCTCAAGCCATGTATCCAACATTCTACTTACTATTCAAGCCATGTATCCAACCGTCTACTTATTACTCAAGCCATGTATCCAACCTTCTACTTACTACTCAAGCCATGTATCCAACCTTCTACTGACTACTCCAAGTGCACCAACAACCAAGTACCACTTCTAGATGTTTGATTCTCAACCTTTTCAGCTTCCTTCTTATGTATAGAGGGGGTAAGTTTCTAAAGAAACTCTGCTGCTGCGTCAGTGGGAAGTATAACAATATAATCTGGTTTTATCAACTGGGTTGATAATGTAAATTGGCCACCGTCAAGAGATTCAAGAGCTGACGTTTCGAGCGTTAGTCCTTCGTCGGAGCGAATCGCTCAATAACAACGGGCACTACAATGACTTTTCGCATGTGCCAGACTTTTGCAATTTCTTCTTTCAATAGTTTGTATTTCTCTAATTTTTCAAGTTCCTTATCTTTCACCCTGTCATCAACTGGGATGGCAACATCAATTATGACAACCTCTCTCTCCTTATCAATAAAGACAATGTCAGGTCTTCTTGCCTCGACTTTCTGATCACACTGAACTCTGAAATCCCACAGTATTTAATTATTATTAATAATATCATTATTAGCAGCAACAACTAGCTTGGTGATAGAGTGAAAACGATGAAAACGTTTTCAAACCAGACTTCAAACTGACCTTGTAGATCCTCCACAAATTAGTCTGACTTTGTGGTGACAGAATTCACTCAAAATCTGTAGATCAGTGAAATACTGTAAGGAAATAATTGAATTCACTGATCTAATTCAGACTGATTTATCAAGTCTCTACGAACTATGTGAACGAATCCTTCACTGACCCTTACAATTTTTATGCTGAACTCACAGAAATGTCACATAATCGTATATATTAACTTGCCAGTAATTTGGAAATTAATACTTGGTCTTTCCTGGATATTTTCTGGAATTGCCCAATAAAATGTTTGCATCAATTTCAGCTAATCACCCAAGTTTTAGGTTAGTGTAGGTTTTCCTAATGAAATTCGTCTCTAATTAAAGAAGCCCAAAACATTGTTGCCACCATTTTGAAACAGTTCTCAGCAGCCACGCCACATTTTCATGACATCATTCCATCCAAGGGATTTTGTCCCTGCCTTCTGGTAAACCTTTAAACTACAACTCTAGGTTATGGCTGCCCTTGAATCATATTATTTTTAGCCAAACTTGTTTCAAACCATGAAAATGACGGCAGCAAAGATAGTGAAGGGAATAATTTGGTAAGCTTGTGAGTGTCACCAAGCCTGTCTGAAGGAATGACGAAACATAAACATGGCCTGGCTGCCAAGTAGATTTTTAAAATGGCACCGCCAAATGTCAAATTTTGGGCTTGTTTCGAGGTAAATTTCTTTAGGATAGCACACACTTTAGGCTGAAACTTTGGTGAAAGGAAAAACCCAGTGTTTACATGTTTAGGTGGAGCCCAAAAAATAAGCTTTTTTGAGCGACCTCCTTTAACAAGGTGGCCAAATTAACAGGGATTTCTTATTACAAAATATATGGGCATTTCTCCAGGACCGAAAAAATTGACCATAATAACGAGATGACCATATCAATGAGGTGACCGTAAGATGGGGTTACATTGTACATGCACTCATGACCAAGGCCAATATTATCCCATACAGCTTGGTTAATAAGATGTTTATTATACAGGGTGAGAGGAAGTTAAAAATCCTGGCTTGCTACTTGGGAAAGCTATAATAACATCTCATTAGCCCAAATCTCTGAGGAGCTAGCCTGAAAATATCATCATAATTGTAATTGATTTTACCTTATGAAAAGATTCGTATTCTCATGAACTGTCTGCTTAACACAAATGCCTGAAGCTTGTCGTCAGAAAAAAAAAAACAACCACCAACATTGAGCACTCCACTCAAGTCCACTTCATGCTTGCCCAACGGGTACCTTGCGGTAAGAAGGTACTGCTAGCCCGACCAATCATTTCACTAGTCCCAGGCGATTGGACAGCCTTTTTGTCACAGCAAACAAATACAAGAAATCTTGCATTTGCTTAATATAGCCTGTTTGTACTCGCTAATATTTTTGCCAAAGTTAATTTGCTTGTTCCAGGTTAAGTTTCCTTTTCTTCCTTTTTGGCTCTTCCATTATTTCAGAATTTTTGAGCAAAAGCAAATAATAGAACTGATGGTAATATACTCGGTAGCTCATTTCTATTAATTTTAACAAATAAAGAAGCCTAAGCCACGTATTATACTGTCATACTACATGACAGGCATTTGAGAACATGAGTGAAATGTAGATAACACGAGCCGCAGGCGAGCGTTTTGTACATTTCTCGAGTGTTCTGAAATGTCCAGAGTGTTTTATGACAGTATAATATATGGCTTAGGCTTCTTCATTTGCTTAATGATATAGATTTTATACACCGCGAGTAAAAATAACAAAACAAACACGATCGATAAACTAAAGCAATTCAATTTCGCTTCTTCTACTTTCCTCTCGAACTTAGAAGCTTCTTCAACAATCTCTGCAGCTCGACTCAGAATTTCATCCCAGAATTTCTTTATAGAAAATGTTCGCCACCATCCCTTGCGAATTTTCACTAGAGTAAAGCTGACGAAAAACAATAAAACACGCTTTTTCTATGTTTTATACTCTGATTTATAAAACATGGGTTTTGACCAATCAGAGCGCGCGCAGAGTCCTATCTATATTATAAAAACAAATGTAACTGATACCAGTCTAGATGGGATAATCTATACCACAGCCAATATCAACTTTAACCAATCAAATTTGTGAATTTGGTAGTTCCCAGTCCTAGTGGGACATGGCCATACGTAATAATAAAAGAACATAAATTACCTGCTTTGCAACCTCCAAGTAGTTTTCACTGATGGGGACAACAATTTCTTTAATCCATGAAACACTGTATAAATACAAAGATTTACATCATCAACGCCTCTGTTCACTACATATACATAACTTATTACGTACATATTAAAGAGTGTAGTGCTAAAATTAGTGCTTACTAACCAGCACAAGGGCTGTACTAGCAAATGTTGGCCTGCAGTTGTGGAAAGGTCTGAGGTGGACCAGGTAAGTAAGTAGTTTATTATTTGGACAAGGCAAAATATAAATGGCTTATGACTGTCTCCATGGAAACGGTCTCTAATGCAAACAAAATCCCTATAAGACTTATTATCCAATCATGTTTCCCTTACTTGACTAACTACCGTATTAGTCTTTGAGCTGTGCCTTAAAGCATTGTGCATGGCCAGGAGAACCAAGACAAAACCAAATGCATGTAATGTGCGTAACTAAAAACTCAGAATGGTCACACTCCCTTCTTAGCAATATTGTCTGAATGTCAGCATTACACTCCTTCCCACTGATACACATTTTATGGAGATTTTTAATATTTTGAGGTCAGTTGTGAGCTAAATCGTTTCCAAACTATTTGAAACCAAATTGGAAACATGAAAGATGGCCTTTCTTTCCACTGGCATGGCAATTTGTCGCATTTCTACTTGGGCATGAGCAAAAGTCAAACTTCAGACAATGAAGTTCCCCACCACTTTAGACCTTAGTTTGTTTGTTTATTTGTGTCACTTTTCCTATTTCTTATTTTCTTATATTTTTGCTGCAGTTTTGGGCCTTCTAATGTTCAAGCATCATCCAAAAGGAAAATTCTTGCCATGGTGTAGCTAAGGTGGTTCAGGGAAATGTTCCTCTGAGGCTTTTGTTTGTTTGGTTTTGCTTTTTTTCATTTTCCTTTTTCTCCTTTCTTACATTTTTGCTACAATTTTTAATTGTTGGCCTTTTACTGGGCTTGCCTTCAGTTCAAGAATTCCCCAGAAAGCATATGCATCATCCAAATGGGAAATTCTTACCACGAAGAAGCCAAATATGATAGAGGGAAATCTTCTTTGTCTCACTCAAATTTATAGGCATTTCCATGCATATTTCAGGTTCAATTAACCCAATTGCTTTATAAGAGTATCAATGGAAAGATCTTTTTCTCCCACAGATCTAGAGTACAAGTGGTGCCTTTTTGGTCAAAGGTGATGGTGTCAAAAGTGGAACAAAGGTTAACGCTCGCCACATACAGTTATGGGTGACTCATGTGCCAATGGGTTAGGAAATAACTTTGATCCAGCAAGGGGCATCAGACTGAAAGTAACAGCAGTGTTACAGGAGTGGGAAGATAAAATGTGTATCATGAACATGCCAACCACCACACAGAACCTTACCTTTCAAATGCTCCTAAGGTGTAACTGATCAATGGTCTTTCCATGATTTGACAGAACTATTATAAAATAGAAAAGCTTGATCATGGCTTGAGAGGAAATAACACAGTAGGTTCAGCACAGGCATTTGACATACTCAGTTTCAATGAACAGGAGCTACCAGTAAAATACAATTATACCATTTAGAAATTAACCCATTGATGCCCAGAGATTTTTGGTATAAAAGCACTTTTTTGGACATTTGTGACATTTTTTGGTCAGTTGTGAGCTACATGTAAATCTGTACCCACATACTCAAAACTTCCTTTGCAACATGAAAATATGAATGTCTTTCCACAAGCGTGACATTTTTTCTTGGGCATGTGCAAAAGGCAAAATTTGGATGAAACAGTGACCTTCTTTTTTTTCTTTGAGCTTTTTGTTTTTTGCATTTTTTCGCTTTTCCTTTTTCTCCTTTTCTTATCGTTCTGCTGCAATTGTTGTCCTTCTACTGAGCTTGCCTTCAGTCCAAAACGTCCTGAGAAAGCGAAAGATCCAAACGGGACATTCTTGCCATGGAGTAGCCAAGGGTAGTTGAGGCAATTTTTCCTCCTAATTTTTCACTTAATTTCTAAGCATTTCCGTGTGTATTTCATGCTCAATTAACTCTGTCACTCTGATTTGGGTATCATTGGAAATATATTTTCCTCCTGTAGAGATTGAGTATAAGTGATGCCCTTTTTCGTCAGAAGCGGGAGCCAATGAGCAATTTTTAATGAGAGTCGTACTATTACTTTGGCCAATCACAAAGGACAGAGACAATTCAGTGATCCAATCAAAATTCAAAAGAAATTACACGTAGCTGGTTTTGCTTCTGATTGGTTTAAAAATTGGTGCAAGATTTCTAAACCAATCACTGAGTGTAGTAATACAAAATCAAAGCAATTTGACACTCAACTGAAAACTGCTCTAAATTATTGCTTTATGAAATAGGTACAATTTATAGTGTAATTTCTTTATTGAGTGCAGTGCCACTCGTTAAATCTTTAGTATTTTGTTTGAGGGTGGCGCTCTTCAAAAAATCACATTTGTAAATTATTAAAAGTCACTTTAAACAGATTGGTTGGACTGGCTGGACCAAAATTTAACTGTTCCATTTTCAGAACTGGTTAGTTACCTTGTGATTCAGTTCAGCAGGTTCTCACGACACAGGACACTGGTCGCAGAAAGGAATACAAGTTGCATGGAAAATACTCCAATTACACAAAAAAAAACGGAAGTTAAATGCAAGCGAGGCAGCCGTCAAGCTACATGTATCAACATGGCGGACTCAAACTCAGAGAAATTAGGGACAAAATTGAATATAATCTATTAATTTGTAAGTTCAAAACTAAGACACCGGAGAAAACGATGAAGAAGTTGAAACACAAGTGTTGTGCAGCTGCCAAGTGTACAAATATAAGCGATAACCTACCTGAATTATCATTCCACGAGTTTCCTTCGGATAAACAGAGAAGGAGGACTTAGGAGATCCGTATGGAAAGGGAAGATGCCTATTTTGCAAAGGCAGTGAGAATAAATTTTGTTGTCCTAACACTTCTTATCGGCTGATTTTATACTGAGTCGAACGGGACACAGGCACTCACTAAAACCAGAAGCTGTACCTTTGGTATTCCAATGGACAAGAAGAAGATGAAGTAATTATTATCAATGCTTAGAACTAAAAGGCTGAAGTCCAGATGCAAACCATCTGAAGTTGCCAAAGCAAAAGTGAATACTGATGAGATTTAAGAGGAAGCAGTTGTGGCTGGAAAAAGACCCTGATGGCCACAAACAATTGATGACTGGATCAAAGAAATGAAGAAGGAAAACAAGAAACTACGTAAGGAATTGAAAGAAAGCAAGCACAAGGAACAAATTTACAAATTTTCTTTACTATTAATGCCTGAGATTTTTTTTTGTGTCATAATTTCCAAAGCAAAAGTGAATACTGATGAGATTTAACAGGAAGCAGTTGTGGATGGAAAAAGACCCTGATGGCCACCAACAATTGATGACTGGATCGAAGAAATGAAGAAGGAAAACAAGAAACTACGTAAGGAATTGAAAGAAAGCAAGTGCAAGGAACAAATTTACAAATTTTCTTTACTATTAATGCCTGAGATTTTTTTTTGTGTCATAATTTCCAAAGTAACTGTACACAAAAAATATGATGAGTCATCAGTGATGACTAAATATTTGGTAATTTAAAAATTAACTGAACATGTGCTTGAGTGTCAGTAAGGACACTACTAAATGACAAAAAAATCCCAGTCACAAAATGGCTACATGTTCTATTTCTGACCCTGGGTGTAACTGTTGCTGTCATGAACATATTGTCCAATGTACATATTAAAAATAACATAGAAGTTGAATTTGGAATTTCCTTACAGAAGAGCTCCTTTCTTCGCACATGTCTTCTTCTAAACAATTGCTGAATTCAGTCTGTATTACCAGAGAAAAGTAAAAAGGAGTCTGCATTCTTACTACATGCTGGGGATAAAAACTTTCTCATGCATGCTTTTGTCTGGCTTTACTTAAAATCACATCTAGTAAACCCCTTTTCAGGCCCAGCAAAGTGCTCTGAGATATATGTGATCTTCTGATGTGTCATTTGAGACTCAGATGTCATGAACAAATGGAAGAACTCTGGGTTCTTTAGAACTTGCAAATTTGACAAAAGCATCATCCAATTTTTTTTCATATTCTTTCCGCAATTCTTTTGGTGTTCTAATGTGTCATTTGTCATGAAGTTGGGGAGAAGACTGAAGTCCGTAGTCAGTGAAGGCTGAATCTACGGGTGGCCCACAACTGTCACAACAAAAACAAATTGCTCACATCAAAAACAAAATTGTTCACATCAAAAACAAATTGCTCTTGTCCCTTGTTCGCAAAGAAACAAGGGGGTATGTTGTTTTTCTAAATGTAGTTATTATTATTAAAGAAAGGTAATGAATGTAGAATCAAATTACATCACTCGTCTATATGATCAGGATTTGTATTTAAAGGTGGTGGTGTGGGGGGTTGCAATTTAATAATCTCGAAAACAATTTGAGCGAAAATGGCAACAGTTTACATGTATTCAAACGATAGCCAAACATTATTAACGGATAAATGTCAATTGCAACAAAAGATCTGTAATTGGAAATTGAGCATGATATACATGTAACATATTAGTAGACAGTCCTCCAAGTAGTAATTTATGTGTTAAGCCCTTACATGTACTCGATTCTGACTGGCTGATACCATGGGTGCCAGAGGTTTTTTTTTGTAGCAAAGGTGCTATCATTGAGAGGCGAAGCCGTGATCTTTTCATGCAAAAAACCTCTGATCACAGCGGCTACGAACCTCACTTCCATGCTATTTCGATATAAGATAGCATGTAAAACCGGTTTTGTGAGGGTCTGTTTCCTTTTGTCATTTGACAGGTCTTTGCACCTGGCGTAGCGATGCGTAATAAAATCTGTGGAGCTAGTTGACGAGGATTGATCTCGTGTTTGAGAGTTCACGTACTCCATTTTGTACTGAAACGTTGAAGGGAAGAAGAAGTGAACAATTTTGAAAGTCCCTTCGAGAGTCCGTGTGATTTTCGAAAAGAAATTCAACAAAAAAAATCCACGGAAAGGATTAAAAGGTGTCAAAGAATTCACCGACAACATCCCACAGTGAAGGCTCTTGTGTGCTTTCAGGAATAATTGCTTTTGAAAGTAAAGGTATTATATGTATACGGTTTTGATATGCGAATTAATCAAGGTACCTTTGTAATGAAGGGATGTATAACTACAGTCAAACCTCGCTTATCCCGACCTCGATTTTCCGGACTTTTCGATTATCCGGACTTTTTCTCCGGTCCCGATTTTTTCATGAATATTTATTAGCTGTAATTTTAAGTCACCAAAAACCCAAAAATCCTTTCAAAACACTGTTAAATCAGCGTATTATCCTTCGCGCTTTTCATAATTCGCAAGTGCGACGAGACAAAGAAATATTCCGATGCATTCAGCTGATATCTGATTGGCTCTATTGTTTTGTTGCCAAGGGAATTTCATGCTTGATTAGTTCCCTCCGCGTGGGTTGAAACGCGAAACGCACGAGCGATCGTAAACTCAAATTGTAAACATGTCTACAAAGCGAAAGCGAGCCGTTCTATCGATAAAAGATAAGCAGATAATTATTTCACGTTTGGATCGAGGAGAGAAAGGAACAAATTTAGCCCAAGAATTTGGCATCAGCAAGCAGCAGATCTCTGACATACGAAAGAACAAAGACAAGATCCTAAAGTTTACTGACAGCGTCGAGACGAGCGAAGGATTAAAACGAAAGTCCCTGAATCTGGCTGATGATGAGCATTTTTTTAGAAGCGATGTATAGATTCTTATTTATAAACACTGAAAGTGATCGACCTTTGTACATGTATTTGCAGTCATTGAAGCAAACGTTTAGAATTAAAAATGTGTGATCTTTATTTCTTTTGTTTACATTGTCTCATTCATATTTTCGATTATCCGGACTCTCGATTATCCGGACTATTTACCCTAGTCCCACCGAGTCCGGATAATCGAGGTTCGACTGTACTATGATGGCAGTCTCAAGATAGCTGAAATGTTCGTGTTGAACTGTGCAAATGTTTAATCGGTGCAAATTAAATTAACTTTTGACAGCAATTGAAATCTCAAAGACTTCACGTATTCAGTTCGCAGACCACAAACACTGATCTTTTGCTGAATAAAATGAAGCGGGGCTTCTACATGAGCATGCCTCAGGTTAAGTGCCTCACAAAATCCAATATCCAATGTGATACATGCATTGTAGACCGTAGGTAGGAAAAAAAGGAAAACTCACCATTACAGAATTACAAACTCCTTAACGAGCTCCTTAACGAGCACCAGGGCCCTTGTATTGTGCATTGCATTCTGTAATGGTCAGTTTTCCTTTTTTCCTACCTCTGACTTGTGACCTGTGACTTGCAAAAGAAACCTGCCGCAACTCAAAAGGCTTGCGTGTTTGTCTTTGTTTACAGTTTACTCGAGTCAGAAAACCAGTAAAGGCGGCTCGTGCAGTTTCAGCTTTTTGAAAAACTCACTCGAGTCGTGCAAATTAATTCCAAACTGAACTCGAAACCGTATGATTAAGCTTACCTATATATACTTTATATTGAACAACATGAAGCGGGGAGGCCCATACGGTACGGTAGCTTAACATCTGTCAAATCTGTAATAAATCCAGCAGTTTTCAAAGACTGTAGCTTTTTTACCTGTTTAGGAAGTTGAATGTTCATTCTGACGCCTGATCCTCCCGCTGGCAAAACAGCCACAACATCAAAACATAATTCAGTGTCGTCCTCCACCGACGCCATCTTCTTTTTCTAACGGTCAAACCTCACAGGGCAGCCAAAATTCCCGTGGACGGGGCGGTGGGAACTCGCATATGAAAGAGGCGGGGACCGAGGATTATGTGACACGTCCGTCTGCAACGCAGGCTAAGATTTTACCGATAGTAGTAGTAGTAAACTTTATTTCAACTCGGATTGAAGAGTAGCGCGTAAGCGCTAATATCTCCGAGAAATAAATACAGCAAAGATATATGTACAATAAACAATGTATACATGCTTGTAAAATTATATGTTGAACACAATCAAGTAAACACAATCAAGTAAGAAAAAAGCCAGGCGTCCTATTGCAGATTCTCTCGACATTCTGAATTTGGGACTGGAACCAAGGAAGTAAAAGAAGCTAGAGGATTGGAAACAAGCTAAAACCATTGGAAATATCCCATTCTCGTCCCCAGAGCCGCTTGTCCCTCTTAGCTGGCTGGGCCTGTGCACGAGAAACAAGTGGCACGTCGGAGCGAAGGGCTAACGCTCGAAACGTCAGCTCTTGAATCTCTTTACGGTGGCCAATTGACATTATCAACCCAGTTGATACAACCAAATTATATTGTTATACTTCCCACCGACGCAGCACCACAGTTTCTTTAGAAACTTACCCCCCCCCCCGATATTCTAAACCGACGTTCCATCTCATTGCAAACTCCCAAACAAAACGACCCGTAATGGCGGACTCAAAAACTTCATGTACGCAGTTACCGAAGTGTAACGTATCAACGAACAGGCCATTTTACAGTTCTGCGCTTAGTTAACAAGCCTTTGAGTGGAAATGAGGCTGAAGGTGACCTTGCTTAGATACAAACCCTCTTGCTTTTGATATGTTAATCGCTTTGTTGTTATGCTGGTCTTTATCATGACAAGGTCACCCTGAGCCTCGCTTTCATACAGAGGCCTGGTTACATTTCACAGAACTTTAATATTCCCGATCGCCAGGGATGGTCGGCGACAAATCGGGAAAATCGGGAGTGTTTCTATTTTCCCGACGCGTCCCAGATTCTGCGATGGTCGGCGATCATTCTCGACATATGAAAACTGAAATATCCACTGTCGGGGGTGGGGGACATTTCCATTCTCGTCCCCAGAGCCGCTTGTCCCTCTTTGTCGGCTGGGCCTGTGCACGAGGAACAAGTGCATTCTCGTCCCCATAGCCCTTTTCGTTTCTCTTAGCCGGCAGGGCCTTATCGCCGGCCGCCATATCGCAACACTCGACACGTAGAAACATCAATGCTGGTGGTGATTTGAAAAATAAATTTTTGTTCAGAGTTTTACGGCTTTCCGTGTTTCCTTGGTGAAGGGAAAGGCCGCAGACTGCCATATGTTGCTTAGAATGATTTGGGAGATTGAAGTGTCTCGCGACCGGTTTCGATGCATTTTTGTCGTCTTTCTCTACGTCACGAAGGTGTTCTCGGAATCGGTCGCCAAGTCGTCTCCCTGTTTCGCCGATGTATAACTTTTTGCAAAGAGTGCAAGTTATACAGTAGATGGCATTGGCTGAGGTACAGGTGAAATGATCAGTGATTTTGATAGATCGCTTGGGTCCCGATATTTTGTCAACGTTGTGAATGAAGGGCATGTTTTGCATCGTGCGCGAGCGCATTTAAAAGTTCCGGGTTGATCACAAAAGGGAAAATCAGAGTCGTCACCACAAAGACGGCGAAGTCTAAGAAACTGAGAATAAGGAATGGAATTCCTTATTCAGGTTTAGAATATCGTCGAGGTTCGTCTACTCTTTATTATTGTTTTGCAAGTATATCGGATGTTAATAATGACGAAAAAGGTAACTTTTTACCCCCAATTTTCATTTTGGTTTGTTTACATTTCGTCGTGTGAGGCTTGATAAACATTGCAGGCGGAGATTGCGCAGTACGGACTGGAAATGGCCTTTAAAGGATCAAGGGATGTGCCGAGATCTCGGAAACCGGGCCAGCCCAGTAAACCGGACTATGAAAGTAATATGTCTTACCCAAGAACACAATGCACTGACCCGGACAGGGCTCGAACCCGGACCTCCCAATCCGGAGTCCAGTGCACTAACCATTAGGCAACCGAACCTCCTGTTTGGAAATGCTATCAAGTATATCATAGACTGCGGGTAATTATTTATTTCTCCTATGGGTGGATACTCAGGTTAAATAAATCAATTATCACGTGATCAAGTGCTGTAACGTATAAATATATATTCATGAAAAAAGAGTGACGTCACACAACACGATTCGTGTCAGATTTTCGTAAACGTTCCCTCCCTCCCGTTTTTCCTTGAGGGGGGGGGGGGTAGGGGAAGGGTGATGTTGGTACGGCTACACATTGGCTATTACCAGGAGCCTCTATTATTATTATGGTGTGATTTTACCGTGTGAATGAACTGTAATGAGAACATTTTGAAGGGGATTCGAGGTGTAATAAAATTCGAGTGCTACGTGTAGGGTACATGCATGTGGAGTTGTATAATCGTTGACTTACATGGCGCATACACTAATTAATCTGACACTGTTGACGTATACTGACGTGTCCTGGTAGTATTTCAGTAGTATTTCTAGTAGTATTTCATTCTCGTCCCCATAGCCCTTTTCGTTGCTCTTGGCCGGCGGGGCCTTAGCACGAAATACGAAGGGCTCTGGAGACAGGATTTTCCATTAATGTCTGTTACGCTACGCAACGAGTGGAAGGCGTGGTATGGCTAGGGATGCAAAGGGACGAGGTACCAGTGGAGTTGCCCCTAAGCGAAGGCGGGGACCCGACTAAGGGGAAGGTACTTGGACGGTTGCTATGGAAACCGACGCCATAGCAGGGCCCTTTGCACTGTGTCACACTGACTGAAGCCAGTGGAGAAGGAAAGAGGGGACAAAAGGGAGGGAAATATAGGGGAGGGAGGGGTCGACGAAAACACTGCTTGCTACGAGCAAACAGCAGATGTACGCGTCAGCATGACGACCGCGCGCAAGGCCAGATCCCCAAATGAGAGCGACGCTGCACGGCGCCGAGGCTTGGCTGCGCTCCACTACATTAACTTCTGCCAATTATGATTGACACCAATTAATGTCTGTTACGCTACGCAACGAGTGGAAGGCGGGGTATGGCTAGGAATGCAAAGGGACGAGGCACCAGTGGAGTTGCCCCTAAGCGAAGGCGGGGACCCGACTGAGGGGAAGGTGCTTGGACGGTTGCTATGGAAACCGACGCCAAACAGATGGCCCAGAGAATAGCGCAAAGTCAGAAAGGTTACATGACGAACTAATCAGTAACAAGAGCTACGGCGGGACTGGAATGCGGGCGGAGTCCTTGAAAGACTGAGCACGTTCGATGCTCCGGAGTACGTGATCGAGGCGAGGAGTGGCAGCCAGGGGGTCACGGAGACCCAAGGCAATTTGCCGAGAACGAACGGCGAATAAGTAGCTTGCACGGTGCGAAAGGAAAGTGACGAGGCCCGCTGCGCGATGAACATTTCGAACGTAGACTCGAACACGGGAGAAGAAGCACCGGAGGTGTGCAGGAAGCCATGCGTGACACAAACTTCGGCGAAGCGGCGTTGGTCCGACAGGTAAGACTGGCGAGTGAATGGAGCCAAGCTAAGATATAGAAAGCGGTTCACTCGCTCGAGGAGGACAGCAGATTCAGTTCCTCTAGGAGATGTGGTGTTAGGTGGGTGAGTTCTGGTGACGCGGGGAGAGTGGGGGGAGGAATTGCTTAATTTCTGCAACTGAAAGCGAGAAATGCGTCAGCGATGGATTAAATGCGTCCAGTCACGAGGGCGGCTGCTACCCAAACGAAGGACGTGCGATCGCGAGGAACAAGCTGCGAAGGAGAACCCCAAGCGTCCCGTCAGAGCAGAAACGTTTCGAGACAGCCTCGGATTACGCGGCGATTATCGCAAAGGAACTGGACCCGGAGGCCCTGCCAACGGTGGACCCACACGTGGGCGGCCCGGGCGATTGGGTATAGTTACTTGAAAGCAAAGCTGGAGGGAGTTGGGCAGGCAGCCAGTGAACGGCGAACCAGAGTGCATCCAGATAGGCACCGAATCCAATAGCCCCGGTAACGTAGGTGGGCACGTGCAGGTCTGACGGGTGCGACCAGCGAGGAGAGGTGAGAGGTGCATGTGCCGTACCAATCCCGAAGAGAACATGACCACCAAGGTAGATCGCCCCTTGTGTCGCGATTGAGGCGGATGTAACGAGACTGCGAGTGCGTACCACGGGGAAGATCAGTAAACGGAACGAAAAGTGGCAGGGGGGGGGGAGAGGGGGGCGGATATGACCACTTAGGCGGCGTGATGGAAGTGGCCGAGGAGAGACTATAGTTAACGACAGCAAGGCACGTTGTTTGCCCAGGGGGAGAGCAAGTCCCGAAGTGCAGAAACTTTCTCAGCCGGAAGTCGAGCGATGAGCAGAAGGAGTCGAAATCAATGCCGAGGAAGGAGAGGAACGTGCTGGCACATTCGGCCTTCGACCTTCTCCATAGCCAGAGGAATCCCCAACCTGGAGGCTGACGATGTGATAGTGCTAAGGTTAATGTAGCACTCGTTGAAATTGAGGGTGAAATCAGCCAATGAGCCAGCGAGCGCGCGACGCTGGCGAACAGGGTGCCCAAGGCGACAAAACGGAAGAAACGAAAGTAGGAAATGAGACCGACTCAAGCGACGCGGTGGCGGCAGCGGTGAAACACTGAGTGGAACCTTGAATACTCGCCACGGACCAGGTGTCCATGAAGTAATTGTTGGCAACACGGGCGAGGAACGCGCCGGCTGGAGGTCCTGGGCGGCCTGTTGAACATCAACTGCAATCATCGGCTTCAAGTATGTCTGGAGGTTGATGTGGGCTGGCCTTTGGAACGCTGGCGACAAACGCGTTGAGGCTGAGAAGGGAAACTACTATGGGTACGTACGTTTAAATCCAAGTGCTTAGGAGGTCGAACGAACGGAAGGTAGAATGGAACAGAACTACCTGGGCTATAAGGCGATGATGTCCCAAATTTCTCGCTGGGTTGAAAGTACTTGAAGCAAGCGGGCGAATCAGCGAAGGAACGAAGGAACGAACGAGCGAGTGAGCAAAACGTAGGGACCAAAGAACGATCAAAAATACGAAGAAACAAACGAACGAACAAGCAGGACGTCCGGACGGACGGATTAAATCCAAGTACTTCAGGTGCTCGATCGAACGGGAGGGAGAAAAGGACAGAACCACCTGGCTATAAGCAAACCAACAGTCGATCCAAGCGATGATGTCCCGAACATCTTGCTGGGTTGAAAGTACTTCAAGCAGGAGGGCGAAAACAACGAACGAACGAGCCAAAGAACGAACAAATGAACGAACGAACGAAGAGACAACGAACGAACAAATGAGCAGGACGTCCGGACAGACGGACGAGCGAGCATGCGTACGAACGAACGCATGTAATGACAAAGGAAATGGCATGCTAATCTCATTTTATCCTTCGTGAAAGCGAGACCACACTGTCTTTTTTATATCTTTCGTTCTCCTTCTTTTCTTTTGCTTCTCCTCGCATTCTCTTTCCTCAACTGGGAATAGAGACTAAGGGCCGTCCTGATACGGTGAGTATTGTAATAGACAAGCAAAGATAACTAACGGGGAATCATTTGGGAACAATCAGAGGCTGGTGATCGAGCAACAGGTCCCGCGGGACCTCATTGTCCCTGAGAGAGTCCGGGAGGAGTTCAGAAAATTCCGGGTAATTGCCGAGGGGAGTTAGCTCAACTATGGTGGAATTGGAGGACGACCAGGGCCGACATAGAACCCTGGGCGAGCCGGGCGTGAGGGAGTAGCGAATATCCCGGGTGAGGGCGAAACGGGTGCCGGAGACCAAAACTGGAGCGGCGACGGTGGGGGTGGGGGAGGTAAAAACCAGCCAAGAAGAAGCCAGCGAGCGACGCCGACGAGTTGAACCAAAGGCAACACAAACGGAACAAAATGAAATTAAGAGATGAGACCGACTCACCTACGAGCGACGAGGTGAAAACTCGCGGCAGACCAGGTGCCGATTAACCCTTTGAATGCCAAGGACGTATATATACGTCCTAAAAGATGAGCCTCAGATACCACGGACGTATATATACGTCCTCTGGAAAGCTTTAGTTTCTTCTACCCGGTCGTTCGCGAGTTTTTACCGTGGTCGTTCCAAAGGACCTGGGAGGCATTAAATAATCCGCTGACCAAGAAAATTTTGCATTGGTGGCACAAAATATACCCAGGAGGCTTTGTGTGTTTTTATGAAAAGTCCAAGATGGCGGCAAGCTCGCATGGCTCACGTTGGCTCACAGCCGAGGAAGTTTTAGAAGAAGTTTTTGCCGATAGAGACTCTGAATTTAGCGACGAGGAAAGTGAAGATGGTTTTGAATATACTGACAATGGCTCTGGCTCCGAAGAAAATGATGAAAGTGGCGAAGAAGCCAAAAGTTTCGAGGAAGATGACAGCCGAAGTGATAGTGAAGACAGTGAAAGTGAGGAGGAAGATGCGGCACCTAATAGAGGCAGAGGAAGAGGAAGGGGTGTTCTTAAATTGAGAAAAATTAATTTTCGTGCAAAATCCAATATGGCCGCCGGTTGCAGGGCCTGTATCAGGGTTGGCATTCAAAGGGTTAAGTAGTTGCAGGCGAAAACAGGCGCAGAACGAGCCGGCTGGAGGTCCCGGACGGCCTGATGAACTGCAGCCGCAATTATCGGCTGCAATTATGCCTGGAACGCTGGCGGATATGCGCTGGCCTTTGGCGTGGAGCTGGTGAGCAGCCTGCTCGCGGAGCGCGACAAAGGCGGCGAGGCTGAGAGGGACGTCGCAGAACACCTGTGCAGCTGTTGTGCGGAAGGATGGCTGTGACACTGGCAAAACGGCTGAAGAAAAATCGGTACCAGGTTGGTCGGCCATTACATGCGAGTAACAGCACGGAACAGGATCACAGGCTTCAAAAATAAGCGAAAAATGGCGAAAAAGGCGACGAAAACACTGCTCGCTACGAGCAAACAGCAGATGTACGCGTCAGCATGACGACCGCGCGCAAGGCCACTACATTAACTTCTGCCAATTATGATTGACACCAAAAAAATGGAATTTTTTTATTGGCTGGTTGAGAACAAAGAAATCTTAAACGGAAGTCAAAATGTAGAAACATCAATACTATATACATGAGGCCCGTATTTCCTACAATTTAGTACTGCAAATCCTATGTCCACAGAGCACAAGTATCCCAAGCTGGATATATGAGCAACTCTTATGTTGACCTTTGCATTGTTACGTGACTCGAGCAATTGGCATATCCCTTCTTTCCAACCTTGGAAAGATATATATAGGGAAGAAACCGTTGAAACTAAAATTGCACTAAATCGCTCCAAATCAGTTAAAAAACCACATAGCACACAAATAAAGCAACAAATGAGTTCAGGTGAGTGGTTTTTATTGTAATTCAACCGTTATTTTTTCGTTTTTTTCGGCTTTATTTCTTTCCCCATACAAATCCTTATAAATATGCAAATCACTCGAGTCACGTAACAATGCAAAGGTCAACATAAGAGTTGCTCATAAAGCGAGCTTTGGCTACCTGTGCACAGAGCCCTTCGTTTCTCGTACCAAGGCCCCGCCGGCTAAGAGAAACGAAAAGGACTATGGGGACGAGAATGGTAGTATCTGTGATTGGCTGCCGCTTGCTAAACGGGTAAAAAACAACCATACAATAACCATACAATGATCTGTGTGCTGCTACATCATAAGTGTAGATCCCAGACTCTCCTTAACTTTCCTCAAGAGAGCTGGGTAAGAAGGTGCAGCCCACGTATTGAACCATGTGTTTATCAGTCGGTTTTATATAATTTCTTGGCTAGTTCTTTATCTTGTCCTTAGAACCAAAAGCAATAAGATTTTATTAAAAATAACACCTATATTTTGACAGCATTTTGTTTGCAATTGTACTATTTCGTAAAATAAGATGAATCGTTTAGTTCTAAGAATAGAACAGAAAGAGAAACGTTTGTGTTGACACAGCCGCCCTTTGATCATCGATCATGTCTGTCACTGTGCGATGCAAGCAACTTGTACATGGACAAAACAAAATAAGCACAATCCAGCTGCAATCAAGTTTGAATTGTCCAGGCTATTTTCTATGGAGCTGGTTTACCTTCTTCAAGGATCAATATAAATAAATACTCTTCTATGTAGACAGTAGCAACCTCCTTTACTCCACTCCATTACAAATTACCAGAGGAAAAAATATTTCAGTAGCTATAGAATCAGCCTAGGACGGCTTGGAAAATATCCATTTCTGATTGGCTGACGCATTGCATTTACTTATCGCCACTGCATTTCCGCCATCTTGAAGTTCTAAACATCTCCCTTGTTTCGTGTTACGAAGGCCTCCCTACAAAAATATGGAAATCACATAAACCGTCGTTGCATCAATTTAGTGCAAATTGTAAACAAATTATTCCGGTCCTTCAACGACTGACATTCGTAAACGTCATTTCGCAAAAGATTGGTGAAAGCATGAATGTAGTCCTGGATCCTAGTCTGAAGTATCAGGCGTCTTCCCGCCCTTATCCCCTGAGGCGCGGGCGAGAAGACGTCTGACACTTAAGACTATCCTAAATCCGTTATACACCTATCAAATAAGCCGTGGGGGAGGGGAAAGGCCGAGCAGTGGCAGGGCAATTGAACTGAGCTGAGATTTTCTGTTCAAATGCCCTTTCCTGTAAACGTCAATAAAATGTTCCTCAAAAGTTCCCATTACAGGACGATACTAGTGTCAAATCCCCCACCTATGTCGGCCCCCTCCCCCTTCGGGTTTCAACCCCGCAAATGGTAGGTGCATTATCAGTGCTTGAGGCGGGCTGTCCGGTGTTGTATCGTGTTTGCCGACTCAAATCTTATGCAAAAGCTACTGGGATGATATATTGTACTGGTATGAAGAGTCATAAGGGAGATGAGGGATAAATTCGTACAACTGGTGGAGGGAATCGTCGCACTTATTCAAAGTTTGACGTCACCTGTGACATTTTCCATTGTTTGCTAGTACTATCACAAGAAACAAGCAACGCACTGTCGACAGCTCCTTCAACGCACACTGAAATTTCCTGTCCAGCCTTTAACTCTTCATCTTTTGTGAGAACAAAATGCTGCAAAAAACGTTATAGACAACACATCTCATCCTGTTACCGCACTCTTGTTATTTCAAGTGAACAACTACGTTTTATCCATTGTTCTTTTTAGTGCATCGATACGTTCACTAGTTTACTCAGAAACCAAGCAGGCTGTAGAAAGGGTTTTTACTAAAGAGCATCAGAATTAAGGTATTCCATGCTACGGAAAACCTGTGTTAACAAATGGATAAGTGTGTTGGCAAAATTGAAAGATTAGATAAAGAAATTAGAGAATCTGAGTTGAGATCAAGTAAAATAGGGAATTAAGCCGAAGCTTGACGGAATGGCCCTTTGTTCAGTGGTACTTTTATGGTCTTTTATGCTCTGAGGATGTTCACGATGGTGTGTAGGGTGTACCTGATTGCCTCCCATGCCATGACAAGGTGAAACTCCAAGTTCAGATCCAACAGACCTGGCCATAGTGTCAAGGCAGATTCCCGTCTGAGGATTACGAACCTAAAAATATTAGGGACACAGTCACAAACAAAAGGTTACAACAAGGACGTTTGCAGTGTCGATCAGTTGACAAAAATGTTTAGAAGCCACGCACCTCTTGTGAACCTGTAATTCCATTGGCTCCCTGTATCACGCACGTCTATTTTTTTAAGGGCTAGAGTTATTGTTTCTGTTGTTTTTTCTTTTGTTTTCGCAGCCAAGCCTGTTAAAGGAGCACTGTCACAGGGGTTTTGGTGTTATCAGCTTCATTCATTGCTATAATCATTACCTGGTACCTTTACTCATGCTCAAAATGCTCCTGATGGACTAACAGGAAGATATCAAACGAATTTTGGCTCAGAGAGCAAACCATAATGAATTTCGGGCGCTATTTTCAAGGAATTGCTCTAGAATTTGAAAAAAACTGGCTAGTTTTTTCAAATTTCAATCCATTTCCATCCTTGCCGTCCTAAGTGAATAAAAGTGATAGGCGGAAGTAAACGGTCCTAGGTAACAAAGCTAAACCATTATTTTTGGGTTTCCATTGATGCAGGAACATATTTCAGCATTTTAAATTACAGCAAAATACCGTGACAGTGCTCCTTCAAGCCTTCCGAGAGGTGCGTACCGCCACAAAATGTTTGTTTACTTTGAACAGGTGGTGATAGTACACCGAGCTTCGCCCTGTCGGGTGGTTCTAATCAATCTGATTTGTCTGTCTTGACTAATAGACTGTTTGGTTTAATGTTGTTTGTAGAAACTACTTTGAATCTGCAGATTGTTAGTTACGCTTCGGCATGGCAAGAAAATATGTTAATTATTATTATCATACAGACAGTGGACGGGATACTGCGATTTTGGCTAAATTAAATCCATTTGATTGGAGTGCACCATGTTTCATTCATTCAGGCCTGTAAATGAATTATTGAAACCAATTGAGAATGTTCTCAGTTCTCACATTTTTCTCTCAGTTACCTTTTCCTTTATGACACTACAAAAACACTGGCTTTTGGCATTAAAATAGTTCGTTGTAAAATTAACAGATACACCGAACAAATTAAAACACGCCATAAAATTGGAACGTTGACAATCAAAAACACGCACGTTATGAACTCAGCGGCATTTTATTCCAATTCCTTTAAAACTTTTTTATCATCAACCCTTTGCCCCTGAAGTGTTCACTAGTGCCCAGCTTACCTCGCCGTATGCCTCGTAGTCTTCAGACGGAGTCTTTTGCTCGGGGTAGATATTCTCCAAGTACCATTTGAAGCTCTTACACTTGAGTCGCTTTCGGAGTTCTAATCGCTTTGTTAAATCTCCATGTTCTACTCCTTGTAAGTCCGGTCTCTTCATAAATACGAACTTTTTATACTCATCCATCCACACGTGAACAACACGTGCAAGGTTCACAGTTACCTCACGATAGCCACCTGGAAACTTGTATGGGAAGCGCGATCGAAACACGTGACCAACACGAGAACATGGAATGATTTCTATTCTTCCACCACATTGCCAAATCTGGAGTGCATGGAATAAAATATAAGTACTTGAACACATTTGAGCTCGATAACCGCGGTCTTCAGCTATAAAATTCTTATTTTAACCCATTGACTCCTGGAGATTTTTGAAAAAAAAAACCCGCGTTTTTTTAGACATTTTGAACATTTTCTAGCCAGTTATAGGCTAAATCTGCTTCAGATCTCTCCAAAATGCATTTGCAAAATAAAGACATGCCAGGTTTTTCACTAGCATCGCATTTAACGACATTTTAGCTCGGGCATGCGCACAAATAAAAAGTTCGAGAGAAAGTGACCCACCTCTTTAGGTTTTTCGATTTCTTCATTTTTTTCGTTTTCCTTTCTCCTTTTCTCGTATCTTTTCTATGCTTTTGTTGGCCTTTTACTGGGCTTGCTTTCGGTTCAAGAATTGCCATGAAAGCATCAGTGAGATGGGAAATACATGGAGTAACCAAGGGTAAGTGAGGGAAATTTTCCTCCTAGTTTTTGACGGAGATTTCTAAGCGTTTACGTGCATATTTCAAGTTCCATTGGCCCAATCAATATCATCTGGGTATCATTGGAAAGCCCTTTCCCTTCTGTAGAACTGGGGTAAATGGGATTCCTATTTTGGTCAAAGCTGATGACGTCAGAAGCGGAACAAAGGCCAAGGTCTGTCACGGCCGGTTTAGGAGTCAATGGGTTAAAACACAGAAACAACGGGGCAGAACGTATCGCCTGGAGTAGCTATAGCCGGCCAAAACAACTTGAAAAAATAAGAAAGTAATAAGCAATAAACTTGAAGAAAGGGAAAAGGTTCCAAATCCAATCGTAAACACTTTGGCGACTATTGTAAATGTCGCCAATAACATATCATCGAATCTTCTTTACTTTCTAGGCGTGAGATTTCAAATCAGCTTTGCGTTCTCCGTGTAAGTATGCTTCATTTTGCCCTGTAATTCGCACTGGGAAAGAAATTCGGATTTTGTAAAATCGATATTGCTGTTCCCACCGATACACTCCAGCAAAGACATGCGCCATTGTGTTTTCAGAAAGATCAATTCCTCTTGGGTCCGTTCTCTTTGTGAGACCCGCATTTAGACGATGGTCGATTTAAGCCTCGATCTTGCACAGATAGTGCGGCCCTCTCTTTAAGTGAATAATATCGTCCATACAGTTTCTTCGCTGAGACGTCGAAAAAAGTTTGGATAGGGCCGGCGCACGTTTCCCTTTCGTAAACAGTCGACGCCATTTTAGTGACACATTTTAGTGGCTATCATTGAATTTTTTCCGACAAAAAAGAAAGAAAAATTGTATGTCAATGACCAGAATCTTACCCGGAACCACTGACATGCCAACATTCCTATCTCACCACTACACTACCAGGTTGATCCGCCAAATTCCCACACTAATCTATTTTATTTGAGTATTGCCCTAACCAACAAATAAAAGCTAACCGCAAGCAAAGCAGTATAAAGTGAGCAATTAAGCAACTGGAGAGTGTTTATTATATAGTCTATCACCAATTTATAACCGGTTTCGCCCAGGCCTAAACTAGAGCATATATAGAATCGTCCATTCCAATTACGGCATCAAACGTACCAATTATGGCATTGACCGTACCAATTATGGCATCTACCGTTAAAAATGGCACAGACCGCTTACGAAAGGGATATAAGCAGGGCCGGCCAAGAAATATCACTTTCCTAATCAGAGAAGCTAAATTATATATGCATAGTTATCTCACTCTAAAAGACATCTCCAGGTTTTCTCCTCCCCAGACATCCATCCCTTCATCATACGAGCCAGAGTCGAAGAAGTAGTTGCGATCAATTGCAAATAGTCCTCCTGCCATTGTAGGGGTCCTGTGAGAAAGAATGGCCAACGTATCAGAAACAACTCGAGTTTCATTATCAAGAGACGACTTTACACTAGCCTCGTGTTTCAATGTCTTGGAGAAACTTCATTTAACCTGGTACCAAAGAGTCCGTCATCAAAGAGTCCTGCCGCCCAGCCTAATACCCAGGCGTTCCCTTCCCGCTTACCGATGCGGCGCAAATTTTCGTGACGTCATGGATGACCAGGCCCTTCCGTGAACCTCGCACTCGCCCAAAAGAGGAGGAGAAGGCCAAGGGACTAGGCTGCAAATGGTCATTTCAGCCGGTCTCTTATAACGTATCGCACAGATACGTAATGCCATTTCACTGATCCGTTGCGAAGAAATGTTGATGTTTTCAGACCACAAATTTGAGACGATTTAGTAGTCGAAGCGCCCCCAGTACACCCTGCAGTCCCACCCACCCTCCCCTTCCCTACATCTAATACCCATTCAGTTGTAATACACACGTACTTGATTGGCTGACTTAACTCCTTGCGCTGACTTCGGATGCTTTGTGGTAATGAGTGCCAGTTAAACTGCATATCCCAACTGAAGCCACCGATAACTTCAGCTGGCGTTCCTGAATAAGAGAAGTCTGACGAACTGATAATGTCAATAACTGGAACAGGTACGATGGTCCGGTCCTGTCGTATCCTGTCCAGAAGCGGTTCTAACCAGTTCACGTTTGCTTCACAATGAGCGTCAAGAAATGTTATCACTTGGGCCTTAGCTGCATTGGCTCCCAACAGGCGAGCTCGTATAAGCCCCTCTCTCTTTGTCGTCCTGAGAATGCGAACCTTTGGTAACATTGCTACGTAATCTTCGAGCGGCTTTTTCAGGTGTTCTGGGGAGGAAGAGTACAACAATATTTATGGCAAGTGAAATACATTCAACAATAAAAAGATATTTTACAAAGACAATATTCACTAAATTAAAATACTTTTAACACAGGCCCTTGTATCAAACCTGTGCCTTGTGCTGAGGAAACCATTATACTGTGGATTATCACTACACAAACACAACATTTTGAACTGCGCATTATCTTTTTTAAAGAAGGCAAACGTAGGGAGGGAGGGCGTGATGACAAGTTATCCCGGTAACTCGAACCTGCCGGTAACTCGAACCTGCCGGTAACTCGAACCTGCCGGTAATTCAAACCTCCCGGTAACTCAAACCTCCCGGTAACTCAAACCTGCCGGTAACTCAAACCTCCCGGTAACTCAAACTTCCTGGTGACTCAAACCTGCCGGTAACTCGGATCACCCGGTAACCCAAACCTGCCGGTAACTCAAACCTCCCGGTAACTCAAACCTCCCGGCAACTCAAACCTCCCGTTAATTCCAACCTGCCGATAACTCAAACCTCCCGGCAACTCAAACCTGCCGGTAATTCCAACCTGCCGGTAATTCCAACCTGCCGGTAACTCGGACCTCCCGGTAACTCAAACCTCCCGGTAACTCAAACCTGCCGGTAACTCAAACCTCCCTCTAACTGAGACCTCCCGGTAACACAAACCTCCCTCTAACTCAAACCTGCCGGTAACTCAAAACCCCCGGTAACTCAAACCTTCCGGTAACTCAAATCTCCCGGTAACTCAAACCTCCCGGTAACTCAAACCTGCCGGTAACTCAAACCTCCCGGTAACTCAAACCTCCCGGTAACTGAAACCTCCCGGTAACTCAAACCTTCCGGTAACTCAAACCTCCCGATAACTCAAACCTCCCGGTAACTCAAACCTCCCGGTAACTCAAACCTCCCGGTAACTCAAACCTCCCGATAACTCAAACCTCCCGATAACTCAAACCTCCCGATAACTCAAACCTCCCGGTAACTCAAACCTCCCGGTAACTCAAACCTTCCGGTAACTCAAACCTCCCGATAACTCAAACCTGCCGGTAACTCAAACCTCCCGGTAACTCAAACCTCCCGGTAACTCAAACCTCCCGATAACTCAAACCTCCCGGTAACTCAAACCTCCCGGTAACTCAAACCTCCCGGTAACTCAAACCTCCCGGTAACTCAAACCTCCCGGTAACTCAAACCTCCCGATAACTCAAACCTCCCGGTAACTCAAACCTCCCGGTAACTCAAACCTCCCTGTAACTCAAACCTCCCGATAACTCAAACCTCCCGGTAACTCAAACCTCCCGATAACTCAAACCTCCCGGTAACTCGGACCGACCGATAACTTGAACTAAAGCGTGTAAAAGTCGATCCCTTGGATTTTTTTCGCTCTGTCTGACAAACACACTGTAACTTTATCCCCGATTTTCATATCTTTCGAATTCATTTCTGTCAGTCCCTTGGAGGTTCGAGAAATCGGAATTTCTTTGTCCATTGTACGAGCTTCCCCCTGTGGTCTTCACATTTAGAGGGAAACTGTCGACACAGAGATTTTTTTGGCTTTTTTCATACAGGAAATGCCTCCTAGAACATCAACAGGAAATTATGAAGTAAATTATTGAAAGAAGTGGGAACCATAATTAATTTTAAGCTATTTTTCCGAGCCACAAGGAGAGAACTTGAAAAAGACAGGTTGAATTTTTCAAGTTGAGACCTAAAGCTCCTGATGGTATCACAGTGATATCACTACCTTATAACTTGCACTGATATAGTAATTTCTAGACCACTATTTGTGGATATTTTTTTAAGTAATGCTCGTAACTTATCTCTAATTTATGGTACAAATTAGACTACGAGCAGTCCTTGTTTTCTTAGTCCGTCGAGTGCGAAGCGAAAAAATGGCCGCGCGTAACCTGTTTTTTCACTTCGCGCTCGATGGACTAAGCAAAAAAAAAGGAACTGCTCGTAGTCTAGCTACAAATAAAGAAATTGTTGTTGTCGACAGTGTCCCTTTAGAAGAAGCACGTGTTCAATAATACCGCAGGCCTCGGGTGACTATACTTACGGTGGTGCAATTTTGACTGAACCATAAGATAAGTTCACGTGACCACACAAGGAACTTGGCTTACCAAATGTACTGAAGTCGTCAATGAGTATAATCTCGTACAGGAGGGCTGGGGGCGAGCGGTTAAGCACGCTGTGAAGTGTGCGTAACAGGGTCGACCACGCTTCGTTATGAAAACAAATCACCACACTGCTAGTAGGCAGCTTGGAGACTGGGTACGACTTACTCTCACACCTGATAAGCAATAAATGATGTCTCAGTAGTAATTTGAGATCAGGCGTTTTTTTCCTTCCGCCTGATCGCCGGTTGTCTCATGATCAGGGGCTATCTCGTCACAAAGTTCAGCTTGGATTCAACAATTACTGACAGGCACTACGTACAAACTAACAGAACAGAACGCAAATGGAAAAACTAACAAAACTTAATGTAACTAAAAACTAAAACTAAAAAACAATTCGATTTCGTTCGAGTATTTTCCACTTAAGTTCGCAGTCCGTTCGTCAAGTAATACATGCGGGATATTAAGAGAGATAGAGTGGGCTCAAGTGAT
Organism: Blastomussa wellsi; assembly: GCA_947652115.1. Classification (NCBI taxonomy): domain Eukaryota; kingdom Metazoa; phylum Cnidaria; class Anthozoa; order Scleractinia; family Plerogyridae; genus Blastomussa; species Blastomussa wellsi. The sequence continues at coordinate 13,635,130 of OX393566.1, read as the reverse complement.
GTGACAACATCAACAATCGATTTGCAATTGTTTTGATTTCAGCTTCCATAATAACAACTATAAACAAGTTCACTCATCTCTTTCTGGAAAAATATTCAATCTAAGTTGACTTCAGACCTTTTTTAAAAACAAATGTTAAAAAATTCTGAGGATGCAATATTGATAGCACTCTGGATTGCTTGTAATAGCTCTATTAAACTACTTACCCAGAACTCCTCGTATCCGGAATAGAACGTTCGAGGGAAATCTTTTCACTCGCATATTCATTAAAAGCGTATTTGTTGTAGCCATCTTTTTCTTTGTTCTTTTCTTTCGCTGATATAACCACGGGTTTGCCGTCTTCTCCGGGACCGTTCGGGTCGCGGCGCGAGTCAGTTTTTATGCCGCGCGCACCAATATTCGTGTGCTGTGTATCTTTTCTAGGATCGTCAGGCTTAATGGACCTTACAGCTGAAATGAATTTATTCTTAAGTATTTTGGGTATTTTCTTTCTTGTTTCCAGTCCTGTGTTCCTGTTGAATTGTTCTTTTCTCAGAGATACCCTGTGTGTTATGTGCGTGTCGCGATTGAACTTGTGTTGTAATATCTCGTTGTTTATGATATCAATCTCCTCTTCATGTAGCCCAACTTCTGAAATTTCACGTGGCAATAATTTCTTTGCTTTGACTGTGTCCTCCGTTTGCCGTTTGAATACAAATAGACCACCTTTATTTTCCCGTCTAAAACCGTGAGCACCTTTCAAATCATTTGACGAGATATTTACTTGATATGAAACAAGTATCACAGTATTAAGTGCAAACCAAAATATGGATGTGAGCAAAGCTACAATGATGACCTGGCGCGGTCTCTGGACTTGGCATGTCCACGCCATTACAAAATTTAAACGACCGATAAAGCTTTACAGATCAATTGCTGTATCTCTCCTGTGTCTTTGCTTGTTCAAGAGCAATTCCCTCCGTAATTTGTCTGTTAAGTTTTGAACATATCCCAATGATACGCAGCTTGGCTGTCGATGAACATCAGTTGGCTGCAGTTGAAATCATCAGCATAAAGTGATTTCTCCACTTGAAGCACATTACTTATTGTAACACTTCTCGATTCCGCGGACATTGTTTGCGACTAAAATAGCTTCAAAGACCAACAACATCCCATCACGACCAACATGATGTTTTCCCAGTCGGCCGCAGTATATTGACATAGCTCTATCTTGAGTTCTCGGAGCACGCGTATTAAATGACACGTATTGTATTAAACAGCCATTAACAAGTTTTTCAGAGTTCATCCCTTCTCAGATTTAGTCAGCTGGGTACGGGCCTTTTGTTCCGGTGTCTGATTCACCCAACAAAGGTAAACACTTCGCCCGAACAATTGGTCTAAATTTGCATACGTGCACTTAATTGAGCACAGTATTAGGAGTTGGCAATTTAAGTTTTCGAATATTATTTGAGGGCCTTTGAGAAAACTTAAACATAATTCCATTTAAATGCACTGTCTCTCTTACCTTTTTTTGTGTGTGGTTGGACGATATTTTTACTTTATCGACTTTATCGTTCTCCGGCTGACAAAATGTGATTTTTTTGTCCGCCGAACCACACGGAAATTCTGTCACTAAGAGCCTCACTCTGGATCTGTACTCATTCCTAGAAAAGTCGGGAAGAGAACTTTTCTTGGATGATCGAAGAGACTCTACTCGCAAGGTACCGGGTCTGTTGACCAAAAAGAAAATCCATACAGCTGAGAAAGCACCGAGGCCAGATGAATAAAAATTAAAATTAAAATATCAATATCGTGCGCAACATTTATATTTATAAAAAAGGTTTTGTTCTTGCCTCGCTCTTATCGCTGCCATAAAATAAAGACTATTCTGTGTTTAAATTATCAAGAAGCGTTGCTGGTGCAAGCGGATTATATTGCTTTGTTCAAGAAGTATTCTTGTTATATTAATTGAGAGCGCGCAGGACCCTTGCTATACCCGATACCCTTGCGATACCCGATAATCCTTCAGTATGCGTTTGTGGGAGCATATTTACAGTGGATCACGTGATGATCTGCCAGCGTGCAGGCTCAGTTATTCAGCGCCACAATGAAATACGCGATTTACTGCCACGACAGAAACCGACAACAAACGAAACATTCGTGAAATATAATTTTTTTATTATTTTATTATTATTATTATTATTATTATTATTATTATTATCATTATCATTATCATTATCATTATCATTATCATTATCATTATCATTATCATTATCATTATCATTATCATTATCATTATTATTGTTATTATATGACTGGCCGATACCCGATAATCCTTCAGTATGCGTTTGTGGGAGCATATTTACAGTGGATCACGTGATGATCTGCCAGCGTGCAGGCTCAGTTATTCAGCGCCACAATGAAATACGCGATTTACAGGCCGAGCTGCTCAACATGGTTTGTTACGATGTGCAAGTTAAACCGGCACTACAACCTATAGCAGGCGAAGAGCTTGCCAGAGGGACTAACCAAGCCCCTGATGCACGCCTTGACGTCCACTGTAGGGGTTTCTGGGAGCGCCAGAGGGCTGCATTTTTCGATATAAGGGTGTGTCAACCCAATGCGGACTCTTATAGAGATCTTAGCCCCAAGCAAATCTACAGGATTCATGAAAATGAAAAGAAGCGAAAATACAACTCTCGCGTCACAGAAATAGAGCAAGGCACATTCACCCCACTTGTATTTACAACGACGGCAGGGATGGATGGCTGACGAATGCATGAGATACCACTCAAGATTAGCCGAGCTGTTATCTGCAAAAAAGCAAGGGAGCTACGCCACAACAATTTCATGGATCAGCGCGAAAGTGTCCTTTGCAATTTTTCGCTTGTAAGTCATCTCCCAGTCAACTGTTTAGAATTGTTTAAGAGCACTGTAGACTGCAGTCGACACACCTGTACCGAACACCTATCGGTAAACTGTAAACTCACTCGATTGCGTTGTGTTTTACTCAGCTTTTTAATCGGCAAACTCGCAAAAACTGGCTCGCTGTTCAACTCACAATTCACCGTACAATAGACCAATTCCGATATATTGAAATTCTAACACGGCGCCGAGGCTTGAGGGAATAAAACAAAAGAAATTATTTATTCATCCCTAAGCCTCGATGCAAAATCTTTTGTTTTATTCCCCCAAGCCTCGGTGGCATGTTAGAATATTAATATATCGGAATTGGTCTATTTTTCTCCACTCACACGTCATTGCCTCATTTGGAAACTAAAACGCACGTGATCAATGTCACACAACAACGACGGGGGAGGGCTAAGTCTATTACTCTCGCACAACACCGTGACCATTTCTCTTGGCTCTTAATGTGCTTCTCTGTATTGTGCTGACTAGCTTTTCGTATGCCAATCTATTAGGCTTGCAAACTTTTGTAAAGTTGTCAATAAAGGTGCTAAAATTTCCGTTGTTTGCAAATTGATTTTTCGTGGTTTTCCTTAAAGCCGTGATAGATGAGAAAATCTGTTTTGTCGTCGAACAGTTCCTTGAATTCTGGAAATGACAAGAACTTGTCAGCGTTTTTTATTAATTGACTTACGGTTTGAATTCCTTTGGACCAAGGGCAGATCCAGAAAATTCAGAAAGAGGGGACCGAGTCCCCCCGTTGCCCCCCACCCCTCACTTTTCAGAACATGCAGCATACAGCATTGTGGGCGTATTTGTGATGCAAAGTTACGTAACGTTAGCGTTTCGTAAGATAGGTTAGAAAAGTTTTGAAAATACAATAAAAAGCGGGGGGGGAGGGCCGCGGCCCCCTCGGCCCCTCCCCTAAATCCGCCTATGTGGACAACTATGACTTGTAGAATATCGGTTTATTTCCAATTCTCACAAGTGAATTATGCCAAAGAGGTAAGGAGAGAAAATGGTCGAAGGAAGTTATGACATCCACGTAGCTGATTTCAGACCAAATTTTGTTGTGAAAGCGTCTGGTACATGAATGTGCCTTGCCTGGTCATTTTTGATGAGGTTGCCCTTAAAGAAAGCAACCCCGCCGAATTCATGCAATTCATAATCGAAAAAAGTTGCCATTAACCATTATTGTTATTGTCCAAATATTTTTTTACCCAGGTTGATTTGAGAGCTTTATTGAACATTTAATATCAATCATCCTTAAACCTTTTTTTTATAATCACTAATCATGACATTTCGCTTAAATTTCTTTAGGCTCTTTTTGTTAGTAACTATGCGTTACCGTGTAAGAACTGACAGGTGCCAGAAAGGTTCTTTGTAAGACCATTCTAGAGAGGACAAAGGATGCTCTTGAGGGCAGACTCCGGCCGGGATGAAGAAGGCTTTTGTAAAGTGAAATTCCGCTACGACCAGATAGCCACACTGAGAATAATCGTGGAATAGGAGGAGAAACGCTGTAGTTTTGTAGGCTTCGGAAAGGCCTTTAATATTGTAGGCTGGGATGTGTTCTGGAAGATCTTGCGGCATTACTGGGTCCCTGACAAAATTGTGAAGATCATTCGGGCCTTTCGACCTACAAGAAAGAGTTTTACATGAATTCGAAAGTAGTATGCCCTCCAGCATGAGCATGGGATTCGACAGGGCGGCTTGTTGTGTCTCCTTCTATTCGTGGTAGCCCAATACTGGGTGCCTCGACAAGCTTTTGGAGACAACAGGACCGGGATCCAATTTACCCTGCTGCAGAAGATGGAAGACTTAGACCTGGTTTCCGGAGCCATAAGATCACCCACATGCGACATACGGTCAAAACACTGTAAGAACAGGCTGCCAGGGTTGGGCTCAAGATAAATGCATCGAAACACTGGCGACATCGGTGTATGAGAGGTCCTGAAGCGGGTGACGACCTTCACAAGTCTTGTCAGCCTTATGACTAACACAGGCGACAATGAGGAAGATTTTATGACCAGGTGCAGAAGGCACAAGTTACCTCCTCCGTTTTAATAATAATAATCTTTGGCACTCATTTGGAGATAAAAGTTCATCTCCATTTGGTCAAAAACTAAGGATATTTAATTCAAAGGTAAATCCTGTCCTCCTATTCAGATCCAGGACTTGGAGACTAGCAAATCCAAGTTACGTATCCCGTCCGATAAAGGAAATGGAGACGCATTGGAACCCTCAAGGGGCCATTTGGGAGAGCAGACCAAAGACGTCATGGACGTCATGTTGTTTAGGTTCTGAGCCTTTTTTTTAATTCTTTGATTTTATCCCAGGGTACCTTTCAGCATCGACACAACCTTCTCGACGACAGCTGTACTTAACAATATCTTGCAAAGACCCGCGAATACAGCCGCCTATCTTCGCTCTGGCTGTATTCCCTGGCTATAATTACCTTCAAAGCGGATGTTCTTTCCCCCGCAGCTTTGCAATATTTAAGCGCAAAGTTTTAGTACTGATTGCCGCTTGCTCCCGTCACTTCATTCAAATTTGCGAGAGGAAGTCGCCAAGTTTCAATTTTGACAAGTTCTGGTTTCACTATTTCGCGTAAAGGCTCCCCAGAAGATGCTTCGCTTTCTATTGTTCTTTTCCGTGAAAGTGGGTTGGTCGTCAAAAGCTCAATTCATCCACTCCCCTTTCGCCATTAATAAGCCACTCGTTTGGATGTTCAATTTTCTAACAAGCGGCCCTCTTCCATATATGGTATATAGAACAGGCTTCTTGGTGGGAATAATGCGGCGAGCGTAGCGGGCCGAAAGCAGAAAAGGACGAACCGAGCGGGGGAATGAGGGCGAGGAGCCTGGAGACATGAATATATCATGACTATTTACAAACATACCACATTTACTTATAAAGCTGTTGCAATTTGGTAAAAATGAGTAACCAGACAGCAAGCAAGCAAAACCAGACAGTAACCAGACAGCAAGGCATTACAGCCTTGCTTACAAAACCGTGAACATCAGAAATGTTTATGGAATGTTATTGTGTTACAAAGAAAAAGCCAATCAGGTGTGAGAAAACTAAACCGCAAAGAGCAACAGTCATTAGTTTGCGGTTTTGAGGTTTGTTTGCATGTCCTGAACTTTGCTGCGATTGGTCACTACACAATCAACATTCCTGAAATATTTCAGGTGTTCACGGTTTTCTTAGCAAGGCTGTAAATGATCCACTTTGTTTCTTTATGTGTACTCCAAATTGATCATTTGAAGCAAGTCCCTCGTCTGTAATGTGCGATCCTCAATTGTCTTTCCCGGGCTTTCCGGAGTTCGAATGTCTTCCTCCTCATGGGCTTACTACTGGAAATTGAGCCAAATCGTCCCCGTGACATTCTCGGAGACCCAGGGCGAAACGACCCGGGGGAAACTAAGTAAACGCAGCAAAATTCGGAACGACGACAGTTTTCAAGAATGATCAAGAATTGCTATCGTAGTTGGGGCAAGAGAGGGAAAAACGAAGGGAAACTAAAGCGACTTCTTTTTCGCTCGCCCCACTACCGAGAACCTGGAACAGCAAGGGTACCACTGTCGGAGCTTTAGGGTGTGTGTTTCACATCAAAGACTACTGTGTTAAGATCATTAACGTCCTTTCCTCATGTCGAAATACCGTATGTAATAATTAAATTTGAAAGGTGTCCTTTTTGTAAAGTTCTACTCGTTTTTAAATATCTTTAAAAGAGTTCCCCCTTAAATTTGTTTGTTTGCAATCCGTTTTGAAAACAATCTAACATTAAAAATCCTAAAACTTAATTGTAGCAGGGCAAGAGTTTGGGAGGTGGAGGCGCGTAACGCGTTGGCATGTGGAAAACATGATTTCAGTTGAATAAAACAGAGATATTGGTCGGAATCGGAGAGAGGGAGAAATCAGTTTAACCACACAATAGTTCACAGAACTTCACCCAAAACAAGCGAAAGTATCGAGTGACCCCGGCAATCGTTCTTGAATTGCACCTCGCGCACATTTCTTCTCCAGTGAAAAGCGGTTTATGCGGAAGCTCATTTGCTGATAATATATCACCAAGATCTTTATCCTTTGACGAGTCTGTGCCGGACTGTTCATGTTCTTTATCAACTTACTATGCGCAAACCGGCTGCGCATTAGACCATGTCTTCTGTTTTGGAGAATTCCCAGACTTGCGCCAGTCTCCCATCACACGCCCGTACCTTCGCATACTCGGAATTTGGGGCGCCTCGGTCAATACACACATCCCGGCGAGGATGGTAGAGCTTCGAGTTCTAAACAGGAAAAGAAAAGGCGTTATGAGCAAGTCATATGCCACTCACTAAATAAGCTGTGTTTTCTACTGGCAACTGAGCGGTGGACTGAGCACTTTGAGACTGGTTATATGGTACAAAACGTTTGGAAAACGTCTGTTTTGCAATCCTTCTCGAAATCTTCGGGAGATGCTCGAAAATTCTTAAAATGCGTCTTAACTAGCCTGCATGGCAAGCGTTCCCGCCCGAACGAAGAGCGAAGAGCGATTTCCGGTCGCGCGAAAATTGGGGCGAGGGCAAAAAGGGAAAAGAAGGGGAAGGGGGAGGGGAAGGAAAGGAACGCTTGCCCGCAAACCCCTCGATTCTGAAAAACTTCGTTCGCCCACGAACGAAGGCCTCTGATTGGTGCGGCGTGGTACTTTGATTGACAAGTTTGACAAGAAGTTATCAACATTGTCCCGCAAATAACTCGAGCGTGACTTGAGATTTCAGAACTGATTAAAATTAATGGAAGAAGAATTTCGTGGAAGACTTTTGAATCGCAATGGCGTGCCTGAGCGAAGCTGAGCGCAACGGGACTCGCATCTTTTAGTACGTTGAAGCCAGAACAAGAAAGTGCAATGTGTCATGGTCGTGTCATGGTATTACCAACAGGATACGGCAAGAGTTAAATTTTTCAGTCGTCTGTTTTGATGTGCGGAGTGCGAAGGAAAATGCGAAGAGGAAAAGACTTTTCTAGTATCATTGCTATTTCTCCATTGCAAAGCATAATACGAATTACGCGAATTTAATGGAGATGATGGACTATGGTGGCCGACTGTTCTCACAGAAAAATTGGGCCAAATTCTAAAAAATTCGAAGAAAAAGCGAAGAAAAAAACACTTTTTCGTTGAATATTTTTTTTTTCTGAAAAATAAAAAAAATATATAAAAAAATAAAAGGGATATACTACAAATGTTTTAAAATAAATTTAATTTTGGTTAAAAAAAATGAAAAAAAAAATTAAGAAACATGTTTCGGAAATGAAAAAACAAAAATAAACTAGAGTATATTTACAAAAAATAAGTAAATAAAAAAAACACCAAGAATAAAATCAGAGTTTTGATTTCAATACCAAATACATTTGAATTTCAAAAACGCTGTGAGAACGACCGGCCGATCGTTCTCATACAAAATTGTAATTGAAAACAAAATGTTTGATGACGGCCGAGTGTTCTCATAGCCCGCTATATCCATGATCAGCGGTCTTCTAATCAAAGATGGCGGAAAGGTCGATCCGAAGCAGTGACACACGAAGCAGATCTACGCTATGTTATGAAAAATGTCAGACGAAAGGAGATTCTGGACTTCAATTGTTCGTCGGGATTTTCTTGAACATGCTTAGAGTTTGGGAACTTTGAGCAGAAGACTGGTTCAAAAAGGCGTACCAGTGCAGTAAGACACGACTAAGAGGGTCTTTAAATTCTGCTTTGTGTGGTGTTGTCAAACCAAGTTTACCGAGAGTGGAGGGGTGCTCCTATATCAACAAAGGCGTACGAGGCGTCTGGGGGGCTGCAGCGCTCCCCAGTTTAAAAAATTTTCGACATTTTTCGGGCAAAACGCGTAGAATAGACCAATTCCAATATATTAAAATTCTAATATGGCGCCGAGGCTTAGGGGAATAAAACAAAAGAAATTATTTATTCATCCCTAAGCCTCGATGCAAAATCTTTTGTTTTATTCCCCCCGAGCCTCGGTGACATGTTAGCGTCGCGCAGGCTTGTCAACAGTTTTACACTGTCAGGTTGCCTGAACAAAACCATGTATTGCCAAACGTAACACGCAACATAGTCAACAGTCTTGCGCGTGAAAATTTACAGCTTAATCGTGTGGTGCTAGAATGTCACATTGACGAATAAAGGAGATAGAAACCAAAACACTGAGCTCAAGAGAAAAAAGCTCGTCCGAGTTGATGCAAGAAACAACCTTGGCGACAGACACCGTCTCTCTAAGACAAACTAATGTAGCCTTCAAGAAGTAAAGCTACAGCAGTATTTGGTTTAGTCGGACAAAGATAATTATCGTATCCGTGATAAGACGCAACAATAACTTGCAATAGTTTAATGAAACAGCCAGGCCCGGCCCCACAATGTAGAATGCAAGTAAGATCAATCTCACGGTAAATCTCACACTTTGTCTTTCTAAAGCAAATTTAGAGAGCTAAAAGAAAGTCTTGCATTAGATATGATCCAAAATAAACTACATGTAACAGCAAATGATAAATTATAGAGGTGTCAGACTCTACACGAAAGCGTCAGATAACAACGGAAATCATGCAGCCCTATGACCTCTTAACATTTTCTGTACAACGCTAAAACGGATCTATTCTTATCCATAGTCCTCCTCATGACACAGAATTATTGCCCTTAAGAAACAAGTGCGAAGCAAGAAAACGGTCGAAAGATCGAAATCGAAAAGGGAACGGCAAATCAGTACAAATGTCACGGCACGTAGGAGTCGCGCAGGCTTGTCAACAGTTTTACACTTTCCACTTCTTCGATCGATATCACCGAAAACTCCTAGCCTTCTTCTCAAATTTCCAAAACTCCAAGCATGTTCAAGAAAATCCCGACGAACAATTGAAGTCCAGAATCTCCTTTCGTCTGACATTTTTCATAACATAGCGTAGATCTGCTTCGTGTGTCACTGCTTCGGATCGACCTTTCCGCCATCTTTGATTAGAAGACCGCTGATCATGGATATAGCGGGCTATGAGAACACTCGGCCGTCATCAAACATTTTGTTTTCAATTACAATTTTGTATGAGAACGATCGGCCGGTCGTTCTCACAGCGTTTTTGAAATTCAAATGTATTTGGTATTGAAATCAAAACTCTGATTTTATTCTTTGTGTTTTTTTATTTACTTATTTTTTGTAAATGTACTCTAGTTTATTTTTGTTTTTTCATTTCCGAAACATGTTTCTTAATTTTTTTTTCATTTTTTTTAACCAAAATTAAATTTATTTTAAAACATTTGTAGTATATCCCTTTTATTTTTTTATATATTTTTTTTATTTTTCAGAAAAAAAATTATTCAACGAAAAAGTGTTTTTTTCTTCGCTTTTTCTTCGAATATTTAAGAATTTGGCCCAATTTTTCTGTGAGAACAGTCGGCCACCATAATGGACTGCTTGGTTGAAATACACCAGCGTCAACTGAAGCCACCATGGATTAGCGTTTTATCAATTTGTTGTTTATAGTAGACGAACATCATTCAGTGGAAAGCTGGACGGGACTGAGATAAACTTGTTCGTCGCTTTCTAAAATTGTATTTTCAAAATGTTAATGGATTTCCCTGCAACAGTTTCATAGCAAAAATTTTTCAGATCTAGTAAGGCTAGCCACTTCTTCTGAGCCATGTTTGTAAAGTTCTTTGTGTTCGAGTATGATACTTGTGGCCGGTATCCGGTCGTTTCGCTGCAAAACCGTTTCGCTGCAAGTCGCTACAAGGCGATTCGCTACAAGTCAAAGTCGATTCGCTGCACATCGAAAGTTGATTCGCTACAAATATTAAGTCGGTTCGCTGCAATCTCCAAAAAGATATTCTAATACAGCATACAGATACCAAGGAATCTGAGAAGAAAACAAACGATGTAAAAAAACCGTACCCAATCCTCTTCCGTAGTGGGCGGGCAGCCGGGAAGTGTTTTGAAAATACTACCTCGATACTACATACCCGGCAGTCTGAAATTATGGTACAACTTCCAGGAAAAAAACTCACCCAATCCTTCTTAAAACTATGGATCTTTGTTTAGAAATGTCAAGTGCTTCTAATAATAATTTTGGCTTTGTGGTCGAGGAAATTGTCGAGCTTGGGCATACTAGAAAATCTCGATGTTTCGACACTCGTATAGTAACCACAAAAATTCGCACTCTGACTCCGGTGTCAACCCTCATAGAATAATTCCTTCAAAAATTGAAGTTGAATTCCTGTGAGAGTATTCGATATTTGCTCAGAAATGCGAAGCGATTCTAAACGATTCTAAATAAAAACCTCGGCTCACGGGCACGGTTGTTCCCTGTGGCGGACTTTCGTGTCTTTCGTCACCGAACGCTGATTAGCGTTTTGTAGCTATTTGAACTACTTTGCCGAGGCAGTTGTTGAGGTCTGAAGTTCCAATGCCCATCTCTTGTGAAAAATATTTATCGAGTTGAACATCTGTAGCGAATCGACTTTATATTTGCAGCGAATCGACTTTCGTGTGTAACGAATCGACTTTGGCTTGTAGCGAATCGACTTGTAACGAAACGGTTTTGCAGCGAAACGACCGCAAACCTTCTGGCCGCTTGCCAATTCTTGCTACTTTCCTCCCCGTGAGGAATTCTTGCTGTCGCTTTACCGGTAGAATAAACGATCACTTCTTTGACTTGAAGTGTCCCATCAGTTGGTAAATCGTCCATGCCCATGTTCAACTTCGAATTAACAGAATCTTTCTGTGCCTACTGTGGCTGCGAATTATAAAGACTTCCGAGAAGCGTTTTGCGAGACGGGAGAATTTACTGCTACTCGGTGCCTTCCCGAGCAGCGGCTTGGAACGTTAATGCTCTGCTTTGGTGGGATTTTGCAAGCAGCAGCCTCGCTACCTATCTATGGTGGCCGACTGTTTTCACAGAAAAAATTGGGCCAAATTGTTAAATATCCGAAGAAAAAGCGAAGAAAAACCACCACAGGCTACGTCTTAACTACTATTTCATTCAACAGAGATAGCATATCGTTGTGTTTGATAGTCAGTATGTTGTAGTACCTTGTACACCCACTTCTGATTCTGTTGAAGTCCATCACACTCTCTTAAGTACAGATCATAGCCGTTATAATCCAAACAGTTATCCTCTGATTTCAATTCTCCTTTACTCGTCAAAACAAAATACTGAAAAAAAGAAACAAAATGGTTACGACTATAACAAGTCGGCCTTTCAGAGTCGCTCTGGTGCTATGGAGTCAGTGTTGCTACTCCCCTGGATGAGGTGCCAGCATGGGGTAAGATGTACACAACAGTTTGCTGGGACTTCATATTTCTAAGTAGAGTGTTGTATTGCGAGATTATTGTGGTTTGTCCATCAACAAAACAAAGTCACTAGTCTCTGGTTTTACAGCGTATCAGTGTACGTGAATTCCTGTAACAGTCAGTGTGTGCGATCTCATTTATTATACGTCATTTATTTCTATATTAGGGACCTTACGAAACCACGACGGTGACGCCAACGACAACGTCCACAAAAAAATACATTTAAATTTTACACAAGAATCACTGTATCCAGTGCGATTATCAGTATCAGCGCTAATTTCTACTTGGATTTTTAAGCGCTTATTTAATTCAAACTAGAAAAATGAAAAACTCGCCGTTGAGGTTCACGTTCTCGACACCACGTAGAATTTAGTCATTTTACGTCGTTGTTTTGCAGAGGACAACTAAGAAATGGACAAAGATGGATAACGCACGTGCAGGACTATTGTTCAGGCCCCGGTTTTTCAAAGGATGGATAATGCTATCCAGTGGATAAATTGTTATTCAGTGGATAGTTTGTTTTGCCAACACTTATCCACTGGATTGCGCTATCCACCTTTTGAACAACCGAGGCCTGCTAATTTGGCGACGTCCTCGTTGGCGTCGCCGTAGTGGTTTGGTAAGGTCCCTATTGTGTATGGTACGTCACCTGGTTGCCTCCCTGGCCATGGCACTGATAAAGTCCCAGAGGGGCGTCATCCTTTTTGCCCAAGGTGTCCAGACAATTACCACTTGAAGGATTTCGAACCTGTAAGCGTGCAACAGTAAAACTTCACGTTCAAAACAAGGCTTGAAAGTACAACATAACACCCTTCCAGCCAAAACCTTGAGTGTTCCAAAACTAATCCTCGAAATACCAACCGCAAAGCGTTATCCATAGAATTGGGTGAACAAACATACATTCAAACTCAACCAACGGTATTCATAATATGGGGGGCGAATTGCAAGAAAATAAAAGCACTATGATTCCCCTCGCACCAAATCCTTACAAGGAAACCGTAAATATCTAATAAGGCGCTGGCTTATATACGCGTTAGTATGCGAATGATACCATATAATTGCTTCAAGAGGTGATATTTGTTTTGTCGTTTACAGGCTTGAGGGGTTATGAGAACAGGCTACTCGCCCACTCACCTGTTGTACAGGCTAACCCAAGCCTTGCCTCGCTTCCTGAGATATCAAGCCACTTGATATTCTCGGAATTTGGCTGAATTTGAGAAAGGGAAATGAATATATCTAATCGTGTCTCTTAGCTACGATTCAACGGCACATCAGGCTTGTTTTGTCACGCCATGGGTACCGATTTGGGCTCCACGTGCGTGACCAGAAAGGAAGGTTACAATTTTTAAAAGTGCGCACTAAACAGTTGTATATGTCTGGTATGACTATGTGGCCATTCCCAGCGTATGGGTCTTTCACAGACAACTAAGCCTTAGAAACAGACGCTGGTGGTAATATTGCTTATGTCCTACCACATTATTAAAATCCATCTGATGAGGACATTTGTGGCTCGCATGGCTCGCAACTTTCGAGTTGGGATCGAACATCAGGACAGCTGTTTTGTGCTCGGAAATCCGCGTTTTCAGTGATGTTTCCGTCTGGATTTCCGAGGCTTATTCTTGACAATGTCATCTTCTGACTACTCCATATTTAAACAGGTGTGTAAGCAGTTTGTCTCTTAACTCTGTCTAGCTAGACAAATGGATACAGTGTCCTGGCGTGAAACCTACCTGCCCTGCAGCCACAAAGTTTGTATCTGGAACTTCTAATTCAGGAATAATATTCTCCAAATACCATTTGAAACTTTTGCACTGTAGTTTTTTTCTGAGAGCCAGTCTTTCAGTGACGTCATCATGCTTCTTCCTTTTCAGATCAAAGCGAATGTTGTAGAAATGTTTACTGTATTCATCCATCCATACATCGGCTACTCGCATAAGATTACGACTTACAACATCAAGATCACCACCAGGACGCGCGGGGAATGAGTACGGGAAACGAGGTCTGAACACGTGTCCAACACGTGAACACGGAAGCATTTCAATGGTACCACCACACATCCAGACCTACAGCACATGCAATGAATGGACAAGTAATGTAACTATAAACACATTAGTAAAATCCAACTAGTGGTCTATTATAAATGCGGCGTTCTGATTGGTTGAGCTACTACCAGGCTATATGTTATAGCCCACTAATAGCGAAAGCGCCGGATTTGAAAACCAAAACAATGCGTTTTGCTGAAGTTTCGGACGAGTATTTGAGCTCATTATTAGATAAATCTATACTTTCTATGCTTTCTAGTTGGATTTTACTAAAACAATTATTCCTCTCGCCCTCTTAGTCAAAAGCCTATTGACTAAGAGCCCAATCGGGCTCGAGGAATAATTGTTAATTATCTACGACATGAGCAATGAATGGACAAGTTATATCACTATAAACACATTAACTACGACATGAGCAATGAATGGACAAGTTATATCACTATAAACACATTATCTACGACATGTGCAATGAATGGACAAGTTATATCACTATAAACACATTATCTACGATATGTGCAATGAATGGACAAGTTATATCACTATAAACACATTATCTACGACATGTGCAATGAATGGACGTATCACTATACATGGCATTTAAAATATGTAGCTTATGGTATGTGCCACAGGCACACTATCTACACATCATGGAATTATGAACCAAACTACAATCATGGGTAATGACCTACATCTCAAAGTTTTCCATAAAATGCACTCGAATGACCGCAAAATGCTGTTTATTAATTACAGTCAAACTTCTGTAATGCAGACACCAAAGGAAAGGGGAAGAGTGTAGAGTTTCTATTAATTTTGGTCTCTTTTGGACCAAGTGAACTGTCCATAATAGAGAAGTGTCTGCATTTTAGGGTGTCCGAAAAGAGAGGTTCACTGTATTAGTTATTTATTTTGAATGTGAAATGTGTGATACTGTATATGATATATAAAATCAATGTGATCACTTACCCTAAAGGAAATCTCAAGATTTTCTCCTCCCCAAATATCCATTCCAGTGTCATAAGTTCCTATTTCTTCAAAGTAACTTTTATCAATAGAAAACAGCCCTCCTGCCATCACTGGGGTCCTGACAAAAAATCAGTTAATAGTTGATGGCTCCTGACATGAATCAGAACAGCTTTGGTTTAAAAATGGGTCTCCGCTTTTGGCCATAGCTTTGTTTGTTTGTTTTCTTAATTTACCTTCTGGTCTTAATTGGCCATGGTTTTAAGTTAGCTATTATATTTGCAAGAAATTGATCTCCTTATCTCTTTTTATCAGGCTTTTCACCTTCAAACAGAAAAAAAAAACTAAGGTTAATTGCAGCCTGACTTGAAATTTCAACACCTGGTCGTGGACATACCGTAATCCAGGTTTTTGAATTCCATGAATAAAAAGATGAGCATGTAGGTTTTTATTATTCCAGAAATCGAAACCCTGCTTGAATTCATCTGGATCAACTTTTATAAGTTGATTTTCAATATCCCCGATGAACTAATTATTTAGAAAGTGGAAAATATACTATTTTTTCATTAGTCTGTTCAATTGATGTACTCACCTAATACCATCAGTTTCATCTTTACGCCTTTCCATCTCATACTGAGGAACAGGCTTCCAGCCAAACTCCAGTCGCCAACGGAAAATACCTCTATGGAATGGCTCTGGTACAGCATGATAATAAAAATTCTGATCGCTTATTTCATCGATGACAGGCATAACTACATTTGAACGATTTTCAGAAATCCTAGCAAGAAGTGGTACCAGCCAACCTTTAGAACATTCACAATGAGCATCTAAAAATGTCAGGACCTGCCCTTTGGCTTCTGATGCTCCTTTGAGTCTTGCACGAATAAGACCCTGTCTATTTGGAAGACGAATAATTCTAACAACTCTCAGCTTAGCTGCATAATTGTCAAGCTTTGTCTTCAACTCATCTGAAAAAACATAAGGGGAAATGGTGGTTGATCAAAATTTTTCCTGTCAAAGAATTATGCCTGAACTAATTATTGTAGTGATAAACATTAAAAAACACAAACTGAGTTCCAGAAAATATTCATATTGCAGTGCTATGAAATGGTCCCACATAAACTGGGAAGACACCAAACTGTGATACCAAGAAACATGAAACAAAAATCATTACTTGCAGTGCAGACACTCGAACTGTGAACACTTGGTATTTATTTTTACATTTTTTGTTATGATTATCCAATGAGAGCTATTGACATAGACCAAAGGATTAGTGTTTTCAGCATCTAAGAAAGCTAATTCTTCTGATTATATGAATGGCTAACATTGGAGAATGGTAAAAACAAATGTAAAAATAAATGTCAAGTGTTCATGGTTCGAGTGTCCTCACTGTAATATCTGTTGATTAGTATCAGTTTCACACTTGTCAGGTTTAAATCATTAAATCATTCATTATAAATGCTGAACTATATTCATACTCGTACTCAATTTTTCTTGGACAAATCCGTCCAAATCTGTCCAAGCTCGGAGGCGAGCGTGGCCTAGTGGTCAGGGCGCTGGCCTTGTAATTAGGTGGTCCCGGGTTCGAGTCCTCCTCCCTGCCACTAAAACAGATTTGTCTTCGGTGGTCCCGAATTCAACTCCTCCACGCTTTGTAAATAGCCAACTGGTCTGCCTCCTGCCAGTTGGGATTTTTAAGAACTTTCTGTTTCATTTACAATATTTGTTTCCTTGTTTGCAGTGTCCCCAATTAGCACAGTAGTGCTAAATACATTGACACTTAAATAAAGTTATTATTATTATTATTATTATTATTATTATTATTATTATTATTATTATTATTATTATTATTATTATTATTATTAAGGTGCAGTGAGGTTATCCCTATGTTAAGCGCCAACTCGTGAATCAAGGCCAGACTACAACACCGGGGACCTCATTCTTTGCAAGAAGTGCGTGGGTTCTTTAACGTCCCCTGCTTACTGTGGTAAAAGTGGTACCTTTGCCTGAGATTTTCAGAGTTATTTTAACAGATATGACATACGTCAAATTCACTTTTGCAAGTCAAAGACACATTTCACTGTAACTTTGACATACCCCTGATAAACGTCCAAGGGGTACATCTTTTACTAAAGTCAAAATAGCACCTTTGCTGACCAAAAGGGCCATGGACCATGTCACTTCTCAGAATTTAACCTGGCAGGGTCTATGACTCACCATCTGGGCTACCCTCGTAACATGATTATAGTCATGGCATGGGTTGATCATGCTTAGTTCAATAAAATGACGTAGATAATGTGTTTTTTGAACCCTATGAAGCTCAGCTAGTTGGTAGTTGGGTAGACCAGGCAGCAAGCTATTACAGTAATCGATTCTGCATGTGACAAAAGAGTGACAAAAGAGTGTACTTATGCATCTTAAATTGTGTAGCTGATACAAGAATTCACTGCACAGAATTGTCACATGCTGAGACATATCAAATCCGTCATTGAACCAGGTTCCTGACCAATTTGGACTTGGTGATGTAATGGTTTCCCACTCTTACATGTATATCTCATGTAAGTTTGCTTTGGTTGCTTTCAATAAACATCTGGATGGCAACACACTATCACTGAGTTTGAGGAGGAATGGTGTTTTCCTTTCTGTGATATCTTCTTTTGCTCCAGAGACATTCATGTTTTTGTATTATACAAATTAGATAACTGACGATGTCGTTAGTGGTTCCAGTATGGGGTCAAAACACAAAATGAAGAATACAGTGTATCTCTGCAAATAATAAAGCAATGCAGTTGAAACTTGGCACCATTATTGTATCCTAAGAAATACACCACATGGTACCTACTTTGATGTTGCTATGGCAACAATCTTGGTTGCAGTCTCTTTCCTCTTTACCATTTATGGCTTTGAAAGAAGAAGAACGTGGACCCATTTAAAACATAGACAATGTCCATAATGCACTAGGTCTCCTTATTGCCGCATAAAAGAGATTTGGAACCAAGAGTGTTGCCACAGCAACATCAAAATACTCACCATGTGGTGTATTTCTTAGCATACAATACTGGTGCCAAGTTTCATATGTATTGCCTTATTATTTGCAGAGATATCCTTCATTATTTTGGTGTTTTGACCCCATGCTGGAACCACTTCTGCATAATACAAAAACAGGAATATCTCTGGAACAAAAGAAGATATGAGAAAAGGAAACACCATTCTCAATCATTTTGAAATGGCTTTCAAATAAGCTTAATTTATTTTTTACTTGTAAACACCTTAACTAAACACAAAAGTTAAAATTTAAACCCCAGCTGTAGTTATATGGTACAGACATTACCTCGCTCACTTGCATCATCCACAAGAATTATTTCTTTCAGTAACTGAGGAGGAGTTCTGTTGATGACACTGTGTATTGTCCTTAATAGAGTTGACCAAGCTTCATTGTGAAAACATATTATAATACTACTTGTGGGAAGATTTATTGGATATTTTCTTTTTTTACACCTGAAATAAAAAAGGAGGTAAAGAGTTATTTCATGAGTTATTTGATTGCAAAAATGAAAATGACGGCTGCCAAAAATACTGTCTGTTATCCCAAATTAAAATATTTGCTTGGTGTTACAATGTCAGACAGAGATTTGTTCTGGGGATTCATTCAACCCCATTGGTTCATAAAAATGCTATTCCATACTGATGTTTACAAATGGGTGATTTCCAACATCAAAGAGCACAGCAAAACTGGAAGCAAACACGGCTGTACTCTTTCAAGCTTGACCGTGTGGAACTTGCTACAAAGTCATGACAGGTAACACAATGACACATGTACATTGGGTGGATGTTAGCAATTTTTGTATTTTTAACAGTTAAAAAACCATCCTGTTGTTGAAGAAATCATTATTCCTTGTGATACCAATGACTGAATACATTGTGACTAAGCCAATGCATTCAAATGGTATTAAACTATAGAACTAAAACCAGTCAGTGTTACATAACATTTGAAAAAAAGTGTGGTCTTTTGTGCTACACTGAGTGGATTCATGGACCTTGAAAATATGGAATATTGTGGATTAGCTGAGAATGTTGTCCCAGACACCAGTCTTTACTGTTCTTTATTGAAGTTTGGGTTGTGAATACTAAACAAGATTTGGATTGTGGATATTTGGTTGATAAGTACGTTGCAATTTAGCACGTCATTTTGTTTTGGCATGGGAATACGTGTCAGCCTTTGATCGTCTTACAATGACATTGTTACATAAACAAGCAGTGAAATGAAGCTTCTTAAAAATATGGAATTAAAATATTTGCCACTCGTTGCAGTAAAACTATAAAACAGAAAGTTTCTCGGTACAGATTCAGATTTGAATGAAAATAGTGATGATCCACAGATAAAAAAGACATGGATCAACAGATTTCTGTACCCCTGTTAAACCCCCTCTATTCCTTCCCTACCACAAATATAATAATTATTGCTGTTATTTATAAATTAATTTGAGAAAAGGGAAAATGGAATTAATAATACCTGTTTAGTGCATAAAGATGTTTATGTTATCATAACTGCATCAACAACAAAATGTGAACTGGCTAATGTATAAAGAAAAGGTTGATTTTTTATATGCAATGCTTGATGGCCAAAGGGTGCACCCTCTCTGGGAAACATAAAAACAATTTTTAGATACGAATATAAATTTAACTTTACTTTGACCTTCTCTAACACTTCTACAGACTCTTTTAAGTGTACTGTTGGTGACTGAATGACATGCTCAACCCTTAGCCCTTCATATTTCATCACATGCCCCAAGCTAACGTTCTGCCCAGAGCTTTAGCTACCTTATTACGTGAAATTTTCATGACACATTAATTTTTTTTGCTATTTTGAAGGTCATATATTTCACACTTAATTTTTGCAATTTTGTGAAGAAAGAGCCATCTCTGGACTAAGTTGATTTTTTTAGGTGTTCACTGACTAGCTGGACTAGAACTATACTACATCAACACCCTCACAATACATTCATCTTATTAACCAAGTGCAAGGGCCATATTGGGAGACTATAGTCCTGAGATCTTGACAGCACAGAAAAGACAGAGGGCCGATATTCTCCAATACGGTCCCAAGGTAACTTGCAATTGGAAATAAGGGATTTATTACACAACCGAAAATGTCTTTTTTATAGACAGCCAATGCTCACTCAGAATCATGTTCTTCTCCATCCTGTTCATTGTATGCTTCTGTCTACGGGTGTTACCATTGGGAAAAACCCAAATTAAAGTTGTTTTACAAACCCAGAACCGTACAATGATCAGCTAAAGATTGTGAAGAACAGGATTCTGACCAAGCGCCCACTGGGTTTTTCAGTCAGAAAATCCCAAATTAAACGAACTCTGTCACAAGTCACTTTTGCGATGAACAAAATTCCCCTTAAAACAAAAGAAACCTCTACATAATAGTTTACTGAGGAAGAAATACCCCAAAGAAGTGATACCAAACCAAAAAGGAACAAGGATGGCTAAGGATGGGAACGATTGAGATGGATTACAAATGACAAATTACAAATTTCAAAATGCACAAAACCATGACATAGCACCTTTAATGTTGGGTTCATGCCAGTTCTTTTGGAAGTACTTAAAATACATGATAGCATACAATGCCTGAACCGACACTTAGAAAATATTGGACCGGTAATGGAGCAACCTTATTGGCTGATTTTAGTTGTATAATAAATATGCATATCACCACCATTATAGCCTGTGAAAAGGCCTTAGTTCAACCGTATTTTAATTACTGCAGCGAGGTCTGGGGGAATTGTAACAAAAGTCTTTCGAATAAGCTCCAAAAGTTGCAAAACCGGGCTGCCCGTATTCTAACCTTCTCCAGTTATGACACAAGCGCTGGTCCTCTTTTTGAGCAACTCAACTGGAAACAGTTGGATATCCAGCGTCAAATACAAGTGGCCACTATGGTCTATAAATCTATACATGGTCCCGCGCCCGACTATCTTAGTTCTCTTTTCACTAATTATGATCCACCTTATAATTTAAGGAACTCTGAAAACAAACTAGCTGTTCCATTGCCCCGCACCAATTTCCTGAAAAATAGCTTTAGCTATAATGGTGCGGTTATCTGGAACAGCTTGTCCCCTGAATTACGGCAAGCAAAAACACTTCAATCTTTTCGAAATGGTTGTCGCGATTTCTTCGTCTGAATCGATAAAACGCACACGGCATCTATGTAAAGCAGAATTTAATTATTTTTCTATTTTTACTATTTAAATTTTTAGATCATGTTTATACAGATTAAAGTAGATTGTAATTTTTATTATTATTATTTTATCTGATAGATTTACCGTGTTTAAATAAAAAATAAAGTCTAAAAAGTCTGTGAAAAGGCTCCGGGGGTGGGTCGGGGACGGTTGGGCTTTGGAGCCTGTCAACAAAGGGTTCAAGCCCCACTCTGCCCCCTTGTAATTAAGCTGTCAATAATCTTTCAGCACATGTCACTGACTTCACAGGGATGCATTGGAATGTAAATAGATTCACACAAAAATATACGCTTTACTCTGGGTTTACTCCAGCTCTTTGCAAATCAATCTCCATTGTCTATTTTGTGAAAAGCTGTTAGCCTGTACATGTAATTCTAAAAGAATAACCTCGCCACCAATCTTCAGTATTTCCAAAAATAAGGGACTACTTGTTGTCCCTGGACAAAGCATTATGTTGGCTCAAGCGGGATTTTGGGACTCGCTAGAACAGAGTTTTTCCAACCTGAGCTTTATGCCATGTGTACAAGCTGTTTGTCTTTCACCATCCATTTCTCCACGGGCCGGCTGACAGTTGATAGTTTGCTAGACTTAGTGCATCTCCAGACCTGACCACAAATCGATACAAAAGATCAACGGTGCTTTGTTCACCGGCTAGAATTATACAAGTAAGACGAAAGTTTCACCACGGAAATATGAAGAGAGACGTCTATAAAATTCCTCAGCAAAAGGATCAATGTTCTTTAAACAGATCTGCAAACCACTAACTCAACACTAAACGCCAGAAGATACCATGTTTCCACATCAATTTTTAGCGATTATGCAAATTTTGATCGAATCGGGTCTGAAAAATGGACACATTAGTCAAACCTGCCAACAATCAGTGACCTGAAAAATTAGAGCTTCCACTAGATTCTAGTGCAAGGAATGGCAGCATAAAACCCTTTGTCAACAGGCTACAAAGCCCAACCCTCCCCGACCCACCCCTTGAGCCTGTCCACAGGCTACCACTTGCTGCTCACCAACTGTTTTCTAAACACAAGGCATACATGTACAACATACGAAACCAATAGTTTACTAATGTACGCGATAAAGTTAATAAACCCTTAAATTATATAGGCTTGAAGAAACGACTTGACAAAAAAAGATAGCTTACTTGGAATTTCGTACATCGGGAAGGTTTCTTTCCAAAGAGATCTTGTCACTTACGACGCGATTAAATGCATGGTCGCTAAAGCCTTGTTCCTCCCTTTTCTTTTCTAGAAAATTAAGCGTTACGCCTGCGCCCCATTCTCCCGGCTTGTCGGGATTTCTATCTGGAGTCTTGTCGTACATTAGCAGGTTGTATAATGTTACGTCACCAACACTGCTGACTTCCGTCTCCAGCTTATTGCTAAAGATAAAGTACGTTGCCAAATAAATCCACACAGAAGATGTTATAACCACAAAGTAAAACACAATGCGTCGCTTTGGAATGATCATGCTTTTCTCTTCCGGCCGTCTATCAACTCACGCCATTGGTTGCAGTGTGTTGTACTCGAGGGATTTACTTGACAAAATCGTTCGTCAAAATCAAAGGAACGATAACATTGCCATCTTCAACAGTTCACGAAATTGAGACGTTGCACAGATGAGTTACGATGACCACCATCAACGGTTACAGTGGCAGAAAACTTGAAAGGTTCGCAGGATTCAAGATTGAAAGAATACACTCGTCTCGGAGCCTACGTTCCACTTGACCAGTGGAAGGAAATAGAGAATATTTGGAACGGGACTTTTGAGGAACAGAAGTCGGAGTATAGAAAGCAATGACCAAGAGCAGCAGCTATTGTTCTTTTGAGCAGGCTGAAAAATGTGCTCACAACTTAGCCCGCATAATACCGTTCCAAGCGAGAAAAGTACTTATCAACGACACAAACGAAAAGCAGGTACTTGGCAAACAACCGCGCCACATGTACATGTTCCAATTGAATTATAACTGAGAAGGTCAATTGGCTTTACAGTTTCAAGGCTGAACAGTTAAGGCTCACCGAATTTCTTCTTAGTCGTTTTTTGTGTAAAAAGACTACAAACAACGTCGTGCGAAGGCTCCGAATGCTAACAGACCAAAGTATGAATTCTCCCTACTTATGTGCTGTATGGACACCTACACTGTGACAAACTGAGAGCAGCCTCCATATCATGCCGGTCTTCTTTAGGGGAAAAATTCCGAATTAAACTCCGATGCTTTCCGACGAGCATCCCCGCGCCTTTCACATGCGAGTCTCCCCCCGGGTGATTTGCATCCCCAACTCTATCCCTTAGGTACTTTTCAGAGTACGTTTCTACTACTGATAAAGGCCAGCTCTTTTAAAGAGTACAAATTGACAGGCTAACATGACTGACTTGTCTACCATGATTAAATAAATTCATCGCTCGCAGAATCAAAATGTTATAAAAGTCATATCGTTAGGCACGGGATTTGTGTTTTTCAGTTCGTCACTTACCCGTTGCGTCTATGATCTTGTAATGTTCTGTGCAGGGAGATCATGTCACTGGCGACGCGGTTAAACGAATGTTGATCAAATCCTTCATCTTCATCGTCCTTGCGCGAAGCCGGCACCGTGACTCCCTCGCCTCCAGCTCCAGGACCTTTCAGTTTGGCACCTGGGGGATATCTCTCGTAATTCGCTGTGATTAATTCAGATTTTATCAGTGCAAACGTCTTTAAAGTACTAATGTCCCCCTTATTGGAGTTTTGTTTGATGATACTAGGTTGATTATCTTTCTTTGTCAGTCCATTTGGCATGTGTTGTTGACCGGCTCTCTTGTCTGTTTCCTTAGCAGGTCGATCACGGTCAACGTTCCATTTCGGCCTTTGTATGGGTAAGTTATTATTCGATGTCCGTCTCTTCACTTCAATGCTAACTTCCAGGGATTGAATCAGAAAAAACGACACAGTTCCAAGTATCCAACAGACAGAAGTTACCACTATAGTGTAGTAAACTAGCCTCCGCCTGGAAATCAGCCGCGCCATGATCTCACCTGATCGGCTGCGCCACACATTATGTTCCCATGACTGTTTAATGGGATAGTGTCATAAAGACAGGTTCTTGCAGAATTCTCGGGTTTTTTGGGAACAGGAAACATTAAATTGACGAAATATATGTACTTGAAGGAAACAATGCTAGCTCTTTTGTCAGGTCACGTGGAACCACAGGTTGTAGTTGTGCCCCACCTGTGAGTTGAACGCAATACCTGCCCCGCCACATGTCAAGTTTATTTAATTTACTTCATTTTGAACAAAGTACCACACTAATTCCATTCCCCAATTTATCTTCAAAACAAGAACGCGGCCAAAAAAAGACTAACGTTCAGCAAGAATATTAAGTTCTTTGTGGTTATGTGTTAAGTTGTCTGGCTTCAGGTGAATCAGGTCACTGATATCACGTGGAGTGTAGACTACAGTTGTAAGTACTTTGCTCTTCAATATGAAGAGCCCGAATGACTCTCTAGTTTACTAAAGCAGAACAACCTCGATGCATGATCATTAATTTTTCAAAGCTGGCCTTGAGCGATTGCGATGACCGGCCGTCAGGCAATATGATTGCTAAAAAGAGTCGAGTGACCCTGAAAGTAACTCTCCCTCCCTACTTATCATCTTAAGATGCCTGGTCGCAGGTTACCCTAAAAGTAATCTGAATGATCCGAGGTCCTAACATTTATATGCTGTAACCAAGGCAGTAACCATGATTTATATTTAGTTTATTTAGATTAAATAAGAAACTTTGTTGATATCTGTTCGCGCACATGATCTCTTCGAAGAAGCGAACAGGCCACTAACTGGAAAACAGATGATGTCCAAGGGTAGGTACTTAGTGTAGTTTTTAATCATTATTCAGCCAGTAAAGTCGACGTGCTAATCAGTAAAGTGCCTGCTGAACATCCACCTTCGTATGGAGGTTATTGTTTTCATTATCCTTCAAATATTGCTGAATCGTTTAGTTCCATTCAATTCTTAAAACCATATACTTGGTATAAAACTAATGGTGCGAACGTTAATCGCAAACTTGGAAAACTGGGAAATATCATTTGGGGCTCATAATCCGAATTTTTAGCTGCCCCACGTGATGTGTTCAGTTCAATCGCGCGTGTGAAAAAGATTTGATGGATAATAATTTCCAGAGGTGAATATAAGGATGGAACATTCTGATTGGTCGAAAAGCTTGGCTTTTTCAGTAAATGAACATCTTCAGGCGGTTGGTATATTGGAGAGTAATGGCTTAATTCAGAGTAATACCCGAGGCTTAAAGATTGCCCAGATAATATATAGATTTAGCCAAGCCTAAAAGCGGAGCTCCGTATTTTTGCTGGTTATTAATAATTTCTCTGAAATAGATAAGAATAACTAAAAACGTCAACTCCAATTGCAGAATTTCCGCTAAGAATGACCATATAAAATTAAAAAATGCTGAGCCCACGATCAGTAAGGAAAACCAAGGCCTGGTAAGCGGTCAACTTCAAAAAAACACGTTACCTCGATGAATTCTAACCTGAGCCCGCAATCTGGTCACGTGATACTGGTCAGCGGATAAATCGATTTGACAGCTGTCAATTGACCATAACAAGGATGTCCTAAATCCTATACCAAAGATGTAAGCTGATAAGGGTGACAAGGTATTGACAAGGCATGGCCACCTGGACCCCAATGGCCGCCATTTTGTGCGACATCGTCGTCGTCGTAGGGCGCACGCGCCCGCGATCCATGCCACTGGCCCTGTCGACCATGAAAACTTGAATGCATGGTTCTTCTATTTCTATGCATGCACGATTGTCCTTCTCTTATGGTTATGGGGCTCCCCTGGAGCTCCGCTAATAAGCAGTTGGTTGAGAAGCGAACCTTCGAGGGCACCTGGGAAATTTTGAGAAAGGGCATTCATTTTGCTCAGCACCAAGAAAACTAGCCTCCTACGCAGGCGTTA
>OX393566.1:13587248-13606016 GCA_947652115.1 Blastomussa wellsi | reverse complement strand
GTGATTGGTGTGTTTCGATCCTCGCTGATCCTTAACCAGCTAGTTGTTCCCTCGGCGGTTCGCTTGTGTGCAGAGAACTGCACAGCTGTTGAAAACCAACCAATCACAGCGGAGCACCATGCTTTATAAAGCTACACGTAGCCAGTCGACCTTATCGCCTGATGAAGGCTAGCAGTATGCAGCCGAAACGTCGCGGTCCACATCACAAGTGACTACATCGTGAGACAAACGATAACTCCTTAATTACTATACTTTATACCACGATGAACAACAACAACCTTTTTCAGGATCATATTGCATAATAGCTGTCATGGCAAAAATATAAGAGTTTGTATGGGAATATTTTACAACAACTTTTAGCAAACCGAAATACTGCCAAATCGTAAATAAAATTGCCTTACCTTACTTTCATTGTGTTTTTATTCTTGTCTGAACGCTAATTTGGCCGATTCTTGGCCATTTTGGCGAGTTATCGCTTTCTGGGTTCCCTACTACAAAGAAAAGAACAAGGCTGCACACTCCAGTTCGGAACGCCCGACGAGCCAAGCGAAAAGTACCAGCTTAAAATGGTCAAACGGCCTCAAATCCATCGCAAATTCCAAAAAGTGATGTTCTAGTTTCATTTTAAGTCAACAACAACTCAGTCCAGGCTCTGTCATCGATGCCAAGCGGCCATTTGCTTTAAAAATTCCAAGGTAAAAAGATCTCCATTGTGCCTGTACACGCTCGTCACGACACACGACCGTTAAAAAACTCCTTGGTAACCCCGCCTCGACAATCGTCCTGAGGGGACCAGGGGAGTAACACAATACTTGTTGAGAGCAATTGACAGTGTGGTACTCCGGTGAGGTATAGTTTGTTAATGAGGCGGGGTACTAAGTTCAGATGTCGAGAAGTTACATTCGTCCCCACTAACGTCTGCTTAACCGAGGCCAACATTCCTTTCCGCCGCTTCGCCAATCAGATTTTACCTACTAAAATCCGGAAAGCCGACCTTCACCTTGACCGCCGCTTAGCCAATCAGATTTTACCAACTAAAATCCCCACGACGCTTCTCCAGCCGTGATGCCAGGGACGATTGATTTTGCTCCAAGTCAGAGATTTCTCTGGTAAATTCATTTTAGATGAAAGCAAGTTCTGAATTTGCGAAGGGAAACTTATTTACTGAAGGGAAGAGAGATACACTCCTTAATTTATCAACTGGCTACGGTAAGTCGTTTGTTACCAAGCTTTGCCTTCAGTGTGTTCGACAGTCTCATTGATTTTCTTTTTTCACATTTTTCCTCAGAGCTCCGCAAAAAGACGTACAATCCAGCAACAAATTACTGAAGTTCAGCCAAATGAAAAGCTAGCCTACTGGTCAAAGTTTCCACGTTTCAGACTCTAAACGACTGCGTAGCGATTTTGGCGCTCGGAAAAATATTATTTCAAGTGTGTGCGCCGTTCATAATCGTCGGTTGTTCAAACCCAATTTTAAGCAAATTGAGGCCTCAAATCAAAGGGCCAATGAACTATCGAAAGGAGAAGTTGAACATATTTTCAAGCCAGCCTTTTAACCCAGCAGCACTGGACGTTTTAAATCTTTCTGTAACAAGTTTGTCGAATGAATGATTCAGCGCGGTGAATCCCTTCGATTTGTTCACTCGTAAATACCACGGATGTGGACCTCTTTGATGATTTCTAAATTAATTCCGCTTTGCGTTTTCGAGTTGGCGAAGTCTTTTGTAGCATTTTATGGCGCTGAAATAAATATTTCTGATCCACTGTTGTGTTCATGGGAGAGAGATCATCTGTCCCAAAATATTAACCCTTCCAACGTATGACAGAATCAGACTCGCACGCTTACCTCTTGTATTCACAATAAATAATATTTTGGTGTTTCAACCATCGAAATACACCAGAGTATTGTATCCAACAGCGCCGGCGAAGAACGGATTCGCGGGAAATTTTATAACGATCGTTTTGAACGCCTACAGACAATGCTGATTGGTTAGTTTGTCTGGCGAGAGATAATGGGAAAGGAATGTTGGTCGCGGTTAAGCAGGCGTTAGTGTGGGCAATCCCCTAATAACGCCTGCGTAGGAGGCTAGAAGAATCCAGGACCTACTCAAAACATCACTGATTCTCATGAAACAATAACTAGCCCTGTTATGCAAAGTGACAGCTCAATAATGCAGTTGGTTTCTCCTATGATTTTGATGCGCTCTAGATTATATGAACTTGGTTTACAGGCAATAGATGTTGGAGGTGCAGGTGACTGTTTCTTTAGATCTGTATCACATCAATTATATGGCAATAACAACCATCATATGCAAGTCTGAAGTGCTGGAGTTCAATACATGAGAGATCACCCAGAGAGATTTGTTGAGAGCAATACTGAAAATTCATGGCTCAGATATCTGAATAATCTCTTAGTATAGAAAATGGCATGAAGAAGAATAAAAGCTTTGGACGTTATCCTCGTGCAAGTTTCTGTACTTATTATTATTATAATTTCAACCCGTGAGGTATTTTGAGAAAATGACATCATTTTCTCAAATTCTCAACCAAGCCTTGGAACAAGGAGAATTAATGGCGGCTGTAAACTCTCGGAAATAAAAGTAGTAGTAGTAGTAAAACTTTATTTAAACACGGAGAATCATCAGTTAAGCTAAAAGTTAAAAACTAAAACTCATTACAACTGTTTTACATGATTGCCGTGTGGGAATCCCAAAAATGGGTTGTAATGGGTTTGTAATGGGTTGAAATTTGGCAAGATATCTAGGACATTTGTATTGTGCACGAAAATATAAAAATATAAATATCAAGAATTTGATCATAGTAGTACTTTAAAGAGGAAATCATCAAATTCGTTTTCAAGTTAAATTGGTAACCAAGCTTTACCGAATGGACGATGCCATATCTGCTCTAATTTAGGCCTGGTCTATGTCAAAACTGGTTACAATTTGGTGATAGCCTAAACACAAACACCAATAGCTGGTTTTCACTGTCACGCCATCAAAAAATAAAAACGAAACCATGCAATGAAAAATTCTGATAAATTCAAATGTTATAAAATATTAATAGATAAACAACATCTCCAAGTCTCCGGTCGGTACGGTACACCATTCTTGAGTTATTTGCCGAAGCATTTCTCGCAAATTTATAGAGCTCAGTATGGAAACGCCATTTTGGTGCCCAGCTTGATGGGCACCAACATGGTGGCCGGAAATCAAAGAAATACATCTGGCACTCACTTTTGCCGTGAAAGCGACTGCTTTTTCCTCACGGTCTAGTGTATATACACATAAACATCTTTCCTAATACTTGAACTGTTTAAACTGCAAAGATTTTGCGAAAAGACCTTTTCTTAGAGCACGACAGCTTTGTCACGGCGCCATCGTGAAGTCACGTACGGCAGAAATCTCGAAAATTCAACATGCTGTATTTCAAACGCAAAGGATACTATCTATCTGGAAACTTGTGAATAGATATATTTTTAGGATTTCTTTCACGTCGTGACAATGAAAATTAAGCAGGCCCAGCGAATTTTGTTTTAAAAATTTTATGACGTCACGTGAAAACCAAGAATTGTTCACTTTACACTGGTGTCGGCTTGGGTTAGCTTTTAAGCTTGTTAGGAATGTTGTCATGCGAGAAGTTCCGGGTGCGATTCTGGTCGTTGACTTGCAAGTGTCGCTAAAGCCTGGTTCACAATCCACCTTAAGAAAAAAGATGGCGGCTGTACATTTTACCACAATACCTTGCGAACCAAACAAAGCCAACTGGGCATATAGAAAGGTATGGTCTAACGGAAGTCGTCCCTTCTACTAACAACATCGCTCTTTCCGAGTTTGAATGACTTACAAGTTGTCTTTGTGTTTTTATACACTCTTTTAGCAAAGCATTATAGATAAATGTACCAGTCGCCATCTTTCTCCTTACAGTGGATTGTGAAATAAGCGGAACACAAGTGAAATTAGCACAAGCATAAGCACAAGAAAAAGAGACATTTTCCTAACTACAAAAACGGTTGCTATAGATAAATGCTAACCATCATATCTTGGGTTCCTTTTCAATCCTGCGATTAGTTTTCTTTGCCATGCCTGTTCTATTGGAGGCTGCTCTAACTTGTGGCAGCTTTGACCATATTTGGAAAGTCACGTGACCAGAACACAATCAAAGGCTCTTCTCATAGTATGGTGGAATGCAGAGATGAACTGGTTAAAAATGGTTTTTAAGGGAAGACATGTATCATTTTGTTCCCCTGTAAAGAGATGCAACCCCCACTTCCGTCTGCCGGAAGTAACGCTTTGTTCTACATGTTATGAAAACGGTTTACTAGCGTTGTGTAGTCGGTAGTGCAAATAGCTTTATAGAATAACAAAAAAATTAGAATTCAACACATTTCACGAATACCTCCATGTTCATGGTTATAATCATTGCAAACACGTTCGTGACATTCGCATGGCCACAATTCGCGCACCAAATAACTGACTTCATGAAACCAATTCGACGGACACAACGTAACTTCAAAGAGTACATTACCTGCAAGTTGTATTCAAATGCTACGGTGGCCCATGGGTGTCACGGCACAACCAAATATCTTACGGCACAACAAATATCTCACGGCACAACCAAATGTCTCACGGCAAAACCAAAATTCTCACGGCGGAAGTAATTGTCACGGCGGAAATGACTTCTTTCTCGAAGTAGAGGTTACTCAGTCCTTGTCACTCGAAAATGGCGGGCTTGTGAGATGAGATGGTTTTTTCTGTTTGCTTATTTACTTGTACTAGTGCTGTTTCTCACAGGAGGAGCGATGTTTTACCAGCGTTGTGGCATCTCATGTGGGACTGATGCCAGTTACTGTGTAAATTGTGGGCAAGGTTAGGGAAAGCTTTTTACGTTACGCAAAACAGTCAGCAAATGCCATGAATCGACACATGAAATGTGTTTGTGTTCAAATGCATTAAGAAGTACCGGTAGCTCCATGAACAAGTTTTACTTTTAAGATTGCTTGTGGAACTGACTTTTAACAGAAGTTGATTCTGCAAGCATTAATTGATCTTTAATAATTCCATTAAAGCACAAGTTATGCAC
The DNA here is from genome assembly GCA_947652115.1 of Blastomussa wellsi. Lineage (NCBI taxonomy): Eukaryota > Metazoa > Cnidaria > Anthozoa > Scleractinia > Plerogyridae > Blastomussa > Blastomussa wellsi. The sequence continues at coordinate 13,600,934 of OX393566.1, read as the reverse complement.
CTATCAATCAGGGGGTGCGGGCATAGGTGGGGGTTTTGACATTAGTTATCGTCCAGGAGTGGGGGACACAGTAACTGGCATCAGTCCCACATGAGGTGCCACAACGCTGTTAAAACATCGCTCCTCGTATGAGAAACAGCACAAGTACAAGTAAATAACGAAACAGAAAAACCATCTCAGCTCACAATCCCGCCATTTTCGAGTGACAAGGACTGAGTAACCTCTACTTCGAGAAAGAAGTAATTTCCGCCGTGACAATTACTTCCGCCGTGACAATTTTGGTTTTGCCGTGAGGTTATTCCGTTTGCCGTGAGGGTATTTGGTTTTGCCGTGAGACATTTGGTTGTGCCGTGAGATATTTGGTTGTGCCGTGAGACTTTTGGTTGTGCCGTGAGACATTTGGTTTTGCCGTGAGATATTTGGTTGTGCCTTGAGACATTTGGTTTTGCCGTGAGATATTTGGTTGTGCCGTGAGACATTTGGTTGTGCCGTGAGATATTTGGTTTTGCCGTGAGATATTTGGTTGTGCCGTGACACCCATGGGCCACCGTAAAATGCAGTATGATAGAACCAAGGAAACCTTACCTTTACTTCCACATGATAAAGCGTACATGCCATATAATTAAAAGTTCTTGCTGCGGCTAAGTGCATTCTTCACTGGATTACAAATTATCCTCATCAAAACGTGAACATTTTCAAAGACCTCTAAAGGCTCCATTATCGTCCCATTTACTGTATTGATGCTCGCTTCTCTGCACTAGAGTATTTCTTAAAATACTTTCTTTCCGTTAGTACATATATTGGTGCATTTTGATGAAACATGGTAAGAAAATCGGTCTTACATCGAGCGAAACAACCCACACGTTATAATTGTGTGTATAAATGTAAATCGACACTGATCTCTACGGAATTGATAGATTTTTAAACTGTGTACCACCCCCACATATTCTCACAGGAAATAAAAGAACGACTATGCGGAAAAAAGAAAGTTTACAAGGGGATAGAAAGGGAACAGTGTTTAATCGAGCTTTAATGCATAAATTAATTGTCTAACAAAATGAAGTGACTGAGTGATCGCGTGAGTTAATATATGCTCTTTTCCAATGGTGTTTTCACATGACGTCACGGCGGCCATATTGGTGTCCCAAAACAATCCTCCGGGAATTGAACTCTGTTGTTATGAAAATATCATCTTTTGCTTCAGCAACCAACCTGAAGTTAACAACGCAATTGAATACGCCAAACAGAAATATTTTAAAGACAATCTAGCTGCTAATTTAAACGATCCACGCAGAACATGGCAAATTATAAATGAATTAAGTTCTCGACAACTCAAGAAGAACGTTGTCCCTGATATCGAACTTGGGGAGATTAAATTAACCTCTGCATCTGAAATGGCAGAGGCATTTAATTGCCATTTCTCAAACGTTGGACCCCAGAAGCATCCCGCCGAGCGAAACACAACCGGAAAGTTATATATGACTCCTTCAAATCAGACTTTTTCTTTTGCTAAATGTAGTACAAGGGAAGTCCTAAAATTACTTAGAAAATTAGATGTTAAGAAAGCGACTGGCCTGGACAACCTGCCACCTGAGATTCTTAAAATAGCGGCAGATACTCTTGCACCATCACTGGCAATTATGTTCAATCAGTCGATTGCTACCGTCATTGTTCCTTTAGAATGTAAACAAGCCAGAGTTACGCCGATTTTCAAGAAGGGAAAAAGACAGGACATTAACAACTATCGTCCAATTTCAGTTATTTGTGTAGTCGCGAAGATTTTTGAAAGGATCATTTATGATCAATTTTATAAGTATCTTAACGATAATTCTCTCTTAGCGAGCTGTCAATCTGGGTTTAGATCTCTCCATAGCACACTTACCTCCCTCCTTGAAGCTACGAACAGTTGGTCTGTTAACATAAATAATGGCATGATTAATGGCGTAGTATTTATTGATTTAAAGAAAGCTTTCGATACGATTGATCACAACATCCTTTTACGGTAGCTAGCTAGCTATGGAGTTGAATATAAAGCCTTAAAACTGTTTGAATCATATCTTAGTGATCGTCAACAAAAGTGCATAGTCAATGGTGAGCTTTCTGACGCCCGTGCTGTAACCTGTGGAGTTCCACAGGGAAGTTTGATTGGACCTGTTCTGTTTTAAATATATATTAACGACCTGCCAAACTGTCTTAGCAAAGCATTACCACGGATGTACGCTGACGATACAAGTATCAGCACTGCGGCCACTAGTTGCATAATTGGCTGACCGCAAATAAACTTACCCTCAACGTAGCTAAAACTAAATTAATGTTAATAGGCTCGCGCCAGAGGCTCGCAAATACGCTAAATCAGTCAATTAACATTGATATCGAAGGTGAGCTGATAATAGGGTTCGTCACACTGTGTAAGTCACTGGGAATCCATATCGACGAAAATCTCTCCTGGTCTCAGCATATTAACGAGACAGCAAGGGTTGTTTCCTCTGGTATAGGAGCACTTAAAAGGCTTAGGCCGTTCATCTGTGATGAGATGGCTATTTTGATATATAGAGCTTTAATCGAACCTTATTTTGACTACTGCTCACCTGTGTGGGACGGTCTCAGCAATGAATTAGCTTATAAGTTACAAAAGCTTCAAAATCGCGCCATTAGGGTTATCACAAAATCTGGTTATGACTCTAGTGCTACCGCTCTTCGCTCAAATCTACGGTGGGATGACCTCTATACCAGATGGAAAAAACAAAAAGCGAAACTAATGTTTAAAACCTTGAATAAGCTAACGCCGCAGTACTTAAAAGATTTGTTTATACCATTCAATACAGAATACGAACTCAGAGACAAGGAAAATAGATTAGCTCTACCAAAGCCCCGAACTGGCTTCCTTAAACGTAGCTTCTGCTACAGCGGGGCTCAATTGTGGAACAGCCTTCCTCATGATGCTAGAGTGACAAGATCACTTTTCCTCCGTTCAAAAATATTCTAAATCGTATAATGTCCTCCCACTCCCACACGGCAAACATGTAAATCAGTTATTTTTAATTGTTACGATTACAATTAAAAAAAAAGGTATATATTGTCTACTGATGTTTTTACCGTGTATAAATAAAGTTAATGTATGTATGTTGTATGTATGGCCGCTTGTCACGTGTGTGAAAATACTCTATACCCTCATGGTATGTTTATGCATACTATGAGGTAAAAACGCTAAAAACTCTCACAGCTTACATCTTTCTCGAATGAAACCAAAGCTAATGGACAGAGCGCATTCAGATGCAAAATCTGTCGTATTGATGTTTTGAAATTCGCAATACTGTAAAAGTTGACGTCGCAAAAAAAATTATGACGTCATAGCTTTTAAACTAATGGGAATCTGCACCAATCCATACGACAGATTTTGTCTGTGAATGCACTCTATCCTTAGGCTTTGGTTTCATCCGAGAAAGATTTGTGCGAGTTTTAAGCGTTTATGTGTTCTGGTCACGCAACTTTCCAAATATGGTCAAAACTACCAAAAGCGAAGTGCATAGAGAGGGAAAGTTTCTAAAGAAACTGTGGTGCTGCGTCGGTGGGAAGTATAACAAGATTTTGTCTTTATCAACTGGGTTGGTAATGTGAATTGGCCACCGTAAAAAGATACGAAAGCTGACGTTTCCAGCGTTAGCCCTTCTTCGGAGCGAATCGAGGAATTGTGGGTCGTGTGTGTTTTTTCAACAGAAAGATGGAACTACGCTATTGGTTGGTGCCAAAGGCAAAGTGAGCCTCCAATTGAACAAGCATGACAGAAAGCTAATCCAAGGACTTAAACTGAACCCACGTTATGATGGTTAGAAGTCATCTATAGCAACCGTTTTGTAGTTAGGGGTCTCCCAATTCAAGAAAGCAAAAACAACGAGCAAACATCAAGGGTCGATTCTTTGATGCGAAGGCGTGGACAGCACCAGTTTACGGTTCCTACTCGCAAGGGGATACGAGACAGGGACAGCGACATAATCATGTTTGTCACGCTTTCCCGACATGTATCAGGGACGTGTAGCGGGGACATCAAGAAGCGAACATAATCAAAAATACGTACATATTGCGGCGACACGTTCCTTAGTAGTGTCTCCTGATAATTTTAAAATGTTGCGGCAATTTTCTTCCTGCGACATATCCCACGGAGTTGATTTTGTAGCTGCCTCTTCCTCCCTCGTGTGTAGGCACCTTCAAGGTCCCGGGGGGGGCAGGACGCTCATCATTATATCTACATATTGATATTTATAAACAAATAGAGTTGAAATCCTCATCGGCTATTACAGTGTTCAGTAGTCGAACTATACCAATAGACAATTAAGCGAAGAGCTAAATTGTTTGGACTAGCACTGTCACGATGTTAAAGGGAGTTGAAGGATGGAAATGGATTGTAATTTGAAAAACTTTGCCAATTTTTTCAACGTTCTAAGCTATGCATTGAAAAAATCGCCCAAAAAGTGTTATGCTCTGCTTTCCCTGCTAAAATTTCATCTGAATTCATCTTGGCGAGTCTGTTGGAGCTTTTTGTGCACAATGTGCACAATAAAAGGCACAAAGCAGTGATTAGAGTTACATGCTTCGTGCGAAGCAATCATCAAGCATCAACTCTAGATAGATAATACTATCTACACGTATTTTTATGGTGAAACGTCATAGGGCGAACCTCGCTTTATACTTTTCCAGATGTATTTAGATTTTTTTTATTTTACGCTTCTGGAATAAAACATTATGTTATGTTGTTATGTCATTGATATGCATATTATTCCTCGATAAATTTCGCACAAGATGCGCAAGTTTCAGGGAAGTTGAGTCAGAAATGGTGAAATAAGTTTTTTGACAAGCATACAGCGTGTCATTTAATTCAATCGAGCCACTAAGCAAGCTTATTAATCAGTGTGCATAAAAGAATCTTCACCTGGTTCAGTAGTAGGGCTTACATTCACTAGTTCAAGATTTTTCCATGCATACCTTAAGTTATTTACAGGGTAATAACCTGTACAGTCATTTGCTAACAATAGAGGCAACATCTGTGTTGTATTAGTTGCTAATGTTCAGTTTGTGTTTGAGTGAGATTACAACAGGGTTGCACAGCAACCACACTGGGCGAAAGGAAAAAAAAACCTGCGGGATCATTAAGCGCATTCTGACTGAATGGCAGCATTATCAAATATTTAGATTTAACACAAAACGACTTGATTTGTGGTATTTACCCACAAGGACAAGAGATTTCCAAAGGGCCCTTGTCAGCGCTTTTGCGTTACTTACATGCAAAGGTTTGAGTATTATATTTGACGCGGAGCGTGTTCGGCTGAAAAACTTGCTAAATGTTTTTTAAGCACTTACAGTAACATAACTTACAGCAATTCAAAAGATTTCGCTTCATCATAAAATTTCGACAATTACGATGGCGAAGGCTAACAAGGCCCCTTTAAGCAAGTTCAGAACATTATCTGGCAGTGAGCTGTAAATTTATTCACATCAAAGATGTCGTATATTTTTAAATCTGCATAAAAATAATATAACAGACGAAAGTTGATTGGAAAAAAGGAAAGGTGCGTTTAAACTCGTTCACTGTTTGCTGAGTACTCTCTTTGCTTTATTTTCTCTACACTTTATTTCCATTCTCTCGAGGACGGCTTTTGGTGAGCTCGACAGCTAGTAATTAAGCCTACATTTTGTTTTGGTTTACTGAAAAATAAAAGAAATTCCCCCAAAAATTGATACGGAATAGTAACATTAAAGATGTTACACATAAGTTAAGGCAACAAATTCCGTTTCTTGTCCAAATTTCACAGCTGCGTCAGCTTGTCTTGGCGCGGCTACTAAGTTAGTAACATACTAGCCACGCACAGTATCTGCACAGTACCTAGACTCTGTAACTTGCATCCCAGCACTGGTAAACGCACCTGTGTTCTAAACGAGCAGGAAGTAGGAATGAATATTTGAAACCAATTGGATAAAAAAATGAGCCTGTCACCGGAAAGAGCATTCAAACATTAGTGGGTTTACAAAATTTGAGTGTTATTAGGCTAAACGCAAATACTTTTGAAAATCTTATATTTAGGAGACCTCTGTAGGAGTCCCTCCAATCCATAATAACTCTCTTGTTTGAAGACCTACCATTGACTTCCCTTTACTCATGCTCAAATTTCACAATCTGACTAAGGCTTGGATGCTCTTTCGTGTGGATTCACTTTTCAACCCAGTTGAACCCAATGTATTTTAGGCATTCGTACCCAATCCTCATCTCGTTAGAAAACGGCTAATTACATGCAACTATACTTAGAAAAACATAATAAAGCATTATTCTTGAAATGTCCCTCGACATCTGTGTCTTGTCATTCTTTGGAATAGTTGCAAAGCAGTTCCCAACTCTAGCTTCTTCTTAGTGCATCGAACTTATTTCCTAAGTCAAGTTGTGGTCCCCGATCAGCTAAACTCTCAAGGCTCCGGGAACCATGCTTTACTGTTTCAAAAGTCTTTCCTCCGTTTGACTCTTTACTGCTAAAACCAAATAAAATACAGTTGAAATAATGATAAGAAAAACTGTAATCATAATGCGACAATTTTTAAGACACAGCCTGTTACCTAATTTGTCATATAGCTATTTACTACAACTAACCTTTTATTTGTCGCCATGGCTGCTGCTAATGAGGGGAAAGCAATTTCACTATCAATCTCTGGGGTCTTAGACTTGACACTTTGTGCTCTTCTACTGGGGGCTCTATAGGCTGGTGGTCTGTACGCCCCTACAGGCTTAGGGTCCTCAGTGGTTTGAGGACCTAAAATTTAACAAAAACAAAGCAAAACACACCTGGGTAAGTACATTACAACCAAATGACACCTTGGAACAAAAAGGGCCCAAAACTCATCCATGTCGATTTTTGGAAATGCAATCTCTACTTCCAGTAAATTCAATGCAGACATGAGGAGGTATGTATAATATAGATTCAATTAAAATTCAAACAATGAAGCAGGTCTCATAAACGGGTAATTCTAATGGGCCTCTAGTGTAGCAATTGCTTTAGAATGTGAACAGGCTCTCCAGTGGGAAAATTTCGGCAAGCGATGGAAGCCAAATTTGCGAGCGGGAACTGACCAAGAGCCTGTAGACTTTCTTTGATTCTGATTATCCACCCACTGTCCATTAGAATGAGACATATCTGTCAATGAGGTGATCTAACGCCACGGGGATAACACCAAAACATACCCGGTAATTGTCGCTTGATTTCATTCTAAAAACTGCATGCAAGGGCAGGTAAAATACTAATTAAGGTCTACATACGGCCGAGTTCCATTATTCGCAGATATTAAAACAAACACTCACAGAACAGCAGGGTTGCTCAACTGACATATGTATTTATGTGTCTATTCCTGTCTGACTTGTGATTTACATGTTATAATCACTTGTGCTCGCAATGACAGCAAAACAGAGACCAATCTACCCGATATCTCTGGACAATATTTCAGTTGTACATGTGAATTACTCCAGCATAGGATTTAGAAGCCAAAAACTACGTACAGACCATAACATAAAAAGCCCAGGCTACTCTGGGGAGCCTGTTCGCAGGCTACAATTGCTATTGTTTTGGGGGCTAGGGGCATTGCCAACCTGTTACTTGTTTCATTGTTCTGTCTAGTTCATGTGACACCTTGTGAGAGCTGTTACCTGACCCACCAAGCATCCATAAGCAGCCACCCATTTTTAGTAACTTATAGTTCAGTTTTACCCTTAGTATAATAATTGTTAGCAAATTTTCAACCTTGGTTATTGCATTTCCAGCTTTCTGATAAATTGGCTCACAAACTCACGGTTAATAGCGAATAACTGAGGTTTTACCTAATATGGAAAATGGTATGTTTACAATTTTGCTCTCCATGAGAAGAAATTCTTACAAAAGACGACTTAGCAAAAGTAAAATGAAGACCAGGGCCAGGGCAGCCGTGCAAAGCTAACTACTTCATTACAAAAGAAACCTTCCCATTGTTTTCAAATATATATATTTTTTAATTTTAAAATTATGCTTATGTAACTTTTCTTATAGAACCAGTTACTGAAGAAAACATGATTGAAATGATTAGCAATGTCATCTGCTCAACGGAAACTGTGCAGTGAAAGCAAAAACAATGATACATTTGGACAAGCCCTAGTTTGGAGGCATGATTATTTTGATTTTAGGATTATTCTTGACCAGTGTTCCTTGAAAACAAGTAGATACGTAGAGAATAGAATTGCTTCATTATGCATTGACTAGGATTTAGATAACATTTGCAAGCATGATATCGGGAGGGGGGGGGGGGTACTTCCATAAATTTTGGATAGGGGTGTGCCACCCGGCCCGGGTTCTTGAACCATGACACTATTTAATGATAAAGAACGCAGAAACTGATAACCTGAGCCCGAAAAATGACACCCTATTTAAGGAAAAAATAGTTATAGCATGAAAAGGAAAACTTTGTTTCTTTTCTGTAACATTGGATGTAAAGCATTAGGCATATAATACTAGAATGAGCCTAGTTTAACGATATGACATCATAACCATGATACATCTTTCACTATTGTTTCTTCACTGCTATTGAACTTTGATTGCATCTAAAAATTACGCTTCTATCTGTCTTTATTTCTTATTTCATTCAGCTTAGTTAGTTTTGTTGCGAGAGTTATGTTGATAAAATGAACGACAGTCCCCAGGCGACATTCATAATGTGGAGAGAAGAAGCATAAAAAAAATATTATTTAGATAATACAATTTAGCTACAGTCTCCAGTCCGCCCTTTGTTCCACGAGGAACCTAATGGTCTAACTTACTTACTTACAATTTAGCTACCCTATCTAAGGACCACACCACGAACACAGTAACAAAAGGGTTTAAGGATTTAGGACAGCAAAAAAATGCATACCTGCGAGTACACACCAAACCCCACCCTCCCCCCCCAGGATGATATCATCACCTCAAGTGTTTTCTTTGAATATTCTTGGGATTATCTCCACCAGGAAAACAAGTGAAACTTTTAATGTAAAGTTCTGGGTGGAATTTCATGTGCTGAATTCTGGTACAATGAATCTGGATTAGCAAAATCTGGTTTAGCAAAAAGCTAATGTGCATGTGATTGCAAAAAGAGGCAGATTATCCCATTTTTCCTAGACCCAAGTTGGCATTTCATAGACACCCTATGTTAACATACTTCAAAACAAAGGGTAATACCAAATTGTACTAAGGGTTAGATTGAACCACAATTAAAACAAGGCCTGTTTAAACAAACATCAAATAATCTAACTTGTTTGCAGGCACTAGACAGAGTTTATACATATTGAATTAATGTCGATACCAGCAGTGGATTGAGATGCTGAAGAAACTTGTTGCCATGGTCCTACTGTTTTGTCTTTCTTCACTGATGATTCTCCTGTTAAACAGTACAACAAATGATTACCAACAATCACTAACCAAGCTTTACTGTACATTTACCGTAAGATACAAGTGAGACATGCAAGCCCTAGGCTTCTACAACATTTTAAGATGGTTTGGGTAAGCTTATAAAAGAGGGTCCAAAATAGAGTTTGCAGATACAAGTGATGGATGCAAGCCCTAGGCTTCTTCAACATTTTAAGATGGTTTGGGTAGGGTTATAAAGGAGGGTCTAAAATAGGGTTCGCAAATCCCACTTCCCGCCACCAATTCCATCCCCCCCTCCCCCGCATGCCAAGCTCAAAGTTAACCTATTGCCAGACGTTCCTAGTTGCAGCAGAAGTACAATCATTGATTCACTGCCGAGTATTTGATGGTCCATCTGTTGCATCTTGTTGCATGTTGCATCTTGCATCTTGCTGTATTTGCCGTCAAAGGGAAAGCACCTAGGTTATGACGTTTCTTTCTAACAACTCGCTCACCCTTTAAATTTTTGATTTTCAGAAGTTCTTAATTGCCCTGTGAACAGGTTCCCTTGTGGTGTCTAGATGGATACCCTGGTCCCACAGGTTTTCAACTTTCTTCTCATTGTTGCCGTTTCCACTTTTTTATACCCCAGATTTTTGAGGAATGTAACAACAGAAAACCTCTGCAACCAGAACACCCTAGTGGATGTTGTTGCCTCATTTTTGGGCCATAGTAACCCGGCCCGCACTACATGTGCACCTTGTGTTAACAATTACTTGACATGACAGATTCTTAGTCAAAACATTTGGTTAAAGTGCCTATGAAGTAAAAAATGTTTTGGCCCATTCGCTTCTTTATGTTTTTTTTTTGAGCTTCAAAGTTTGGATTTCGCAATCTGAAGTGGGTCCGTTTCGTGCTCGGCCAAATGCTCAGATTATTCAGGAAGTGACGTAGTCAGTGGTTCTGAATATGATAGTGCCATGGTGGCAGGTCTATTTCAGGGGTGAGGAGTGGGGGTGGGGGTGGGGGCGGATGTTGATGATTGTTTTCCCCTTTCTCCATCTACAAATTATTTTCTGTCCGTTAGCTTCTTTAATGCAAGTACATGACGTTTCAGCATTGTACAGTCTCCATTTAATATCACATTTGATTAGCAGGGCCGTACATAGCGGGGGGCAGAGGGGAAAGTTGCCCCCACCAGGAAAACTTTTTTTTCTAACACAAGGTTTGATTTTGCTGGGCTATTTCTTGTAGGAAGTGAAGTGGGGGGAGTTTGCCCCCGCAGACAAAAATTGCCCCCGCGGACAAAAATTCCTAGGTACAGCCCTGATTAGGTGTGAAAATCCACCAAAGTATTTAAAGTTGGCCTCATTTTCTTGACAAATTTCATTAAAGAATAAAACTCAGCGAAATTAAAGCCGACCGATGTTTCGGGAACGCTACCCCATCATCATTAAATTTTAACTTCATTATGATGAAAGATTAAGCGCCCAACCTTGAATATACCACTCTCAAGGTCCAAAAATTTAATAAACCTGGATTATGGAATTCCTTTTATGCTCAGATTATTTTTATGTTGTTCCGGAATAGCCTGTGTTGCAGGTTTAAATGACGGCCCGAAAATATGTGAGCCCCACGAAGACTACATTTTTATATGTACTCTGCTTTAAAACTTATTCATTGCCGGTTTGAAGAGCAATATTTTCAATAAAGCTATATTCTGACTAACAGATGACTAGCCAGCTGGTTACAGTACCCAGTAGATCATTACAGTGTACCAAGTGTGCAGACTCATACCCAGTCGCTATTTACGGGTTCGGGGAATGAGACTAGTACTCAATCTTCTCTCGCCCCCAGAACCCGTAAATAGCGACTGGGTACGAGTCTGCCTAATGTGCGTTCACATTAATCTATCCTTTGGTTCAATACCTTCATAATCTTCATCTTCTTGCTCATTACCCTCAGATCCTTCCCCTTCAGTATTCTCTCTAAAACAAACAACAACAAAGAAGAAGAAAAAGTCCCCTTATTCACTTGACAAATTGTTTACTTTGCTACCAGTACTTGTAATATGCACGGTAAGGCACAATGCTCATTTACAAGAAAATTACTATTTCAAACCTTCCTTTTGGTTCATGCTCAGTGTAAAAACCTGTGAAACTCACCAGGCTTAAAACAATAGTTCAAAAAGCTCAATACCTCAAAAACAAAGAAAAAAGTCACAGGTTTTTACACCAACATAAACCATTCCTTTTGATCTAAGGTGCAATGTTTAGAATGTTGGTGTTAATTATTAGTGAAAATTATTGTACACGGTAACAAGCCTGCAAATAACAGCTGGTCATCGGACATTTGTCCAGCAAATTTCAGGTTTTGACCGGCAAAAGCTTGGTCTGGTCGGACATCCTGACCGGCAGTCCTGATACAGATGAGGGGAAAAGTCAGTGAACTTTTTTATATATATCAACCAGTTAATTTTTTTGTCCGACCAGACTGGCTTCTTGTCCGGTCAAATTTGTCCCTGGCCTGAAAAATGACCTCCCTTTTGACAAAAATTATTTGCATGCTTGCGGTAAGGATGCACATTTAATGAAGTCGATATAATACTGAGATGATGGTACTGCCAGTATAAAACCAGTCCCAAGCTGTAATTCCCTCTTTATTGCTGCACACAATGTACATAAAAATGATACAAGCCTAGAAGATTTAATTCTATAGTTTATTATAAAAATATTTATTAGGCCTCACAACGATAGCTGTAGACAGGCCACACCCACAAAATAATGAACTTTACAGAATATGTTCCTAGCAGTAGACATTTCTGAATAACTCAACAAGCTGTTACAATTTAAATTAAATTTCATCACTTTGATAAAATTAAATTGAGAGAACAAAGTAAAAGTTGTATAGCTGGCCAATTTTATCATTGCCCGTGTCACCTCGTACATAACCTATCAAAGACCACCAAGCTGCTAAAACTTGTTCATAGTTAATATGTAATTTCATAAGTTAAAAATGAGGCAAATGTGAGCAAAAACAAAAACGGCTCAGGACCTATATTTTGACACAAGGCAGAAAAATGAGTGGCCTTGACGCTTCAGCTAATGTTGTAACAACTATACTTTTAACAATTGAGAATGTCTATGATTGTAACGCCTTTGCCTCTATGTTGCTTCAACAAAGCTAACCCTCTCAGATTAGAGATAATACCAGCCCCTCTGCGACATGTTCACAAAATACCCCTCTTACACAATCTGCAGTGACTGTATCCTTAGTCCAGAGTAATCTTTTTCTGCTGGCTCCTGAAAGTCAATCCACTCCTCTTCATTCTGCAACCACAAAGGTTATTACAGAAATAACTATACTTAACTTGAAACTCACTTGTCTAAAATATTTTGTTAAAGGGGCAGTATCGTGCTATTTTTAGTAACACATGGAAAATCCAAGGGATGCTTATCGGTTTAGAGAAGCTGCATGATAATGAAAAAAATCCTTTGAAAGACTATTATAATGTATGGAAACTGTTGATACCGGTAGATGTTTTGGGGGGCAAGTTTTGCATCTCGTGTGAAATCGGTATTTTAATACCGATATATGTTAAAACATATTTTGCCTCTTCTTTCTGTTCTGAATTCACGCAATGTTATAAAATTAGTGATTTGAGTATTGACTGAGGCATTAGAAGTTAAAATTTAGCTAATTCTGACCAAAACCTGATAAACTCTGTGATACTTCCCCTTTAAGATGCTAAAAACATTTTAATTAACAAACAAATTTTATAACAGCCTCTCTTTACTATGTAATAGTAATAATAATAATAATAATAATAATAATAATAATAATACTGGTAATAATAATAATAATAATAATTATAATAATAATTGACTACTCCTGAATGGCTGGAGACAGACCACTTGGCTATTTACAAGCATAGCCAAGAAGCCAAACTTGGGGCTTCCGAGAGCAACACAAGCTAGTGGTCAGAACAGGAGTTGAACCTGTGACTTACAGCGGTCTAACCACTCAGCCACGCTCCCTCCACACATGTTGTAATGAAATGCCACCTTCTGCCGAAGGAGCAGTATTAAAAGATATGTGAAGAATTTTACAACACAGCCACTGTACTTATGTGATAAAACAATTATCTCAAGGAGTGGAGTGATGACTTACAAATTATGGAAACCTAATTTGTAAGCATCAAACTAATAGTAATAGAATTTATCACCAAATCAGTGATATGTTATTAGGGAGCTTAAGCAAACCACGACGGCAACGTCAACGAGAACGTCGCAAAACAAAA
>OX393566.1:13557248-13579748 GCA_947652115.1 Blastomussa wellsi | reverse complement strand
AGGGTCTATCCGCACTAGCAAAAACATGTTTATTTAAAGGAGCTACGTCATCGTTGGTCATGCACTTTGAAAAATGTACCCTAAATTGTTCAAAATTGCCATTTTCAATCAGTTTCAATCTTCTCCATCCTCAGCCATCCTTGTTCCAGGCTTCTGAAATTCCGCCCAGTTGCGTAGCCGCAAAATTGAGGTATATCCATGAAATCCCGCACAATTGACAAAAAATGTGCAAAATACCGCAAAATTCGCTAGAAATCCTACCAAATATATGTCAGTACAACATATTTGAAACTTTTCTTGGCTATTGGGACTATTTACTTACCGTAAACTTGCAAATTTATCTTGAAATTACGTCAATGCCACGAGAAAACAACGTACCAAAACTACCAGGCGTTCTTAGCTTAATGTTGCGAAAAACTGGACACTGGCCACAAGAAGACTTTTCATTGCCACTATACGGCATGTGAAAGGAAACTGCTGTCTCTAGTAATGCAGGCAAATGGACGACAAGAATGTTTTGACTTCACAAACGGATTTGAACGTTCAATCGATGCGAACAATCCTTACATTGTAAACTGCAAAGCAACACAAGAGTATGAGGACAGAAAAGAAATTTATTGCATTGCTGTTTTCATCTTTAAATTGCAGCTGAAAAAGGAGGTTAACCGTTTCAGTAAAGCTTATGTTTTTTCTTGTCGCTCGAAACAAGTACAGTTGCCTTTAGAATTGTTGGTTGAACTTTTGTGTTTTCTTTCTTGCCCTGAATGTGACATCCTTCCAATATTTTTTCTCTGGAAACTTCCTTCTTTGCTTTCTCGCGAAATTCCCACGAAATAGGCCGTTTTCTCCATGGATTTGTCTCTGCAAATCCTGTGAAATTTGACTTTTTTCCCCGCGAATTATCAGAAGCCCTATTGTTCCTTTTTAGTTCAGTATCACTCCTTTGGTATTTTCGCTCTTAGCAAACTATTATTTGGAGGTTTGTGGATTGGATCTCTGAAAGATAATGGATTAAAGCCCCAAGGGATTAATGGTCTTCTGATCCCATCAAAGTGCTTAGAGTATTTCTCACCTATGATAGCTGGTCATCGATCATGATTATCAGTTGTAGAGTTATTTCAAATGCAAGTCGGCCCTTATAACTTTATTAAAGACGACATCGCAATAACAAGTGGCTAAGTCGTGAGAAGCAAGGGCCTTTGCAGTCGCTTTCAGAGAAGTATATGTCTTCAAAAAAAATGTCTTTTGCTATTTTTTACAGAAATCAGTATCTTTATCTCGATTTTGTGTACACAAAATGACGCACTTGTGGTTGAGGAGGAGTCCCAGGGATGGGAGTTGTCTTTTTCTGTGTGCCCAAGGTGGGAAATAGACCGCAAAATAAGAAAAAACGACAAATGTCCGGGGGGGGGGGGGGAATGGATGGTGACATGGTAGAATTGGTGGTTTTCACGTCACGCAAGCATCACGCAAGTTTCATGCACATAAGAAATAAAATTGCTTACCCTTCAACAAATTGAGTCAAGAAAACCACACTTTTTGTTGTTGAAAATATTGAAGAATTTTTGTGGATGGATTTTGGGTGCTGTTTTTCTTTTTACTTTGTATAAAGGTTGGATGAGGTATCTTGAAGCAAACATTCTTTGGTTAGCATTCTCTGCTCTGATGCATGCATGATAATTTAATTAATGAATATAAAACAAAGGAAAATACCAGATTGTACCAAGGGTGAAATTGAACTGCTACATATAAATATTTCGACGATGTCACTGCAAAATAACTGAGTTAGCAATACACTTAAGGACTGGCTTCACGATATGAGCTCTACCAGCTCGGTCCGCCATTGAAAAATTCTATTCGCGCACGTGACACCAACAGTGGGCTAAAAGTAAGCCTAAAATCATGATGACGGGCTGACGATAATTTATTTGATAAAACATTAAAATGTTTTTTATTCCTACCGGTTTGGATGGCATAGGTGTGACTCCTGAGCTCTTTTTAGTTGGCTGGTCTCGACTATCAGACTCCTTTTGAGTGCTACCAACTTGCTTGGTAATAGCATCACTAGTTGTGAATTTGCTTTTCCCTTTAACCTTCTTACCTTTTGCCTTTTTCGCAAAGAAATCCTCTAAGGACTTGTCATTGTCAGACATACCTTTCCACGCGAAAAGGACCCAGGCCAAACGCCGGGAAAAGGAAACAGCAACCGAAATTCCAGAAACTAATAATTCTTTTGATTTTTCTTCGAACTTTGTGTTGCACTAGGTGACGCATGTGCTCGGAGAATCTCATTCCCATTCTCTCGCGGTTGTTTGAAACATGGCGGCGGCCAAGGGCAATTTGGGGAAAAAAACGGGTTGTATTTTCTGTAAAATTGCAGCCAAAGAACAAGAAACTCCTTTAGTTTATGAAGATGAAATTATTGCGGTGTTTTCAGATCGTCGACCAGCCTCACAACACCATTATTTAGTTATTCCCAAGGCACATTACGGCAATCCAAAGTCCCTGACTGAGGAACACATCCAACTGGTTGAGCGTTTGCAAGAGGTCGGAAAGAGTGTTATTGGTGATCGGACCGAAGCTGACCCTGAGGATGTATTATATGGCTATCACTGGCCGCCATTTAACTCAGTACAACACCTTCATCTTCATGTTATATCACCGCGTACACAGATGGGTTTTTTTGCCCGGCAGATCTTCAACCCTAATAGCTTCTGGTTTGTTTCTCACGAGTGGTTGTTGGAACGGTTGAAGAAAAATCTATCGAATTCTTTATGATAATTAGCAAAGTATGCTCCACATTGGAGACTTGTACGGCTTGTTATATTTTTTGTCTTAAAGCTATTTCAGAATTCCCAACCGAGCACTTTTGCACTGACAATCAGAAACAATATAAGCTGAAATACAAGCATTACATACGCTTGTAGATTTTCATTTCGGCCCGCAGAAAAGCTACCAGAATGTGTATAGGGTTAAAAGTTTATTGTGGTGGAACATTCACGCACATCGACATACCATGTATTTTTATCTGTCGGGACTGCTGACTCCATCAATGCGCAGGGTGCGCCAAAACCCATGTCCAATTGTCCAGGACAAGTAGAAATTTAGTTCGGACATGTAAATCTTTAACATGACTTGGTCCGTGTGACAAGCAAATTTCTGATTACTAAGGAACTACAGGAACAGGTGAAAACTGATTTCAAGTTGTAGTAGAATTGAAATATATCTAATAGTCATAAATTAAAGAAAATCTTTAACTTCACAAAATAAGTGCCATTCATTTGTTTCTGTGACCTCCGTGTCTTATGTCTTGGGAACCTGGTCTTAGTAACCAGGCCTGTTAAGACTAGTGTAATTTGGTTTTATCAACTGGGTTGATAATGTCAATTGGCCACCGTAAAGAGATTAGAGAGCTGACGTTTCGAGCGTTAGCCCTTCATCGGAGCGAATCAAGGAATTGTGGGTCGTGTGTGGTTTATATACAGAAAGATGGAGTTTCGCTATTGGCTGGTACCTGGTAACGTGAAAACAACGGAATAAATCACTTGAATGAAACCATGAGAGAAGTAAAGACCGCCGGTTTAGGCACTAGCCAAATCAGAAGCCTGGGTTTGGGTCACAGAACCATGTTCCATATAGAATGAGAGAGGGGCAAAAGCGTTACAATAAAATCACGTAACAGGACTACTGGTAATCCGCCATTTTGTCACGCAAATAAAAACCAAGCAAATTCATATACAGTATAAGTATATTTTCTCCAATAAATTACAAGTTACAAGCAAGTTGAGTGTGTGTGTGTGAATTGAGGGGGAATACAAGGTAGAGAGTGTGTCTTGTCAAACTGGGCATAGTGCATGGACGTGAGTCTTGTGAGGGAACTATTTGCAAATTGCATTAGAGTTCGACATTGACATCAACCTGTCTGTCCCATAGTTGTCGTTCTATTTCCTCTGCCACGGGATCTGGGTGCAGGTATCCGTAAGGGCACGAGAAGAAATTCCTCCTAGTTTGGTCACCTCCGTTTGCTGCGCCTTTCCTGGCACTAAGGGATCCTGGATTTCGTTCAATATTCAAAATACCGCGCGCTTTGATACGTTAATGAATGAAATACCTACCATCCCTTCCCCATACAATTAATCAGAATACCGTACGCTTTGATGCATTAATGAATGGAATACCACCCACCCCACGAAGTGTTTTCGGAGAGAATCGGAAAGATTCGTATGGTTTATTCTTGTTGATTCCTAAGAAAGGCAAGGAATCGTTTTTCTTACTTATCGAATCGTATTACGCCTGTCAATGTGATCTGAACATTTTTACACAACGCTTAATCAAGTTGCCGCTTGTTAGGTTGTCCTTATGGAATGGAATAAGTGTTTTCAGAAGTATTTGTATGGTTTATTCTTGTTGATTCCCAGGAAAGTCAAGGATTCGATTTTTTCTAATTCTCGAATCGTATTACGCCTGTCAATGTGATCTGAACATTTTTACGCAGCGCTTTATCAAGTTGTCGCTTGTTTTGTTGTCCGTGTGGGCGTACGCATTTGGAACTTTACGAAACCAGGACGACGACGTCAACGAGAACGTCGCCAAACAAAAGATTTAATGAGCAGAACAATAGTCCTGCACGTGCGTTGTCCATCTTTGTTCATTTCTTAGTCGTCCTCTGCAAAACAACGACGTGGAATGAATAAATTCTTCGTGGTGTGGAGAACGTGAACCGCAACGGCGAGTTTTTCATGTTTCTCGTTTGAATTAAATAAGCGCTGCAAAATCCAAGTAGAAATTAGCGCTGATACTGATAATCACACTAAACAAATTCTGATAGTTGCGAGATTTACGCAAAATTTAAATGCATTTTTTGTGGACGTTGTCGTTGGCGTCGCCGTCGTGGTTTCGTAAAGTCCCTATTAATAAATGGAATATCTCCCACCCCATGAAGTGTTTTCAGAAGCATTCGTATGATTTTTATTCTTGTTGATTCCTAAGAAAGGCAAGGAATCGTTTTTCTTACTTAACGAATAGTATTACGACTCTATTACGCCTGTCAATGTGATCTGAACATTTTTACGCAGCGTAAATCAAGTTGCCGCTTGTTTTGTTGTCCCTCCGCACGCATTGTGCCATGAATGAATGGAATACCCCCCACCCCACGAAGTGTTTTCGGAGAGAATCGGAAAGATTCGTATGGTTTATTCTTGTTGATTCCTAAGAAAGGCAAGGAATAGTTTTTCTTACTTATCGAATCGTATTACGCCTGTCAATGTGATCTGAACATTTTTACACAACGCTTGATCAAGTTGACAGTTATTCAAATTAGTGCGTGCTTTGATATGCTAATGAATGAGAGGTACCCCCTATCCCATGTCGCCACGTTGTTTTCTTGAACATGTTAAAAGAATCATTAAGCATTCTATTCAAGCATATGGTAATTAACTGGTATAAAATAGTTGTCTGGTGTGAGAAACTGCGCCTAATACTCCCATACGTAATTGTTGGTCAGCCTCAACTCATGTATTGATCATGAACTGAAGCCTACAGACATTCCTTGGTCCCTGGGAACGAGTTTCTTCTCCTGGCTGTTACAAATAGTTGATTCAATTCAAATAAATAATGGCATGCGCAAAACGTGATATTTTATTCAATGTTTTTTATTGATTGACATTCAACACATCCGCTCAAGCACACAATTGTTCTATTGACCAATCAATGACATCGTAACAAGAGCTTCACGAGGCAACCATCGTTTTCTTTTCTTTCCATTTGCCCTTCGCCACAAGTTCCAGGCCCTACGCCAATATGTCAAACTCGCCCTCATTCTCGTCCCCATTAGCCTCTCACGCAGGCGTTATTAGGCAATTGCGTTACACTTGTCGCCACTAACGCCTGCTTAACCGCGACCAACATTCCTTTCCCATTGTCTCTCGCCAGACAAACTAACCAATCAGCATTGTCTGGAGGCATTCAAAACGATCGTTATAAAATTTCCCGCGAATCCGTTCTTCGGGATGCCGGCGCTGTTGGATACAATACTCTGGTGTATTTCGATGGTTGAAACACCAAATAAAATATTATTCATTGTGAATACAAGAGGTAAGCGTGCGAGTCTGATTCGGTCATAAGTTGGAAGGGTTACTATTTTGGGAACGATGATCTCTCTCCCATGAACACAACAGTGGATCAGAAATATTTATTTCAATGCTATAAAATGCTACAAAAGACTTTGCAACTCGAAAACGCAAAGCGGAATTAATTTAGAAAGCATCAGAGGTCCACATCCGTGGTATTTACGAGCGAACAAATCGAACGGTAAAATTGGAAAGAGCGAGTCAAGGCGAATACAACTTCACCGCGCTGAATCATTCATTCGACAAACTTGCCACAGAACGATTTAAAACGTCCAGTGCTGCTGGGTTAAAAGGCTGGCTTGAAAATATGTTCAACTTCTCCTTTCGATAGTTCATTGGCCCTTTGATTTGAGGCCTCCATTTGCTTAAAATTGGGTTTGAACAACCGACGATTAATGGACGGCGCACACACTTGAAATAATATTGTTCCGAACACCAAAATCGCTACGCAATCGTTTAGAGTCTGAAACGTGGAAACTTTGACCCATATAGGCTAGCTTTTCATTTGGCTGAACTTCAGTAATTTGTTGCTGGATTGTACGTCTTTTTGCGGAGCTGTGGGGAAAAATATGAAAACTGAAAATCAATGAGCCGGACTGTCGAACACACTGAAGGCAAACCTTGATAACAAACGACTTACCGTAGCCAGTTGATAAATTAAGGAGTAAATAAGTTTCCCTTCGCAAATTCAGAACTTGCTTTCATCTAAAATGAATTTACCAGAGAAATCTCTGGCAGGTTTCATCTCATGGCATGTCTCGCGGCGGGAGATGCGTCGTGGGGATTTTAGTTGATAAAATCTGAATGGCTAAGGTAAAATCTGATTGGCGAAGCGGCGGAAAGGAATGTTGGCCTCGGTTAAGCAGACGTTAGTGGGGACAAGTGTAACGCAATCTCCTAATAACGTCTGTGTAGGAGACTACGTCCCCATAGCCCTTTTCGTTTCTCTTAGCCGGCAGGGCCTTGGCGCGAAAAACGAAGGGCTCTGGAGACATACGATTTCCAGTCCGAGATTCTAGGACTTCCGGACTTCATGTATATAGCATTGATGTTTCTACATGTTGTGTGTTGTAGCAAGGCGGCCGGAGAACATTTTGACTTCCGTTAACGATTTCTTTGTTCTCAACAGCCAATAAAAAAAATCGAATTTTTTTGGAAAATCGTATGTCCCCAGAACCCTACGATTTTCGTGCCAAGGCCCTGTCGGCTAAGAGAAACGAAAAGGGCTATGGGAATGGGTATGGGAATGGAACACGCCATTCCCAAACGGAAATTTCTATTGGGGACGTTTGCTTTCCATTTACACAAACCGTCGACCAACCGGTTTCCCCGTGTAAATGGTAAACAACCAGTAACATCTCGGTTCTCGATCGGTTCACATCTAAATCCCGTGATCCTCTTCCGGACTCGTGTCGACATGATCTTAGACCTGCGTGCCATTCTGTCCCAGTCGCCCACGAAATCTTTGATCTGTTCCCTGTTGTCTTGACAGTATTTTCTTTGGTAATTCCTGTTACGTTCCCTGTAATTTTTACAACACGCTCTCTTGGCCCTGTTAATGTGTTCACACTTTGTTTGAAGACAAGCTTTGATTATCTCTACGGATTATACTGTTTACACGAGTGAAAACTCTTTGACAATATCGGCACCAAAGATACATGTTTCAAGCATTGACTGCTGGCTCTTTCACCTCCAAATTAATAAATCCAATTCAAACATTATCCTTATACTTAGCTCGTGGCGACTGATGTAGTGTACATTTTCTACAGCCCCAGCACATTTTGTGCAACCCCTTACACATTTTGTGCAACCCCCTACACATTTTGTGCAGCCCCCTACACATTTTCTGCAGCCCCCTACACATTTTGTGCAACCCCCTGCACATTTTGTGCAACCCCCTACACATTTTGTGCAACCCCCTACACATTTTTGTGCAACCCCCAACACATTTTGTGCAACCCTGCACATTTTGCGCAGCCTTCTACACATTTTGTGCAACCCCCTACACATTTTGTGCAACCCCCTACACATTTTGTGCAACCCCCTGCACATTTTGTGCAACCCCTGCACATTTTGTGCAACCCCTGCAAATTTTGTGCAACCCCTTAAACATTTTGTGCAACCCCCTAAACATTCTGTGCAGCCCCCTGCACATTTTCTGCAGTGACTGGACAAAATGTGTAGCTGGTTGCACAAAATGTGCAGGAAATGTACAAAATGTGTAGGGGGCTGTGCAAAATGTGTAGGGGGTTTCGGAAAATGTGCAGGGGTTGCTTAGAATAATTTGGGAGATTGAAGTGTCTCGCGACCGGCTTAGATGCATTTTTGTCGTCTTTCTCTACGTCACGAAGGTGTTCTCGGAATAGGTCGCCTTGTCGTCTCCCTGTTTCGCCGATGTATAACTTTTTGCAAAGAGTGTAAGTTATGCAGTAGATGACATTGGCTGAGGTACAGGTGAAATGATCAGTGATCTTGATAGATCGCTTGGGTCCCGATATTTTGTCAACGTTGTGAATGAAAGGGCATGTTTTGCATCGTGCACGAGCGCATTTACAAGTTCCAGGGTGATCACTTGTTTGGAATGCACTTCCGACTAAAAAGTTACCCATGTTTTTTGTAGTCTTAAGTGTCAGACGTCTTAGGGCGGGAAGATGTCTGACAGTTCAGACTAATGTTTTTGTCGCGTTTGAATGAAATTAATTAATGGAGGTTGCGAAAAGATTCTACCAGTATCGGAATTAATTTTGAGTTAACCCATTGATTCCTGGAGATTTTTGCAAAAAAAAGCGATTTTTAAAAATTTTGTAGTCATGCATTGATTGGTTTTTTTCTGGGTTTGCTTCCGATTCAAGAATTTCCAAGAAACCATCAATGAGACAGGAAGTACTTAACACGAAGTAGCCATGGGTAAGTGAGGGAAATTTTCCTCCTAGTTTTTGATGGAAATTTCTAAGCGTTTCTGTGCGTATTTAAAGCTCCATTAGCGGCCCATTCAATATCATCTGGGTATCATTGGAAAGCTCTTTCCCTCCTGCAGAACTGGGGTAAAAGGTATCCTATTTCACATCACACAATACCTCGCGCTCATTGTTATTAAGTTATGGGAAAATTGATCTACGCGCTAACCCGCTCCGTTTGCAAACCCCCAACAAGGTTATTTTAATACAAAAAGACCCCAAAACAACCTAGAAAACACCCATTCTTATTCCCCAACTCTCACCCAAACTCAAACCCAAACTCAAATAAGAGGGTCGGTAACCAATGTGATTTATTTAAGATAATATTTCACTTCCCCGTAAACGACCTTTTCTCAGTTGTGGGTGAAGGGAAAGCGCAGACAAAACGTTTTAAATCATTGACATCATTCCACTCGGACGTTACAAATGGAAAGTCTACGGTCGATAAGCGAGCAGAGGCACCCGCTGGATTAAGAACCTTGGCCAATTGCAAGTAATGTAAGGCAGTATGTCGTCGTGTCCACCCAACGTGATCCATGATTTCCGATAACTCAGCTCCTGATAATGCCAGGGTTATAGCGCATCCCGCTCTAAAGCCATGAAGGGTTTCTCCATCGTCTGACCCCATCTCCTTAAGGTATCCCTTTAAACGAGCTTCCGCTGCAGACGAGTTGAACGGTGCATCGAGTATGCCCCCTTGTGGTGTAGTTGGGCGAAAAAGATAACCCTTTGTTAAATCGATCCTTAGTTGCTGTGCCATCGCCATATAATATTCGATTCCCTGAACTGGGCAGATCTTTGTTTGTGGGTTTCGTTTGATTCCAAAGACGTTACTATCCCCGTCCCTCAAGGTTTTACCCCACACGTGGTTGAAAAGAAACCCATCATCGTTTGGGAATCTCAGAATTTCTGGTACCTTCACTTGGCCCATATCCCCCGGCCTATCGCCACTAAAAAACACCGCCTTAAAATATGCCTGATCCCTTGCAAGAATAAAACGCTGTGTTGGAATAAGGTCGGGAGACTGCAGGGCTCTACCAATATGGTCAGCTAACTGTGCAAGTTTGTCCACAAAAAATGGTAAAGCTTGTTTTGGTGTTACTCTTGCTTGTAGTTGCTCAGCCGTAATTAAGCGAAGATAGTCTTTAACGGACTTATCCGCAGCCGGGTTTCCGAGACCAAGGCGTCTATCCCATTCCCCATCACGTCCAATAGCATGAGAGATCGCCCGCAGCTTTCCAATGTACGAGTCTACGGTTTTGTAGGAAAGTCGAAATGGACAAACACACTCAAATGTGCCTCTCTTTCCCAGATGAGGGCACCCGTTACGATGAACCTGGGTTTTCCCGTTCTTGTCTTTGAAAACCAAGAAACGGCAAATATCGCGTGGTGTTACAGTTGAAACTGTAATGGAGCCTGGTAGGGAAGAAAGGAAATTTTCTAGTTCCCTTTGAAGCGAGTCTTTTTGTTTAGAGTAGCTAGTTGCTTGATCAAACACGGTTAATTGTCGTAGACGATCATCAATAGCGTTTAAATCCACAGCCAAAGGCGTACCACTTTTGTTGTTTAAGATTTTCCTTTTATATCCGCATAGTTGGCAAAAGCGAAAATCAGAGTCATTGGCATGGCTGCAATTTGGACATCTCACAGAAGGAGTAAACAGCTTCGCAACAACGGGTAAATCCTAACAAAAGCAGAAACAGCAAATGTGTATTCAAAATGTTAAGTGTTATTTCCCCAACGTATACAATGCCCGGACAATGTTAACCAAATATAAATTAGCGGGGCAAGATTAACTCTACAAGTTAGGGACAAAAATCATTAATCGTTCGTGCATGTTACCCGCCAGTCATAAGATACACTTTAAAAATGTACACTAAAGGCCCAGAGGTCTCCTGGGATCCCCGGATGAGGAATCCATCCTTGTTTGGAAGGTGACAGCAATGCTCCAACTTTCCCTTTAACTGCTAATTTACGCGATTTTCTGGCATTATTTCGGACAAGAGGCCACCAATACTTTTTTGGGTAAACATCCAAGGTTACAATCGTGCACGATCGCCTATGAAATTTCAGAAAACGCAGAACAGATCCCATCAGGGAAAGAGGCGGGAAAACATAAGGATGGTCCAAAAACGGGGCTCCACTAGATAGGTCTTGCGCAAAAAGATTAACACCGGACGATTGTGGTGACGGGCGGGGCGTGAAGTGCGGTAAGGGCGAACCATCTTGGTCTGTCATCGCATTCGAGTCAAGTGCCATCAAGTCACATGTATGTCCCTTTGGACCACCAAACTCTTGTTGTATCTTTTCCCATAACTCCGGGTGAAGTTTGCTATCAAGGGTTGTCAGACGGCGAGAGGGTGCATCTGCCTCATTTTCATCCGATGGGACGTACATCAAATGGAGGGCAATATTATACTTTGTAGTCGTGAGAAATAGCTTCTTTATTGCCCTATTCAAAGACATACTCCTACCCCCTTGTCTTTGCCAGGAGTGAACTACAGCCAGATTATCAACGAAGCCATCTACCCATGCGTTCTTTAAGGAGTCAGAGAAAGAAAGAAGGACCTTATCGAGTGCCAGTGCCTCCTTCACAGAAATATCGAACCCTTGTTCCTCCTCCAACCAGTAATCAGAGACCTGCACCGTACGATCACTCAGGGTAACTGAACCTCCCCAACCTGAAGCTGAGGCATCTGATGCTAAGGAGATGCGGATATGGCGTTCATCTCTCCAGGGGAGTGGGTCATCCCATGAGCGAAGAAAAAGCCATTGTGAGATTTCCTCTTTCAGCGCTCCATGCAACTTAATGGGTTTAGATGTGCGCAGACCCCTGGAAATTGCACTATTCATCTCCCTGGTATAGAGAAGAGCTCCTGGCACCACCAATGAAAAGGAGACACATTTACCCACCAAACGCTGCAGGCTTTTGACTGATACCATCGAGCATGCCAGGGTTCGTTCAATCAGACTAAGAAACTTTTCCTTTTTTGCCGGGATAAGGAGAAAAACCTCTCGAGTGGAGTCGGATAGAAAACCCAAATATGGGACAATCTTACGAGGCATCAGAATGGACTTTGACAAACCAAGAAAATATCCAAGGCTGATCAAAAAATAGGCTACCAGAAAAACAGCCGATTTTGCAGCCGCGAAATTGTGCTCATCAAGATTTGTAAAATTAGCATAGGCCCCTTGGTTTGGCTGGATCTGAAGTTGGCCATTGTGCCGATCATCAATATACAGTGAGCACGGTATTCCCATTGAACGGAAGAAATTAGATACCACTAAACCAGTAGAATGATATACAAAGGGGGATATTTTCCATCCGAAGGGCAAGGTGTTGTAGACAAAGTACCAGCCACCCCATTGTATTCCAAAGAAAGTTCTACTTTCCTCAGTCAAAAGGAGATGATCGTAGCCCGACTTATCGTCGAGTATGGTCTGATAGGTATCACGGCTCACGTATCTTGGTAGATTCAGAAGGGTATCTAACTTGAAGGGCATGTCCCTCATCCATAAGTTTAAAAAACGAGCATCATGGCAAAGTCTCGGCTTTGTAGGTTCCACCGTTAAGGGTAGGACCAGATGAGGAGGTTCAACTTCCCCAACTTTACCTTTCAGAGAAATTGCCCCCGTCGTCAAACGATCAAGCAATGTACTTCTCACAAAATTCACAAACGGTTTACATGACATATTGTTCCTGAATTGTTCAGAGGGTGGACGATCCGAACAATACTGATTCCCTTTAAAACTACCAGAAAAGGGTTGAAAATATTCGAAAATGGAGACTTTATCGTTGATCCATTTCAGAAGCTGTACTTGTTGGGGGGATGGAGGGTCATCAACTATATTATGCCATTGATGGTAGTGATTGTGAACTTCCCCAGCGCGAAAACTAGCAGGGTCTCTGAACCGTAGTCTTGCTGGGTCTCCAAGTTTATTTCCATGGAAAATCTGGTCAATTTCCTCCCTCGTGATCTCTGAGACTGTCACCCCAGTGCTATCCCCAACAGAGTTCCCCGACCAGTCTACCCAATTGACTGGCCTTGGAGAATATTGGGTATATGCGTGAAGCTTTCTCTCAAATTCCAAATCGTTCTCCCAGTCCCAAGCCAAATGACAAGAATTCTGAGGAGGGAAGGGAAAGACAACCCAATTACAAACACTTGTGAACAAAACAGAACACCTAGAAGGACGCATAGGTGGGGAACCCCGGGGGAGCTAGCAAGGGATGACAGTCATGACCCAGCATAACCGGGGGAGTTTGTTTAGATACTCTTTTTCACAACTGTTACTCCAAGCAAACCCTGGGCAAATTACAATCTATACAGGAGAAAAAATTCCCGAAAAAGGAAAAACAGCTCAATATGGAGGAAAAGAAAACATTTATTTCCAATATTCGTATGGTAAGTATTTTCTTCAAAGCCTGTAGACAATTAAATGACATTACAGTGATCTCAAAGTCCACTTAAACTTTGCAAAAATCAGTCTCCTATTTATTGTGGCTTGTGCTGGCTCTGGATTGGGAAGCCCTGCGGGGGAGACCAGATTGCCCGCCCAAATCTCGCCTCTTCTTAAAACAGTTTGCCTGTAAGTGACCAGGACGATCACAGTAGAAGCAGCGGGCCCCCGTATAAGGAGCTGACATCACTCTTCTTCCATTCCCAGTATTCTGTCTCTCCTTCTTCGCGCGATTGGTCTTTTCAACTTTCGCCACCACTTCTAGCACTTTCTCCATGTCCTTATCGCCAAGCAAAGGAAGGAGGAAATTACGGAACTGGTCGTTAGGCTCTTCTGCCTTTCCGCGTAAAGTCTCAAATGTGTAGCGATAATATCCCGCTTTCTCATGTTTCGTATCTTGGGCCGCGTTCTTCAGAGCTTCGAGAAGGTCCAGTGCCTCAAATCGATTAAATTCAGGAGTAGGACGGGAGGCCAAGCGACGTATTTTGTCCAGAAGGTTGTCAACAGAAGACGTTGTAAGGGCGTCTAAGTTCTTCTTTAAATCTTCATACTTAGACTGCAACGCCTATAGAGAACAATAGGCTGAGTCAAAATTCTATTCAAAAAACTGATCAATTATGAAGAGTCACGCCATGACAAAAAACCAATACATTTTATAATCATGATCATCAACAGACAACTCGCTGAAGAATCCCGCCATGACGAAAAGGCAAATACATTTCACAGTCATGATCATCAACAGACGACTCGCTGAAGAATCACGCCATGACCAAAAGGCAAATACATTTCACAGTCATGATCATCAACAGACGACTCGCTGAAGAATCACGCCATGACAAAAAGCAAATCACAGATTGCCTCACTAGCCATACATTTTCACAGTCATTATCATCAACAGACGACTCGCTGAAGAATCACGCCATGACAAAGGCAAATCACAGATTGCCTCACTGGCCAAACATTTCCACAGTCATGATCATCAACAGACGACTCGCTAAAGAATCACGCCATGGCAAAAGGCAAATCACAGATTGCCTCACTGGCCATACATTTCCACAGTCATGATCATCAACAGACGACTCGCTGAAGAATCACGCCATGACAAGGCAAATCACAGATTGCCCCACTGGCCATACATTTCCACAGTCATGATCATCAACAGACGACTCGCTGAAGAATCACGCCATGACAAAAGGCAAATCACAGATTGCCCCACTGGCCATACATTTCCACAGTCATGATCATCAACAGACGACTCGCTGAAGAATCACGCCATGACAAAAGGCAAATCACAGATTGCCTCACTGGCCATACATTTCCACAGTCATGATCATCAACAGACGACTCGCTGAAGAATCACGCCATGACAAAATGCAAATCACAGATTGCATACATTTCACAATTCGACACAGTCATGATCATCAACAGACGACTCGCTGAGGAATCATACCATGACTGGCCACACAAACTAACAAAGCTATGTATATTATGTAATTTACTTTACAATAACAGGGTAAAACACAAACAGTACAAAATAGCTATAAAACGTGAACCCAATAGCCCCAAAACGACGAGAACGAAGGAACCAGCCATGGACGTTGGACAAAACCAGCAAAAGCAAACCCTGGGAGCCCCTGGGATAGGCGTCTTTATGTAATACAGACCCGACCACGTGCGACGAGAAACACAAAATCCGTCGCGAATTCTGAGCACACTGCGAACCAAATCGGGACAAGAAAACGTCTATGTAGAACTATCGCCGAAAACATTATACAAAACCGCATGCAAATAGAAACGAGTAGACAAGACTCACATTTACCTCAAGTTTCTCTTCGGCCGTCAGTTGACGTGCTTGCTGTGCCGCCGGTTGTCCAGGTGCGTTATTTCCCGGCAAAGGAACAGCTGGTCCTGGAATTTCCTGTGGTATCTGAACTTCTCCTCGAGCTCCTTCTTCCTCTCGGGGCATTCTCAATCTAGTCTTCTTTCTGCTCTTTGCTGAAAATTCGTGAATAAATTGAAAAGAGTTCCACCGTTCCTCCTTGGCGCTGATCAGAGAATGAGCGGAGAGGGAGTGTTCATTCATATTTATTATAGCCCCTTGGGATTCAGGGCTCCGTGCACTTGCATACCCTTGTGCATAAAACATGTTATTTTGATGTTTTGGCTTCGCGCTCCGATTTTGAGTATTGTGAATAGTGTATGCTATCTGCAGGATAAGGTGAGTTACTTGTAATGAAGTCGAAAATGGTCAGTTTTTTATTTCTAATAACATTTGTAACCTTGTAAATAGTTCACAATTAACATTGCTATACATTGAAACGCACCAAAAGCCACATGCATTTATTTTATTTCTAAATGCAGTTTGAACAAAACTTTTTGGACAAGCACTTTTGGGTTTCGGACAACCAAATTATATGATGGTTGTGCAACAGACAAGTGGATACCAAAATTTTTCTCTTACTCTGATGCGGCCACATTTTTATGGCCTGTTTGTGACCGCATTGAGAGGGTTCTACTGTACCTTATATTGATAAAACAATTCCACAAATCAGAAAGTTATAACTTTGAAAAATATGGGTTAAAAAGGTAAGAAACGGATACGTAACACCTAAACTAAACCTGTGATCAGGGGAGGTGATGACCACAGGCTAGCCTAAACTATATCTTATTATATAATAAGCTCAATTATGGACGCATTTTGATTGGTTCCTAGCTATGATCTATTAAGGCACATCTGCACTGATGACGTCAAGCTTTTTAAATTTTGTTCCTTTATTATATAAAACAAATAGATTCCATGCACGTTGCTGCATGCGTCTGTTCAGTAATAGATCAACGACTGACGCCAAAATGTTATAAGAACATCAGTGACACACTTTGCCATTTTTGATCTTACCACATTTTGACATCATCAGTTATCTCTTACTGGACAATACAGACGCATTTGTTAATTGTACAGGTCTCAGTGTAGTAGAGGGGGTAAGTTTCTAAAGAAACCGTGGTGCTGCGTCGGTGGGAAGTATAACAATATAATTTGGTTTCATCAACTGGGTTGATAATGTGAATTGGCCACCGTAAAGAGATTCAAGAGCTGACCTTTCGAGCGTTAGCCCTTCGTCGGAGCGAATCAAGGAATTGTGGGTCCTGTGTTTTTTATATACAGAAAGATGGAGCTTCGCTATTGGCTGGTGCCTGGTAACGTGAAAACAACGGAATAAATTAGTTGAATGAAAAGCGTTCGTTGATACCGTGAGGATTAAGAGTGCCGATTTGAAAAATAAATTTTTGTTCTAGAGTTTTACGGCTTTCCGTGTTTCCTTGGTGAAGGGAAAGGCCGCAGACTGCCATATGTTGCTTAGAATGATTTGGGAGATTGAAGTGTCTCGTGACCGGTTTCGATGCATTTTTGTCGTCTTTGTCTACGTCAAGTCGTCTCCCTGTTTCGCCGATGTATAACTTTTTGCAAAGAGTGCAAGTTATGCAGTAGCCGAGGTGCAGGTGAAATGATCAGTGATCTTGATAGATCGCTTGGGTCCCGATATTTTGTCGACGTTGTGAATAAAAGGGCATGTTATGCATCGTGCCCGAGCGCATTTAAAAGTTCCGGGTTGATCACTTGTTTGGAATGCACTTCTGACTAAAAAGTTACCTATGTTTTTGTCGCGTTTGAATGAAATTAATGGAGGTTGCGAAAAGATTCTACCAGTGTCGGGATCATTTTGAAGTAATTTAAAGTTTTTGAGAATGATGGATTTTACTGCGTGGTTGTGAGGGTGAAATGTGAGGGTGAATGGAATTCTATCGTTTTCTCTCTGTGACGTTTGTAGTGCTGACTGTCGATCATATTGTTGGGCGCGATGATGGCCCGCTTGAACAACAGAAGCAGGATATCCGCGTTTGTCGAAGGTATTGCACATTTCCTCTGATTTTAAGGAAAATCACTGAGAATAAGGAATGGAATTCTTGACATGTGATGGATGTGAAGATGAATGCAACAAATAGCTATGAGAATCTGTGGGTTTGTAGTGCACACTGGTGCATAAAACTGTAAACCACACACAGTTGAATCCTGTTTTCTCAAACCCTTGGTTTCTCAAGCCTATGATAACAGTCAGAAAAGTAAAAGGACCAATAAAAAAAATCAATTGAAAATCTACCAAATTATAACAATTTAACCAGGGACCCTACCTTTGGAACTTCCGATTCCTGCGAGGTAGCTCTTGACTGAGCAGAGTTCACATGTTATTGAAAGGTGCAGTAATGCCCCAAATGGCAAGTGTACTGACTCCAGACTCCTGGCCGGGGCACTGTGTTGTTCTTAGGCAAGACACTATACTCTCAAAGTGCCTCTCTCCACCCAGGTGGAGATAGGCTTGTCATAAATTATATAAATCAGTCATCTGGTGTTTATTGTGAGGGAACCTAAACCTACAAGCCCGTGGTTTTTTATTAGGTTCCCTCGCCATTTTGCTTTATGCCTTTAATATGTTGTGGTTTTGTATTTATCATCATCATCATCGTCATCATTTATTTGCCTTTATGCGAATAACAAATTTAGAAATACAGCAGGTTGTTAGGCGAGGAGACCTCAGGAAACCACCTGGCTTATAGGAGAGGCCACCTCGACATCACAATATTAAGCGAGATAAGGGCTGCGAGGGAGTGCGGCAGAAACTAACTCAGAAACTATTTTAATAAAAACTCTAGCACTTTGTTCATAAAGGTAGAAAAGCTTGACAAATTGGTAATAGCTGCAGGAAGACAGTTCCAGATCCTAGGTCCTTGGTAAAGAATTGTGAATTTCTTGATGTTCTTGCGACAGGAATGCACGCGATAATTTCCGGCTGTTGTTGTGTCATATCTATGGACTTGACTGTTTGTCATAAACAGATTGAGGAAAAGTGGAGGCAGCAAATTATTGTGGTAGCGGAACATGAATTTAGCAGTATCGAGGATATTGATTTGGAAGATGTCTACAATTTTCAGTTTGGAAAATAGAGGAGCAGTATGTGCTAGATTGTTATCTTGTGTATTGAGTTGTTTTTGTTTATTATCTATTGTATTTTAGTATATTCTCAGCTCCGACTATTGCATTTCTAGCTTTTTGATTGGCTAAAAAACTCCGACTATGAGCCAATAGTCGGAGTTTTACGTCATATGGAAAATAGTGCGCCAAGTTTTTATTTTACGCTTTGTAAAATTGTGGAAATAAAAATCGGCGGCAAAACCTGGTTTGAGAATTTACTAAAACAATTATTCCATTCGCCCTTGTTGGATATGAAGTGATTATAACCAACTCGCGCTACGCGCTCGTTGGTTATTTTATCACTTCATATCCAACGCGGGCTCATGGAATAATTGTTAAATACCTCTATTTTTGTTTGTGGCAAAAAATAATAATAAAATAAAATAAAAAGGTGCATAAATGGGTACTAGTGAAATAATGCTGTGGGGTAACCCTGCGATGGACTAGTATACCATCTAGTGGGGAGTAGAAATACTCCTAGTCGCTTCATTCTAAGGAACTGGGAAACTCTGATCTGATGGACAACTAGCAAGGTTGAGGCTTGTATGTACACTTTACCTTTCCATACCTTTACATGACCCGCTCTCAAATTGTTGGAGCAGTTTGAGTGTGGTGATCAAGCTGTATGCGTTTGAACACTGGATGGGGCTATTTGTGTTTTATTCTTACTCTCAATGCCTCTCGATCTGTCAATCAAGGCCAGGTTGTTCAAAGCATGATTAAAGGAGCTCTGTCATGATATGTTGGGTCATTTTTACGACAAACCAAATTACCTTCAAAATGCAGAAAACTTAAAAATAATTGTTTACAAAGGAAGAAAAACCCCAAACAGATGGCGCTCGACCATAAAGGAACAAGGATGGCGAAGATTGAGATGGACTACAAATGACTGCATTGGGAACAGCCAAATACTGTCTGTCACCCTCAGTTCAACACCATTTAATTTTAGGTTTGCGTGCTGAACATACATTAACCACCAGACTGAATTGGACTCCACTCCCTGCATCTTACATAAAGAAAATATTGGCCTATGTGAATGTTCATCAGATTTATTTAAACTTGGGTAAAGGAACCTTTTCAACACTCCTAACAAATAAATATTAAATTTCAATATTTGAGAACTACAGTTCTTTACCACACTCGGTGTATAAACTAATTATGCAATGTTAATGTTATAACACTATTCTCCTTAAGTTAATTCTGCTTTTTAAAATTAAGACTGCAGTGCTCTTTTATTGCAAAATAAATAATATATGTACACACCTACATCACACTAAATACTGTATTTCTATCAGAGATTGTTGAAAATGACCATGACCTGCAATTCACTAGGATCGGTAAGGAGAGCTTGGACGTGAAGCGTTTTTGGTGCTAGATACATAACTAAATATGGCTTTCTCAAGAAGTTCAGCTCTCTTTAACTCTTCGTCATGAATTTTTTTGATGTCATTTTCTTTGCACCTAAGCTGTTCATTTAATAGTTCTAATTCATTGTCTTTGATGGACATGACCTCCTTGTGTCGCCTGGACATTTGAGACATCTTTTCTTCCAAATCTGAAATTCTATCTCGTAACTCAGCTTGGGTTTTTCTTTCTGAATCAAGTTCAAGTCTTGATCGATTCACTTCATTTCTGTAGTCTGCATCCTTGCGTTCCAGTTGTTGCTTTAGACTTTCCACTTGCGCCTTTAACATTTCACTGTCTCTGTTTGCAGTATTCAGTTGTGACTGCAAATCTGTGATTTGTGCCAACTGTTTTGTGTTCTGAATTTGAAGTT
Organism: Blastomussa wellsi; assembly: GCA_947652115.1. Taxonomy (NCBI): domain Eukaryota; kingdom Metazoa; phylum Cnidaria; class Anthozoa; order Scleractinia; family Plerogyridae; genus Blastomussa; species Blastomussa wellsi. The sequence continues at coordinate 13,559,399 of OX393566.1, read as the reverse complement.
CACTCTGTGAGTGCTGGATCTGAGCAATATGTTCATCATATTGCCTAGACCTTGTAATTTCATCTTGTTTTAACTTTGTCCTGGTGTTGCGTAGTTCCTCCTCTGATGAAAGCTTGATTGAGACTAACTGAGATTTCAAACTACTCACTTCCTCTTCAAATGAATTCCTCTCCTCCTCTAACCTTGCTATCTTTTCTTTAGTGGCCTCGCGGTATTCTACAGCTTTCTGGTGTAGATTATTTACTTCCTTTTGAAGCCGGGTTTCAGTGTTTTGTAGCTCTTCCTGAAATTTTGTATCACTAGCCTTTGCTTTCTCAGCAAACTGATTTTCCATGCTTTCAATATCTTTTCCTAAAGTATGAATCTTGTTTTCAAAGCTCTTATTTCTTCTTTCAAGGGTGCTGATCATGTTTTCTAACTCATGATTTTTCTCCAAGACTTCATTCATACTCTTTCTTTGTTGGAGCTCCATTGCAGCCTTGTTTTCTCTTTCTTCTTGCAGTTCAAGTGTCAGTTTGTTCACAACAACTTTTTGTTCCGAGTACATTTTTCTTGAAAGAAGCAATTCGGATTCTGCGGATGACAATTTGGCTGATAAAGAATCAAACGCTGCCTTCCTTTCTTCCAAAGTTGACTTTAAGTGATCGATCTTAATCTGTGTGCTTCTGCTTAGCTGTTCCTGACTGCATCTCTGTTGATCAATTTCTTCTTTCAAATTTGTCACCTATGAAGTTAAAAAACCCAACAAATACAATGTAGTATGGTAAATTAAAACATACAAAGATGAATTCTTACACCTACACATACATGTAAGTTGTCTTCTGGGTTACCCACAAAAATGGCCTGGCTGCCAAGATGTGGCTTTTCAGCTCAGTTGCAGAGCATTGCACCAGTATCACAGGGCTTCTTTTTCCCAGTTGCTTAAATTGGTGAGTTCATTGTGAGGATTGTGTTATTTCTTGTTTCTCTCCACCATGCAAATAATTTATTTTATACTTGCAACTGCTATCACAAAGTAGTTTATGATTTTGAAGTAGTTACAAACCTCTTGTCGTTTGAGTTCCTGTACCATTTCTAATTCTCTTGTTAAAGCTTCAGTTTTGGCCCGGTGTTCCTCCGAAGTTACTTGCCTGTCACTATTTTGTTGGATGGCAACAGATAAAGCGTGGACAATATCTTGGGGAATGTTGTTGCCTACACAAGATACATACACACAAAGTTATCAATCAATTTATAGTTTCACAAGTTATAGTCTCATGCAAAGAGCAAGTTCTTTTTTTGTTTACCAATGCTATACAAGATACTGTAGTAACCATGACAAGGTTTTAATGGACAGATAATTCATGCAAGGAACAGGATTATAAACAATTATAATATTGGATGAGGTTTTCTGTGATATCCAGAATTATCAAGGGCGAGGTAAGTGTTATCAGCCTCAGCCAAGGCTGAGGCTGATAACACTTCCCTCGCCCTTGATAATTCTTGATATCACAAAAAACTGAATACGCTGATTTTTCAAAAGGAAATGCCATACCTCAGTACAATGCTAACTTTGCCATTCTTTGGGTTCTGTAGTATCCTTTTCCATGACGAACTCTTGGAAAACTGTCTCTCTACTTTCATTTACCTTTGTGTTGTAAAACCCCTATCTTCTCTACCTTTTTTCAATTTCCCGCTCCAACAAAGAAGCAAATTGAGCCATTGTTTTCACGTCAGTCGCCCAGTGCGAGCTATGTGACCGCATTCTCCACATGACAAATAACCCGTGTAGTTACGTGACCGTGCTCTACATATGACAAGATATCCAGAATTATCCGTAGCTCAGAGAATAGGGATTGAGACGTCAGTGTCTGATAATCAACATTATTGTACACTGAAGTCTCAATCCCTATTCTGTGAGTTGCAGACAATTCTAGATATTTAACCATGTGTAGAGGGGGATTGCAGAGCTGCACTGTACAGAGATTGTCATGTGGGAGCACCGTCACATGGCTGGCACTGGGTGACCAACAAGAAAACAAAGAAGATAATTGAACATAAGGGTGCTGAGAAAACAAAAAGGTAAAAAAAAGTAGCTAGGCAAGTGTTCCAAGAATACCTCAAGGAAAAGAAAACTACAGAACCCAAAAGAGAAAAGAGTGTTTTTGCACT
>OX393566.1:13374650-13557048 GCA_947652115.1 Blastomussa wellsi | reverse complement strand
CGACAGAAACAGAGCCAGCCTTTTTTAGGCAAGGGCCACTTCCAGTCCAAGTGGAAACCACAGAGAAACTGGAAGAAAAAGGAGGAAACCAGCAAAAAATAAACACTGATGATGATATCATGCCAAAGCTTCAATTGCTACAGGTAAATCAGTTTGAAGGCTTTATTCCTACACTAATAGCTTACCTTGTTGAACAAATAAGTTGCTTCAAAAGCGGTAGGCTGGCAAAATTTGTCCATTGTTGGCAAAAGATTACCTCAGACACTGAGATTCTTCAAATGGTGTCAGGGCAATACATTGAATTTGACACTAAGCCTTGTCAAACACACACCCCTACAATGAAATGTTTTAGTGCTGCAGAAAATGCTATCATTTCTAAAGAGGTTACAAGCCTGCTTAAGAAAGCAGTTATTGTTAAAACCAGACATGAGCCAGGGGAGTTTATCTCTTCTGTTTTTGTGCGACCCAAAAAAGATGGATCATCTCACAGGATGATACTAAATCTTAAAAACCTGAATAAGCATGTACAATACAACCACTTTAAAATGGATACACTTCAAAGTGTAATAAGCCTTATAACACCTAACTGCTATATGGCATCTGTGGATCTAAAGGACGCCTATTACTCTGTCCCCATTGCGGTTGCACACCAGAAGTACCTTAAGTTTGAATGGGCTGGTAAATTGTATCAGTTTACCTGTTTTCCTAATGGCTTAGCTTTCTGTCCGAGAAAGTTCACCAAACTTATGAAGCCAGCCTACGCAGTTTTGAGGCAACTTGGACATATAAACTCACCTTATATTGATGACTCATACCTACAAGGTGGAAGTTATGAGGAATGCTTAGCTAATGTCCTAGACACTGTGAAAATGTTCCTCTCATTGGGTTTCATTCTTCACCCTCAGAAGTCAATTTTTACCCCTACACAAAAGTTAGTATTTTTGGGGTTTGTCTTGGACTCAGTCCAGATGAAAATTTATTTGACAAATGAAAAAATTGACAAGCTACAATCAGTCTGTACCAAGCTTATCAAGGCCCCCAAAACCACTATACGGGAGGTTTCCAGGGCCCTTGGGTATATGGTATCTAGTTTCCCAGGTGTCATGTTTGGCCCACTTTATTTCCGCCAATTAGAGAGGGAGAAAACTCTGGCCCTAAGATACAGCAAGGGTGATTATGATGCTTTTATGAAAGTATCAGAGAAAGCTTGTAAAGAATTAATGTGGTGGAACACACACCTTGAAGCAAGCTACAATGTCATTAGTCATGGTGAGCCTTCTGTTGTCATGACCACTGATGCCTCATCCACTGGCTGGGGCTGTGCCCTAAATGACACCAGTACAGGTGGCCACTGGACTCCAGAGGAGGCCAGAAACCACATAAACTATTTGGAGCTCCTGGCCATTTACTTGGCTCTGAAATCTTTTTCATCGATCCTTAATGGGCAGCATGTGAAGGTCATGGTTGATAATATGACTGCCCTGTCTGATGTAAACCATATGGGTACTAGTAGCTCTGAGAAAAGAAATGACCTTGCCAAAGAAATTTGGTTATGGTGTGCTGAAAGAAATATTTGGCTTACAGCTGTCCATATCCCAGGCATAGAGAATGTGGAAGCTGATAAACAATCCAGACAGTCTCACTCACAACTTGAGTGGACACTAGACAGAACTATTTTCAGGGACTGCCTCAATGTAGTTAAGGTTGTGCCCAATATTGACTTATTCGCTTCCAGACTAAACCACCAGCTTCAGCCTTATGTCTCCTGGCACCCTGATCCAGGGGCTGTGGCAGTTGATGCATTTCACTTATCATGGAAGCAATATGTGCCTTATATGTTCCCTCCATTTTCTCTTATCAGCAGAGTATTGCAAAAGATTCAATGGGAGAGGGTTCAAGGAATTATCATTGTTCCAAAATGGCCAACCCAAACATGGTGGCCTGTCTTGATGAGAATGCTGATCGACAATCCAGTACTACTACCCTGCAGAAAGAGGTTGCTGTTTCTCCCAAGCAGCCCAGAAATGATTCACCCTCTGTATCCAAAACTGGAGCTGCTGATGTGTCACTTGTCTGGAGATCTCTTGAAAGCCAAGGAATTTCGACAGAAGCTTCAAGGATCATCTTGCAGTCCTGGAGATCAGGCACCACAACTCAGTACCGAATTTACCACAAGAAGTGGGAATCATTCTGCAGTCGACGGAACATTAATCCCCTTCAGGCCACTTTACAGGATGGTATAAATTTCCTTGGAGAACTATTTACTACTGGTGTAGGGTACAGCTGTATAAACACTGCACGTAGTGCCCTGTCATCACTTATTGTGCTTCCAGGGGGTGTTCACTTTGGCAGCCATCCGCTTGTTACCAGGTTTGTTAAAGGCGCTTTTGAAACTAGGCCTTCCCTTCCACGATACAAAGAAATATGGGACGTAAACTCTGTCCTAAAGGTACTTGCCACCTGGAATCTTGGAGTGGAATTGAGTCTTAGAGACATGTCTTGGAAGCTAACCATGTTACTTGCTCTCTTGTCTGGCCAGAGAGTACAGACACTGAAGGCTCTCACTCTAACCTCAATGGCCTTAACTGCAGACAAATGTGTATTTACGATTGACACCCCTCTGAAGACCACTCGGCCAGGTAAGCATCTGGGTCGAATTGAGTTTTTGGCATACGAGCCTGACAAGAACCTGTGTGTTGTACGTCATCTACAAGCCTATATTGACAGGACATCTCAACTAAGAGGTGAAGCTGACCAGTTGCTGATTGGCCATCAGAAACCTCACAAACCGGTGTCAACTAACACCATTGCTCGGTGGCTCAAGAATGTCATGACCAAAGCAGGAATTGACACTAGTGTGTATAAAGCTCACAGCACAAGAGCAGCTGCAACTTCAGCTGCAAAGGAAAAACTGGTCCCTATTGACACTATCTTGTCTACAGCAGGTTGGAGTAGTGAGAGCACCTTTGCTCGATTTTACAATAAGCCTATCCAAGACACTGCCAAAAATTTTGGGCATGAACTTTTGCATAACAGCTGTTAATACTTCTTACATGATTGACCAGACTTGTTCATATTGTTACTGTTACTCACTGGAAGATATTTCTAAGTGATATGTGCTTTGTTCAGCACCCTGTTGTTGCTATTTTGCATTAAATTTTATTGATGTTCATGGTTTCTGCTCATGATCATGACGCTTTAAAGTCTCACGTGACTCCTTAGCGACATTGACCAATGACGAAGTAGAATTGTAAAATTAAACGAAACTTACCGTAAGTTGAAGTTTGATTGAGATTCTACGAAGTCATTGGTCTGGAGCTAAGGAGTCAGGTGCCCTCCCATCTGGGCTACCCACCCTATTATTACAACAGTCCTGATCATTCGCCTTTAAAGTGTGACCGCTCTGGTTTCGCGCGCATATCTCACCTGACTCCTTAGCTCCAGACCAATGACTTCGTAGAATCTCAATCAAACTTCAACTTACGGTAAGTTTCGTTTAATTTTACAATTATAGGTGGTTAATGTGTTCATGTAACTAGCCAATAGAAACAGTGAGATTATGTAATTCATGCATAGTGTACGAGTGAAAAACAAAAGATGTACACCTTCATGGACCTTCCAACCTAAATCTTGGCCTCTTTGTTTGCCGCTTTGAAGCTTACCGAGATTCATATCCACTTCCCTCTATTAACTCTGTGTGCATGCATGTGAATTCCTGGCAATTAATGGTGTAGAATGTTTTTCCAACTCACCTGTGAGCTCTAGTCCTACAAGCCTTTTGTTATACTTCAAAGCCTCCAGCAATTCCCTTCCTCCAAGAAGGCCGATATTATTCCAGCGTAAATCAAGGCCTCTTAAACACTGATTACGCTTCAGTGCAACGGCAATTTGGCTTGCTCCTTCATGTGTGATCTGATTGTTTCTCAAATCGAGAAATAGCAACACTTGATTGAGAGCTAGACCCTCGCAAACAGCTCTCATTCCATTGTCCCACAAGCCAAGTGAGTTCCACTCAACCAGAAGACTCCGAATACAAGTATTTTTCTTTAGGAACTGACCCAAAACTTCCGCTGCCCCAGAGCGAATGTTGTTGCCTTTCAAGTTTAATCTTTTGATGGCCTTGTTGTCCATCAAGCCCCGAAGAAGAATTTTGCTTGATTCCTCGCTTAGCAAACAATCGGAAAAAGATAGCTCTTCGAAGAAGAGATCGTCTGTTAGGGCGGTAACAAGTGCAGTACAGTCTTCTGGAGTTAAATTGTACGAGGAAAGATCCAACTTCGTCATACCTTCAGAAGTCAAATTCCCTTCTACCGCCAATCCGCCATCTGAATAGCTTCGAGTGTGATTTAGAACAGCCTCCAATGGGTATAAATGATTTTCCCGGCATATTCTGGTATAGCGTTTGTGAAACTCTTCCATCTTCTTCAAATATTTTCCCTTGCACTCAGGGAACAAAGAACAAGCAACACTCAACAAGTGGTAAGGACGCCTAAAGCACGTCAACTACGTCAAGTATGCCCTGTTCAGGTGTCTGCGCATTTGCTGAAGCCATGGCAACGTACTAATTGTGCACAAAAGGGCACTTTACATTTGTTCAAAAGTTAAATTTCGCTTCTCGCATATACCATGTGAAGCAAGAAGTTGCTTTGTTGTCAGTAATATAAGCTATATATAAGTTACGAGTCATTTTATTTTACACTGCAGGGTGTAATAGAAAAATTAAGCAACTAATTAGAACCTGTTATCAAACGTTCTATTCACCGAATTCAACAAGTGGCATTTCGACACAAGAAGTCGTCGACAAAATGCAAAAGAACAGTGGAAATAATGCGTTACGTTTTAACTTCCGATCCCAGGTTGAATTTAATGCCACACAAGATTTGCTTCTTTCTCGAAGTGACTGTTTCTTGGAATCCAAACGGGCGCGCGACAAAGTTCGGAGTGAAGAAGAAGTAAAGAAGAAAACTCCATGGGACATACGTCCACCTGATTTCACACTTCAAATCTACCAGCCAAAGCCGCCAAAACGAAATAGCAGGAAGGCCATGATACCAGAATATAATGAAGAGGAATGGAATAAAAACGCAAAGGAGAGAAGGAAAAAGCGGGTTGAGTTCGAACGTATCGCATTACCAAAAATACTCCAGCCTCCAGCGTCAGACAAAGCACCCTTCTCTGCACAGTTTCGTCTTCCTGACTCTCACACAGCTAAAATTATGTACGTTAGGTATGGAATTCACAAGCGCGGGCCTTATGTAACACCAGGACCTCATGCCTTCAGAGGAGATGACTTCAGACCAGTAAGTACCAAATTATCAGTGGGGTCAGCTAAGTATTACATGTGAATGTCATATGATATCTGATAATACTCACTAACGAAAGTCAAGACAAAATTAAATCTTACGGGAGAGTTTCCCCGGGATGATCCGGATCAGGTTCAAAGAAGATTTATTTGAACTTGATTACTAATTATATATATATAATAAATAAATTAAAAATACATACAGTAGCTGGTCACCCAAAATAACTAAGAAGCTAAACTAGTTGAGTGACCACTTTTACACACTTAATTTAGGGAGTAGATTACAGTACAACTAATTCTTATACATGTATACACTAAAAAAGTAACTAATAATAATAATAATAATAAATGAAATCCGTTTGGACCTGTGTGTGTTTGTGTGTGTATGTGTGTGGGGGGGGGGGGGGGCAGGCACACCCATCACGCCCCCTCCCTACGGACCTGCACCCCAAACCTCAAGCAACAATTGAAATCCAAGATTTTGTCCATAGGGTTGGAACTATTTCATTGCTCATCAGTCAAACGAGATCCAAATATATGAATGGTTCATGAAAATGTGTATCTTACTCTTCCATTAAAAACACGTTTTGACTGCAAACATCAGATTGTTGTTTTATGTGAAGAGATTGTGGATGTTTTCAACAATTGCTTCTTCACGCATCTCTGGCAGAAAAGTCCCCTCTATGACAAAAGTTCCCCTTCGTGACATTGATCATCTTTTTACAGCAGTCCTAAGATATTAACAGAAGTTGAAGGACTCCTTTACAATATCTGAGTTTGTTATCCCTTACTACTCATAGTTAACAGGGTTTGATACAATTATCAGTTATTTTGAAAAGAGACCAATTTTTATGCCTGGTTTTGTCATGGAGGGCACAACGATTGTTGGCTAAAGCATTACATGTACATTCCTTCCTTCAAACAAAGCCAGGGACAAACAATAAATAATTATATACAGTCTAGGTAACTAGCTAAATGTTCTTCGACTAACAGTCTAACATGGCTATTTGTCAATGTCCCCTCCATGTCACAGCCAAATGTTTAATGACAAAATAATTATAATTTATGTTGTGAAATCATTCCATCATCAGAAAAGCATGATTTCATAAAAATAACTTAATTAAAACCAGCCTGGAAATGCTGCTACTGTACATTGTCTTCTTAGTCCATTTTATTGTTAGAACTTATGTCATAAATTATCCTGTGGAATTACCCTATTAAATATACCATTACAGCCTTGGGTTGTATAAAATCAGAACCATGCATGATAGTAAAGTGTGTTGTTGTTCTTGTTGTTATGTGGTACAACATTGTTATTGTTATGTTGAATTCAAAGCATTTTTTTTAATTATCAAATCCAGCATATTTTCTTCTGTCCTCCTCCTCCAGCTCAATGAACTATTTGGGGCACCCTCCCCACAGGTAACTCTGGATTTGCTAATGCAACAGTCCTGCCAAGGTACTACAAGTCAAGTGGTGTGTAAGACCTCAAATGACGTGTGTCCTGAGAAGTTCCAGATCAATCATGTTTCCTGGGAAAACCCTCACCACCCCACCACTAACGTCACAAATCACTGAGAAACATGAGCTAAGGGTGGGATTTTCCCAGGAACAATGATTGATCCAAAGTTCCCATCTGCTGTATATGTGCTACAACTTTCAATTACAAGCAAACTCTGAAGTTTAGAAATCCTGATGGTTAGTACTACTATCATGGTTTTACACTATCTATAACTTAACATGCATATAATGTTGTGTTCCAATGCAGCTGGAGAATCCAAAGAAGTATGGTTTGCCAGAGTTTAATACTAATTATGATCATGATCCCGGCAATCTGAAGTTCCAGTCCAGAACATTAAATGTATTGTATGATCGTAAGTATTACCTACCTATAATATTGCCTAGACACCCTCTAAGTATGATAACAATAATTTATATTGCAGTCTTATTATCATAATTAACAATATCCTGCAAAATCTTGTGGAATATTGCCTGATACTTAACCAACGAGATTGTGGTTAAAGGGACATTGTCACACGTGATTATAGAAATTTTTGTTTTTATTTCCATATCATTGTGCCGATTGCCACCAAATACATGAATAAATTTGATAAAAAGAGTCCACAGAACAAGATAGCACAGGTATTTTGGGGAAGCAGTACAGGATTACAAGGATGGAAGTAGTTTACAATTCATCAAAATTGATTTCTGGACAGGATGTTCAGAAATCAAAGCTGAAATTTTGGTGAAATTTTGAATATTTTAATAGTTATTTTTTCTTCTTAGTTGGTATTTCTTTGCTTTCACCACTTTTCGCATTTTTATCCTTCTATTGCAAGACATGATTACAGCAACCTACAGGCCATAATTATTAAAATATGATATATGATATATGATAAAATATGGGTGTAGTATAAAATATGATATATGATATATGATAAAATATGGGTGTAGTATAAAATATGATATATGATATATGATAAAATATGGGTGTAGTATAAAATATGATATATCAGACGTGACAGTGTCCCTTAAGTGGCACTTTGCAAGATTTCAGACAAATCATTACAACTTAGTCATAATTATATCACACTGACAGGATATTTTATAACATGAACAATAGAATAATTGAAATATTTAAATATAAAAAATCCTGCGTCTACACACTGCACTGATATTGACTGCAAAAACATGTTTCATTAATAATTTCTATAAATACACTCAGGTACATGTAACTAATCAATCTTACTATGGTCCTCACATTATTTTGATCAAACTCTGTAATGCTATAGGTTAGTTTGAGCTGCATGGGAGGGGTCCCTAAAATCTTTAATGTTTAATTATGATGAGAAGAAATTGCAACGAAAACTGAATGAAAAAATTTAAGAATATTATGATTCATTATAATTTTATCTTTTTATAGCCTACAAAGATCAGGAGTTCTTGAATTCCAAAGATGGCTACAGAAAACAGATGATAACATACAAAGAACAAGAGCCAGATTGGGATAGTTTGCTCATCTTACCAAAAGGGGTATGACTTCACTTCAAGTAGTTGAATGAGTCGCAGACAGTAAATGTCCCCTGCCTGCTAGTATTCAACTCCACTTGGATAAAATGATAAAATTACTCAGGTTTAATGGTAATGCTCAGAATAAAATAATTCAAGGTCTTCAAGGTTTTATTAGCTTAGGCACGCTGCTTTACCTTACCTTCCTCCTATATGTATGTGTGCTAATTCATAACTGCTGTGCTTGAGTTACTTTTCAACCCAGCCTTTTCTATCCTCTATTGTGTGCAATTTGCTACTATTTTTAATTTCTTTATTAAGATTAAGATTGATTTGTTGCCATTTATATTTTTAAACAAATTAAGTCCTGTTCCAAACATCACTCCACTCATGTGGCGAACCTAAAGGAGCGATGTTCGTATTAGTTTGGTTCAGCAGTTTCAATTAGGAACAGCAGACTATGTTACGTTTGGCAAGGTCTGTCACATTAAGCGACACTGGAGCAGTGGCTGATTCATAAGGCATTCTTCTCATGTGTTGAACCTAATGCATGAATTACTGAAAACAGTGCTAGCACTGGATCATGATTTGCCCAAAATGGAGTGCATGACCAGTTATGCATGAAGCTCAGATTGGGCTTCAGTGCTATGAACAATGGTTTCAAGTCCAGGCTGGGGTGGACAATTTACATATTATTTCATACCTTTTCTATATATTTGCCTACACCAGCCTCAGCAGCCTCTTAATCACTGGAGCAAATGCTGGAATGGTCTATTCAGAAAAAAGTTCTATCGCTCAACCAGACTCTTCTAGGATTCAGTGACAAGAAATGTAACTTGAAATTTATCAATGATTGCTTTGGCGGGAACCAAACTGTCAAGATAAAACCATTGCCTTTCATTCATTAAACAGAATCTTTGCATTCTTGATGCATGTGATGTTCTATCAAACGTATTTCACCACTGGTTTCTACAAATTAAATTTGACACAATTATGCTATCTGTTTCAACTGTTGCTCCAGTGTCACTCTAAATTCAAGCCTTGTTATCGAGTTAGGTTCGGCACATGATGTGCATTTAGGCCCATGGGCCTAAATGTGCATCTAAGTTCATACCAAACCAGTTCCAGATAACCTCATTATTGTCAATATTAACACTGTCAAAGACTTACAGTCTTAGATCTTTCCACTCATATATTGCCAGAGTACCACAGATTCACAAACATAATTTTGCTGAAATGTGTAAAACCTGACAGTCAGTTACCATAAACCAATGAGTAACAGAAACCATTTATTGGAATAACATTGCCATTTTGTCAGCTAAAATATTGTTCTCTGATGTTTTAATCATGCAGCCATACAAAATAGGTCGCTCACCAAAGAGTGCTCTCATGGACAGGATAGCTAAACAACTACCATGGTGTTCACCACAAGACAAGATTGATCAATTCAGAAGGCCTGACATCTTTGACAACAAAACAGTTGACTGGTTAGAAGTAACAGCACACAACAAAGAGCTCAATAGGATCTAAACCAAAAAGTACAGCTGAATTATAGAAAATTATAATCGTGCTAAGCCACACTAAGGCAAAACATGCAGCTTGGAAATAATGCAGTATAATTTGAAAACTATGATCATAAACTATTCTCAAATCCACTGGATTAATCCATGTTGATTGGAGGTGGACTATTATACATTACTACACTTTTTAATAACTCACAAATTCTGCCAATTAACAGTTGTGCCTTTTGTTGCTGTCAATAATCTTAGCTGACCAATCAAAACAGAACTTCCCTCAGGCAGGTTCAAGAGATCATGAATGTATCAGCTTTAATTATGATTGGCAGATTTGGATCACTATTTTTTATTGTAATTGAGCCTCTCTATGGGTATTTTTGTAGAAATCCAACACGTGTCAATTACAGCTGAAAAAAATCTTAAAAGACTGATGAAGCAAAGATTCAAAAAATTGAATGAAATCTGATATTTATAAAGATATAAAGCACGCGAAAAACCAATTTTTGAAATTTCATAGCAATATCAATGATGATTACAACAAAACCTGGGGGAGCCATTACAAGACTGAAAATAACAAAAATGCTCAGAATTCACTTCCATGCAATGATTTCAATCCATAAAACAAAGATTCTACTTACATGTAATTAGATATGAAAGATTTGCAAAACACTGTGATGAAAACGAAGTCTAGGGATAGCCATAGAGAGGTTTTTGTGGGGGGGGGGGGAGAAGGCTTCGAAAACAGCAATCAAGAAAGACCGGCCGCCATTTTGAGCGCGAATACTGGGGAGAAGAAAAACGAGAAGGGGAAAGGGTGGAGGGTGTGGTTTGGGAAGCATTCCCCCCCCCACCCACACAAAAACGGCTTGCTTTGTAGGCTATTGGAATAATAACAATTGATGGCAACAAAAAAATGAAATCGCAAGTTAATTTTTAAACATCAGAGTGTAATTGAAAGGCCCAGTAGGATCTACAGTAAACAAAGTAAAAGACTTCAGCTTATTATTACCATATTTTGTAAGGAGTAAGCTAATTAATGTGAAAGGAGTACATTGCTTCATGAGTGTAGTAGCTGTCTATGAAAAGTTATGGTTATTGAAAGTTTATGCTTCACATCAGTTCTCCTCACTGACAATATTTGTTTTGTTCAGTTGATTTTAAGCCTTTCACAACCTTATTACTGCTGTCAAATATTTATAAATTTCCTATTTACTCTATATATTTTTATTAGTCTTGAAATGCCAGGCCTGGACACACTGGTTACTTGACTTGACTTATTACATAACTTGACTGCAGGCAATATAACAATGGAGTTGATGTTCGTGGGCATTAATATGTTTTTGGCCCTCCTCAGAGCTCATTTTAGCCCGAGCTGCAAAATGAGCCCGAGTCGGGCCAAAAACATATTAACACCCACAAACATCAACTCCACTGTTATATTTTCTGTAGCCAAGTCATGAAACAATCTTAATGAAACTCTACAGTAACTATGCACAAAATCTAATCTCTTTATCCATGACAACAGCACTCCCTTACTGCTGCTCTGCATTTCTTACAAATTAGTGGAAAATAGTGTAACTTATAAAACAGCAGGTTAAATATTTAACTAAATATTTTTTTATATTTACATATTTATAATTTAAATAATTAAAAAAATAATTTGTAACAAGAAAGCCTTTTGAAAACACAGATAAATTGTAGCACAGATAAATTAAAATAAAACAGCATTTTTTTGTGACAGTATCTTGTGAATTAACAGGTACCACTGCCAATACTGCCATTGGGCTACTGGAACATTTGATCTCTAGCTGATCTCTAAGGGGGTGTTTACATGATACTGGGGAGACTTTTGTATGGCATGAGTTCAACCTTGTTTCCTGCACCGGATTGAGATTTTCATTTTGGTACGAAAATTCATTCCAGTGTCATATTCCTTTTTTATGGCGAAGTTTGCAGCAGTATAAAACTCACACTCCAATAAAAATAGTTCCTTGCACCGAAGGGTAACGCCGGTATCCCTGGCTAAGGGCAGTGTTGAACTATAACTGAAAAAACTTAACAACTACAGTTATGTAACATTAAATTGAAATATCTTTAGTGCCAAGCTCTTATAACTGATTTGACTTGTTTTTTTTGGGAGAGGCAGGTTTGAGGAAAAATAGATATGAGGTGTGAATGAAGTCATTTGTTTACACTCCACTTCCATGAGCATGCCCCCCAAAACACACTTTCAGTTAAGCATTTCAATGCTGAAATAATACAATACGCTAAACAAATACAGATATAAATGTTTCCAATTTCAGGTGGCTAAGTATTTGTAAAGAGTTTTGCAGCCATTCCCTGTCCAGGATGAATCCAGACCCTGACTAGCAGACTGAAATATTGTACCCTGTTCAGGGCACATGGGCTAAAAACTAAACCCTTACCAGCAACAAATTCCCACATAGGCAATGTATGGGAGTATCCCCCACCACATGCTGAGGGATCTGCAACAGCCACAAAGTGCAAATTACCCAACAGTACTACCGTCCTTTATGTGTATGCAATATGACTAGTGAATACTGGTGGAAGAAAAAACTATTTCAAAGTCTCAAGCAAATAACTGTATCAAAGTATAACAGTCCCAGTCTGTATTAGCAAGCAAAGGAGCATGAATCATTTCGATGCCAGCCCAAAGGGTATTCCACACATATTTACAGCAGACTAGTGCACTTAGCTATTCAAGCTATACTATCCAAGATTCAACTTCTTGATATATGCAGTCCAACCTGCGGGTGGGGGTACTCCCTTAACTGGGCTATACAGGGATGTGCTGCTGGATAGGGTATGGTTTTTGACCCCTCAGTCCTGAACAGGGTATATAATTAACATTGTTAAGCATATCCAATGTCAGAAACATTCATCAGTATTCATTTAGTCAGTTATCAGTCATCATTACATCATTTTCAGGACTAGATATTAGCGTTTTTGTATAAAAACGATTTCCTTAATCCTACACAGGGTCTAATTTTCACGTTACCAGGAACCAACCAATAGCGGAGCTGCATCTTTCTTTCTTTCTTTCCAATGCCTTGATTCGCTCCGATGAAGGGCTAACGCTCGAAACGTCAGCTCTTGAATCTCTTTACGGTGGCCAATTCACATTATCAACCCAGTTGATGAAACCAAATTGTTATACTTCTTACCGACGCAGCACCACAGTTTCTTTAGAAACTTACCCCCTCCATTCATTTGTAATTTTGTGTGTTATTTTTGATGTTATTTTGGTCCTAAAGAGGGTCAGGGTTTCAGACCTCCAGTGGCACCATTATACCAAAACATGGACCAAGTGCATCATCATATCTAACAGTTATTTATTTTGTAATTTTCTTCAAATGGAATGGATTTTCAGCACAATTAGCCCAACACAGCTGAGCTATTAATAAAAACTAGGATATTAAATATGTGCCAATTTTTCCAAGCAAGGATTTAGCCATTCTCTGCTTGGCAAGAGATCACAAATTTTATTACATAAAGAGCATAGAGATGCTGTTGAACTAAGTGTACAGCCATCATACAGGATGAGCAGGCTTTAGCTGCTCCATCTTCTGCCAGTATCTTGAAACTTCTACACCTTCCCAAGAGAGATTACCACTTGGTTTGAAAATTCTGCAAAGGAAATTTGGTATGGGACATACAAAATACTGTCAGCACATACAATTTATTATTTTTGGAATACTGAAGTCAAAATGCCTCATAATGATTTTAAAGTAACTTTGTTTGTTTTCATCAAAACAATACCTGCAAAAATTACTGAATAGATTTATATTTGGGGCGCAGTTCTTTCTTGCTCATACACGTAACCTGACACTTACTTGTCTCTGATATACTGCAGACATTTACTCTCAGCATCTGTTAATTTCTGGTACACAACATCAATATTCTTCTGAAGATTTTCGATACTTGCAGTGCTAACCAGAGTTGTAGGAATGTCTTCTATATCCAAGGTAAAATGAAGAGAAAGCTTGGAGATGTCAACTCCTTGTTCCTTCAAAAGGTGTAAAAATAGGTTTATTACATAAATTGTCAATTAAAATACAACAACATGTTTGATTGTTTGCATTTACAATAAAATAAAATTATAAATACAGACTACCTGTAAAATAGTGGAGCCAATTGAGGCAGGTAGTACGGAGACATGGCTATTACAATATACAATATAGTTCTAATGACACAAAAGATATACAATAATTACAAAATTACAGAGATTACATGTAATTACAATAATGAATACAAAATATATTATTGTAATGACATAAAGATACAAGATATACAAAAATAATAGCACTTATGAATCTGGCTTTACATTCATTCATATATTACAGTCTTTCCTGTAAAACCGTGAACATCAGAAATGTATATGGAATGTTATTGTGTTACAAAGAAAAAGCCAATCAGGTGTGAGAAAACTAAACCGCAAACACCAACGGTAATTAGTTTGTGGTTTTGAGGTTTGTTCGCGTGTCCTGAACTTTGCTGTGATTGGTCACCACATAATCAACACTCCTGAAATATTTCAGGTGTTCACGGTTTTACGGGAAAGACTGTAAGGGAATTCTTAATGCTGACAGAATGGGAGAATTGTTCGTCTGGCATCCCAGAAAAGGGCATACGCAAAATAGTATATTTGGACACGAATTCTTGTACGCTACAATCATTAATGCAGCAGGAAAGAAAAAAAAATTGAAGAAACAAATCAATGCTTTGCAGATAGCTAGTCCAATAAAGGGAACAGATCACAATTAAGGAGCAAGAATGGATTGCAATGTTGAAACCGAAGTTGCAACAAGTTATGGTTGATTAAGACCTGATTTCATGGTATTGATCAAAGAAAAGCTCAATATTGGTGAACAAGTTATAAATAATCTCCTTGACGTAACAGGTTACTGTAGCAATATTAATTATAAGTTGCCAAAATACCCTAATTTTACCCTAAAAGTACTTGCAACTAAAAACAATCTAATTTGGACCACCAGATTTAAAAAGTTGCCATAAAATGTTTGGAACCTTAAACATTTTAGGCTGCAACAGCTGGACATGAATCATACTGAACTTGAGTGATTGTCACTGCTTTCATCATGGCAGATAGCTAGTTAATTATCTTTCAAACAAGAAAAGCAGTCAGCAGTTCTCTATATTAGGCCTGGAAGAACATTTACAAGTTCTAATGTCAAAACTTGATCCAAAAATTTAGCAAGCCAACCATTATATGTCTCCTTATAAAACACCAGATACAGCACAATGTTAATTGAAACCAAGGGCTAAAAATGCGTAAATTGACATTATCTTACAACAAACCTGGCAATAGTCAACAGCTTGTCTGCATTTGTTACGTACACTTTCCCCAGCAGGATGCCATGAAGGAGGTCCACGATTAGATAACAAACCCATTGATACCGGAGAGGCATTCACAACCCCTACTCCCTGTTCCTAATGGAAAGCCCATGACAAATCATAAATTAGAAGGGAATCTCATAAATCCTTTTTGGCCGTGCAAGCCTGGGCCAAGCACGGTTCTTGCTCTACAGTACTTTTATCTTTATTTTTTAATGATCTAAAATCATGTTACAAAGCATCAACATTCACAGAATCTGCTGATGTTGCAATATCCGCGTAGATGTTTTTGCACTGTTCTACGCTTCTACTTAAAATCTCTTAGTAAGTAGACTTAAAACTTTTATTTTCTAAAACCTAACTAACAACCAACTATTCAACCAACTATTCAGACATCATGTTAACTAATGTTTAAACCTAACTACACTATTTACACACAGTATCTTTACTGTTCAATCTCCTCTGATTCTATGCCTCTACACCTCTACGCCTGTACATCTCTACGCCTCTGCTGTTTCAACCTACCATTCTCTGCACCTAGATATATGCCTCTACGCTTCTACGCCTCAAGTCTCTACCTCTATCCCTCTACACCTCTACGCCTCTACTCTTGCAGTACACATCGCATTACTACTGTTTAGACCTTGGCTATACCTAGATCTATGCATCTACTCTTCTACACTTCTACATTTCTTCAAAGAAAGTGTGCCTAAATAGTATAGTTAAGTATACTTTAGGTATACTTTTAGGTGTAGAAGTGTAGGGAATAGTAGCTAGGTTGAAACAGGCATAGAGGAAAATAGTGTTAGTAGTAAATACTGTCTGCAAGAATTACTGGGTAATTATTTAAAACCTTCAAGTCTTATGTACCCAAATTCAAGTTTATCCTAAATTGTAGTAAATTGTTAGTTTATTAATGATGTATTGATATATTACGTAATTGTGTGTAAGAGTATCTAAGAGTCTACAACATATCCTTGCATTGTGACAACTACTTTCCTTTACACCTCTACGCCATTACGTAGTGGTGTTGTGGTTCATACTTCGCATTTCTGCCATGTCGAATTCAATTCAAAGAATTAAATTTGGCAGAAATTCAACATCTGAATCGGCTGCCACATTTCTGCCACATGTTCAACTGGTCTTGTCGCATTATCCAACAGAAATGTGACACCGATTCAAACGTTCAATTTCTGCCATGTCAAATCTAATTCAATATACCTCTACGTAAGCTTTGTAACATTTTTCAGCTGACCAACATACATACGTGACACAAGTGCAATGTCTGAATCAACAGGCGTATTTCTGCCACACTTAATTGCATTAGACACGGCAGAAATGCGACATATGAACCAGGCCTTAATTGAATTGGTTACAGCTGAAATTTGGAAAATTATATATAAAAGGTATTATAAAAGCGACTGAGTGACCATACGAGGTACAAACTGTTCACTAAGGAGCAAGTAGGGGTGTAGAGGTCTACAAAAAGTTCTACACCCATTTGGACTTCACAAAATAGGCGCCAGTTGTGTTGCAACATTCAAACTGATAGGTGAGACCATCTGCATTCCTAGCTGCTTAATGCTACAGAAACCGGGATAAGCTCAAAACAATTAAGTCTAGCTTGGCCAAGCTGTCAAAAAGAACACCGTACCCCCGCTTTTGACAGCTAGTGACCAGGCCTGCACCAGCGCACCTCAGTCCAAGCAAAAACCTATGTTGTTTACCATTTACATGGGGAAACCAGTTGGTCGACGGTTTGTGCAGATGGAAAGCAAAAGTCCCCAATGGAAATTTCTGTTTGGGAATGGCGTGTTCCATTTACAAAACAGACCCAACTTACCAAGAAAGTCAAGGGTGAGTTTGACATATTGACGTAGGGCCTGGAGCTTGTGGCGAATGGCAAATGGTAAGCACATTTTCCGTTTGGGAATTTTGGACTACTTTTCAAGAAATCCCGTTTTCCCGAGAAAATTTCCATTCGGGGAGGTAAAATTAGTCATTTACATTCCATCCGGAATTTCCAGATTTTATGGTAAATGGTAAACAACCCTAGTGGCCTCATTCGTACGAATTATCTGCTCAGGTATATTTTACAGTTTTTGAAATCTTTTATTTCTTCAAATATTTACAAGCAAAGAGACATTTTGCTCATTACTACGTTTTGCAAGGTCTTTACATATTTCTAGTCAAAATGTAAACACACGTTGTACATTCTGGGTGTTATCTAATATTTTAACAATTTGACTGAGTGCACCCATGCCAAATTTGACACTTAAATATTAAGTAATTCTTACTTTGAAGAATGCCATGTAATCTAGCAATTCAGTATCATTCAGTGAACAGTGGCAATAAGTCAACAAGGTGTCAATTTTCATTTTGCTTCTTTCAAGAACTGTCCTGTGTAATTAATCAAAGGCAGACAACAGGTCAAAGACAACAACAGGTCAAAGGCATTACTATCTAGTCACTTCAGAACTGTGCAAAATTAGAAATGTTGAACGTACATTTTTACAGCTGTGGTAAAATTGCTAATTGTCAAAACACTTGGTTGGATAGAAAGTTCAAATTTCCTTCCTGAGGTCAGTGTCAGGGGGATGTACCGGTAGTAGTAGTAGTAATACTTTTATTTACCCACGTGTCACCTAGGAGCAGAAAGCTTGTTTAAATGTGAAAGTGAAACTAATTAAAGATAATTAGCTAATAAGAACTAATAACAAAAGATAAAAGCAAAAAGCGATGTATTATCTAATTTGTATATAATATCTAATTATGTATAATATCTAAATTGTAAATGAATGTGCATAAAAATTGAAAATTAATAAAAAAAATTCAAAAAATTCATAGGTATGCTATGGAAAAGGACACCTATGTGTCCAGCCCAGCCACCCCAGACCCGTAACAATCCCGCAAAGTTAAAGCCGTGCCACAAACGAAGGCAATGCGTGCCTGAAAGTGGCCAAGTCCGGACACTCCCTAACTCTAGTAGGCAAACCATTCCAAAGCTTAGTAGTTAAATATGACCATGATTTATGCTTGTATTCTAAATTGAAAGATAGCAGCATGAGGCGTGTGCCGGACCCCCTTAGATTGTAATTCACATTTAAAATGTTAAAAACTTACTGAGATATTCCGGTCCCTGGCCTCTTTTATTATTGTTTTTATTAATGTATTTCATAATACAACACAATACAAAATCACGCTACATCACTAACAATACATTACAAAGAACCCCTACTTACATTTACTAGTTCTAAGAATTTTGACTGAGATACATATATCAACGTAGAAGTACTTACAAAACATAACTGACAAAGACCACTATTACTGACTTAAATTATAACAAATGATGAAAAACAATTAATTAAATTGGAAGTTCGTCCATTTTGCCTCCAAAATATCTGTTTTACTATTGGTTCGCCCAATATACTTTTCAGTTTCATATTTAATTGTAATTTTCGCTTTAAATCCATTGACATTTGGAAGAGCTTGGTTTCTTCTGCAATCCATAGGTAGAGTTTAGCAATAAGAAGAAAATAGTTAAGCAAGGGGCCACACCTACTATAACATCTTGTTTACTAAGATTAATTATCTCTCTAGTACAAGAGAACCAGAGCAATTTGAAATCATCCCAGAAAGCTTTAGAAAGAGGACAACTGTATAATAAGTGATACAAATGTTCTGGATGCGATTTACAAAAGGTACACTTGTCACACAGAGTGTAACCTATTTTGTAAAGTTTAGCGTTTGTGTCAAGAATAGAGTTAAGACCTTTGTATTGAAAAGCTATGACGTAAGTCTCTAAAGCAGATTTATGGGGAAGTATATATATCTGTTGTGTATATATGTATATATTTCTATATATTTGTATAGATATTTATATATATATCTCTGTTTCAATTGATCAATCGATAAATTAAACTCCATTTGTAATTTATTAGCAGCACTCGGTTGTTGTGCCTTTTTACCAATTAAAAATGAATAGTATTGCTTTGATTTCTTTTGAGTCACATAAAATATATTCTTGTCAATTGTAAAAGAGGGAGAGGATGTCGAGGGTGTGGTCATAGTGGATGTATTTTTCAGGTAATATGTATATGTAATAGGACTACATGTTGTCCAATTTGAAAATAATTGGATGAGAAAAAATTCAGGACTGCAAAATTGGACAACGCCGTAGGCCGAGTCCAATTTGGAAGTTCAAGAAATGTTTTTGAATCCAATTATTTCCAAATTGGACAAGCATGTAGTCCTGTTACCTATTAATTATATAGCCTCCAAAAATATATGAACATGGCAAATGTTTTGCCCTCCAAACTAGTTTTTCTTGACAATTGATTGGTTTATGGAAGGTATCCAGATTTTTCTTAAATTGGACAGTTTGAGCAAAAACTGTCCACTTTATTTTAAATTTGGACAGTTGGCAAAAATTAACAAAAAATGCATCTGTTGACAATAATGGATTTTGATGTAGCTATGGTACAGAATAGCAAAGACCAGTCCATACTAAGAAGTTGTTTCTTTTATTTTTTTCGTGTTACAATCGAAAGATTCTGTATTGTTTAAGTTAAATAACAGATCACTTACATAAAGAATGTCGTTCTCAAAATAATTTTTATAGTAGACTGGAGAGCCGTTAACACAAATTTCTTTATTGTTCCAAATTATATTATTCCACTCCTTACTTGACGAGAAAGCCTCGCGAAAGTCAGACCACCACTTCAATAATCCCGTATAAAATTGGGAACGGATCAAATAATCTTTGAAATCGAAATTACAATTAAAAAGGAAAAATCCGCCATATTTGGCTAGAATATGAGACAGATAGCACTTCCATGTACCAAGATTATTCACGGTGAAAATTCTCTTCAACCAAGCTAAACATAATGATTTTATCTGGCATTCAAAGTCAATCATTTTCAATCCCCCTTTCTCATACTCATTTATTGTAGATAGCCTTGTAACTTTATCAGTACCTTTCCACAAAAATCTATAGAGCATTTGATTTAATTCTGTAACTACTCCTTCTGGGGTTGGCATTAATGAGAATAAATAAACCATTTTGGGGATTACAAGAGCTTTGATTATCGTCACCTTTCTATACCGCGATAAACCTCTTGACGACTAGATGTTTATAAGCTTTTTTATCTTATCTAGATTTTCTATAAAGTTCTTTTCCAGCAGTAGTTTTTGATCATGCAAGTAATAGACTCCAAGTGCTTTGATAGGCTCATTAGGCCATTTAATTCCAAAAGGTTTCTGTTTGTTGTTTCTCAAGGACCTGATCCACATTCCTTCAGTTTTAGTGCAGTTAATCATTAGACCTGAAGCGTTTTTAAAGATAACTAGCAAATCGAAAAGTGCCTGTGCAGAACTA
The DNA here is from genome assembly GCA_947652115.1 of Blastomussa wellsi. Classification (NCBI taxonomy): domain Eukaryota; kingdom Metazoa; phylum Cnidaria; class Anthozoa; order Scleractinia; family Plerogyridae; genus Blastomussa; species Blastomussa wellsi. The sequence goes on along the minus strand of OX393566.1, from coordinate 13,536,470 downwards.
ATATCTGAAAGTGTCACAATAATATCATTGGCATATTGGAGAAGTTTTGTTTCCTCAGTCCCAATAGTAATGCCCTTTATTTCTTCATTTTGCCGAACAGCAATCGCCAACACTTCAGCTGCCAAAACAAACAGATATGGTGATAAGGGGTCTCCTTGCCTTATGCCATGTTCTAGAGTGAAAAAGTCGGAAGTTGTACCATTATTTATAATACAGCTTTGAATGTTTTTGTAGAAAATTTTAACCCAAGAGAATCAGGGACGAAATTAAAATAATGTAAGCATTCTAAAATGAAGTCCCATTCGACGCTATCAAACGCCTTGTGGAAATCAATAAATAACAGCAATCCCGAAACATTTTCTTCAAGAGCAAAATCCATTATATCGTAGATCGATCGTATCGTCTCGCCAATGTACCCGGATCTTTAATAAAACCAGTTTGACTGTAGTGAATTATATTAGGCAAAACATTTTTAATCCTAGTAGCTATAACTTTAGACATTATTTTTACATCTACTGGTATATTTAATAGAGAGATTGGTCGCCAGTTTTCTAATAATGTACGGTCTTTTCCTTTTTTTTCGATAAGCGTTATAACAGCTTATTTTTGGGAGTTTGATAATTCTTTCTTTTCAAAAGAATTGTTAACACATTTAATGAAAGGTTCACTAATTAAAGGCCATAACTTCTTATAAAACTCTGCAGGAATGCCATCATTCCCGGCACTTTGTTATTTTGAAAAGTTTCCAGGCCTCTTAAACATTTATATAAATGACTAATGACTGAAATTGCCTCTGTGTCTCTTAGTTCTGTAATTCAGCCAAGTTAAGGAGAAAATCATAAAACACTGAGCTTGAATACCCTAGGATAGTCCTAAGGATATAGTAATTAGTGTCCTCGAACTTGTTTTTAAGTCCTTCACTTATTCCTAGCAGGAGTCGGCTACAGTTCTCTAGGTGAGGTAGTACATATGCTTTATAAAGTCGAATCATCACATCTTGTGGTATAAATTTGCACAGCCAATAATATGCAGGGCAGCTGCCTTAGCACATGCCTTCTTAAGTTGTTCTTGTATATAAGGCTTAAATGTTATTCTTTCATCTAAAGTGACACCAAGAATCTTCAAACTATCAGTCAACTCTATATTATTATCTTGTAGATTAATATTATATGTATAATTTACTGGGCCAACGATCGTAGTGCTCCTATGTTATTAGCAATACCTTCACCTGAATTACATTATGAACTAAATGTGACATAATTTAACATCACCGATTCTGCATTGCTTATCAATCAAGAAGCAAAATCAAAAATTATGAAAACAACAAAGCCTCACCAACCGAAAGTTTTCAAGTGGATATCCTGTAATTCCAATAAACTTCACTTTCCCAATATCTTTCAGCTTAAGAAAACAAAATAACACATCATAAAATCATATATCCAAAATTACCTGGATGATTGGAAATCAGTGATCCATCAATGAAGATTAAGTGTTATCATATACATGGCCATTGTTTTTCATCAATTTTTTCCAGTTATTATTATTAATATATTGAATTTTATAGTATTAATAAAAATGACAGCTCTGTACACTATACGCATGGGAAACAACTATATTTTTTTAATACTGTTCTGTCAGTGGAACCTTGTTATTCTGGACAAAGACCCAGTCCACTGGATCACCTGCTGATCAACCAGCTGTGGGACTGATTTTGTCCTAGTGGCTTGTGGATTAGCGATTAGCGTTTTAGTTGTTCTGAGTAAGTGTTACCTATTTTTGTATCAATATATTGTTGTGAATTATGTTTAACTTTTGTTAATTTGGTAATAAAGCTTGTTGTTGTTGTTTTCTTTTCACTCCACTAGACTTCTTTTTGAGTAGTTGCACATTTATATCATTGGTCCATGGACTAGATCCACAATATCACTTGTCCATGGACTGGATCCACAATATCATTGGTCCATGGACTGGATCCACAATATCATTGGTCCATAGACTGGATCCACAATATCACTTGTCCATGGACTGGATCCACAATATGTTTGGCCTATGGACTGGATCCACAATATCACTGGTCCATAGATTGGATCCACAATATCATTGGTCCATGGACTGGATCCACAATATCACTTGTCCATGGACTGGGTCCACAATATCATTGGTCCATGGACTGGATCCACAATATCATTGGTCCATGGACTGGATCCACAATATCACTTGTCCATGGACTGGATCCACAATATCACTTGTACATGGACTGCATCCACAACATCATTGGTCCATGGCCTGGATCTACAATATCATTGGTCCATGGCCTGGATCCAATATATGTTTGGTCTATGGACTGGATCCACAATATCACTGGTCCATAGACTGGATCCACAATATCATTGGGTCATGGACTGGGTCCACAATATCACTGGCCCATGGACTGGATCCACAATATCATTGGTCCATGGACTGGATCCACAATATCATTGGGTCATGGACTGGGTCCACAATATCACTGGTCCATGGACTGGGTCCACAATATCATTGGTCCATGGACTGGGTCCACAATATCACTGGTCCATGGACTGGGTCCACAATATCATTGGTCTATGGATTACGCCACAATATCACTGGTCCATGGACTGGGTCCACAATATCATTGGTCTATGGATTAGGCCACAATATCACTGGTCCATGGACTGGGTCCACAAGATCATTGGGCTATGGTTAGCCCACAATATCACTGCTCCATGGACTGGATCCACAAGATCATTGGTCTATGGATTAGCCCACAATATCACTGCTCCATGGACTGGGTCCACAATATCATTGGTCTATGGACTGGATCCACAATATCATTGGTCCATGGACTGGATCCACAATATCATTAGTCCATGGACTAAATCCATAATATCATTGGTCCATGGACTGGATCCACAATATCACTTGTCTATGGACTGGATCCACAATATCATTGGTCCATGGACTGGATCCACAATATCATTGGTCCGTGGACTGGATCCACAATATCACTTGTCCATGGACTGGATCCACGATATCACTTGTATATGGACTGGATCCACAACATCATTGGTCCATGGACTGGATCCACAATATGTTTGGTCTATGGACTGGATCCACAATATCACTGGTCCATAGACTGGATCCACAATATCATTGGTCCATCAACTGGATCCATAATATCATTGGTCCATGGACTGGATCCACAATATCACTTGTCTATGGACTGGATCCACAATATCATTGGTCCATGGACTGGATCCACAATATCATTGGTCCGTGGACTGGATCCACAATATCACTTGTCCATGGACTGGATCCACGATATCACTTATATATGGACTGGATCTACAACATCATTGGTCCATGAACTGGATCCACAATATGTTTGGTCTATGGACTGGATCCACAATATCACTGGTCCATAGACTGGATCCACAATATCATTGGTCCATCGACTGGATCCACAATATCATTGGTCCATGGACTGGATCCACAATATCACTTGTCCATGGACTGGGTCCACAATATCATTGGTCTATGGACTGGATCCACAATATCATTGGTCGATGGAATGGATCCACAATATCACTGGTCAATAGACTGGGTCCACAATATCATTGGTCTATGGATTAGGCCACAATATCACTGGTCCATGGACTGGGTCCACAAGATCATTGGTCTATGGATTAGGCCACGATATCACTGCTCCATGGACTGGGTCCACAATATCATTGGTCTATGGACTGGATCCACAATATCATTGGTCCATGGACTGGATCCACAATATCATTGGTCCATGGACTGGATCTACAATATCATTGGTCCATGGACTGGATCCACAATATCACTGGTCCATGGACTGGGTCCACAAGATCATTGGTCTATGGATTAGGCCACGATATCACTGCTCCATGGACTAGGTCCTCAATATCATTGGTCTATGGACTGGATCCACAATATCATTGGTCCATGTACTGGATCCACAATATCATTGGTCCATGGACTGGATCTACAATATCATTGGTCCATGGACTGGATCCCCAATATCATTGGTCCATGGACTGGATCCACAAAATCATTAGTCCATGGACTGGATCCATAATATCATTGGTCCATGGACTGGATCCACAATATCACTTGTCCATGGACTGGATCCACAATATCATTGGTCCATGGACTGGATCCCCAATATCACTGGTCCATGGACTGGATCCACAATATCACTTGTCCATGGACTGGATCCACGATATCACTTGTTCATGGACTGGATCCACAACATTATTGGTCCATGGACTGGATCTACAATATCATTGGTCCATGGACTGGATCCACAATATGTTTGGTCTATGGACTGGATCCACAATATCACTGGTCCATAGACTGGATCCACAATATCATTGGTCCATGGACTGGATCCACAATATCACTGGTCCATGGACTGGATCCACAATATCATTGGTCCATGGACTGGGTCCACAATATCACTGGTCCATGGACTGGATCCACAATATCACTTGTCCATGGACTGGATCCACGATATCACTTGTACATGGAATGGATCCACAACATCATTGGTCCATGGACTGGATCTACAATATCATTGGTCCATGGACTGGATCCACAATATCATTGGTCCATAGACTGGATACACAATATCACTTGTCCATGGACTGGATCCACAATATGTTTGGCCTATGGACTGGATCCACAATATCGCTGGTCCATAGATTGGATCCACAATATCATTGGTCCATGGACTGGATCCACAATATCACTTGTCCATGGACTGGGTCCACAATATCATTGGTTCATGGACTGGATCCACAATATCATTGGTCCATGGACTGGATCCACAATATCACTTGTCCATGGACTGGATCCACAATATCACTTGTACATGGACTGCATCCACAACATCATTGGTCCATGGCCTGGATCTACAATATCATTGGTCCATGGCCTGGATCCACAATATGTTTGGTCTATGGACTGGATCCACAATATCACTGGTCCATAGACTGGATCCACAATATCATTGGGTCATGGACTGGGTCCACAATATCACTGGCCCATGGACTGGATCAACAATATCATTGGTCCATGGAGTGGGTCCACAATATCATTGGTCTATGGATTACGCCACAATATCACTGGTCCATGGACTGGGTCCACAATATCATTCGTCTATGGATTAGGCCACAATATCACTGGTCCATGGACTGGGTCCACAAGATCATTGGGCTATGGATTAGCCCACAATATCACTGCTCCATGGACTGGATCCACAAGATCATTGGTCTATGGATTAGGCCACAATATCACTGCTCCATGGACTGGGTCCACAATATCATTGGTCTATGGACTGGATCCACAATATCATTGGTCCATGGACTGGATCCACAATATCATTGGTCCATGGACTGGATCCATAATATCATTGGTCCATGGACTGGATCCACAATATCACTTGTCCATGGACAGGATCCACAATATCATTGGTCCATGGACTGGATCCAAAATATGTTTGGCCTATGGACTTGTTCCACAATATCACTGGTCCATAGATTGGATCCACAATATCATTGGTCCATGGACTGGATCCACAATATCACTTGTCCATGGACTGGGTCCACAATATCATTGGTCCATGGACTGGATCAACAATATCATTGGTCCATGGACTGGATCAACAATATCACTTGTCCATGGACTGGATCCACAATATCACTTGTACATGGACTGCATCCACAACATCATTGGTCCATGGACTGGATCTACAATATCATTGGTCCATGGCCTGGATCCACAATATGTTTGGTCTATGGACTGGATCCACAATATCACTGGTCAATAGACTGGATCCACAATATCATTGGGTCATGGACTGGGTCCACAATATCACTGGCCCATGGACTGGATCCACAATATCATTGGTCCATGGACTGGATCCACAATATCATTGGGTCATGGACTGGGTCCACAATATCACTGGTCCATGGACTGGGTCCACAATATCATTGGTCCATGGACTGGATCCACAATATCACTGGTCCATAGACTGGATCCACAATATCATTGGTCCATGGACGGGATCCACGATATCACTTGTACATGGACTGGATCCACAACATCATTGGTCCATGGACTGGATCTACAACATCATTGGTCCATGAACTGGATCCACAATATGTTTGGTCTATGGACTGGATCCACAATATCACTGGTCCATAGACTGGATCAACAATATCATTGGTCCATCGACTGGATCCACAATATCATTGGTCCATGGACTGGATCCACAATATCACTTGTCCATGGACTGGGTCCACAATATCATTGGTCTATGGACTGGATCCACAATATCATTGGTCGATGGAATGGATCCACAATATCACTGGTCAATAGACTGGGTCCACAATATCATTGGTCTATGGATTAGGCCACAATAGCACTGGTCCATGGACTGGGTCCACAAGATCATTGGTCTATGGATTAGGCCACGATATCACTGCTCCATGGACTGGGTCCACAATATCATTGGTCTATGGACTGGATCCACAATATCATTGGTCCATGGACTGGATCCACAATATCATTGGTCCATGGACTGGATCTACAATATCATTGGTCCATGGACTGGATCCACAATATCACTGGTCCATGGACTGGGTCCACAATATCATTGGTCTATGGATTAGGCCACAATATCACTGGTCCATGGACTGGGTCCACAAGATCATTGGTCTATGGATTAGGCCACGATATCACTGCTCCATGGACTAGGTCCTCAATATCATTGGTCTATGGACTGGATCCACAATATCATTGGTCCATGTACTGGATCCACAATATCACTGGTCCATGGACTGGATCTACAATATCATTGGTCCATGGACTGGATCCCCAATATCATTGGTCCATGGACTGGATCCGCAAAATCATTAGTCCATGGACTGGATCCATAATATCATTGGTCCATGGACTGGATCCACAATATCACTTGTCCATGGACTGGATCCACAATATCATTGGTCCATGGACTGGATCCCCAATATCACTGGTCCATGGACTGGATCCACAATATCACTTGTCCATGGACTGGATCCACGATATCACTTGTACATGGACTGGATCCACAACATCATTGGTCCATGGACTGGATCTACAATATCATTGGTCCATGGACTGGATCCACAATATGTTTGGTCTATGGACTGGATCCACAATATCACTGGTCCATAGACTGGATCCACAATATCATTGGTCCATGGACTGGATCCACAATATCACTGGTCCATGGACTGGGTCCACAATATCATTGGTCCATGGACTGGGTCCACAATATCACTGGTCCATGGACTGGATCCACAATATCATTGGTCCATAGACTGGATACACAATATCACTTGTCCATGGACTGGATCCACAATATGTTTGGCCTATGGACTGGATCCACAATATCACTGGTCCATAGATTGGATCCACAATATCATTGGTCCATGGACTGGATCCACAATATCACTTGTCCATGGACTGGGTCCACAATATCATTGGTTCATGGACTGGATCCACAATATCATTGGTCCATGGACTGGATCCACAATATCACTTGTCCATGGACTGGATCCACAATATCACTTGTACATGGACTGCATCCACAACATCATTGGTCCATGGCCTGGATCTACAATATCATTGGTCCATGGCCTGGATCCACAATATGTTTGGTCTATGGACTGGATCCACAATATCACTGGTCCATAGACTGGATCCACAATATCATTGGGTCATGGACTGGGTCCACAATATCACTGGCCCATGGACTGGATCAACAATATCATTGGTCCATGGACTGGATCCACAATATCATTGGGTCATGGACTGGGTCCACAATATCACTGGTCCATGGACTGGGTCCACAATATCATTGGTCTATGGATTAGGCCACAATATCACTGGTCCATGGACTGGGTCCACAAGATCAATGGGCTATGGATTAGCCAACAATATCACTGCTCCATGGACTGGATCCACAAGATCATTGGTCTATGGATTAGGCGACAATATCACTGCTCCATGGACTGGGTCCACAATATCATTGGTCTATGGACTGGATCCACAATATCATTGGTCCATGGACTGGATCCACAATATCATAAGTCCATGGACTGGATCCATAATATCATTGGTCCATGGACTGGATCCACAATATCACTTGTCCATGGACTGGATCCACAATATCATTGGTCCATGGACTGGATCCACAATATCACTTGTCCATGGACTGGGTCCACAATATCATTGGTCCATGGACTGGATCAACAATATCATTGGTCCATGGACTGGATCCACAATATCACTTGTCCATGGACTGGATCCACAATATCACTTGTACATGGACTGCATCCACAACATCATTGGTCCATGGACTGGATCTACAATATCATTGGTCCATGGTCTGGATCCACAATAGGTTTGGTCTATGGACTGGATCCACAATATCACTGGTCAATAGACTGGATCCACAACATCATTGGGTCATGGACTGGGTCCACAATATCACTGGCCCATGGACTGGATCCACAATATCATTGGTCCATGGACTGGATCCACAATATCATTGGGTCATGGACTGGGTCCACAATATCACTGGTCCATGGACTGGGTCCACAATATCATTGGTCCATGGACTGGGTCCACAATATCACTGGTCCATGGACTGGGTCCACAATATCATTGGTCTATGGATTACGCCACAATATCACTGGTCCATGGACTGGGTCCACAATATCATTGGTCTATGGATTAGGCCACAATATCACTGGTCCATGGACTGGGTCCACAAGATCATTGGGCTATGGTTAGCCCACAATATCACTGCTCCATGGACTGGATCCACAAGATCATTGGTCTATGGATTAGGCCACAATATCACTGGTCCATGGACTGGGTCCACAAGATCATTGGGCTATGGTTAGCCCACAATATCACTGCTCCATGGACTGGATCCACAAGATCATTGGTCTATGGATTAGCCCACAATATCACTGCTCCATGGACTGGGTCCACAATATCATTGGTCTATGGACTGGATCCACAATATCATTGGTCCATGGACTGGATCCACAATATCATTAGTCCATGGACTAAATCCATAATATCATTGGTCCATGGACTGGATCAACAATATCACTTGTCTATGGACTGGATCCACAATATCATTGGTCCATGGACTGGATCCACAATATCATTGGTCCGTGGACTGGATCCACAATATCACTTGTCCATGGACTGGATCCACGATATCACTTGTATATGGACTGGATCCACAACATCATTGGTCCATGGACTGGATCTACAACATCATTGGTCCATGAACTGGATCCACAATATGTTTGGTCTATGGACTGGATCCACAATATCACTGGTCCATAGACTGGATCCACAATATCATTGGTCCATCGACTGGATCCACAATATCATTGGTCCATGGACTGGATCCACAATATCACTTGTCCATGGACTGGGTCCACAATATCATTGGTCTATGGACTGGATCCACAATATCATTGGTCGATGGAATGGATCCACAATATCACTGGTCAATAGACTGGGTCCACAATATCATTGGTCTATGGATTAGGCCACAATATCACTGGTCCATGGACTGGGTCCACAAGATCATTGGTCTATGGATTAGGCCACGATATCACTGCTCCATGGACTGGGTCCACAATATCATTGGTCTATGGACTGGATCCACAATATCATTGGTCCATGGACTGGATCCACAATATCATTGGTCCATGGACTGGATCTACAATATCATTGGTCCATGGACTGGATCCACAATATCACTGGTCCATGGACTGGGTCCACAATATCATTGGTCTATGGATTACGCCACAATATCACTGGTCCATGGACTGGGTCCACAAGATCATTGGTCTATAGATTAGGCCACGATATCACTGCTCCATGGACTAGGTCCTCAATATCATTGGTCTATGGACTGGATCCACAATATCATTGGTCCATGTACTGGATCCACAATATCATTGGTCCATGGACTGGATCTACAATATCATTGGTCCATGGACTGGATCCCCAATATCATTGGTCCATGGACTGGATCCACAAAATCATTAGTCCATGGACTGGATCCATAATATCATTGGTCCATGGACTGGATCCACAATATCACTTGTCCATGGACTGGATCCACAATATCATTGGTCCATGGACTGGATCCCCAATATCACTGGTCCATGGACTGGATCCACAATATCACTTGTCCATGGACTGGATCCACGATATCACTTGTACATGGACTGGATCCACAACATCATTGGTCCATGGACTGGATCTACAATATCATTGGTCCATGGACTGGATCCACAATATGTTTGGTCTATGGACTGGATCCACAATATCACTGGTCCATATACTGGATCCACAATATCATTGGTCCATGGACTGGATCCACAATATCACTGGTCCATGGACTGGATCCACAATATCATTGGTCCATGGACTGGGTCCACAATATCACTGGTCCATGGACTGGATCCACAATATCACTTGTCCATGGACTGGATCCACGATATCACTTGTACATGGACTGGATCCACAACATCATTGGTCCATGGACTGGATCTACAATATCATTGGTCCATGGACTGGATCCACAATATCATTGGTCCATAGACTGGATACACAATATCACTTGTCCATGGACTGGATCCACAATATGTTTGGCCTATGGACTGGATCCACAATATCGCTGGTCCATAGATTGGATCCACAATATCATTGGTCCATGGACTGGATCCACAATATCACTTGTCCATGGACTGGGTCCACAATATCATTGGTTCATGGACTGGATCCACAATATCATTGGTCCATGGACTGGATCCACAATATCACTTGTCCATGGACTGGATCCACAATATCACTTTTACATGGACTGCATCCACAACATCATTGGTCCATGGCCTGGATCTACAATATCATTGGTCCATGGCCTGGATCCACAATATGTTTGGTCTATGGACTGGATCCACAATATCACTGGTCCATAGACTGGATCCACAATATCATTGGGTCATGGACTGGGTCCACAATATCACTGGCCCATGGACTGGATCAACAATATCATTGGTCCATGGAGTGGGTCCACAATATCATTGGTCTATGGATTACGCCACAATATCACTGGTCCATGGACTGGGTCCACAATATCATTCGTCTATGGATTAGGCCACAATATCACTGGTCCATGGACTGGGTCCACAAGATCATTGGGCTATGGATTAGCCCACAATATCACTGCTCCATGGACTGGATCCACAAGATCATTGGTCTATGGATTAGGCCACAATATCACTGCTCCATGGACTGGGTCCACAATATCATTGGTCTATGGACTGGATCCACAATATCATTGGTCCATGGACTGGATCCACAATATCATTGGTCCATGGACTGGATCCATAATATCATTGGTCCATGGACTGGATCCACAATATCACTTGTCCATGGACTGGATCCACAATATCATTGGTCCATGGACTGGATCCAAAATATGTTTGGCCTATGGACTGGATCCACAATATCACTGGTCCATAGATTGGATCCACAATATCATTGGTCCATGGACTGGATCAACAATATCATTGGTCCATGGACTGGATCAACAATATCACTTGTCCATGGACTGGATCCACAATATCACTTGTACATGGACTGCATCCACAACATCATTGGTCCATGGACTGGATCTACAATATCATTGGTCCATGGCCTGGATCCACAATATGTTTGGTCTATGGACTGGATCCACAATATCACTGGTCAATAGACTGGATCCACAATATCATTGGGTCATGGACTGGGTCCACAATATCACTGGCCCATGGACTGGATCCACAATATCATTGGTCCATGGACTGGATCCACAATATCATTGGGTCATGGACTGGGTCCACAATATCACTGGTCCATGGACTATGTCCACAATATCATTGGTCCATGGACTGGGTCCACAATATCACTAGTCCATGGACTGGGTCAACAATATCATTGGTCTATGGATTATGCCACAATATCACTGGTCCATGGACTGGGTCCACAATATCATTGGTCTATGGATTAGGCCACAATATCACTGGTCCATGGACTGGGTCCACAAGATCATTGACCTATGGATTAGCCCACAATATCACTGCTCCATGGACTGGATCCACAAGATCATTGGTCTATGAATTAGGCCACAATATCACTGCTCCATGGACTGGGTCCACAATATCATTGGTCTATGGACTGGATCCACAATATCATTGGTCCATGGACTGGATCCACAATATCATTAGTCCATGGACTGGATCCATAATATCATTGGTCCATGGACTGGATCCACAATATCACTTGTCTATGGACTGAATCCACAATATCATTGGTCCATGGACTGGATCCACAATATCATTGGTCCGTGGACTGGATCCACAATATCACTTGTCCATGGACTGGATCCACGATATGACTTGTATATGGACTGGATCCACAACATCATTGGTCCATGGACTGGATCTACAACATCATTGGTCCATGAACTGGATCCACAATATGTTTGGTCTATGGACTGGATCCACAATATCACTGGTCCATAGACTGGATCCACAATATCATTGGTCCATGGACGGGATCCACGATATCACTTGTACATGGACTGGATCCACAACATCATTGGTCCATGGACTGGATCTACAACATCATTGGTCCATGAACTGGATCCACAATATGTTTGGTCTATGGACTGGATCCACAATATCACTGGTCCATAGACTGGATCAACAATATCATTGGTCCATCGACTGGATCCACAATATCATTGGTCCATGGACTGGATCCACAATATCACTTGTCCATGGACTGGGTCCACAATATCATTGGTCTATGGACTGGATCCACAATATCATTGGTCGATGGAATGGATCCACAATATCACTGGTCAATAGACTGGGTCCACAATATCATTGGTCTATGGATTAGGCCACAATAGCACTGGTCCATGGACTGGGTCCACAAGATCATTGGTCTATGGATTAGGCCACGATATCACTGCTCCATGGACTGGGTCCACAATATCATTGGTCTATGGACTGGATCCACAATATCATTGGTCCATGGACTGGATCCACAATATCATTGGTCCATGGACTGGATCTACAATATCATTGGTCCATGGACTGGATCCACAATATCACTGGTCCATGGACTGGGTCCACAATATCATTGGTCTATGGATTAGGCCACAATATCACTGGTCCATGGACTGGGTCCACAAGATCATTGGTCTATGGATTAGGCCACGATATCACTGCTCCATGGACTAGGTCCTCAATATCATTGGTCTATGGACTGGATCCACAATATCATTGGTCCATGTACTGGATCCACAATATCATTGGTCCATGGACTGGATCTACAATATCATTGGTCCATGGACTGGATCCCCAATATCATTGGTCCATGGACTGGATCCACAAAATCATTAGTCCATGGACTGGATCCATAATATCATTGGTCCATGGACTGGATCCACAATATCACTTGTCCATGGACTGGATCCACAATATCATTGGTCCATGGACTGGATCCCCAATATCACTGGTCCATGGACTGGATCCACAATATCACTTGTCCATGGACTGGATCCACGATATCACTTGTACATGGACTGGATCCACAACATCATTGGTCCATGGACTGGATCTACAATATCATTGGTCCATGGACTGGATCCACAATATGTTTGGTCTATGGACTGGATCCACAATATCACTGGTCCATAGACTGGATCCACAATATCATTGGTCCATGGACTGGATCCACAATATCACTGGTCCATGGACTGGATCCACAATATCATTGGTCCATGGACTGGGTCCACAATATCACTGGTCCATGGACTGGATCCACAATATCACTTGTCCATGGACTGGATCCACGATATCACTTGTACATGGAATGGATCCACAACATCATTGGTCCATGGACTGGATCTACAATATCATTGGTCCATGGACTGGATCCACAATATCATTGGTCCATAGACTGGATACACAATATCACTTGTCCATGGACTGGATCCACAATATGTTTGGCCTATGGACTGGATCCACAATATCACTGGTCCATAGATTGGATCCACAATATCATTGGTCCATGGACTGGATCCACAATATCACTTGTCCATGGACTGGGTCCACAATATCATTGGTTCATGGACTGGATCCACAATATCATTGGTCCATGGACTGGATCCACAATATCACTTGTCCATGGACTGGATCCACAATATCACTTGTACATGGACTGCATCCACAACATCATTGGTCCATGGCCTGGATCTACAATATCATTGGTCCATGGCCTGGATCCACAATATGTTTGGTCTATGGACTGGATCCACAATATCACTGGTCCATAGACTGGATCCACAATATCATTGGGTCATGGACTGGGTCCACAATATGACTGGCCCATGGACTGGATCAACAATATCATTGGTCCATGGACTGGATCCACAATATCATTGGGTCATGGACTGGGTCCACAATATCACTGGTCCATGGAGTGGGTCCACAATATCATTGGTCTATGGATTACGCCACAATATCACTGGTCCATGGACTGGGTCCACAATATCATTCGTCTATGGATTAGGCCACAATATCACTGGTCCATGGACTGGGTCCACAAGATCATTGGGCTATGGATTAGCCCACAATATCACTGCTCCATGGACTGGATCCACAAGATCATTGGTCTATGGATTAGGCCACAATATCACTGCTCCATGGACTGGGTCCACAATATCATTGGTCTATGGACTGGATCCACAATATCATTGGTCCATGGACTGGATCCACAATATCACTTGTCCATGGACTGGATCCACAATATCATTGGTCCATGGACTGGATCCAAAATATGTTTGGCCTATGGACTGGATCCACAATATCACTGGTCCATAGATTGGATCCACAATATCATTCGTCCATGGACTGGATCCACAATATCACTTGTCCATGGACTGGGTCCACAATATCATTGGTCCATGGACTGGATCAACAATATCATTGGTCCATGGACTGGATCAACAATATCACTTGTCCATGGACTGGATCCACAATATCACTTGTACATGGACTGCATCCACAACATCATTGGTCCATGGACTGGATCTACAATATCATTGGTCCATGGCCTGGATCCACAATATGTTTGGTCTATGGACTGGATCCACAATATCACTGGTCAATAGACTGGATCCACAATATCATTGGGTCATGGACTGGGTCCACAATATCACTGGCCCATGGACTGGATCCACAATATCATTGGTCCATGGACTGGATCCACAATATCATTGGGTCATGGACTGGGTCCACAATATCACTGGTCCATGGACTGGGTCTACAATATCATTGGTCCATGGACTGGGTCCACAATATCACTAGTCCATGGACTGGGTCCACAATATCATTGGTCTATGGATTATGCCACAATATCACTGGTCCATGGACTGGGTCCACAATATCATTGGTCTATGGATTAGGCCACAATATCACTGGTCCATGGACTGGGTCCACAAGATCATTGGGCTATGGATTAGCCCACAATATCACTGCTCCATGGACTGGATCCACAAGATCATTGGTCTATGAATTAGGCCACAATATCACTGCTCCATGGACTGGGTCCACAATATCATTGGTCTATGGACTGGATCCACAATATCATTGGTCCATGGACTGGATCCACAATATCATTAGTCCATGGACTGGATCCATAATATCATTGGTCCATGGACTGGATCCACAATATCACTTGTCTATGGACTGGATCCACAATATCATTGGTCCATGGACTGGATCCCCAATATCATTGGTCCGTGGACTGGATCCAGAATATCACTTGTCCATGGACTGGATCCACGATATGACTTGTACATGGACTGGATCCACAACATCATTGGTCCATGGACTGGATCTACAATATCATTGGTCCATGGACTGGATCCACAATATGTTTGGTCTATGGACTGGATCCACAATATCACTGGTCCATAGACTGGATCCACAATATCATTGGTCCATGGACGGGATCCACGATATCACTTGTACATGGACTGGATCCACAACATCATTGGTCCATGGACTGGATCTACAATATCATTGGTCCATGGACTGGATCCACAATATGTTTGGTCTATGGACTGGATCCACAATATCACTGGTCCATAGACTGGATCCACAATATCATTGGTCCATGGACTGGATCCACAATATCATTGGTCCATGGACTGGATCCACAATATCATTGGTCCATGGACTGGATCCTCAATATCATTGGTCCATGGACTGGATCCACAATATCATTAGTCCATGGACTGCATCCACAATATCATTGGTCCATGGACTGGATCCACAATATCATTGGTCCATGGACTGGATCTACAATATCATTGGTCCATGGACTGGATCCACAATATGTTTGGTCTATGGACTGGATCCACAATATCACTGGTCCATAGACTGGATCCACAATATCATTGGTCCATGGACTGGATCCACAATATCACTGGTCCATGGACTGGATCCACAATATCATTGGTCCATGGACTGGGTCCACAATATCACTGGTCCATGGACTGGATCCACAATATCATTGGTCTATGGACTGGATCCACCATATCATTGGTCCATGGAATGGCTCCACAATATCACTTGGCCATGAACTGGGTGGCGGCTGTAAATTCTCGGAAATAAAAATCTAAAAAAGATAACTTCTAATATTTATAATGGACTGAAAATTGGCAACATACCTGAAAAAGTCGTACTATTAACGAAAATGTAAAAAAATGGATGTCGAAAATTTCATTGCAGTAGCACTATAAATTATACTGCTATAGCACATCATACCTTTTGAAGGGCAGGTAAGGTTTCATGGATAATAATGTCTAAAGATGGTGCAAACTCCATGTCATGAACCTGTTGACACACAATGATCACAATTAGGGTTGGACCATCAGATTATTGATGGGGGGTTGTATGAATTTTAGCTGCTTGATATTATTTTTTAGTCTCCCAGCCCTGTAGGATTATTTTTTTAATCCCTGTGTACTTGCGCAATATTTTTTCATGGAACTTTTAAACAGATTACATAGTCTGCGGATTTTCAGCTACTTTTTTTTCAGCTATCTTTACCGTGGCCAATTCACATTATCAACCCAGTTGATAAAACCAAATTATATGTAACTCTCAGATGCCATTTCCTGCATTTGGAGATCACAGTCAATGGAACATAGTGGATCGATCGACAAAGAAATCGAGCGCCACAAGTGCATGCCACTATGACAAATGAATGCAAACCTTACACATTCAAGGCAATCCAGTACATTATGACACCCAAAATTACTGCAGGCTCATGCTAGGATGCCCAACGGGTAAAAGAAGGCTGAGAAACCACAGAAAAACAGCAAAGAATCATGCTTGAAAGACTGGCTAAGCAGCGAAAAATTATGTTTCTTTAGTAACAAGATTTTCAAAACTAGGAGAATTTTAACCGAAAACAGTAGGCCGGAAGTATTCACCAAAAACGAGGTTTCCACAACTTTCTGGCCAAAATGGGAGGGTTGGAATCTCTGCAAATAAAAGTCTTGTTTCAATTATCGGGTTCAGATATGCCGGGGAACAGCCAGGGAGAGTGGGTTGGGCAGCCACTACCGGTAATTGGGACAATCAAACCTATGTTACTGTGACTGCCTCACATCATATACAAGGAAGACCCATATGGTATGCCTTTCTATTGAATGGCTGCTCGATATTTTTTTTTCCTTCAAAACAATTCTGCTCAATTATTTTTAAGATGAGAAGCGCATGCTTTTGGGATTTTTCCAGCCCCCCCCCCCCCCCCCACATCAATAATCAAATGGCCCATCCCATAGTAGAAACTCAGCTGTGTTCTAATGGAAATCCTTGAATCTGATTGGTTCCCTGAATTTGTTCTATTTGCCGATAGAATATAAGGAATGAGGAATTATATAAGGAGAATACAGAGAAGCTAAAACTCACTGGAATCGCTCTGAACGCCGCCAAACGCCATAAAAACACAAGTTATACACACAACAGGACAGGTAAGTAGATTTTATTTTTTCTCCTTATTTTGAACTATTTTGTACGATCGTTATATTCCCAGACACTCTTATAACAACGTCATGTCAACGGTTCCCAAAGGAGCTTGGGCTACCTGTGGTTACAATGACAATTACCTTTTTTGTTTTAGCTTTCAGTTTCTTTAGTTTACTAATCCACACTCCCATGCTTAAACGCCGTTCCCAAAATTACTTGGGGATCAGTTTGGGGAGAGCGCGAAAAAAATTGGGGATCATTTTGGCATCGGGATCATTTCAGGGTCAAATTGGGGATCATTTCGGGGATGGGGATCAGTTTGGGGTCGGGATCATTTCAGGGGCTGTACAGATGCTGGAAACGTTAATTAGCGTAGCCAAATGTCATGGTACATCCATCGTATTTAGGACGTATTGAGGAGTTTATGCCGGGCAGCGGGAAGCATTATGTGGAACGACTCAAGATGTTCTTCGAAATGAATAGTATTCCGCTGCACAAATGTGTGGCGAGCATACTTACCTTGATGGGTAGTAAAATGTATGCTTTGCTTAGGTCTGTTCCTGTGCCGAGAAAACAAAAAGAATTAAGTTTTTCAGAAATCATAGATGCTCTGGCACAACACGTTGATCCAAAGCCGATAATTATTGCAGAAAGATTCAAGTTTCACAAAGCCGAACAAGAAGAGTCAGAATCTGTTAGGCAGTACCTTGCCAAGCTACAGAAGTTAGCAGAAACTTGTGAGTTGGTGCTTATCCCACGAAGCTATTTGTGACCGATTTGTTTGTGGTTTGCGAGTGGAGTCAATTCAACGCAAGTTACTGACTGAAGCGTCATTGACATTAAAGACCACCGTGGATAAAGCTTGCACCGCTGAATTAATGGAAAAGGAAGCATCGGCATTTCATGGTGATTCACATGAAGTAAAGAAAGTGGAAGGAACTTTTCCCGAATGTTTTAGATGTGGGAAAGCTAACCATTCTCCATAGAAGTGTTTTCATCAGAACGCGCGATGTCACGGGTGCCAGAAACTTGGTCATACTATCTTGAAGTGCCCGGAGAAGCGTGGATCAAACCCCAAGGGAGGAGAAAGTAAGAAAGGCAAGAAAAAGA
Source organism: Blastomussa wellsi (assembly GCA_947652115.1). Taxonomy (NCBI): domain Eukaryota; kingdom Metazoa; phylum Cnidaria; class Anthozoa; order Scleractinia; family Plerogyridae; genus Blastomussa; species Blastomussa wellsi. The sequence goes on along the minus strand of OX393566.1, from coordinate 13,517,145 downwards.
AACCTGGTGGAATTCATAGTGTCAAACAGCTGGAGATGATGGCCAAATCTGCTGACAAATCCGCCTGGCCTATGATTACCGTATTTGATTCCAAGAGCAGATGCAAGGAGCTAATTGTTCCAATGCAGATTGATGGGAAGCCGCTGGATACTGGTGCCTCTGTGACGATCATCCCCAAGAATGTATGGCCAGATGTATTGACAACAAGGTCCTTGCAGAGAACTAATGTTAAGTTGGGTAGTTATTAAGGCCATGAGATTCCAGTTGTGGGAAAGGCCAATATTTTACCGCCGCCTGATTAGCTCAGTTGGTAGAGCACCAGACTGCTGCACGGAAGGTCTTGGGTTCGAGCCCCAGAACGGACCAACACTCAGGGTCTTAAAATAACTGAAGAGAATGTGCTGCCTTTGCAATGACATCTGCAAATGGTTAGACCTTCTAGTCTTCTCGGATAAGGACGAAAAACCGTAGGTCCCGTCTCCTGCATCTTCAGTGTTACAGTAAGCAGGGGACGTTAAAGAACCCACGCACTTCACGTAAAGAGTAGAGAACGAGCTTCCCAGTGTTGTGGTCTGGCCTTGTTTCATGGGTTGGTGCTTAACATAGTGATAACCTCACTGCACCTTTCCCCCTTGGATGGACTTGTCTAAGAAAAATTGAGTAAGAGTATGAATGTTCATGTGTCTTATATATAGTGGTCAAGAAGCCTTACTTCCAGTTATTGTCACCGCTGGAGATGGCCCAGCACTGATGGGGCGAAATTGGTTGTCCGTTCCCAAGCTGGATTGGAAGCAGATCAAACAGATTTCCCAGAAACCGTTGGACAAAGTTGAGGGTTTGGTGTCCAAGTATACATCACTGTTTGATGGGGGCTTGGGTGCAATTAAAGGAGTGACTGCTCATCTAAATCTCAAGAAGAATGCCACCCCTCAATTCTTCAAGCCCAGACCTGTTCCTTTTGCCTTGAAAGAGAAGATTGCAGAGGAGCTGAAGAGGTTGGAAAAATTTGGAGTGCTGGAAAAAGTGGAGTTCTCAGATTGCCAGATGGCACCATGCAAATTTGCGGTGACTACAAGGTCACTATCAACCCTGTTTTGGACGTACCTGAGTATCCCATGCCGATGGCTGAAGAATTGTTTAACCAGCTGACTGGTGGTGAGAAGTCCACCAAACTTGATTTGTCCTGGGCGTATCAGCAAGTCTTAATGGAGAAAGAATCCAGGCAGTATGTAACAATTAACACACATCTGGGGTTATTCTGGGGTTACCTTTTGGAGTGGTAGCAAGTCCAGTCATTTTCCAGCAAACAATGGATTCTATTATGAGTGGCCTTAATGGAGTTGGCGGCATCCTGGATGATCTAATTGTTACTGGTCCAAACAACGAGGAGCATCTTCGCAATTTGGACAATTTGAAAAGCTTGAGCACAATGGGTGCGAAGTTGAAGAGGTCAAACTGCGTGTTTATGAAGCCTTCAGTTGATTATTTCGCATTCTTTGTGGGTCGACATGGAATTCACCCCTCACTGCGCAAAGTGCAAGCCATTCAAGAAGTTCCTGAGCTGCAGAATGTAACGGAATTGAAATCTTTCTTGGAACTAGTGAACTATTATCGTAAGTTCATTCCCAATATGTCCACTATGGTCCATCCGCTGAATCAATTGTTGCTGTCAGATCAACCTTGAATCTGGACAAATGCTTGCCAAGAAGAGTTCAGGAAGGTGAAAGAAGCAATACTAAACTCACCTTTATTGCTACATTATGACCCAAATCTTCCTCTCTGTTTGGCCGTGGATGCCTCGCTGTATGGTTTAGGAGCTGTACTGTCTCATACCTATGATGACGAGGAAGAAAGACCTATTGCTTACGCCCCCCACACTCTCTCGGAAAGCGAACAAAACTATTCCATGATTGAGAAGGAAGCTCTTGCAATCATGTTTGGAGTAAAGAAATTTCATCAGTATCTGTATGGAAGACGCTTCTTGTTGTTCACTGATCATAGGCCTCTTACTCTGTTGCTTGGCCCTAAGCATGGTATCCCTGTGCTGGGCTATTCAGTTGTTGGCGTACCAGTGTGGCATTGAATACTGGGCTTCCAAGGATCACGCCAACGCTGATGTATTGTCTCGATTACCAAGAAAAGTTTATGGAAGAGCCTGATGATTGGAGTATCGAGGCTGATCAAGTGAACCGCATTCAGGTGGAATGAGCACCAATTACAGTGTCCAAACTGGGGATCATGTTCTTTCACGTGTGATGTACAGTATTTTGCATGGTTGGCCTGCAGAAGAGGGCATTCCTGAGGAGCTGAAGGTTTATTACAGCAAACAAGACGAGGTTACTGCTGAAGATGGCTGCATCCTCTGTGGTACAAGAGTGGTCATCCCTGCTAAGTACCTGAGGCCTGCTGTTTTGTCAAGGTTGCACCTGAATCAACCTGGGATGGTTTGCATGAAGTCCCTAGCCAGATTAACCTGTGATCAGGCATTCTTCAATTTTTTGTGTCGAGAAGCAGAACGCCTGAGACAACTATCTGACAAGTCGTCTGCCACCCCCTAATTTGGTAACTGTCATCTTGTGTCTGCAGTTTTTTATTCACGTGTGAAACTTTAATTATTTGCGTAAATAAAATAAATACTAAGTTGGCTTGTGCTCGGTCAATTTGGAAGCTTAACATCTCTTCGTAAAGGGTTATCAATGTAGAAAATGCCCAAATAGTTTATCTACGTTCTTTCTAACATGAAATAAAAAAATCCTTTGACACTTGAGGACCAGTCACATCTGTTTTCAATCCAGCATGATGCATCAATGGTTCAACAATAAATGCTAACACGAAAGTTCGAAAATCAGAAAGCTTCGTACCTTACATAACAAACTATGCTAAAGGTGAACAGTTATTTATTCATCTTTGAGCTATTTGTGACCAAAACTGTTGATAGATTTAAAGCTAGCAAAAATTTGTTCTCCACATCCAGTTCAACGGTGGATTATTTCAAAATTGTCTGGGCACGATATTTTTAGACTGGATGTTGCACTGTCACTCAGGTAACCAATCACAACACACAGTTTAATATTGTCTTTGTTTCGTGACCAATTAGTTACAGGTGAGTCGTCAAATAATTGTATCAGGTGTAATTATTTGTTTTCTTGTCGCTAAAAATAAGAACGCCTGATCGCAGGTTATAGCCAGATTGCATGTGTGGTGGCCCACTTTGGATCACGATGTTGAGCAAACCGTCCGTGATTGTCATGCCTGCCAAGCAAACTGCTGCAAGAGTCCTCTTAGCAATCCATGGATCTGGCCCACCCATAGCTTCCCACGCAGACATCCTTTGGGCTTCGTCACACATTCCTTCCCCACGGACATCTTCTGAATCGAACGTCCACTTCCGTTCACGGCTACGAACCAATCAGAGGAAAACGATTCGCAGCATGTGATAAGATAGCTGTCATGCAATGAGTAATTTCAATTGGATTAAACAGCCTGTGAATGGAAGTGGACTGTTGATTCAGCAGACAACTGTTGGGAAGGAACACATGATGAAGCCCAAGGGACGTCTGCATGGGAGGCTAGCCCACCCGTTCTTGGCAGAGATTACACATTGACTTTGCGGGTCCATTTAATGGTTCAATGTTCCTGATTGTTGTTGATGCGAAGTCAAAGTGGATTGAAGTATTCCCAATGTCAGGAACCACTGCGACTGCAACCATTCAAGCTCTACATTTCCTGTTTGCAACCTATGGTTTACCAGAGGAAATGGTCTCGGATAACGGTCTGGAATTTACGGCACTGGAAATGAAAGATTTCTAAAGTCTAACGGAATTCGTCATTGTCTGTCCTCACCCTATCATCCTACCTCAAATGGTGAACGTGAGCGAGCTGTAAGAACCTTCAAAGAGGCAATGACAATCATGAAAGATGAGCCAGGAACCCAAGCAGAGAAATTAGCACATTTCCTTTTGGGTTAATGATCTACTCCCAACACAGCCACTGGTTGCACTACAGCTGAACTCCTAATGGGACAGAGAATTCATACTCAGCTGGACATGTTTCATCCAAATTTGTGAGATAGAATGTCAGAGCAGTCTAAATTGGGGGACCTGGGGATGCAGTCATGTTGAAGGATTATCGGAATCATAAACAAACCTGGGTCAAAGGAGTTATTTAAGATCGATTAGGGCCTGTTACTTACAGAGTTATGGTGGGAGAATTGTGGCACATCAATCAGCTTCAATCTTTAGCCGGTTCGAAAATGGCTGATGCTGAAACTTCTTCTGAAACACCATGAGATGATAGTGCTTACCCTGAATTTGTTCCTGTTACACCATCAGAACGCCCACACATTGTAACTTCTGACAGCGATGTTGACTTCAATCACGATTGTAGTGATTGCAATGATTGACATTACTCCATATAAGGATTTAATCGTTGGTGATATAGGTATAGATATAGGGGGCAGTGAAGCAGGAGCAATCAAGCAATGTAGTAAGAAGGTTCGAAGAATAAAACATCAATCACAAGATACAGTTTCAATTCATGACATTGGCGACGAGGATGGCCACAGGCCTTGATTTCTCGGGAATCAGTCGTTTGGACCGTCACTCAGATGCTTCCTTGCTAAGTCAACGATGAAAGGTGTGGATCAAATGGTTTCAATGTTTTATCATGGCAATGGACATCAAAGACCCTACCCGCAGGCGAGTGCTTCTCTTATATTTGGCTGGCCCAGAAGTGGAGACCATTTTCGATAACCTTCCAGAAACAGGTGAAAGTAAAGACTTTGACCAAGCCGTCAAGAAGCTCAGTGAATACTTTTCACCCAAAAAGAATATCATGTACAAAACTCATGCGTTTACGCGACCTTTCAAAGCATTGCAAATTTGGTGACATCGACAAGGAAATCAAAATCCAGCTAGTGGAGAAATGCATGTCTACTAGAGTTTGATGCAAGGCACTTAGAGGGGAAATCTCTCTTCAAGATTCATTGAAGTATGGTCGCACTACGGAAATGTACGATTAGCAAATTAGAAAGCCTTCACCAATCTGGCATCCACATTAACACCCTGAATGCACCGAAAAGTTGCTTCTTTTGTGGTGGCCACTTTCCCATCCACAAGGAGTGTCTTGTCCTGCCTCAGGGAAAACATGTGGTCATTGTGGAAAACTGGGACATTTTTCTCAAGTCTGCAAAATGAAATCTGGCGCATCACAGAATCTTCCAAATTCTCACAAACCATGGCAAACTACAAGTTCTGAAGGTGCTCGCTACAAGTCACAGAATTCTGTAAACACAGTGGATGCTCCTGATTCCAGTGTTCACCAAACAAGTGTCTCGTTTAGTGACAGCAATAACGAAGCATTCGTCTTCACTGTTGAGGGAACAACAACAACATCACCCAACGAAGACCCGCATACATGCCTTTAGTAACCACTGCATTTGCAAGGGAATTTCAAGTGGCAGTTGAGTCGGCGAACAAAGTCACTCTCGCCACATTTTACGTTGCTGATCAACCAACAGGTTCTTTATTGAGTTATGAAACTTCCATGGAACTGGGCATATTACAACTACAGTTAAATTCCATTTCTGAAAATGCTAACAATCCTGCAACTCCAGCCGTGATGACAGCAACCAGATATCACTTCAATCAATTTTCCCAACCAGACCGTGACCTTGACACAAAATGTCAACTTCAAAGCCACACAATCAAAACAACTAAATCATTTCACATGCACTACGCAACAAATCAATGTTTCTTTCTTCCTGACTTTCACGTTTTCATTGTAGTTCCGTTTGTTTTAATCAGTCACAATCAGCCATCTCCTTCAGCGTAATAATCGGGATGCCGTCGCAGAAGAAACAGTTTCAATTCATGACAACGATGTTCCACCAAGTCCTCGTAACATACCAGACTCAGTATCAATTCCTGCACATGAGAAGTCCGATATGTCCACAGTTCTGTAATAAGCTTCAGCTTATTATAGGACGTCCTCGCGCTGGGGCTATATGGCATAGGGGCGCGTCCCCTGGGTGGCAGATAGGGGAGCCCTCCCTTAGGGGGTTGCACCCGAATAATATGGAATAGGGTGCCGTGGACCAGCATAGCCTAGGAGAGGGACAACTCTGACTCCAAACCCGGGTAGATGGAGCTCGTCAGCCATGGTAGGCAGTCTGTCTAGGAGAAGGAAAACTTTGATTCCAAACCACGGGTAGATGGAACTCATTAGCCTTGGAAGGCAGTCCATCTAGGAGAAGGAAAACTCCAATCTCAAACCAACTGGCCCTCCAGGTTGGGGGTTGGACATAGGGCTAACATCCCTATTCTGGAAAATCACCTATGTTACGGAAACGGCAACAGAGGAAATCAACACTACTGGGTGTGATGGGCTTCCAGAGTCATTGCAAGATACTCATACGAATGTCAGTGGTGAAAGCCGCAAGGAAACCAATGACAGGAAGATGGAAGTCTTGAGCGCCAAAACCAAGACCAGAATTGGATTTTGGAACGTAAGAACAATGTACAAACAGGAAAACTGGCACAAGTCACAGCACAGATGAGAAGCTATAATCTGCACATTCTTGGAATAAGCGAGAGCAGACGGACAGGTTCAGGCAGGTATAGAACCAACACAGGAAAGACGGTGTTATACAGTGGTAGAGACGGCAACCAACACCACGAGGGAGTCGCCACCATCCTGAGAAAAGGAATGGAGAAGTGCCTGATGGAATGGAAGCCGATCAACAGCAGGTTGATGAAGATCAGAATGAAGGGGAAACACATCAATATCACCATCATCCAGTGCTATGCACCAACCAATGACAGCCGAGCTAGAGAGAATACCACGCCATGAGATGAAGATAGTGATGGGCAACTTGAATGCGAAAGTGGGAAGTGATAACACCAATCACGATAGAGCCATGGGAAAGGAAGGATGTGGCAGCATGAAATGGACCTGGCAAGGCAAGACAACAGCAGTTTGACGTAAAAAAGCGTAAGGAACCTAGAGCAAAGAGTACCTTCACCCTCCAACTGAAGAACAAGTTTCAAGCACTGGCAGATGCTGAAGCACATACACCGCCCGGCACGAGCAACATCAACACCATGTGGGAGCAAATCAGAGTAGCCTATGCACATACCAGCGAAGCCTGCCTGGGACGTTGACAGAAGAAAAGAAAGGAGTGGATCACATAAGATACCTGGCAAGCCATCGAGAGCAGGAGAGCCCTGAAGAAGAAAGTCATGGACACAAGGTCAGAGAGGTTGAAAGAGAGATACAGGCAACAATACCGAGAAGCAAAGGAGAACAAGGACAGGTGTACAAGATCACCAAGCTCGTCAGCGGCAAGTACCGCGGAGCCACCGACACACCAATTGTGGATAAACAGGGAAGGTTACTCACCACGGAAGCAGAGAAGGAGGCAAGATGGGCAGAGCATTTCAGCGAAGTTCTAAACAGACCACCACCAACAATTGATGCAGAAGTACAGGATCCTGATACTGACCTAGATGTCAGCACCGCACCACCAGAGAAAGAAGAAATAATGACAGCCATCAGATCCCTCAAAAACGGAAAAGCCCAGGGACAGGACAGCCTCAACGCAGAACTCTTCAAGGCAGAGCCAGAGTTTGCAGCACAAATTCTTCAGCCACTCTTTGCAGCAATATGGGAGGAGAAACAACTACCTGACGACTGGACAGAAGGTGTCATCGTGACGATTCCGAAGAAAGGAGCCCTGAGCATCTGTAACAACTGGAGAGGAATCACCCTTCAGTCAGTCCCCAGTAAGATCCTAGCCAAGCTCATCATCAGGCGGATCTCTGAAGCAGTGGACCAGCAACTCAGGAAAGAGCAAGCAGGTTTTCGAAAAGGATGAGGATGCATGTACCAAATCTTTACTTTGCGCAACATCATCGAGCAGTGCACTGAATGGCAGAGGCAGTTGTATATCAACTACGTGGTTTTTGAGAAGGCTTTCGACAGCATCCATCGAGAATACCTATGGCGCATACTCAGGGCATATGGAATTCCACAACAGATCGTCCTTGTCATCAAGAGCTTCTACAACAACTTCAAGTACAGAGTGGGAAACAGCCAATCCAGCTTTGGCGTGAAGACTGGTGTAAGACAAGGATGTCCTATGTCAGCGTTGCTCTTCAACCTGGCGATCGACTGGGTGATGCGGCAATCAACATCAGACTGACTACGCGGCATCAGATGCACCCTCTTCTCAACCCTTGAAGATCTGGATTTTGCCGATGACCTAGTGCTGGTCTCACACACCCATCAGCACATGCAAAAGAAAACCACCCATCTCAGCATGTTTGCACAACAAGTAGGCCTGAAGATTACCCAGAAGAAGACAAAAGTGATGATGCTAAATGTGCTAAACCCCCTGCCGGCTGCCTCATCCCCAGGCGTCGCTCCTTGGTCATACTAGGTGCGCTTTGCGTTTTGGGATCGATTGGATGGGGCTGATGCGAACGGAAAGTCGGATGCCTGGCAGAACTTGTTCGGTTTCTTGGCAAAAATGTTTGGTTTCTTGTCAAAAGGGATTTTAGCGCTTGTATCAACGACTTTTGCCAAGGAATTATCACTGGAAAGTACGTGGAAGTTACCGTTGTCAACAAGCGGAGTTTGGCTGCCATTCGGATAGTTTTTGTTGTTCTATCGAGTTGAATCGTCTCTGCGTTCAGTTCACTCTGCAGCACTGGCCTGCTGAGGTGAAGCAAGAAACCCTCAGTCAAATTCAATATTGATGGGAAAACCAACTCAAACCCTGCCATTTACAACAGAAATGGCGAGCAGAGGATTGCACAGGGAAAGCCTCACATTGATTGTGGAAAGATTAAGCCATGGTAGTGGATTGACATCTTCTGCTGTCGATAGAACACTTCTTTTATTTTGATGGTACGTTTTTCGTTAACTGATGCCAGAGGGTTTTGACCTCGGGAGAGATTAACTTCCTTATATTTCGGTATTCTTTTTTGTACCTTTAGGCTGTGAAACGTCAACTATAACAACGTCGATTACAGCAGCGCTCGTTCACTTGCATTTGATGAGAGGAAGATGAGGTTCGAAATGCATGCTAAGCATGACCTGACACCAGCCTCAAAGGGAGAGTATTGCTAATTCCAAGCGTTTAGAAATGGGTATAAGTTCTTTTTACACTGCTCTTAAATGTTTTTCCATTTTTATTATTTTTTTGTGAGCATATCTTCTAAAACTATATGACTCATTGAGAGCATACCAGACTTGCACAATGGCTTTCGTGTTTTTGGCAAGGAATACATTTGAGCAAAATGAGAACATCCCTTCACTTTGTTTAGTATCTTCATCTTGGATTCTTTTAAATATAACTCTTGCAAATGGTATGAAATCAGCATGTAGTGTTAAGCTGGTTAAGACCATGTAAGATGAATTTCCATGAATATCTGAAAAGGCTTTCAGTCATAATCATAATCTCTACACATTTTAATAAAACTGTTACAAAACTTTCTTGGTAAACTAGGACTAATCCTAATCTAAACTGAAATAAAAATATTTTTGCTTTGGTGTTGTCTGGAGTAGCACATATTTTTGTTTCAGCTGCCACACATTGAATCTGAATCTTTTCATAGTAATGGTTGTTTGTTCTCAACACCAAATAGTAGATAACAATGATGTGCATTCATCACAGGTGTTCTTTCCATTTTGCATTACTCTTTGAATCTCTACATTATTGTATTTGATTTGATTTAACAAGGTGTTAATTATCTGAAGCCAAGATAAAGGAAAGGCAAGAAGCTTTACAACACAAACTCCAGAATAGCTTTATGACACTACCGGCCAAGAAACCAGCTGGATGCTAATCATGAACTTCCTAAACCTTGAGCAAAAAGAGAAAAGCCTCTGCTTAGGAATTGTGCAACTAAACTAATGAATCTACACTGGAGAGGACAGCTGGAATGGCAACACAAAAACAGTCTTTCTATGCCCAGTTGTCATTGGCCGAATATTGTATCAATTATTTCTCTCTGTCCTTCATAATAAAACTGGCACCCAAAAACATTTTAAAGTTGTCTACAACATTAGCCCCTGACATTTCACAAACTTGTACAAACTAGTAGAGTGCTATTCTTAGATAAGAAAGCTGTTGAATAATCTCGGCATCTCTAATAATAAGACCCCCTCCCCCTGCTGATAAGCTTCTGGAGATCTTAATAAAGGAAATATGGTAATTCAAGAATCACAAGTAAGTGCAGCTAACCCACTGGAGATTGACACTTTTCTAACACTTACAATTATTGCAACTCAAATAGTGCAATTTGGAAGACTTTTATTGCCTAATTAGGTACAGATCACTGTGAATTTACAGCAATAAAAAGGGTTGAATGCACTGTTATAAATTTTATAGCAAAATGTTTATGTATTACAATTCATGGTTAAAAAGAAAAAAGTACAAGATAACAATAAAAGGTAAAAAGAAGCAGAATGATAGTAAAAAGTAAAGAAAAGGTAAACAAACAATAAAAAATTTTTAAATAAATGAATAAATCATGCCATGATTGGAAGTATGTAAAAGAAAGCCCTTGACCGATAAAAGGCATACTACTAGAAAACACATGAGATTTAAATGACACAAAATAATTATATGAAACAAAAAGACAACTTTTTGGGGTATAGGAGCTTAATTTTCTTAAATTTTGTAATACCCAATACATGTATAAGACCAGAAATGCTTAAGATGAATTCAATTGTGGATGGGATAAGCTGTGGTTAGTGTTTCCATTTTTGATTAGCTTCATTTTATATTATGCAGCTGATGAGGCAAGCGTATAAAAATAAAGTTTTACGTACCTACCCACAAAAGACATTGATGAATTTTTCAATACATAAATTCATGCTGCTGTTCCATTGTCTTTGCCACCTCGGACTAAGGTGTGCTAAGGTATGCATCCCCCCACATTGGTGTCCAGTGTACAGAGGTCAGAGTTCTTGCTTTAATTGTAGCTTAGACACGTTTGAGATGTCAGAATGAAAAATTTAATATTAAGGGTAAGTGCTCAGTCCAAAATAAGGCCCCACAGTGTCATATCTCCAACTATAAATTGAAATTTAATAAGCACGCTCTGTGGTAAATCATATTTTGCCAACTAACATTAACACACTGCAAGTTTCCAAAAAAAAATCTTAATGATATATTTCTAAATTACCTGAATTACATCAATGTACTCAAGGCCTAAGCGCTTTAAGCTTTCCTCAACACTTTGTAATGTTCTCTCAGCAGAGAAATCAAACATCTTTTGAATTTCAGGTTCATATCGACAGACCTGTTAAAATAAATAATAATAATAATAATAATATTAGCGGAGCTCCGGCGGCCCAAAGGTCCACCAAGCAAGCCCCATACTCATATGGGGAAGAAAAGGAAACCCATGAGTTGATTTTCTCATGGTTATCATGGCTAGCAGTATTGCTCGTGGGTGCGTACGCATGACGACGGCGACAACGACGATGACAGAGTCGCGCAACATGGCGGCCATAAATAGCCATGCCTTGTCAACACCTTGTCAGCCTTATCAGCTTACATCAGCTTACATCTGTTATAGGGCATCCATATTATGGTCAATTGACAGCTGTCAAATCAAGGTATCCGCTGACCAGTATCACATGACCAGATAACGGGCTCAGGTTAGAACTCATCAAGGTAAGATGTTTTTTGAAGTTGACCACTGACCAGGCATCGGTTTTCGTCATTGATCGTGGGCTCAGGTCAATAAACCTTTGCACAAATTTGAAACATATTGCACTGCTTACAAAGATTTGATGCGATGCAAATCATTTTGTGACGTCAAATCAGGAATAGACCCACGCCCCTTCTGAATCGGTTGTGGAACAAATTATGCACAGTTTATTGTAACTCTTGAATGCTATAAATAGTCAGAATTTGGTAAAAAAGTGCAATGCATTTCAAATTGGTGCAAAGGTTTATTCTAGCATAATAAATATTTTGGGGTTAGGTGCACTTTAAGAACCGGCAAAAATACAGAGCTCCGCTTTTAGGCTTGGCTAAATCTATATATAAATTAATCTCGTTAGACTTGTCTAACATACGTCCAAGAAAAATCAAAGCCAACATTATATTTATAAATGAAAATTATACCTTAGTAGCAATATAGTATGCTTGTCGAGGAATATCTTTAAGGGCCTAAAAAAAAAAAAGGTTAAAAATAATTTTGTCACTTGAATTATTATTTTTATTTTGTGTGTGTGTGTGCATTTATTATACTGTTTGTTTTTCTGTATGTTTTCATCTTCCTTATTTTGCAATGAATTTCAAATTTATATAAGCCTTGTCTATTATGTAATGAAGTTGAAGTTTGAAGTTTCAGGTATTAAAGAGGCCTTCCAAGAGGGGCAGCTGTGGCACAATGTTTCTTGCTTCTGCAGGTCAATGTCAGCTAACCTGCAGCTGCAGATGTAATTGTACCCGCACTTTTTTGCGAGAAGCTGTTTTGCTACAAGTCTATAACCGGACTTACATAGTGCTAAGTAAGCAAAAATTTGTGAGCGGCAATGGCCAAACACTGCTAGCTAGATGCCTTAGGGGTAGGCTCCTGTTAGAAAATGTTAAAAATCTGATCCCTCAGAAATGCAATTTCCTGCATTCTGAGCCACTTTCATGCTACATTTATCGTACAATTATTAGTTTAACTATTATTTTTAAAATGACAACGTAACCGTCATTTTTAACTGTTTATTGTATCGCTGTCACATTTTAGCAGCGTATTCATGTCACTCACTCAGTCGCTTTTTAGAAATCCCCATATTGCCAGTTTTCAGGACCATATCACATGTCACTTTTACCCCTTGGAAGGCCTCAATAAAGACATGTTTAAAAACTGTACCAGTCCATATACCAGATGATGGAATACTATTAATGAATCATCAAATTTCATTATATATGCACTTATGTGGCTAAATGTAATTTAGGCGAAGTTAAAATCAAGACAATGCGGGCAGCGGTCTTCTTCATGGTAGCCCATGTTTGATGTGGGGCAGCCCAGTAAGTTGCAGGGTCTTAGTATTTACAGGGCTCAGGTTTCTAAGAATCATTGTGCACGGTCCAAAACCCTTTTCTACAAGAAATTTTAGAAATATGTTCAGAGGTTCACTTTGATGACAAAATCAAAACCGAAAAGCAATTTCTTTCAAAGTATTTCGGCCTTATTTCTGCCCTGCAGCACCATTATAACACCAACTTTCTCGGCAATGAACCTAGTAGCATAGACACTCCCGGTACCTTCTCCGAGACTTTTATTAAGAGCGCTAAAGCGAACAGAGTTGTATACCAGAAGCTCCTCTTCTAAAAGCACCGTACCTTCCAAAAATCAAGAGAAATGGAATGACAGCATTAGATCTGGTGAAGGATGTTCCATTGATTGGACTAGCGTTTATTGTCTGACAGCTAGGTGCACAAAAGTACAAAACTTAAAAACTTTCAATTCAGATTCCTTCATCATACCTTACCAACGAACCTTTTTCTAACAAATATTGATATAAAGCAGGACCCGAACTGCTCTTTTTGTACCGACCATTCCGAAAACTTGACCCATCTCTTCTGGAACTGTACAATAGTAGCCACCTTTTGGGAAAACTTGACTGAAAAACTCAAGCAGGTCAATCTAATAACAATGGACTATCCAAAACATAAAGCCATTTATCTGGGTCTGAGACCGGACACCTCCAATTTCTCACTTCAACTAAATTTCTGCTTTCTTCTGGCAAGATATTATATTTGGAGCTGCATGGTCAACAAAAAGATTCAGAATTTAACAGCTTTTCTTGCCTCCCTTAAATCGCAGTTTCACATAGAGTCCAACAACCTCGATGCAATTTCTAGGAAATGGAATCCTTTACTTCCACTTCTCAACATCACCTAGTCTTTGGTACCAGAAAAGATCTTCCATCTGTCTACTTTCCGCAAGCGAACCAAGGCCATAATACAATTGAGAGTCAGACATCCGCCTTTAATCTTGCACATCTTTCTGCACTGCTTGTTAACTAATTACGTTTATGATTACTTAGTTATTGCTTATAATAGTTAAAAAAATGGAGTCGATGTTATAAGTCTTGTTAGTTTTCCCGTACGATGTTAAGTCATTGTTTTTTTGTCCTCTCTGCGTGTTTCTTTATTTTGTAATAAGTGCTAGTATGTGTGTGAACAAATAAAAATTAAAAAAAAAAAAGAATCATTGTGCAATTACTCGTGTTTGCATTTGCAAAGCCTTCATGCTGTTCTGCTCGTCGTTTGTCAGCCATTCTGGTTCTTAGTGTGGTCGTTTGATTATGCATCGCCACACTAACAACAGTGAGCAAGCAGTCTTGTTCTTGGAAGAGTCAGGTTCTGGTGAAGACATTCCTCCACGACTCCTGGGTCAGATGGCATTCCTTGATCGACTCCTTCGAAGACAAGAGATCTCGGAACAGGCGATAAGGGGTCAACTCCGCTGGTGATTTCGCTAGATTTCCTGACAGTTATTACCCAAACCAGGCAAGCAGCATTAGCAGCAGTGAGGGAAAAGGATCAGCCAGCTCTTACATCAGCAACGACTTTATCCTCGGTGACCTCGCCAACTGTGGGTGTTCCTTTGATCTGGCAATCCACAGCTGCCAATATGATGGCGTTGGCAAACCTGCTCACCTCGGGCCAGGATCCCACAGGTATGACTTGTAATAATCTTGCTGTACTGCCATTTGTTACTACGTTCCGCACTCCTAACATGTCGCTGGTGATGTTGTGCTCGAATGTGGCCAGCAGTTTGACAGCCCCGCTATGCGGTGTTGGGTCCTCGCTTCCCCTCGCTCCTTCGCTGCCTTTGCATCTTGACAGCCCTTTGTGGTTGGCCCAGGCTTTTCACAGTTCCTGCTAAGGTAGTTGCCCAGATCATGGGTGGGAAATTCTTTGAGTTAAGTGAATTGCTCTCAGCCAATCTCCAACAGAGCGAGCCTGAGCCTGAGCCTCAGCCTTGTTGGACAGGTATTTCGTTCTCACTGCTAAACCCTAAACCCATTTCGCATTGAGGATGCCGCAAGCTGATTGGAGGCTTTTACGATTTACACTTTGGTTACGGTGTCTCATTTCTCCCATCTCCCATCATCATCGTAGAGAGACCTCATGCAGTGCATGTTACTGATTTTATGTACGTCATCATCATTTTTTGGGGCAGGTTTGGCTCACCTATAACCGCCGCTTTTTGACTCATCAAACATTAATGTGTAAAATCTTCAATTTTCACGTGGCAGGTTCGTCAGTCCATAATCACCTGGCCCAGACAAGTGGGATTAAGTCTGAACAGGCCGGTTCTTGTTTCTCGTTGATCACCTGCATTTTGTGAAACAAGGGTCGGGGCATGGCTCCTTAGACACAATGCCGCTATGCTCATCACTGCTGTCTTTGCTCGGGTGACCATTGTGCTCAGTCATGCCCAAACCAATCTACACAACCCGCTGAAGATCCCAAACGTAGAGCCTCGTCACAGCTCCGTCAAGCTCATCGAACACCAAATATCGCCATAGTTAACAGCTGATTATTCTGTTAGGTCTATCGAGGGCGTGGACGTAAGTCTGTTTGCTTTGCGAATCTATGAATGTTCTAGGCCATTTCTGCTATATGGTTTTAATTTGTGTAGAACAGCAGTTCCCCGGGTCCTTCTAGCAGATTTGTTCAGTTCTTGGTGAATGGCTTGGCTCCCTCCACTCGCAGCTCTTACACTTCTGGCCAGAAGAGGTTGATGGAGTTGTGCCAAACTGGAGAAAATTCATCCCTCGGGCTCTCCTTGCCACACAGACGAATGGACGCTGTGCTTATTTGCAACTTCTTTGGCAAACTTGGTTCGACAGGCTACCATTAAAGTTTATCTGTCTGCAGTCCATAAACTCCACGTCGACCAAGGTTTTCCAGACTCCCTCCCACATTCAGTCCCAGTCCTGCAGGAGGGAAAGAACTTTCCATGATACCCAGATGATACTGATTGGGCTAATAGAGCTTGAAATATGCAAGAAAACGCTTAGAAATTTTCGCCAAAAACTAGGGGGAAAATGGCTACTCCATATTAAGTATTTCCCGTCTCAATGATGCTTTCTTGGCAATTCTTGAACCAAAAGCAAGCCCAGTAAAAGGCCAACAAAAGCAAAAAAAGATACGAGAAAAGGAGAATGGAAAAGCGAAAAAAATAAAGAAATAGAAAAGCCTAAAGAGGTGGGTCACTTTTTCAAAATTTGATTTGTGTGCATGCCCAAGCTAAAATGTTGTTAAATGCGATGCTAGTGAAAAACCTGACATGTCTTTATTTTGCAAATGCATTTTGGAGAGAATTGAAGCAGATTTAACCTATAACTGACAAGAAAACAAATGTTCAAAATGCCTAAAAACACTTTTTTTTTTCAAAAATCTCCAGGAGTCAACGGGTTAATATAAATTTTGTTCACAGGTCTTATCTGAAAAGGCCACGTCTTACTAGGAATTTGTTTTTACAAACTCAAAATTTTACTTCACAAATATAACAGTCATGTAAGATAGATAATTATATAGATAATACCATGGAAACACTTGCTGCACATCTGCTCACAGCTTCAACAAACACGAGACCCCCAAGAATCACCCCTAACAAGCATGACTGCTGTGCTGACCAACGCTGGCTTGAGTCTAACTAAGCCCAATGATTTGATCACAGTGGTCAAATGCAAAATCAAACGTTACTAAGTTTGGTTTTCACTGCCTCTAACATTCTCAGAATTTGATGCAAAAATGTGCAACACTGTGCAACAATTTTGAGTCTCTGGAAACTATAGCTGGATGTAACAATTATTAAATTTCCCGGTGAGTATGCATACTGTATATGGCACACAAAGCTTAAGGTTTCAATGACTGTCTTAACTTTTGACAAAACCAAAGTGTTTCAGAAATTCAAAACGTTTGTAAAAGGCAGTTTTGGTGGGAATAGGACATGCATGCCACATTTGACCACTAAATTTAAAAATACTTTGTAAACTGGCTTACTAGTGTATGATCCTAAAAACTAATTATTAGCGTTTTGACCGAATAACTGCAAAAATAAAAAAATACAAACCTTGCCCAAAACAATCTCTGATTTGCCATGACCATACCAGGGGGCAGAATCAATGTAGTTAATACCACTCCTAACTGCATGATGGACAACTTGTATTGATTCTAAGTCACAAGTTTCTCTGAAAACACTCCCAAGAGATGATGCTCCTGTCGTTAACAGCAAAACAATAATGATTTATTAAAATGAATTTTAGTACCCTACAAGCAGTGGTTTGTTGATCTATTGCTTACACTCTCGGTGTAGCGTAGAGGAAAGCACTGCTTGCAGGGTGTAAATTCATTTGAGATAAAATGCGTTGTATCATCATAATTTTTTTTATATTATAAACAAATAAGATGCAAGTTCTCCTTAAATGGAAGGCCCACTCTTACAATTTAAGTTGAACTGTCTGAAATATTACCAATGAAGGGTATTCCTGCCACATGTAACATTGTGTTGCGTTGGACGTTGGCAGGATCAAACACCAGAGGAATTCTCAGAAGAAAACAGGGATGAAGAGTAGTTAGGAAACAAACTTAAAATAACAGAAATTAAATACCATGAAGACTGATTCAGAAAAAGGCAGTTTACATGATACTGGACATGACATAAAAACACTACAGGGTTATTGTGTAGGGAAGCAGAGTTCTTGTCAGGGACCAAACATTGTAAAACCAGTGGAAACTGTGAGTTGATTCGTAGTAAACAAGCAAAGCACTTGACATGAGGACAATATTGTCAATATTCCTGCAAAGATTGCTTTCTGCAGCTTAGCCATTGCAGAGCAACTACAGAATTCAGAGCCACTTTGGTCCACTTAATTTACATCAAATCAAAAATCAAATCTCCTTTGTTTAACCCATTGACTCCTGGAGATTTTTGAAAAAAACCTGTTTTTAGACATTTTGAACATTTTCTAGTCAGTTATAGTCTAAATATGCTTCAAATTTCTCCAAAATACATATGCAAAATGAAGGCATGCCAGGTTTTTCACTAGTATCGCATTTAACGATATTTTAGCTCGGGCATGTGCACAAATCAAACCAAAGCTTTTGGACGAGAAAGTGACCCACGTCTTTAGGCTTTTCAATTTCTTTATTTTTATTTTTTGCTTTTCCTTTCTCCTTTCCTTGTATCTTTTTTATGCTTTTGTTGGCCTTTTACTGGGCTTGCTTTCAGTTCAAGAATTGCCACGAAAGCATCATTGAGATGGGAAATACTCAACATGGAGTACCCAAGGGTAGGTGAGGGAAATTTTCCTCCTAGTTTTTGGTGGAAAATTCTAAGCGTTTTCCTGCATACCTATTTTCAAGCTCCATTGGCCCAATCAATATCATCTGGGTATTATTGGAAAGCTCTTTCCCTTCTGTAGAACTGGGATAAATGGGATTGCTATTTTGGTCAAAGCTGATGACGTCAGAAGCGGAACAAAGGTCAAGGTCTGTCATGGCCAGTTACAGCCGGTTTAGGAGTCAATGGGTTAACGAGGGTAGCAAATGATAGTTGATAACTAACAAACCAACCTCGTTCCCAGGATCTCTCATCTTCCCACCCTACCAGAGTGAGAGAGGAGAGACCCTGGTCTGGTCTGGTCTGGTCATGTGTCTCTTGGACAATTGAGAACACTAGGGAGGGGTATTCTAATGTCAGGAAATTTGTTGCGTTGTCCTTTGTCAATTTCAAAGCGAGGGTATCGCACGCGATACAATTGCATGGGTGTCATCGTTGAAGCTGCCACCTCAGACTGCTGCCATCTCGAAGTCCTTGGATAGTCTTTATTCAAATGTCAATCCAAAGGTTTAGCAAGTGCTTGTTTTGAGGCTGGGATGTTATGTACAACCAATGGCATACTTGAAGTCAATCGTATTTTATCTTCTTTCTTTGCTGTTACTCTAAAAAATTGATAGTGGTGTCTCTGAAGAGTGTTTCCGGTATATGAGAATTCCGTCATTTTACGATGCTCTGATCGGAGATTAGATCAGAAGTCCAAATGAAGGAATCGAAATTGCAGCATAACCATATTTATAAACATGGAGGAAAAAATTTAAAACTCAATTTCCGGCAGCAAATATGTGAGCCCCTCGCAGTAAGACATCATGCGAAATATAAATATGATTATCATCTTCAATGACTGTTCGCCAACAAGTGTCACAAGTTGTTTTGCCAACAGCTGATTCACTAACGTAGGAAAAAAAAAAAAAAGGAACAGGGTTTTCTCAAACAGTATTGGCTATACATGTAAACAGAATGTTTATGCAACACAATAGATAACAACTTAATGAAAAATATCAGATGAGGTGTCACAATTTTGTAAACAACATTTGTGACCGCCGACCGGTTAGCTCAGTTGGTAGAGCGCCGGACTACCGTGCGGGAGGACTCGGGTTCAAGTCTCGAGACCGGACCAACACTCAGGGTCTTAAAATAACTGAGGAGAATGTGCTGCCTTTGTAACTAAAATCTGCAAATGGTTAGATGTTCTAGTCTTCTCGGATAAGGACGATAAACCGTAGGTCCCGTCTCCTGCATCTTTAATGTTACAGGTCAGCAGGGGACGTTAAAGAACCCACACACTTATCGCAAAGAGTAGGGCGTGGAGTTCCCGGTGTTGTGGTCTGCTCTGCTGGTTTGGGTTCGGGTGAGATCATGAATGGACTGATAGCGGCTGCTATGAGCGCCTTTACATGCTGACGTCCGATCTCACCCTGATTAGCTATGTAAATTGGCCCTGAAAAGCCCTATGTGGGAGGGGTCAATCAAGTAAAAAAAAATATATATATCTCATCGACAAAACTTAAGTGTATAACTAGCGCAGTGGACGAACCAATACCACAGCAGTACAAAGATGTCCTTTCTTAACCTTCATTTTCCGTCGCGCTCTTCTGAGACAGTGTGATGTCAATACATCTTTGACTTCAGTGATCATGGCCCTGACTGCTTTGAAATTATTTAAATCGTCTTTCACGAGGTTGAAATGGTAGATGTGGCCTTTGCGAGGCCAAGGCCTTCCATACACAACCTTGACCGCAGTTAGCAATTTTGACACCACCCAAACTCTGGGTGGCACATGACCAGACCAAACCACGGTCTCTCCTCTCTCACTCCAGGAGGGCAGGAAGATGAGAGACCTTGGGAACAAGGTTGCTAACAAACCTGTGACCCTCAGATTCCCGAATGAATTGGAATTTAGAAGTACTGGTTTTTGTGGAGGGAGGAAAACCAGAGGATCCTGGGAAAAACCCTCGGAGGAAGGCCCGGGAATCGAACCCAGGCCACACTGGTGGGAGGCGAGCGCTCTCACCAATTGTGCCATTGCTTCTTTGAATAGAGTGGTAAATTGATGACGTCACAAAAACTAAATTTACGAAATCCTTGTAATTTTGTCTCTGTTCTAAACCGTTTAGAACAGAGACAAAATTACAAGGATTTGTATGGAGTCACTGAATCATGAAAGGGTCAATATTCCCAAATTTGAAATAAGATGCTGAGTTTTGGCAATTAGGTATTCTTTATTATGTACTTTTTGAAGATCTTAATGAATCCCATGATTTCAAAAAGTGACGTCACACTTTACCACTCTATATGTGCTGTGTTGTTATTTGTTGTTATTCACAGAAAATTGTGGCCTTTAATTTTGCAGAGGAAATCAATGTTTATCTGAATGAATGTACAGAATAAATATGTACAGTCAGCATGAACAATATGCAGTAATTTCTAGAATTTCTTTACAAATTGAAATATTTCTGAAGCTTATTAAAATCCTTTCAAATAAAGGACAAATTCCAATTTATCCTGTCAAATTAACACTCTGATAGTGTTATTACCTATGCAGACAGACATAGCTTTGTCTGGTCACGCAATCTTTCCCCAAAAGGAGTTTTATAATGAGGTACAGAATGCCTCTCACTTATCTTCTTTGCCCAGCAGTGAGACATAAGCTGACAAACAGCAGTGAATGTTTAAATCTTGCTGTTGCCACTGCCAAGCTTCACTGTTCCATACTTTATGTATCGTCTTGTACCGACTGTTTTGATTATTCTAATTCATTATAAAAATATTGGCTGTCTGGTCTTTTAAGTTCTATGGTTATTTCAGACAGCCAGTACCATAAACTATTTGTAAGCTTTTATGTATTTATTTGCATTTGTAACTCATTTTTTGGTACAAATAAAGAGATCGTTTTTGTTGTTGTTCCTGGTGGTATCCAAGTATTCAACTTAGGTCGAACGCACTCCTCTAATCTCTGATTATTCAACTATCATGGTCTCTCTGTGAAGCAATCAAACATTTTGACTGTATTGTACTGTACCTTACCAAAACTTAACTTGGAAACGGCCATCCCTGTGCTGCCTAAGGGCTGATACTTCATTCTTTTAACAGCTTCCACATCATGAAATCCCTCAACATAAGTAGCAGGTAAATTGCTCATCTTACATGTACAATTTGAAAATGTTCAATCAATTAAATGAAGAGCAAGATGAGATCTACATCCCTGGTCGTAGATCATTCGTGTAGGAAATCCTCGCAGGCTCGCAGAGATTTGGTCAGCAGAATCGGTCAGCAAAATACACCGGGTCAGCAAAAAATAACATCGACCTACAGAATGTCATCTTCGGATGTTGCGTAACGAACACTTACGACGATTGTACGATGGGACCAGATGTTGGTAAGTAATTTTAATCATTAACCAGAATATGCTGTCCAGTCTCGTTTGCTGTGTGAAAATGGCGGTAAAGTTCGATTTCCCAACTGCGGAAAATTATTATCGCTAAAGTCTTGCTTCGTTGAGCCTTGCTGAAAGCTGCGGGGATTTTATTTGCCTTGGCTTTCTTAAAAGTAGCCATTAGCCGTTTCCTCCTCTGGACGATTTCGTACGGTAGGTCTTGGTACATTTTGTAGTTGCTGTCTTTAAGACTACTTCCCATCGATAGAATCTTCTCGCAGTCCTTGTACCTTACGAATCTAGCGAGGATAGGTCTTGGATCATTCTCCTTCTTTTTCCCAACCGGTGGACTCTTTGTATTTCTACACTGTTTGCGTCCATAAAACCGAGCTCGGTTTCCATAAAAAAGGAAGGACTTGTTCAGTGTAATTTTGGTTTTATCAACTGGGTTGATAATGTCAATTGGCCACCGTAAAGAGATTCAAGAGCTGACGTTTCGAGCGTTAGCCCTTCGTCGGAGCGAATCAAGGAATTGTGGGTCGTGTGTTGTTTATATACAGAAAGATAGAGCTTCGCTATTGGTTGGTGCCTGGTCATGTGAAAACAACAGAATAAATTAGTTGAATGAAAAGCTTGTTCAGTTTCCTCTTTATCGCTGCCGTCTTCGAATTCGTTGATGTTTTCAAACTTACTGTTCTCCCTTCGGGAGTACGCCTCGAGGTACAAATTTTTTGTTTCTAAGTCATTAATTTTTGCGCTAAGCTCTCTGTTTTTTGCCTCAGTGGTTGCGATCTTGAGGCTGATATTTCCTTGCTTCTTGTCCACATTCGCAACGTTGGTTTGGTATTTATCTTAGGTGAAGCCAAGGCTCTCTTACAAGTCGTTGATGTCTTTACTTGTCTGGAGCTGGAAACCTTCTAGGGTTTTGGTTCTCATTTCTAAGTTCAGCAGGGTAGCTCGAAGGTTGTTAACTGAGCTCTAAATAATATCTAGTTTCCCGAGTTTTTCAAGTATTTCGTGGAGTGTCTCCTGGATATCTTCACTCGGCATGATGTTCTGCGTTGCTAATGGCGGCTCGCCGTCCCCTTACACGTGGTGTTGCTCAGAGTAATTCGGGGAACTTCGAGGATTTTTTGTGTCCAGAGAATCGTTTGTAGAGGAGTTTGAAGATCTTTTTCTTCTCTTGCTGATAGGAGTTTCAACAGATTCGGCCATTAAATGCTTAAAAATTACATGGCCTAGGCGCTGCTACTCCTCAACCTCGCGCATGTCCAGTCCTCCGTACTCTACTTGGGTGGGCCATTATGGGTCCACTTAATGGCAACACTAGACAACACTGACAAAGTAAACGTAAACTTTATGAAGTATGGCAGCGAGATGTTAGACCAGCAAATGAGTCAGTTTCTTGGTTTCGAGAACATTGATTCGATCAGCAGTAGTGGGAAAAGGATGTCAGTCCAGGATCGAGAAGCCTTAGACAAGCTGAACAGTTCTGTTCGCCTAGTAGATGGCCACTACGAGGTCGGAATGCTGTGGAAGCATGGGAATCCGTGGTTGCCAAACAACAGAATGACAGCGGTAGCTAGACTCCGTTCCCTGAAAAGACGGCCGTGCGCAGATTAGCAGTTGTGCTGTAAGTACCGGAACTTTATGGATGACCTTTTGAGTAGTGTTCAAGGAATGAGTCAAATACCACCTCGCCCCCAAAAAAATGTCACATTTTCGCTGAAGTGGAACAAGCTCGCCTTTTGCTCGCTTGTTCCACTTCAGCGAAAATGTGACAATTTTTGAGCTCCTCGGTTGTATTTGACTCATTCCTTGAACACTACTTGGCAGAAGAACATTGACACATTCAAACAATTAGATAGAAGTGGCGGAGACCAAAATAGCCCAAAAACGCGGAGAAAACAATTGCGAGTGGTTGCTTCGAAACCGGCCAAAGAACTGCGGCAAAAAGTGCAGCGGGCAATATTGTTATCAGCACAAATGGCAACAGAAAAAAGGAATGCAACAGCCGGCGCCATTCCGCAGCTGCGGAATCGGGGTTTTGACTGACTACCGACTATGCAGACGATGCGGAGGCAAGAGATCAAGCATTTAGAGGTTTGCCCCAATTAGAGATATGCCCCAATTAGAGAAAAGCACCAAAACAAAAATGGCTGAGCAAGTGACGTTGCAGGAAATGGAAGAAGCCCTCGCGGAAATTGACATTGAAAAACTGTTTGAACAAATTCAGAAAGAAATTGACATTGAAAAACTGTTAGAACAAAAACTGTTTGAACGAATTCGGAATGAACAAATCCGGAATGAACAAATTCGGAATTCGTTCTTCGAAAGCATACCCTAGGAAGCCTTGTAGCGGCTGCCCGAACATCTGCTTCCAAAACCCTACAGCCCCATCGCACCACCAAGGCGAAAAAGAGGGACGCCAGCCAGCGTTCTAAAACTGTTTGATCCAGTCGATCCCCAGTTTGTCAAATCGGAAGAAAAATACCATGAATCTCTTACATGGTTCATGCATGGACCAGAAGCTGAGGTGGGAGTGGAAATGGGACGCCATTTTATAAAATGGGCGATCCGGGCGCGAAACAAAAACATGACAGAGGAAATCATGGAAAAGATCCGGGCAAATGTTGACACCTCGATGTATATTAGGAGAGCGCATTTCTTTTTCCGGCACCCAAATTTTCGGCAACTTTTTTCTTCCATTTTTTGCCTTGCCACAAACCACTTTGTTTGGCACAAGAGCTGGTTTTTTCGAAGGTGGTGTTACGCCCGACAGCAGGTGCCTCTCTGCAGGGCACAAAACAAACAGGTTGCCAAAATCTGCAAGGAGAGCGCATTTTTTTTTTCGGCACCCAAATTTTCGGCACCCAAATTTTCGGCAACCAAATTTCGTACAAACGCGCATGCATGCAAGAACAGCGGATTTTTTTTCTCCAACACCCAAAGCAGCTTTGCATGGTCTCCGATATTGGCGAGCACCACTTTTCCAGCAAGCATGCAAAAGGTGCAAACAAAGGCGCAAGCAAAACAAACATCAAACCAGGTTGCCAAAATCCCCCAATTGAACAAATACGTTGTTTGAAGTAATAAAAAAATGTCTTCGCAACCGCTAGTGGATTTCGACAACGAAACAGTGGTTGTGCAACCTTCGAATATTGTAGCTTTGTTTTTCTCCGGGACCAAAAACGACGAAGTTGCAGCGACGAACGTCGACGACGCGACTTCCGCTGCAAACGACGTTGCAGCAACACCCGCTGCAAACGACGAAGAAGAAAAACAGGACGTTGCAGCAACACCCGCTGCAAACGACGAAGAAGAAAAACAGGACGTTGCAGCAACACCCGCTGCAAACGACGAAGAAGAAAAACAGGAAGTTGCAGCAACACCCACTGCAAACGACGTTGCAGCGACGAACGACGCGACAAGAAAAACCTTCGACAGCATGGGTCTGCGGTGCGAGAAATCTGTTGCCTACCACCTGCTACTCGAAAACGCCTGGGATAGCAATCTTCTGGCCGACATCGCCAAGGTCGACTATCTGGCAGGGAACCTCGGCCGCACGAATCTGCGGCCATTGGCTGGTCTTCCGCCTTTCGCCGACGACGTCTTCACATTTGGCTATCTTTCCAGAGAGGAGTGCGTCTACAAGAGAGGAAAAATCTCCTGCACCGAGGGCCCACAAGGCGCGGCAAAAACTGTCGTGGCAAACATCGCAATAGCTTTGGAAAATGTCCTGGGGAAACGCTTCACAACAAACATCGGCCACACAGTGGGGCAAGGGAAAGCGGAAAACAGCGCAATCCGCGCCACCATCGAGAGAATCGAGAAAAACACCGGGCACAGGGCAAAAAGAAGCTGGTTTCTGCTACACCCCGAGGAAAAGATCGCCGGCTATTTCGTGGCGAAAATCGACGTTTCCGAAGTCCCAATGGAAGAGTTGCACCAGGCGCTGCCGGTTTTCGCAAATCGTCTGGTCGGGGGCTTCGGCTACGATATCTACTCCATCGACTACACACAAGACTTTTCGGGCACTTTGGATCGCAAAGCTCTTGTGGCCCACCTTGGGTTCGAAACGGCAGGGAGTTTGTCCGCCGCAATGGGAGAAACCACCCCCCTGCTCCTGGACAACACCGCCAGCATCGGGGAGCACTGCTGCACCTGGCTCGAGACCACAGAAGAAACCACAACCACCCGAAACAAGATCTACAACAAACTCGTTTCGAATTTCGAGGCAGGAGAAATCCGCGATCCTGTTGGCGGGCACCTGGCAGAATACGCCGACTGCCCCAACCAGACAGCCACCCAGACGTGCAAGCCCGAGGTTGTACTCGAATCGAAACCACTCTCTACGGCCTCCCACTCGCCGAACTATCGAACGAGAAAGCTTCCACCTGCATCGAGAAAGTCTTAGCGCAGGTTTCTGTCGACGGCGACGAACAAGCTCTCTTTGTGGTCCAACCGCCCAGCAAGCAGTGGCAAAACCTCGCCGCCACCCTCGACAGATGCCTTGTTCTCGCGGACAGACCACAAGGCCACATCTTCGTCGCGTGGGGCGGCCACACAACAACAGGCCGGATCTTTGGAGTCCACGTGCGACCCACCCCAACGAACGTCGAGGACCCAACCAAGTGGGAAAAAGCAGTGCAGTGGGCAGCAGGGGACTTCGGCTTCCGGTGTTGCCCGATTTTCCAGGTCGACATTCTAGCCGCCGACGACGAAGGGGTGGAGCTCGGACCGCTCCGCTGTTTTCGGAAAGACGAAAACGCCCGCACCATCCTCGCAGCGAGCAAAAAACCGACGCAGCTCCACCCGAGGAGATCAGATCGGACAGAGGGACTAACTTTCTTGGGGCGGAACGTGAATTAAAAGAAGCAATCAGAGGCTGGAACAATACTAAGATCTACCAAGAATTGCAGCACAATGGAGTCAAGTGGACTTTTCACCCTCCTACAGCGGCGCACATGTCGGGAGCCTGGGAGACTGGTGACGATTACGAAGAAACACATGAAGCCTATCGTGGGAGGTAGATTGCTCAGTGAGTTTGCATTGCGATCTCTGTTTACCGAAGTGGATTTCATTATGAACAACCGCCCGAATGTAGCAGCCTCAGAGGACCCTGCCGATTTAGAAACATTGACACCCAGTCAATTCTTGCTGCAAAGAAAGGTGACTGGATTGCCTCCAGGGGTTTTCGTCAAGGAAGACCATTTGGGCAGGAAGCATTGGAGAAGGGTCAAATACCTAACCGACGTCTTTTGGAAAAGGTGGATCAGTGAATATTTACCGATCCTGACTGAAAGAGACAAATGGCTTAAGGATCAACAAAACGTTAGAGTTGGAAACCTGGTGCTCATTTTGTAAGAGAATGTCCCCTGTAACAAGTGGAATTTGGGTCGTGTAACTGAGGTCTTTGTAGGACGAGATTCAAGAATGCAATCCGTCAAGGTGAAGACTTCCAGCACGGAGTTACACCGCCCCGTTGTTAAGCTGTGTCTATTGGATCGCTAGGACAGATACTTATCACGATTGGCAAACGTTTTGACTTTGACGTTTGCGGGGCCGCTGTCGTGTCTTTTTTTATGCGTGCCGACCGGAAACACTGCATTTAGTGAACGCTCCGGCTAGCACGTGAATTCGAACAATTGACAAGTCAAGTGAAAATCAATCGAATAGAATGTCAATAGCATCCGACCGATGTAACAAGTTTCGCGTGCACGTGACATTTTTCTTTGTATAAGTACTCTGAACTTTACTTACCGCTTTGAGAATTAGTATGTTAGTTAGTTCGCGAAGTTCGCGAAGAAAATGCTTCGTAAGAAAGTTCAAAGAATTTCGAAGCGAGCGTAGATCGAGACGTGATGCGTAGAAAGGCATATTAAGGCTCGTACGTCGTACGACGCTGTGAAATTCTGAGTCAAAGGAGACGATTAAAACGTGGAGTTTACACAGGGTCTGGAATTTCTAAGTAAATTGACTATGCCTTTTCAGTTAACTTGGGAAAATGCTTCGTAAGAAAGTTCAAAGAATTTCTAAGCGAACGTAGATCGAGACGTGATACGTAGAAAGGCATATTAAGGCTCGTACATCGTACGACGCTGTGAAATTCTGAGTCAAAGGAGACGATTAAAACGTGGAGTTTACACAGGGTCTGGAATTTCTAAGTAAATTGACTATGCCTTTTCAGTTAACTTGGGTACTAAATTACCAACCCATTCCCTCTGGAGTAGGGATTGCGCCCTTGCAGTCATTTCAAAGATCCGGAAATAATCATCAATATGTTCGTTTTCCCTCATTTCTCTGAATTTTATGAACTGGGGTTTTTGATGCCAGTCTTACTCACCTGCTGTCTTTCCGATTCTCTTTCGGCAAATTCTTCTTTCTCCGCTCGGAGTTTTCCAAGTCTCTCCTCTTCTCGCACCAAACGTTCCTTTTCTTCTTGGGCCTTCTGCCTTTCATACTCTCTTCTTTCTCTTTCTGCTTCCTTTTATGCCTGACGCCTCTATCTCCCGTTCTAACTCCCTCATTTCCCAGTTCTCTTGACTAATCTTCATTCTTAACTCTACCATCACTATATCACGTTCTTGTAATTGTAATCTTTGCTCAAAACTGAGACCAGCGTCGAACGTTTCCTCTACAGAGGTTTCCTTCTCCCCTGCATTGCCCAAACTTTGGCCTAACCGATCAAATGTTCTAAGTTCGCTCGCTCAGGCCTTAACCCCATCCTTGGAATAAAATGGAATAGATTGTTTAGTAGCTTCTTCCCTAAGATCTTGTAACGACCAAGAATCGAAATTGATGGCACTAGCAGCCATAATGAAATCCTTAATGATCCCATATCTCCGCGTGAGTCGTTTACGCTGACCGTTAAAGAGAGATCCCACTCCTGACACCAGAAATCTGCGACGGAATCCGCCCGCCACACTAATAGGGCCTCTTTAACGCATGACCCGACCGACCACGTGCATAAACCACTCGTGAAGACACGCAAAAGAAATAGTTTTAAAAACGTAATTTTTAATACCAAGACTGAAATAACACCATAATAATAATAATAATAATAATAATAATAATAATAATAATAATAATAATAATAATAACTTTATTTCTATAGCGGTATATACAAAAGCTCTATATCGCTTTACAATCTAATAAATATCTAACTAACAATAGCACTAAAACAAAAAATCAATTGAAAGCAAGTCTAAAAAGATAAGTTTTCAATCTGGATTTAAAAACATCGACTGATTGACTTAATTTAATGTCTAAGGGAATTTCATTCCAAAGCTTTGGGGCAGCGACTGAAAAGGCCCTGTCCCCATAGCTCTTCAGGCGCACATTCGATACTTCTAATAAATGTCTGCCAGCCGACCTAAGATTTCTTGTAGGGTTATACGGGACTATAAGTTGACTTAAATACACAGGCGCCAGATTATTGAGAGCTTTAAAAGTTAACAGTAATACTTTAAAGGTAATTCGCTGCTCCACAGGTAACCAGTGTAGCTCCTTAAGGACGGGGCGAATGTGTGCAGCCCTAGGTTGCCCAGCTACGAGGCGTGCAGCGCAGTTTTGAACGCGCTGGAGCTTCTGAATCATATACTTCGGTGACCCGAGGAGCAACGAGTTACAATTGTCAAGTCGACAAATAACATAAGCATGGACGAGGATCTTTATGCTCTCAGAAGTCAGATACATTCCAATCTTCGCGATATTCCAAAGATGAAATAAAGCAGATTTACAAACGGAGCTCACATGCCTATCCAGTGACAAGGTCTCATCAATAATTACTCCAATATTCCTAGCTTTGTCAGACTGCTTTACACGATGGTCGCCAACCAGGATACTATCTAAAGATGGACGTGGCCGATATTTTGAACTGATAACAAGCAGTTCCGTCTTGTCCCTATTCAACTTAAGTTTGTTACAAGACATCCATCGGTCGATATCTCTAATACAAGATTCAACCTGAGCGACAGAATAAGCTTGATCATCCCCATTGAGAGAATTGAAAGACAGATACAACTGAGTATCGTCAGCATAAAAATGATAGCCCATGTTGTGTTGTCTGACAATATCCCCCCATGAACTATGATTAAGGCCCCGTTTACACTGGCCCGGACAAATTTTTGCACGAACGAATTTTGTTACTGGAACACCTGTTTTCATGGACCCGTGCAAATTCTGTTGCAAACTGCAATGGTGTTTGCACGGATCTGTGCAAATGTTGGACCAGTAGCGGCATTTGAATGGCTTTTCTACGTCTCTGTTGTGATTGGTTATCGCTATGGTTATTGGCTTTTTCTTCCATGATAATACCATAAGAAAATACTGAATTTGTCACTATTGTTCTTTTCTGAGCCGACGCATAAGAAAAGAGTAATCATGACCAATATTTTACTAAGAAAGAGATGCTGTATTCGTTTATAATTCGAGTAACTCTCAGACGCGCTGTCCCATGCTTTCTGGCTGTGTCTGATCTTGTTTGTTCGATTCGATATCTCTTTTCAGCGAAATATCGTTCGTAGTTATTCTCTTCTAATGCTTAAACTCTCAAATAGAACAATAACAATTTCAGTATTCTTAACGGCAAAATTGTGGAAGAGAAAGCCAACATGTTGTTTCGTGACTAATCGATGCATTCAGCCAATTACTCTTGCTTACGTACCCGCAAACACACAACAGCATTATTGGTACAGATTCCTCTCTTGCCATTTGGTGATCATTTTAGCCAATAACTCAACGACAGGCTGCTTATCCTTTAGCCTCATGCCTACGCAGCTCGGATCACTCAACAGGGATATATTAATACTACCAACCACAACACTTTCACAACGCCTGCTGTAACGACTTGAGAGTGGTCTTCAAAAACGCAGTCGTTCAGTGGTAGGCGAGGTGGGTGTGCTTGCCAACGGGGAAAACCAAAGAACCTGGAGGATACACTAAGCTTCACAAGTGAGGGTCTCTATATATCCGAATGCATGTTGCCATTGTGTTACTATTCTCCCGGCATGCCAGTCTTCACTGCAACACCAGAGAGATCATTCGGCACCATGAGAAGAGTGAAAACATAGTGGACGGAATCCGGATGGAGTCTGTATGGAGTCTGAATGGATTCTGGATGGAGTCTGTATGGAGTCTGGATGGAATCTGGATGGATTCTGGATGGAGTCTGGATGGAATCTGGATGGAGTCTGAATGGAGTCTGTATGGAGTCTGTATGGAGTCTGAATGGATTCTGTATGGAGTCTGTATGGAGTCTGGATGGAATCTGGATGGATTCTGGATGGAGTCTGGATGGAGTCTGGATGGAGTCTGTATGGAGTCTGGATGGAGTCTGAATGGATTCTAGATGGAGTCTGTATGGAGTCTGGATGGAATCTGGATGGATTCTGGATGGAGTCTGGATGGAATCTGGATGGATTCTGAATGGAGTCTGTATGGAGTCTGTATGGAGTCTGAATGGATTCTGGATGGAGTCTGTATGGAGTCTGGATGGAGTCTGGATGGAATCTGGATGGAGTCTGAATGGAGTCTGTATGGAGTCTGTATGGAGTCTGGATGGAGTCTGAATGGAGTCTGTATGGAGTCTGTATGGAGTCTGGATGGAATCTGGATGGATTCTGGATGGAGTCTGGATGGAGTCTGAATGGAGTCTGTATGGAGTCTGTATGGAGTCTGGATGGAGTCTATGGAGTCTGGATGGAGTCTGGATGGTAGCTGGATGGAGCTCAATATGAGTCTGTGGAGTCTGGATGGAATCTGGATGGGGTCTGGATGGAGTCTGGTTAGAGTCTTGGGATGGAGACTGCATGTAATCTGGATTGTAATCTGGATGCAGTCTGGATGGTTCTTGGATGGAATCTCATATTTAAACAAAAATGTTGGAAAGGAGAACGGAAGACCGAAAACCCACTTTTTAAAAAGTCATTCATACGAAAGCACATGATAAGTCGTAATTAAATCGCGATATTTTAGGATGTGAACTTACCTTTTAACCTGATTGTAGCAGTAAAACGCTCTGTACCAGAACAATTTGAACGTCAGCCATTTTGGAAGACATTTTGAAGGCTTGGGCACATAGCATGACATCACAGTGCACACCTCATGGGATACACGCTCGAATTTCAAGAGTTCAGAAGACAAAACCAGTTCCAAAATGGTCGAATGTGTTGCAGTTGGCTCTTCAGACAGAACGCCCAGAGATTCCAAAAGAGGGATACGTTTCCATTGACTGCCTTAAAAAAATAGGGCACTTCTCAAGGAGTGCAGTGTTTTATTTACGGCTTCCTCGATCTCTTTGCAGCATAAGCATTCTTTGTCTTGTTGCCTTTCCCAGTTCGCACAACCCTCGCATACACACCACGATGTATTTCCCCTTCGGAGCTCATCTTTACTCTCGTGAACATCGTCTTCCTCTGACTCTGAACTGTCTCGCATCGGTTCAAAAGAATAAGGCTCGATCTGGGCCACAATACAAGCTTAATGCAGTTTCGACACTTCCAAGATTCTTCACAAATTTATCGAATTGAAAAAATGCATGTGCATTTCTACGTCACAACATGGCGGCCGACATTCCTTATTTGGAAGTAACCGGGTATCAGAAGGTCAAAATGGCGGACGTTTAATTTCGAAAAATGGCCTCAGTTTTTGGCCATTTTTTGTCAATTTCGGTTGGAAAAATTCGCCTTTTCTTTTTGTTTTTCACAAATCTAAGTTATTTCTACCATTTCCAGGGTCCTCCGTTCTCCTTTAAACAAAAACGTTGATCAAGTTTGGTTTCCATAAAATTCCTTACGACTCTTAATTGCCACTAACTATATTGTAACACATAGATTGATAGTTGGCTCTATTTCAACTCATTTACAATGATAACTTAAATCATCAAGGACTTTCAGTGCGGCTCTGATCACCTAAAGTCTCTTCAGTTTGCTTCGGATAAAAACAGGTTTTGCTCGTTCGCCTAGTCGTCTCCCTGTTTGGCCGATGTATAACTGTTTGCAAAGGGCGCAAGTTATACAGTAGATGACATTGGCTGAGGAACAGGTGAAATGATTAGTGAGACGACTAGGCGACCGATTCCGAGAACACCTTCGGGACGTAGAGAAAGATGACAAAAATGCATCGAAACCGGTCGCGAGACACTTCAATCTCCCAAATCATTCTAAGCAACATATGGCAGTCGGCACGGAAAGTCGCAAAACTCTAGAACAAAAATTTATTTTTCAAATCGGCACTCTTAATCCTCACGGTATCAACGAACGCTTTTCATTCAACTAATTTATTCCGTTGTTTTCACGTTACCAGGCACCAACCAATAGCGAAGCTCCATCTTTCTGTATATAAACAACACACGACCCACAATTCCTTGATTCGCTCCGACGAAGGGCTAACGCTCGAAACGTCAGCTCTCGAATCTCTTTACGGTGGCCAATTCACATTATCAACCCAGTTGATAAAACCAAATTATATTGTTATACTTCCCACCGACGCAGCACCACAGTTTCTTTAGAAACTTAACCCCCTCTATGAATTTGTATGGAGTCTGGCTGGAACCTGGATGGAGTCTGGTTAGAGTCCTGATAGAATCTGTATGGAGTCTCGATGGAATTTGTATGGAGACTGGATGAAATCTCGATGGAGTTTGGATGGAGCCTATACGAAATCTCGATGGAGTTTGGGTGGAATATGGATGGAGCCTGGATGGAATCTGGATGGTGTTTAGATAGAGTCTGGATAGAATCTGGTTGGAGTCTGGATGTAGTTAGTTTTTCATGTAGGTCTTCGTTTTCGGGTCTGCGTTTTGGTAAGGCGCAGGTAAAAATAAAGAAAATTAGGGGGTCTGAGTTTTCGGGTCTTAGGTCTTATGCACCTATCAGTGTTAAGCCGGAGGGGGAGGGAGGAGGCCGGACATGTTCGGGTCGTTTGAACTGAGTTGAGATTTTTTGATCAAGTGCCCTTCCCTTGTGAATGGTCAAGAGTCAATGAAAGCCAATGAAATGTTACTAGAAAGTCCATTAAAACCGTCAAACGTCCGCACTACTGGACGGTACTGCTGTCAAATGTCCAGCCTCGCCTCCCCCCGCCTTAACATTGCTTGGTGCATTAGGTCTTAAATTTAGGGTGCAATAGCCCAATGATCAAGAGAGAAGCAGCTTGCAAGAATTCGAAATGCCCCAACTGGCTTCTTTTTCCATGTTTCTTTTTCCCTTCAAACTCAAGACGAAAGGCACCAGGGCCGTAGCCAGTAATTTTTGGAACAATCATTGTCTCTGGGAAAACCACCACAGTGGAATGAAATAAAAGGTAATTGAAAAGGAAATTGAATGGTCAAATGGTCACGAAGATTCAGAGAAGTTTTTTATTTGCATCACAGTGGGAAATCGCCTTACTCAACTTTCAACTTAAATCCAAGTAGTGGTCTTTGTAAACAAAGGGAAGGTCTTATCTAACAATCCTTACAGTCCTCTTTTTTACGCGTCTAGCAAGCCAAGTAAAACTGTAATCTCACTGAAATTCAGATTGCAGAAAAGCGTAACAGATAAAAAAAGAAAACAAAATGCAATCTTCCTGTCATATCCCAATCATTGCCTTTCTCTTATGAATCACATCACAGAGTTACTCAATTTGTTGGTGAACGCAGAGAGAAGCTTTTCCATGGTCCTTTTCGAATTTCCGCTCCCGCTCTTGGGGGTCGACGCAACTAAAAAAAAGATTGCAACACTCTAGCTTAACACGAGTACAGCTTTGTTTAGTAGAAGTGTTATATTTAGACATCTTTGTGTGGTCTTGCTTCCCAGCGCTGTTTATTTTGTCTGTAGCCAGCCAGAAATGCTTTCCTGTACAGTGAATCAGTCAATCCCATACGCTGTTTGATTTTCACTTTCCTTTTCTCCCTTTGGGACGAAAAAAAACGCTTAGATCGTTATTTTTTATTTTCTTTCGAATTTCAGTAATCTGGAACTGGTGAGATTTATGTCCCAGTTGTACCCTTGAAGCGTTCCTCATGCGACCTTTTGATCCAATCGCTAGCAGCCATTTTCTTGTCACGTGGGTCTGATCATTGGGGTACAAATAGGAGCTGAATGAGTAAAAGTGATTCTCCTCCTGAGCGTGTTTCAATAGCGCTTCTTTATTGGACGAGTTGGCCTGGAAAACATTGAAGGATATCAGTCATTACATGGTAGGCAGAAAATCGATTAGCCTGCGAGCTTATGTTAATGAAGGCTGGTTTTACTAGGCAGGGGGATCAACATGAATGCGTAAGAAAAAGGATACACTCGGTCTTCTTTTGCTATTCTCACGACGTGAAAACGATCAACTTCGTTTTTGTTTCGCTATGCTTGTGCTAATACACGCGTGTGTGTACGGGAGCTGGGGATTAAGAAGAAAGAGTGTGTTCATTTTTTCTATACTCTCACGATAATTGATCTTTATTTGTTTGAGCTCATACTTCTGCTTATTTTCGACAAATTTTCGCGTTGCCCATATATGGTCATGAAGTGATTTTTATCCGTCATCTGCACTTCACAGATATCCACTGTTATTATTCAACAAATTGTAACACTGTCCAAATACGGTCATTATGCTCTCAATATCCGTCAACTGCAGCGAAATCGTACGGACGACAAAAACAACATAAAAACTCTTCCACCGGACGACTTAAATTTGACTTGACGAAAAAAAAAACATTTGTTAAATTTCCCCATGAGTTACATGCGTTCCGACCAGTCGTTGTCCATTCTTAACTTTTAGAAAACAGAGAATAATTTGCAATTTGGACCGCCGTCTTGGACGATGCGGTATTATCCATGAATGGAATCATTGCATGTTCAATTTTCAAGTTGTATCATATATCTTAATGAATTTTGCGCTGTATAAATAATAAATTATTATTAAATTATTAATGCCCTTGGCTGAACGTTTGTCCTCAAAATTACGCAGTTGCCCTCAAAGCTTCGCTTCTCGGCCAGCTGTTCATTTTTCGTACAATCTTTCAGCCTCGGGCATTATCCTCTATTATAATCACTTCATCGGGCATTGTGGCGTATTTTACGGGCAAAAATGGAGAATTCAGCGGGTAAAATATATTTTAGCCCGCCGCGTGGACCAATCAGAGACAAGAAAGTGAAGACCCCAGCCAATCAGAATTGAAAACCATTCAACTGTTCGCACCATTTTCTTGCTCGCAAGCAACTCTTCAAGCTCCGTCTGACTCAGTTGAGGCGTTTCCATCTGTGCTATTATATTCTCTAGCTCTATAAGGACAAAACGGCTTAAATGCCTTACAATTAAACAAATTCTCACTCTTCTCAGCTAGATGAAGAGGAATTCATTTACGGAAACTCAAAGAAGAATCCAGGCAGCCAAACTGAAGTGAAAGTAAGTTTGTTTTCATCGAGCAAAACTCGTTCAATGCCAAACTGTCAGTTCAGTTTATTTTGCTGCACAATTCATTTTGACAACGCTAAATAGATATTTCTTTGCTGTCTATAGAATTCTGTATGTTTAATTTGACGAAAACGTAGAGAAAATTTTGTTCTAACTGTTAAACATGATTGAATTTTGAGGTTTTCTGGCAGGAACTACCAGAAATCAACACTTGTTTTTTTTAGTTGGCACCCGTCATCTATGAAAGCTACATTATCAATTTAGCTGACAGTAAGAGTGATAGCGGGATACTTGGCGTCGTTGCCGGGGCATACACGCAAGCCGTTATCGGGAGATAAGTAAAACACGTGACCTGTTCTTCTGTCTTCCACAGATAGCTGTGGATGCAAATAAGATATCTTCCGTATAGACTGCCTTAGGGATGCATCATTAGAAATGTGAAGGTAAGGGGGGGGGGGGGGGGGGTAGGAATTTCTGGAGAGGTATGTTATACTTTTTCACAACCCGCAGGAGTACAGGTTTTTCTGGTTCCTGTGCAATGCAGGATTTTTTCTTAAAGTGTTTTGTTTTTATTCCTCGTTCTCCCCTCCCCACCCCTTCAGATTTAATTTTTAATGGTGCACCCTTACCGGACTTACCGTGGAGTAAATTTGGCCGTAGTTGTTGATCGCGATGTATTTCATTGTTGTCAAACTTTTTAACTTCACAACGCTCGGTCCGTGGGACTGAATACGAAACACCCCTGCAAGAGAAATACACACTATTCAATCAGCAATCAAATACAATCTCACCTTGGATACCGAATTTTAATCAGTTACTTATAGCAATAAGCTTGTTCCCTTTACAAATGTTTTGTTTATTACCCAGAAATATAGAATTCCGCCTGTAAGATAATTCATTCTCTGATTAAGAGTTTCTAGTCATGGATGACTCCCAGCAAAAACTGAAGAATTCGGTGAATGGAGGACAGCTCGTACGCCGGGATGTTTGAAGGTCCATTACACTTATTCAGGATAAAATGTGAGAGTTTTTAATCACTAATGTTTTTTTTATGTTTTCAGATGTTTTGTGGACTTTAAAAATAGTCAAAATTGAAAATTGAGGTCTTTAATTAGTTCAGTTTATTTGATGGTGCTTCGAATAAGCGAACCCTGTTCGATAAAAAAGATACATTTACCACCAAATTCTGGGGTCGCCCACTACCTCTCGGAACAGGCATCACATTTGGTTCTGAAACAACAAATAACCAATAGAGGTAGTGCTTACAGCGGACCAATGAAAATAGAGGTTCCAGAAAGGTAGTTTGATAGTCGTAAACGAAAGCTGAGGTCCTCTCCCTCCCACCTCCAACCATCTCTGGCTAAGGCAACGGTCTTGATAAAGATAGTGTGACACAAACAAAGCCGGAACTTGCCATAAATCATTGTTAGAGACGTGTTCCAAGTCCCGGCTACTGTACCATTTGCAAACATGATCAAATGAATCCCTTTTCTAGTTACCAAACGAATATCCACCCATGTTGAAGCTGGCGCATCCAACCAAGGCTTTTTGACACTCGTTGCTTCAGTCTTGTT
Source organism: Blastomussa wellsi (assembly GCA_947652115.1). NCBI lineage: Eukaryota > Metazoa > Cnidaria > Anthozoa > Scleractinia > Plerogyridae > Blastomussa > Blastomussa wellsi. The sequence goes on along the minus strand of OX393566.1, from coordinate 13,479,427 downwards.
TGTTGGTGCAGCTGATGGCTTCACAGTGCTATTAAACGGGACTTTGGTTGTCGCAAGTAACGAGCGAAGAACTAACACTGAGATGAGAAGCTAAACAAAAACAAACAGTACTCCATGAATTTAGTCATGTGTGGGTGGCGGTTCATGTGCGGGTGGCGGTTCATGTGTGGGTGGCGGTTCATGTGTGGGTCGCGCTTCATGTGTGTAGACATGTTTTGTGATTGTCCCTTTCATTTGAAATTGGGTTTCATCTAAATCAGCTGAACAGGAGAGTCGAGGTTATTTATAACAGACTTAATTCGCTTGGGCGGTTTGTTTTCCAATTATGAGAGAATCGTTTTTTTTTATCTATCTAAAACGTTTTAAGTCATATACAGCGGAAATTTTAAGGCAAGAATAGACCAATTTCGATAATTTAAAATTCAGCCTGAAACGATAGACCTCAGCACGAGGCTCCGGGGTATTAGCTATAGAGTTTGTGGGATTTATTCCCCGCAGCCTCGAAGTGATGTCTATTGCTTTAGGTTTAACTTTAAAATATCGAAATTGGTCTATTCTCCAAAGTATCTTCACATGGTCACAATACCTTTCCAAGCAAGCTTGCCTTCAGGACAATGCCCGCTCCGTCGCTTGCAGTATCTTCGTTTCGATTCCTAGTAACATTCAATCTCTTTCCCAGAATCCACGTTCCCCTTGATCGGGGTAACGCGGACTCTAGGGACGAGATTGAATAACATTTATCTTGGGTTCGGAGGGTGCGCCGCTCGCTGGTGGTTCCTCGATCAGTCCGATGATGGCATGGTATTGAAGCGCACAGTGGAATAATCGGATTGGTTGGTTTAACTTATTGGCCCTCTGACTCTCTACGTCGTGTAATAATAAAACACTGTACCGAAGTTTTCATTTTCAGCAAAGGTCTGTTAGTAAACCTTTCGCACAGATGTTATTCAACGTCTCCCAAGCCTAAAATACTGTACAGGGTTGTTTTTTTGTTGTTCACTGAAAAGTCTTGATCGTGCGAGAAACATCGGGATCCTAGCAGATGAATATGACCGAATATGGTCTCTTCGTTTTCGCAGATATTGTCAGTATGTGGTCCGTTTCAAATCACAAGAATGAAAGAAGCTACTGTTTCATTGTTTTCAGTGTTATTCAGCACGTTCCTTTGTTCTTCAATTTTAAGCATGTGAAGTACATAAACAGCGAAACCTTTTACAAAGCAATCATATTAAGCGAAGGCAAAAGCTTATGACCCATTCAGGGTGATAAGCTTCTGGCGAAGGCGAGCCACGTCATTACAAACGCGCTGATAACCAGTTTACCAAAGAGAAGGCTGTAACATGTGTAGGGGGCAATGCAAATTGTTTTTTATTTTAGTTTTACATTTACAATAGACCAATTTCGATATTTTAATATTCAGCCTAAAACAATAGACATCACTGCGAGGCTCCTGGGAATAAATCTCATAAACTCTATCATTTGTACCTCGGAGCCTCGTGCTGAGGTCTATTGTTTTTGGCTGAATTTTAAAATATCGAAATTGGTCCATTAAAATATAACAATGAGCATTGAAATAACATTCTGACTCTGCTTGTTGCAGCCGGCTGTTCTGATGTCTAAAGTTAGCTCATCATCTAAACTTAGACGTCGTCGTTTTAAAATAACTCAACTTTAGGGCAAAAGTAAATGTGTCTAATTCAGCTTGCGCGCCGAAAAATAAAAAAAAAAAATCTCCTGGTGTGCATTTGCTGTGCCATTTTAATAAAAACGGAAGCTTTTTAGTTTTTGTTTGCTCCTTAAACAGATAAACAACCATGCCAAATACTAATGCTTTGAGGAAAAATGATTTCAGATATCTGAAGCCAGGTAATAAAGGCATAACAAAATAGTTATGCCTCAGACATGAAACAAATCTGTTTAGTATTGAATTAAAAGGAACGATTTCTTGTGAATACCCTTAAGGAAATTTTTTGCTTGAAAAATCAACGTTTCCCAGTGTAACTTGGATAAATTGAATGCACATATAGCGTGTGATTACGTAATTGTTTTGTTTCTAACGAGACGCTTGAGAGAGGCACTAACTCTCCGTGCAGTACTTACCGGAGATGCCATTTGGTTAGCAGCAGATCCCAGGCAGTAATGAATGGACCAGCTGCGTGTTTGCTGACGGGAGTTCTGGTGTTAGAGTTGTTGGGGAGCTGGCTACAGAGCTAGAAGGCTCTAGTTTATATACTCTTTCTCCAGGTTCAACAATACAGGCTTCTAGAATTCTCCCACAGTTCAACAGCATCTTCCATCCAGTTTTAAATTGCTATTTGTTTTTGTTGATAAGTGTTTTGCAACTATTTTGAAAATTAAAAGTGAGTAATGCTTGTTAGTCCAATACTTGACTTATTTACAGCGCACCACAAACCCTTCAACTGAGTGAGTCAGAAGATGTAGAATAGCGGAAGTAAGGCAGGAGGGTCGAAACTCAAGTGAACACGTGGTTCACACTCCAACTACTCAGTGTTAACCAAGTTTCCGAAATCAGCAACCTTTGTTAGCATACTGTTAAGCTTAGTTTGACGGTTGACTGTATCTTGTGGAGACAATTTTTGGAGCTTATTTACAGTGGGCTGACGATGCAATTTTCATGCATGCGACAACCTTACTATTGAATGTTTCCCAGTGTATATCAAACTTACAACCTACTTGCGACTGGATTTTGAACGGATAATTCAATTAAGCCTCAGTGATCTTCATTGATGAAAACTGCATGCAATTTATGTAAACTGCGAGCAGCGGACTCTGAGAGAGTCTCATACCACAAAGTTGTAATCTCTATTATGTTGACACTGCGTGAGTGAAAGCGATTTTTTGACTGCGTGCAAATCACGTTTCGAAGATTCTCTTCTGCCATTATGGGGCCGCGAAAAATATTTCAGTTTTCACTCTTGCATTGAATATTTCCGTTTCCTAAAGAACGTACGGGAGAAAAAAAGATTTGCGGAACCAGCGCTATTAAGCTGCCAGGTTTTTGTTGTTAAGGGAGGAAGTACAAAACGAGAATGAAAAGAACTGCAGTTGAAACGAAGTTAAAGTAAAACCACGCCATGAAACTACTGTGCACGGTTTATTATGGCGTTGAGCAGCAGGGGGCTCACTACAGTGGACAAATACTATATATCGTTTGTTACGCATGCTGTGAGTGATTCCATTCATAGATATATCAACGAGTTCGGCATTTGTTGCACTTAGCACCCATATTTGACATATTTGTTTGTGTATATGTAGTTTATGAAAGAAGTAAATATTCACAGTGGAATTCGGTTCTGTCCTCGTGTACCGGGGCACAAGGGAATTCATTGATAAGCTGTAGTGTATTGTTTAGTCTTTTATATTGGCTCTGTATCGGTACACTAGGACAAGAACCGGGAATCCGTTGTTCTTGTTCATACAGACAATACTTATACCTAATCCTACCTTTTTGGTTCGCTTCGGCGGCATATCAGGCGAGTTTGCTCGAGCCATGGCCGTTCGTATTTTATCGAGACGCAGTCGAGCCAAAATACCCATGGCGAGACCAAACTCGCCTGATATGCCGCCGAAGCGTACCAAAAAGGTACGATTAGGTTTTTACCGTACCAAATTCAGCCCAAAATTCAGCGTTGCGGTAATGAAATCTGCCAGGCGTTATACCGAGTTTGCCAGGTACGTAGTGCAAATTGTGTTGACCTGCTTGTATTGATACTTTTCTGGCCTTCAACTCTTTTATCAAGTTCCTCTTCTGACATCTTTTTAACCCGCTTGTTTGGAGTTTCATTTTCGAAATTTCCAAAATCCAAATTCAGCGAAAAATTTGGTAACTCCGACTCCATTGTTTCAGTTTAGTTTTGGCCGGAACGTTTTTGGCGCCTTTTTTCGACCGCAAAACACCAGCTAAATCTTAAGTTACCAGTTGTTTGTTTATTGGCAAAACCTCTTTGCAGTTTATCGTACGGTAACATTACTTTACTTGAAAGTGACCATGATATTGTGGGATGTCAGGTCAGTGACTTGATATCGTAGGATATCAGGACAGTAGAGTTGTCTTCTGATTGGCTAATTGCGAATTTGGGTACGGTAACAATGTAGAGTATATTCCTCCCAGAGCCGAATTCCATCAATCCTTTACATTAATTTTCAATCGAATCACTGTTCATGACAAAGTTTCATTGAAGTCCACTTGGACTTGATTTTCCGCCTGGCTGAACACAGTTTTGGAAGGTATGAGTACCTGTGCTTCATCATGAAATTAAATGCTAGCTAAATGCTAACACCATACCTGGCATACGCAATATGCAATACCGCTGAAGTAAATTTGATAATAATGTTCTACTTAAATTGGAGGCACATTGCTGACTACCTCTGTCAGTTGTTTATTGTTTTGCCCCGGTCTGAAGGCATGAAAAAAATTGTTAATTTCTAGTGACTGGAGTTTGAAAAAAAAGCACTTGCAATTTTCGAACATCTGCATACCTCGCACGTGCTGGCCGTAAATAACCCTCAATGCACCCTAAGGCACTAAGGCACTAAGAAACTGATGTGTGAACGTTAATGTTTGTTTAATTAATTGATATTTAATATCAATTAATTAATTAGTCTTGCGGAGGGGGTGGAGGGTTGATAGGAACCTGTGTGCACTGCACCATGTAAAATGCGGACATCTGCGCTACTACTTATTGAATATCACAAGGTATATATATATATGTTTCAGAAAACATCATACCCTCCTTGTGGTACTATCCTTTATACAGTTCCTAGAAAAAAGCGATTTGCTCCAAACGCATGCGCAGAAGATTAATTTGCGTTACTACACACTACAAGATGGAAGATAATGTATGGAAATACGGAATCACACAAGAACGTCTTGTTCTCTTCCTTGCTGCAGAACACAACGTGTAAGGCGCATTCGTTTTAATACACTCTGATTTTAGTCGGGGAGGGGAAACATTTTGATTTTTCAAGGTTAATATTGTGTCAGTGATTGCGTGTATTTTGCGTCGAATAACCAGAGATTGTGTAAAGAGAGTTTTTTGCAGTTTTGAAACGGCAGCTGTAATGTAATGTGCTTGTCAAGGTTCAAATAAAGAGAAGAAATGTATTACTAATCTCCAGCGGTTTGTCTATTTTTCCCTTTAATGAACACGAAGAAGAGCCCAAAACGTTCAATGTTAGCTCTAGCTTTCCGCCGACTTTGTGGCTTTACGGTAAACTTTTTTAAATTTGAAGGTATTGTTGCACACTGCCTGGCGCCTCCAGAACTTAAGTTGCCACTGAAGTCTCTGCTAGGGTTTAATCTTTGGCAATGATGGGTAGTTCACTGAAAAAGAAGAGTGAAAGCATCGATGTTTGGACAACATTTTTTTCGAGTTTGAAGCGAAGGAGCTTCCCAAATATTGCTGCAAACTCCGTGGTAGGCTCGATTTACGCCGCTCTCTCGAGTCCGGTCTTCGTTCCTCCCCGAGTTCGAGGAGGAGTGCGGGCTCCAATTCCCGAACAGAGGCTGGTAATCGAGCCTAACTCCGTGGCGCCTTCAGAAACCGCAAATAAATTTAACTAGATTCTGCGGCGTTTTCGTTTTCACCAGTGCGGGAAACTCTCGCTCAAACAAAGCCGTTTACCTTCAATACGTTTTCTTGAAACTGAACGCCTCCGAGATAAGTCAATATCATTGTATATAAATATAATTTTAATTTTTTACAAGCGATGGCGTCAACAGAATAGAACTTAGTATTCCGTGACTATTCGATAATAAAATTCGTTCTTGTTTATCATCTCAATGAAACATTGCTTTTTGAATGAAACAAAATCTTTTGTTCTCTAATCACTCTGCAGTGAATCGAGAACAAATCATTTTCACACTAGACATCATCAAAACGCAGACAAGAATCAGGAATAGGCATCTCGTTTATTGATAGCTAACGGGTAGAATACAAGAATACTCTCTCGACAAAGGGTGAAGGTAAAACGCCGACTCGGGGCCGGGGTCTGGGCCGGGGTCGGGGTGCTATTTTTCATTTCTCCATTATTTTTGAGTTTTTTTTTTTTTCAAAAAAATAACTCTTTGTCGGCGTAACGACGTATGTCGCTATTCAGTGGGTGGATGGATGGGTGGACGAGCGATGTATTTCACAGCAATCAGAATTAGGATACTATCGATCGATAACCAATGAAATTGCCGCTTGTATGTATCGTTCAATTTTGTATCAATATTTGTTTCGGATTCAAGGAACGGCCATCTTTATTTTCGTATAAACTTGGCCTTATTGGGCGGTATTGGCATGATGTCTCTATTTCCAGCACTCTGTGTTTATGTAACTCTGGCGTAGAATGTTGTGTTTGGGTTTTAAGCGGAAAACTGTAAGGAAATTTTCATGGTGGTGAAGAAGGTACAAGGATGTGAAGTTATACATGCTGCGAGCAGTCTTTGGGTTGAGGGCTTGTTTTTCGATTGCGGTTAGTTGTGAATAAGAGCCATGTTAAATTTTAAAATGTTTCTGGCTGAAGTAACGATAGCTCTCATTTTGGTTAAATTTGAAGTTGCGGATGTACGCAGCTTCCTATTTCTCGGAGATGAGTTGTTTGAAATCAGTAGAGCTGAGAGATCAGACATGATCAGAGACTTTGCTTCAGGACATAGTAGATGTCATACGGCATTTAAGAATTTGAAGTTAGGGAGGCCACATACTCAAGAACGCAGGGTACAGTAATTCCGGAGAAACAGCTTTCATTGCAGACGCACCAGCTCTGGTAAATATTTCACGAACCGTTCGTAATTATATAATTTGGTTTTATCAACTGGGTTGATAATGTCAATTGGCCACCGTAAAGAGATTCAAGTGCTGACGTTTCGAGCGTTAGCCCTTCGTCGCCCTGACGCTCGAAACGTCAGCACTTAAATCTCTTGCGGTGGCCAATTGACATTATCAACCCAGTTGATAAAACCAAATTATATTGTTATACTTCCCACCGACGCAGCACCACAGTTTCTTTAGAAACTTACCCCCTCTATTCGTTCGTAATTAGATATGCAAAATCTTTCACCAGTATTTTCGGCACAAATTTCGTAACAACCAGAAAACAATGTACTAACTGTACAACGTTTAAAAAACCCTTTCGAAAGATATATTTTTTCCATTTGATCCGTTTATTGTCTTTCGATAAAATACTTTGGTGCGTGTTTAATAAATCACAAAATATGACGCTTTGTGTTGATAATCAGCGATGCGGAAAAACAAAGTATCATGTTTCAACATTTCGAAGAAAAACAAAAGTATCATATTACAAATAAACAAAAGTATCGTGTTACCGCTGTCAAGAAAAGGCTAGGAATCACGTTTGGTGTCGCATTCTGCACTGTCCTGGAGTCTCAAGAGTTTTTCATTTTCAGGTAGAAATAGCTCTGTTAACCCTTTCCTGCCCAAGAGTGACTTATAGATTTTACTCTGTCTAACGCCAGACGATGTTACTCGCCAAAGGGAGACCCCTTGGGCAGTAAAGGGTTAATTAGAATTGGCATTTAGTCACAACAAGCGGTAGGTGGGTATGTCTTCAAAACATTGTAATGCCGTGTATCAATGAGTAGTGTCAAAGAAGAGAGTTTAAAAGCATTGATATTTTCTAAAGATTTGTGGCTCCTTTCCTATTCTTTCGAGGAAGTGGCGAGACGTACGGGTTAGATTTCTCCTTCAGTTTTCTTTATACAAATAAATGTAGTCTTCGTGATTTCGTATGCTATATATGTAGTCTCAGTTATTTATGATATATATACAGTCTAGAAAAGCGTTCAAATTCATGAGTAGACGTGCAACAATTGAAAGTCGGCCGTTATACCTTTATTAAGGACGACGTCGCGATAACAAGTGGCCAAGTCGCGAGATACCAGGGACTTTGCGGTCGCTTTCAGAAAAGTGTAGTTCTTGAAAAAAACTTCTTCATGTACTTCTTTTGCTATTTTTACAGAAATCAGTATTTTTATCTCGAATTTGTACACAAAATGACGTACTTGTGGTCGACGAGGACTCCTGGGGATGGGGAATTGCCTTTTTCTGTGTGCCCGGGGGTGGGGAATACACCGCAAAATAGTTAAAATATGGCAAATGCCCGGGGGGGGGGATGGTTACAGGGAAAATTGAACCACGCATTAGTGACGTACATCAATCCAATCAGGTTTGGGGTTGCATCAAGAAACCAGTCAAATTGTCAATCTCGTCCCCAGAGCCCGCTTTTCTTGATGGTGACCAAAAGAAAAGCGGGCTCTGTGGACGAGATTGTCAAATTCTTTTATAAAAATGGAATGACATGCGCAGTAAAGTGATTGATTAAACTGATTACTGCAGTTTTTACGGATATATTATTCATGGTCGACAGGAAAGTTTCGTCGTGAATGAATTCGCTAGTCAAACGTATTTTGCGTTGCGTTCATTTACTTAAAATGCACACGTCGTCAGCAAAAGGCCCAACACTAAATTGATCATTGAGCGTTCGTTTTGGACGGGCTAGTTTTGCTGACCAAAAAAAAAATACCCAAAACTGAAAAAAATAACTCTCGCACGCATTGCGTGCCTATGTTTTTAAATGTGTTGTTTGTCTTCTACGTTTTAATTAGTTTAGTCGTAGCACAAGTCAAGTTCGAGCCCGAGTCAAATTCGAGTCACGAGTCAAGTTCGAGTCAATGTTTTTTTCTTTTGTTTTTCTCGCCTTTTCTCCCTTTCTTAAATAAATATACAATATGTTGCCCTATTTCCGGACACTTTTTGCATAAACCGTAATATCTTACCTCAAGTTAGCTTCCACGTCTAGTAAGTAGGTCGTAAAGTTTCATCGCCTGAAACTCCTTGGATCCTTCGTAATTTTGGAAATAGTTCGTCGAATTGGAAGCCCTATTTCCGGACAGGTTGCCCTATTTCCGGACGATCGTTACGAGATAAATACTCCGCTTTTCTTGGGAACATTCTTCTCCCTGTGGCAAAATATATCTTATAAAAGTTGAATAAAGAAACATTCATTTAAAAGACTTACGTCACGACTCACGCCAAGACGCATGTGAAACGCACATGATGTAAAGTCCGTTGTATCGTTTGTTTTTCAAATTTGATCCAGCGATCACGAAGGTGCTCTGGCGACAAATATTTTTTTTCTCTGCGGCCGTAACTCTTTACTGTTTACATCATTTTTAACAGTTGTAGAATAAAACTTTTTGCAGTTAAGTTGTCGAAAATGGCTTTGCTTTGCTTAACTATCGAAATAAAACATCATAAAAAGTCAAAAGATGTTACTAAAACTGGTAACGGGGAACGGGGAACCGGAGTCTGGGAACGAGTTTTCAGCGGTTTTCCGCATAAAAATACAAAATTTCGGACGAGAAAAGTTCTCAGCGAAAAAGGGAAGCACGGAAATAGCAAATCACACCTGAATGTTGGACAATAAGGTAAAGAAAACAAGGAAGATTCGCAACTTGAGGCATATACCTACTCGTTGAGGCAGTTTATTACCCTACGTAGTCCAACTGGACTGTTTTAATACTACAAAGAATCGCGGTCAAACTAATCGAGTCATCCATAAAAGATCTCAGTCTTGTGTTTATTTATTTATTGGCATGCACACAATGATGGACCTTCCACTTGCAACTTCCCTCCAGTATTAAAACGCTGGGTATTACCGTTTGCATACGGCCCGATTTGGCAATCCAGCAAACCGGCAAAGGCACTCAAAGCTGGGACTCAAACCGAGTAAAGGCTTTTAACTTTGCCCCACGTCTGAGGGCTCTTGTCACGAAGTCAAGATAGTACATTTTTGATTTCACGAATCACGAAAAATTCACTAAAGTCACTGAAAAAATCTGATCACAATGCAGTGAAATTCAGCTACGAACTCAACTTTAGGCATTCACGATTTATTTCTTATCTATTCACGATTCACAGCCAAGGTCTTTTGCATTTCACGGGTGATGGATAAATTTTATTCTTCGGCAACAAATCTTAGATAATAACGTCTTGTTGCTACCTTTCATCCTTTACAATTATTCACTGAAAAAAAAATCGTTAAATGTACATCAAGTTCGAGTTTGGCGTCAGAGAGCCATTGCTGGTTTGCAGATTTCTAAGAGGGCCGTATACAAACGGCAATACCCTGCCTTTGCTGGAGGGAAGTTAGTCGATTCCAAGTGGACGCTATCCATCATTGTGTGTATACTAATAAATAAATACAAGACTGTTTCATCGCGATTCTCTGTCGTAAACTGCCTGACTTATGCACCACGTTGCGAATCTTGTTTTCTTTACCTTATTGCCCAACATTCAGGTGTGATTTGCTATTTCCGTGCTTCCCTTTTTCGCTGAGAAGTTTTCCCGTCCTCCATTTTTGTATTTTTATGTGGAAAACCGCTGAAAACTCGTTCCCAGGCTCCGGTTCCCGGTTCCCGGTTCCCCGTTCCCAGTTTTATTAACTCTCTTGGGCCCGCAATGACAGTAAAATGACTTTTGTCGGGAATATTGTTTATTTGCATCCCTGCAGTGTCATTTACAAGCATTTGCGATCTGTGTGGGCGAGTTGACACAAGCTCAGGCAAAACTGATCAACCACTAAATCAACCACAATCAGTTTGCTCGAAAGAGTCTCGAAAGGAGCAGCATTGTCCTTGTTTGCCACTGCCTTACGTGTTGTACATGTTCATGCGAAGACAACACTCTGCACTATCTGAGATTGTCTCACTAGTTTGAAGTTGATATATATACACATTTGACTGGAAGGTTTTGGGATTCCTAGTATTTGCTTGAGGTTTTGGGAGACTTCCACTGTAGACACTGCACACGCTCTGCCGTGCATTCCCACCAGTTACGCAGGGCAACATTGTTGTTCACCAGCGTCTTTTTCCGCACGAATATTTTTAAATAGCCAAGTACGAACTTTACTCTGATTGGATAGTGTAACTGCTATGAAAATAGTTCACCCATCAAGCCAAAGTAATACCCTTTCGTTTCTGAGGAAACGAAACAAAAAACATGAAGAATCTGTCCAAGAATTCAGCGTATCGTAGATTGTCATATCTGTCGCCAAATTTTTAAATAAGCTTAAGAAGGAAAGATTGATGACTTTCAAGCATGACAAATGTTGCGCCTTTAAAAGCTAATAACTTTCAATGACGACGTCAGATATGACACACAAGAGGTTATCACTAATCACTGAGCTGTGAAATCAAGTTTATTCTCGAGGATAAAACTTGGACACAAAAGCGCGTTTTAAACAAAGTTAGCATGGCCTCAAAACGCGATCCATTCAATAGAAAACAATCCTTGTGCACTAATATTATTCTCCAATACATCTGTTAAATTTAAGAGGAATCGGCTTTCAAACGTTCCTGATACAAAGTTTTTTTAAAGTAAACCCCTACTAATATATGAATATATTCATGATCAAGGCGTATCCCGCAACCTTCCGAATCCTACAACTCCCTTAGTATGGAGAAGCCTTTGGACCATTGGCATATATTTCCGATGTTCATTTTGCTTTTGGCAAATAATTGTTAAATAATTACACCGGTAATATATCTATTATGCATTCTGGGGCATTCAATGAGAAGTCTTAAAAAAAATATCCACCAAACAGTTCTTTGCAATTTGATGTATTTATTAGAGAATCAAAATTAAATTGTCTCCATGTTTTCGGCCCTTAGAGTGCCTGGCCACACCAACAAACTACATGTGATTATTAATGATTGCTTCAATAGCTATAAAAGGACAGTTGCCAGGCAACTATCGCCAGCAAAGAACTTCATTGCCTTGGGCATATTATGACAGGCACATGCGAATGATGAAGGACAAAATCACTAACACTTCCTACAAAGGTGCGTCTAATGGCACCCATCCCACGGCTTCCCATCACCACAAGATCAATTTCACTTTCCTTGATGGTCTTACATATGGCCTCGCCAGGTCTACCACCACTTAGCTTGACCTCAAATTTCACCTGCAAAAAAGCACAAAAATCAGTGACAATGTGCATTGTTATTAACGTTTGAAAATTAATGCTGACCCACTGGCTTAATGTACGTCTGTACATGTAATTCTATTTGGCAGTGCAGAATGCACTTCTGTAAAGGTTTAGTGGGTTGACATCTGCTAAACCACGCTACAGCACTGTTGTTAATTAATTAATTAATATCATTTAACTATCATTGCAAAGGGGTAGAGGTGTGGAGAACATGACCACATGCACTAGGTAAAACAGACTAAAACTGTGGCACATTGAATGCAAATCAGAAATCTATGTTTTATTCAGAAAACCCTCTGCTTTCCTTGTGGCAGTATCACAGAAGTCTTCTTTACACACTGGGACAGAATCCATCTCGTCCCCAGAGCCTGCTTTTCTTTTGGTCAGCACCAAGAACACAGATTCTGGCCAGGACTGATTTTTGGAGCACGCGCATAGTGCATTGTTTTGATTCTCAGCCAATCACGTTAAAGGGCACTGGTCAGCCATGCCTTTGTTATTGTTTACATGCGAGAGTTTCAGCTTTAATTTTACACTGAGTGTGTCGATATGAAAGAGATCACTGAGAAACTTGCTAAACTGGTACAGTGTAATTGAACACTTCAGTAACATAACTTACAGCAATGCAATAAGATTTCACTTCATCATACTGTTTCCATAATTTCGACGGCATCAGAAATGGCGGAGGCTGACTACGGCCCTTTAAAGTGTGGGGCAAAACTAGACTCGATTCGCGCGCATTCACCGACAAGATTTCGTGCCAAACAAGTCATGTTTGTCTCCGGCACATTTTGATAATACTTAATAGCTGCTTCTAGCACAAGCCAGGTTTCCGCTGTGATGGTTCTGAAGAAGCTGTGGAATTGGAGAACGTCTTATTAAGGGTTCAGTTCCATCCAAAAAAATTCGGATGTACCGAAGGCATCGCCGAAAACTGAACAGTCTGAACGAAAGAGGCAAAGAGTAAGTGAAGTTTATTAATTAACATCCTGTGTTATGTGAATTATACGTGCCAGTGTGAAACACGCACACATGTAATTGTTTAATTTTGCCATCGAAAAAGATATGGCGAAAACGATATGCTGTTTGGTTCAAATGGAAACATATTCTGAAATAGTGGCATGCACAACACGCAACACAGTCAAAAGATTTACGCGTGGTAAATATAAAATTACTCTACAATTGAATCATGTGGAGCCAACAAGAAAATACAATGAACAAATTATCAGGTCAAAACCTAAACACCGAGCTTAGAAGACTAAACAATCGATAAAATTAATGCGAGAAACACAGTCACCTTCTACGACACAGAATGGCTTTCTCGAAGTAGAGCTACAGCAGTTTTCAGAGAAGCAGGACCAAGACAAATATCCGTTATAATAAACCACATCTTGCAACACGTATCAATTTATTAATAGCCGGGCCCGGCGTCACAAACAGCAAATGCAAACTATCAACATGTTTACGGAAAGTCTTACCCTGCCCTTCGATAACGAAGTTATGAGAACTTAAACATATCTTGCAAATATAAATGAGCCAAAGCAAACCGTGCGTACGAAACATATTGAACATGCGTGTCAAACTACTAATGGAAAATCGTTCAGACGTCTGACCTCTATACATCTGCATGGCGGCTACGATGTTATGGCTTCAGTTTGAAGAAAAAGAGCCTCCAAATAATACAATATATAGTGCCCTTTAGAAACTAATGTGAAGCAAAATAGGTCGGAAGAACGAATTAATAAACAGATCGACGACAAATGAACAAATGTCACGGGCGATCGGCTTGTCCGCATAACGCGCATAAGGCCGTTGGATGTCCAACTATCTAAATTTCCAGCGAAGAATCGCTTCTTGAGGATTGTTCATCACTCGAAATAAATGTCGAGGGAGGCATTTCATCGCTACTGTCAGACATAGTTGAAATTTAGCCCATGAAAATACAAGCTATAGTCCTCTGACTAGGAGAAGTTCACTCAAAGGCAACAGGAAACGATACGCTGGAACCACTACGTCTTCAACACTTAATTCGTTCCCAGTCTCCGGAACCCCCTATTTACGTACTTCAAGCAGCAAAAAAAAAAAGGTTTTCCTTTCCTTTCCACCGAATTTCTTTTGTCATTTTGGAATAAGGGAACAATATACTACAAAAATGTACAAAAAAAATTTACTTCATAGGCACTTTAAACTTTCCTAGGTTTGCTTTCCAGTAAAGAGAAACGAAAGGCTGGCGACCCAGTTGGCCAACGGTTCACACTCGAAGCTCCATAAATTCCACTAAAATGTTCGGAGCTCGCCAAAATTATCTCACGGCAGCCGTCGATAATTCTTTCTATTTGCTCCTCCTCGGATTCCAAGGTTTATCTTATCCGCACGAAAAACGCTCCTTTTCGAGTGCTAGCTGTCCATTTCTGCTTTGTTTCGATCTGTTTCAAGTTATCTTGGGCACGATCAACCTCGTCCCCAGGGCTATCCGCGTGGTGCTCACGACAAATGGCTCTGGTGCGGGCTGTTTTATCGAGCGATATGATTTGTTTATTTATATGTCAAATATAATCTTGCATTTGATTGGCGCACGTTTTGAAATTATAGCGCAGTCATAACAATCTGACGATGTCGACTGTGGTCAAGGTCACATCACGCGTCAGCGCATGCAACGTGAAAAATAAAATCACAAAACTCCTGGACCATCCAAACTTCCCTTGATTTTTTGGCACTCAAAATTGTTAGTAGTAAAAAGATGATTTCAGGGTGGATTTATATGGTCTTTGCACTCAGACTATTGAAGAAAAAAGCAATTAAAAACAATTCGCTAAATCCACGCGCGCACGCAAAGGACAAGAAAGGCACGTTTGCAACAAGAATTGGGTCCCATGCCCCACCTCCAACACAATTTAAAAACGAGGCAATCTTCAGGATTCCTGCAGATTTTTGCAGCCTGTACCAGGACCAATCGTCGTGAGTACCACGCGGAGGGCCCTGGGGACGAGGTTGGGGAACGAAATTCGAAATCATTGGGTTAGCGACCGCTCCATCATTTTTTTTTTGTAATTTGTTTTATTTCTTTTCAACACTTAACACTACTTACAATGCGTTACGTACAAGATATATACACAAAATTACTTACATTACACATTATCACTTAACTTACACTTACACTTAACTTCAAAAAAAAAATTTCTATATAACACCTATACTATGAGCTAACATGTGGCAAAAGCTTCTCCCATTTTTTGAAATGTGTAGCTAATTTGTTCCGCCTTGCTGCTATCTTTTTTTCAACATAGAATCTCTCTCTGATCTTGGCCTTATAAACCCGTAAAGACGGAATCACAGATTTCAATTTACATTTATAAATATAAAACTTAGCTATTAATATCGTATGATTTAGAATAATAAAGTCCTCCTCTACATTAAAAACTCCAAAAAAGATATCTGTTAATGTAAAGGATTGATGCTTAATGTTACATTCACCAAGCCAAGAACAGAAAGCTTCCCAAAACGTTCTTGTCACATTGCAGTTGAAAAATAGATGTTCGAAGGATTCAATCTCGTGTCGACAAAATGTACACAAGGACGAGTCCGTCATTTTTAACCTAAACAATTTTTCATTGGTAAATACTATGTTATTTAATATCTTGTACTGGAATTCTCTAATCTTAGCTTCAATCGTGACTGTGAAAGGCAAGGAGTATATTTTCTTCCAGTCAAAGTCAAACTGTGGGAACTTTTCTTTAAACTTTTTTTGAGCAGTTGGAGGGACTTGCTTCTTATTTTTAAATTCATTGTAAAGCCATTTGGACGAAACATTTGATAAAGCCACCTCAAAATCTTCCATTCTTAAATAAATTATGTTGTCGATATAAGAAGGGAGGTGTTGCGTGCTTTGTCTAATGATCCGTCTCCATTCACAAGGGATTGCGTCGACGATGCTCATTAATTTAAAAAGCTCTACTGGCGACAGATTTGCATTTAACACCTTCACACCCTTTAGAAAAATTCCAGTGTCAGAAATAAGATCACCAACAGTGACAATTCCCTTAGTAAAACAATGTTTTTCAAAAAACGAGAACTTTTGAGTAGTAATATTCTTATTATTCCATATAACCTGATGGATAACATCCCCGTACGATTGTATCGAAGTCTGGTTTAAGAAGGACCAGGCGTCAAGACATTCTTTATAAAAGGTTGGAAGGTAAATAGGTAACTTTTTTGTATCAAAGTTACACTTAAGAATAAATTCGCCGCCTATCTGAGAGAGAAAATAATCCAGTGTTATTTTCCAAGAGCTAGAATTATTCTTATCCGCAAATCTTTTTAATACCATTACCCTCTGTGCACGGATCATCGACTGAATATCCAACATCCTAAGACCACCGTCTTCAATATCATTGATAAGAGCGACACGTTTAATTTTGTCGTTACCTTTCCAAATAAAACGGTAAATCAGACTGTTGATCTCTTTGATAAAGTCTTCTGTCACTGTAATCAGCGAAGCTTTACTCAAAACTTTGGGAATAATGAACGCTTTAGCAATTTGTATCCTTCCTAGTAATGTAAGTCCTCTCCATTTCCACATATTCAATATGTCTTTAATAGACTTGATAATTGACTCACAATTTGCTTTCATCCTTAACGACACATTATAATCGAAAACTATTCCCAGAATTTTAATTGATGTTCGGACTTTATGCGGATGAGTTTGATCAAGACGATGATTGCCAATGGCAAAGATTTCTGTTTTCTCTTTGTTTACCTTGAGATTAGAGAATCTAGAAAACAACTCCAGAATCGAAACTAAACGGTGATATGACGCATTATCTCTCAGGAAGCAAGTCATATCGTCGGCAAAAAGTGTTAATTTAATTTCTTCTTCCTTAACTAATATACCTTTAATTTCACTATCTTCTCGAATTTGGCACGCTAGAACTTCAAGGGTTAAGATGAATAATAAAGGTGACAAAGGATCGCCTTGTCTAACCCCACACCGAACTGGGAATAAGTCAGAAGTAAAGCCATTATTTAAAACACAACTGGTTATATTAGTATAGAACGTCAAGTTACCTTGGGCACGAGATTCGAAATCGTTGGCTTAGGGACCGCTCCATCATGACAAAGAAGCAAATTGACCTGTGCCTTACCACGGTTGAGGGCTACTTTGTCACGATGGAGCGGTCCCTAAGCCAACGATTTCGAATCTCGTGCCCAAGGTAACTTGAAACGGATCAAGACGAAGCAGAAATGGACAGCTAGCACTCAAAAAGGAGCGTTTTTCGGGCGGATAAGATAAACCTTGGAATCCGAGGAGGAGCAAATAGAAATAATTATCGACGGCTGCCAATAAGAGATAATTTAATTTGGTTTTATCAACTGGGTTGATAATGTCAATTGGCCACCGTAAAGAGATTCAAGTGCTGACGTTTCGAGCGTTAGCCCTTCGTCGGAGCGAATAAGAGATAATTGGCGAGCTCCAAGCATTTTAGTGGAATTTATGGAGCTTCGAGTGTGAACCGTTGGCCGACCAGGTCTTCTTTACTGGAAAGCAAACCTGTGAAAGTTTAAATCGTCTAAATGCCTTTAGAACGACTCGGCTGCCACAAAGACATCAAAATAACATAAGCGCAGACTAAGGTAAGCTATTTTTATTTAAATCCTTTGCTACAAGTTGAATTTAGAGTGATTTTCGAACCATGTTCATACATTCACTTAAATGGCTCAAAACGTGACGCAATACTGTCACATACGTAAATCACAAACAATGTCTGGGCCGCCTATGGTTAAACATTCATGCAAAATAAAATAAAACTCTGTAGGACAGATTTTTCACAAAAAAAGGAAAATATGATATTTTGCCCTTTAAAAAGTAGCTCAAAATCTGTCTTGCAGATTTTTACAAAATTTTGACTGTGGACGTGATTCATCCATATAAATAAATTGTGAAAGTTTCATCGCCAGTTGTACGGTTGGTTTTTGAGAAATTTTGGGTCAAAACCAGATTTTTACAACCTTGGACGATAATTGAATTGCGCATGCCATTTTATTTTAGTGCGCGCTCGTGTGACGCCATGCGTCGCCAAAGACAAAATTAGAACTTCTCTGCTGGTTGTTTATCTAAGTGTCTTTTCATATTTTACCTGTCCGAGGTTTGGGCACAAGTTTGAAAGTATACTGAATTTGTTTCTTTTATACCACGTTGGTTTAAAGCGATAAAATTGCCGAAACCTGTTTTGTTTCTTTTCAAAGTTGCTAACGCAATTTTCGTCTGCGCAAGCAATATCGACGTCAGGCAGAAAATCGTAGCGTGCGCTCTTGAGTCTCGTAAAAACTGTAGTGAGCCACCTTAAATGGTTGGTGACCCCTAACTTTTTTACAGAAACATACTTTATTTAACATTCTTGACAGATTGTCAAAAAATGAAAAAAAAATCAATATGGGAAGTTTAAACATTTTCAAGCCCACGCGACATCGAATTCTGCCATCTTGCGGCTGTAAGGCAAGTGAGACTATGGTCGCTAAATGTGCAATATTTCTCGAAGGAACACCGCCAACTGAATAAACATAAACAATATTTGGCAGAGACAATTTAACTTCAAAGATTTATTTTCAATATTTTGGGCTTACAGAAACTTTAGTCATATTCTTCTGGGCATTTTATCTCCAAAATGACGTCGGTGAACCACAATTTTTTCGCACTTCTGACATTTGTAACATATGACCTTACAGTGGTTAAAGTCTGCGGATGAACACTTGGAGAAAACTTAGTGGTGAACTATAATGGCATATAGAAAACAGGAGGAGAACCAATCAGATTCACAGGTTTCCAATATAACACAGCTGAGTTTCTACTAAAAGCTCGTAGAAAACTTATGGCTCAAATGATAATTGTTAATTAGATTCTGATATAGTTTTATGCATCAATCTTAGCAGCTTATGAAAAACACATCTTTTGGAACAACTTAATTGAAATCGGGAATTATAAAACCAGTCAGGATGCTTCATTTTTGTAACAATGTGTAAGTTGATCGTGTATAACTTACCATTTTGACATCATACTTCTAAAACATTTCATGCTACAGAAACCGGGATAAGCTTCGGCCTGATGGGCCACTAGGACCGAATGCAGACTTCACCTTTACACGAGGCGACATGATGAAATGACATGTCACAGGGACACGTCGCAGCGACAAAATCAAGTGTTGTTCACACGTATGTAGCAGGGACGTGTAGTGGGGACATGTAGCAAAATGTACGTGCACACACGTGTATGTACACACACGTGTGTCCTGATAATTTTAAGCCCGTGCAACATGGATTTTGTCCCCCCCCCCCCCCCAAATCGTTGAATTTAGTGGAACATGTCGCAGGGACAAAATGTTGCAGGGATGCGAGTGCCCCCTCGTGTGAACGGTTGTGCAACATGACCCTGCAACAAAATTCAGCAATTGCGATGGCGAGGGCAACGCGGCAAACAACATCTACAAAATAATATGACATTTAATTTACTCATTGTTCTTATAGGTATAATAGAATTATAGAATAAATTATGTCAGCCATGAATAGAGTTGATGATTGGAATAGAAAAAGCTGCTCGTTGCTCATTGACGAGCAAGCCCCTGTTGTCTTGGTCATTACATTTCATGTCCAAATTCTTCGTTTTTGTTTACATGTAAAAAAGAGCAGTCTTGAATTCAGCTTATTGGCGTGCAAATTTTCAAATCAAAAAACAAACAGTTCTGATCCTGAATTATCGCGAGTCTCGCAGTAATACCTGGTATAAAACTACATTTATTTAATCGACACTGTTCTCTCATAATGCAGTGACCCAAAGCATTTTATGTGCTTACAAAACAAAACTGCTTCAGGGCGATATGCCATACAACGCACGCACGTGTGAAAAACACATGATTTTAAGGTGCTTCATGTCGCTGCGTCATATCCCCTCGTGTGCTGGCACCTTATGATACACTGACGATACTTACCTATATATACCATAATCTTTTATGTCGTCTGAAGCGATTTATATATCTATATATATTGGGTACATAATAATTTCCCCATACATCACGTATCTACCCAACCGTGCATATTTCTAGCTTTCTATTCAGTGGGTAAGTGTTGACAAAACGAACTACGCTAGCTACTGGATAGTGATTTATCGTGATTTATAGTGATAGCGCTATCCATCGTCTAAACAACCAGAGTCTGGAATATTAGCTCTCTGGTTGTTACAAAATTTGCACCGAAAATCTCAATAAGATTTTGCATATTTAATTACGAAAGTGCTGGCACAAATAAATAGTTAGTACCCACATCTCTGCAGCTTACTTCTAAAAGCACACTAAATGAACTCTTTTTTTCGGTGCAAGAGTTGCGCAATGTCCGAGCTGTGCAATGGCTAAGATGATATGTCTGCCAATGATGTGTCATAGCTTGGTTTATCTCCAGCAATCAGCATTTTTGAACACAAATATCACTTATCGAAATTCTGGCCCCGCTCAAATGTACATAAGTCAACTCTGTCTCGCGTGAGATAAGTATGGGAGATGTCATTCTCGTCCCCATAGCCCGTTTCGTTTCTCTTAGCTGGTGTAGCCTGCAAAGCAAGGCAGGCGGTTTTTGCGAGGGGGAATGCTTCTTAAACTGCGACCACGAACGACAGGCCACCATTTTGAGCGCGCAAACATTGGCCCCTCCCCGTCCCTTTTTCTCCTCCTCCTCCCCCTCCCCCTCCCTATTTCTATTTTCCTCTCCCCAGTTTCTTGCGTTCAAAATTGGCTATTTGAGAACAAAGAAATCTTAAACAGAATTCAAAATGTTCGCCAGCCACCATATTGCAGCACACAACATGTAGAAACATCAACACTACATACATGAGGTCCGGAAGTCCTAGAATCTAGGACAGGAAAATCCTATTCTCTACTTGCACAAATCCCATAATACACCTCTTTTACCCCCAAAATTTTGCATAACCATTGTTTGCAATTTCTCTTGGGACATGAAGATGTACCAAGGGAAATCTAAAACAATGCCTATGCAAATTTTTTTGGGGGTAGAAGTGGTGTATTATGGTATTGTGCAAGTAGAGAATGTGCCCAGAGCCCTTTGATTCTTGTGCCAAGGCTACGCCGGATAAGAGAAACGAAAAGGGCTATGGGGATGATAAAGCTGAAAATAAGAGACTATAAGATTTCTGCAATTCTGCTCCAACAATTTTCTTGAAACTTGGGTCAAGCTTTTCGAATGGTAAGCATGCACAGTTCAACCAGCAAAGTTTTCTAAATCTAATATATACTTGCAGATATGCATATTAATAATAAACTTTACTGTTGTCTTCGGCTAAAAGGAAATACAAGAGTATTACACATTACTGTATGTATTTATATATATAACTACAAAAACTATAACAACATATAACTACTAGAATACATAAAAACATTTACAGTCTGGTTTGATTGTATAGCTTTGCTGCCAAGGGGATAAATGAGTTCTGGTGTCCTTTTGTTCTGGAAGCCAGAGCATGCACATTTTGCGACCTGAGGGAGTACTTGTGTGAATGATTGTCTTTGTGTGCATACAGAAGTACATGTAACGTAGATACACTCTGTGTTTTACCTGATTCAGACTGTCATGTGCTCCACAACCCCACCCCAATTCACAAGCATAATACTTAATTAATTGATACTAATTAATTAACTGACCATCAAAGCTTACACCATAGCACTTGGGCAGTATTCTTGGTTTTCATGTGACATCATAAAATTCTGAAATCAAAATTCACTAGGCCTGCTAAATTTTCATTGCCACTAGGTGAAAGGTGAACCAAAACTATAGCTTTTCTCAAAATTTCAGCTAGATTGTGCCCTTCATTTGTAAATTTGCATGGGACATTTCGGCAAATAACTCACGAACGGCATACCGCAAAGGCCCGAGAAATTTATTCATCATCTACACTACCTGAGATTCTTAGCTTCTGTACTTGAAATGTTTTGAATTTAGTTTTTGATAGCATGACAGTGAAAACCAGCAATAGTTGGGCTCTCTGATGAAAACTGAAATTAAAGTATGGCTGATACAACAACTGCTGTGTAAGAACACACAAAAGAGTCTCTAAAGCTATAGTTTGCCAATTGGGCAGAATAATACAAAGGATTTTTCTGCCCAATCAGGGGGCAGCATTCAGAGAGCTGTTTGGAAGTGGCCTGGTAAGACTCTTTCCCCAGGGACTTGGCAAATGATCCCTGGAAGTATTATAATGGACGTATCTTTGTTAACTAACTTATGGATGAAAATCAACTCACCTGAAAGAGTGTCAATGTTTAACCTGCTAACAGTACAACTACTGTAAGCGAGGCCACGTAGACAAAGTTACAGCGTGACGTGCCTGAGTGTGGCCACCCAACAAACTTTTTTGACAAGTTATCAAAAAAGTTTGTTGGGTGGCCACACTTAGGCGCGTCACGCTGTAACAATCACAGGGCAGAATGAGAACAATACATTACAACACTTTTAATTTGACCCAATCAAATATTGAATGCAAAACAATGAAATCTCAACTTGCTTGTTTCTGGGCAGTTTCACTCAGAAATGATTTGGATTTGGAAAGTAAATAGGTGCAAGGTCTTTGAATGAACTGAAAAAGAAACTCCCCCGGCACTGCATGAACTGAACAGTGAATGTGACGACCACATGTTTTCAAACTTGAAAACAAAATCGGCTTCAAATTCAAGTTATAGAAGTCACAGTGTCAACTTTCACTAGCTGGTGATTTTGCAGTACGATTTGAGAAATAAATGCATGAGATGCCAGAAGGGAAGATCAATTGCAAACAGCATAAATGCTGGTGATCCGTATGTTGTTTTTGGCAAAGTGCCTGGCAGACAGTTTGAAAACATTGAAATCAGTTTATTTGCTGCGCTTGTGCGAAAGATCCTAAAGATAGAGGCCAACTTAAATCGTGATCTGCAGTGCTTATCAGAATGGTTCAACTCCAATCGTTTAACACTGAACACATTAAAATGCAAGTTTATGATATTTGGAACTGATATTTCCATCAACATTTTTTTTAATTAAATAATGAGTATGTTCTTGAAATGGTTGATAGTTATAAGTACCTTCAGTTGGTGTTACAGTCAACAAGAGTTTGAACTGGTCTGATCATATTGATTCAATAAGTAGCAAAGTCAGCCTGCTACTTATGAGTGCTAGACTACATGTAACATGACTTTATTTGACTTTGCAGGCATTGTCTGTTCAGCTAATGAGCCATTGAACTTAAGGAGCTTTTATCACTGTTGTTTTACCATTTTTAAAATTATTTAATGGTGATATTGTTTTTAATTTTGGCCTTAAGAAAAACACCAAACTACATGAACTTGTTGATGCCATGATCTCCATCTTCCGAAAGCTTTTTAAGAACTGGGGAAAGTAGATGTTCAAAAACAGTGCTTTGAAGGATTGGAATTCTCTTGAACTTGACATAAAACAGTCCCCTTCCTTCCTCAGTTTTAAGGTGGCTCATAATAGTTTAAAGCTTCCTGTCTTTGGCATTCATTACGGCTAGGCTGATGATGCAGGTGAAAAACATTCAGTGCAATCTTGTAGAGTATTTATCAGTAAGCAGAGTCAGGTCAAAATGGAGACAAACTCTGTTCCCATGCCAACATCAGAAAAGATCAAAGACAACCAATATTTGACACTTTTAGGCTAATGACTTAAAAACTAATCAAGGAAAGTTTTTGTTTTTTACATATTTTTGTTAAGTTGACAAAAGGAACATTTCTTCACTGAGTGACTATTTTTGTGTTATTAAATGCCTTGTCAAGTAGTCTTAACATTTTGCTCTGTCTATAAGTGAAGAAACATTTGGTTGGTCTAGTTATAAAAACTGGAGAATAGCATGATGACTAAGAGAACTAACATCCAACTGGTAAATTTGTTGAAATGGAAAGTACCATTCCAGTGTGTAAAACATACCCCTCCATCAGTCATCTTTTTCTTGTATTTCTCTTCAACTTCTTTAACTTTCTCTGTGTGATCTTTAACATGCTGCTCCCAATCTTCTCTGGTAATAGTTTCTGTTCAAATATAACAAAACCATGCAACTGTTAACCCATGCATGGTAGTAAAATTCCATTGTTCTAAATTTAAAACAATTCAAAGTTGAACTCAAGACACTTTATCTTTCGATTCATTTTTCCCCTCCTTTTCATTGGCCCAGACCCTTCCACGTGACCTACAAATAACTGTCTACGAATAATGGTCTGTTAATGCGCATTAGCATCCAACATTGATTTTGCTACGAATAATAATCTGCTCATGCGCAGTTGTGTCCGATTCCAAGAAAAGTGTCAGCTTGTTTTCCAGGTGACTAGAAAAGAGCAGAAATACAAAGAAGAAAACAAAAATATCCCTTTGGCAAGGAGAATTAGGTAAAGACTAATAGTAGCTTGTATTATCGAATGTGAAGTCATGCTTTTGTCTCTATTACTTCATTAAGAATGTAGACGGTTCAAAGTCCTCGAAGGTAATTGTGCAAAACTTAAACAAATCAAGTTCTCGAATGGTAAAACAATTATTGAACTCGGTTTTCGCAAAATATCGTGATGTCTCGCAATTATTTGCCTCAGTCTTCAGCTTTTGCAAATAATTAATCTGCTCGCCACTGAGTTTTGATTTCTCGATATTTCTGTTATGTGTTTCTTTTGTGTTCAGTTATGGACGCAGTCAGGCATGGTTTTCGGAAAGCTTAAACTACAAAGCGATCACCAGCGGAAAGTATAAACATGGACACGTCTTCCTCACCCACAGCGTCTTCAGGATCGGGAAGAGGCTTGACCTTTGAAGTTGCTCTCTTACGTTTTCAACTTTATACAGCAAGGCGAAAGACAAGAGGTGATGTGAGTTCATTTAATTGTTGTGCCACTGGTCGCTCTGGACTTGCTCAAGGAATATGGCCGGCAGCTTCAGTCAGAGCAGATTGTTGAAGCGAACAATTGAAAGAAACGACTGATGGAAAATACTTGCTGGTCTTTGGAAGCTCCGAAGCTCTGCTATAATAGCCAGTATTTTGCGAGGAAACCTCAGAAGAAATCTCAAGGCTGTTTTGTTTTTAGCGCCGAAAGCCACTGCATCGCTGAATGGTCACTTTGCTGTTTACAAATTAGACTTGCATGTACTATTCACGAGAGATACAGTGTTGCTCTCGCTTCATCTATAAAATACATTACAATATTTGTGATCTGGGAATCGTAAACTTAAGAAAATTTAACAAGGTTGGCATCGTATTGAGACAAATTAAGCTAGACACGAAACAATTTTAAAAACTTTTGTCTCTCAAGATTATTTGAACCGCAAAACAATCTTCGTAAAACAGTAAATGAATAGAGGGGGTAAGTTTCTAAAGAAACTGTGGTGCTGTGTTTGTGGGAAGTATAACAATATAATTTGGTTTTATCAACTGGGTTGATAATGTGAATTGGCCACCGTAAAGAGATTCCAATTGAGCACAGAGCATTGACTTGACAATTTCTACTCATGTACGTAGCGGCGTTTGTCTCCGAAAACCAAAACAGTTCAGCACCCTAGAGTCTGGAGAAAGTTCGCGCCAAAATGACATCATTTGATTTGTTTTCAAGCAGAGGAAACAAGTCGAGCTCTCGCACCTCACTCTCGCTTTTGCTCTGAGAGCTCGACTTGTAGTCAAGTCTATGGAGCGGGCTGCTCAGTAGACTAGCAGGTGAAAAGGCACACTCGGCTTTCCGTTTTTGAACGGAGTTCCATCAAGCAGCTGTCTTTCATGCTTTTGAAAGAGAAACAGCACTCGCGAAGTCTTGAATATTGTCAGTGAAATTGCATGACTGCCGTAAAAAGCAAAATGATTATGCGTAATGCAAGAATTTCATGAAACTGAAAGTGTCAGTTTTACATGTAATCCATTGTTGATACTTGTATTGCTTAACATTCAAAGCAGTCTGGTTAGCTGCAATAAAAGAGACAGGCATTCTTCAAACGAACCACTTTGAAAAGATTTGGTTTCCACAAGCACTTGCTTGGCGAGAGCTGAGTTGCTTAGCAGCCGGCTTTTTGTTTGTCATCAAAATAATTAAGCTCTTGAAAGAAATTAAAAATGTATTGTTTCATATTTACTTGCTCTCAGTTTAGAATATGAGTTACAGCCTATTGCTTAAATGTGTTGATGCCATTTTGAAATACTCGGCACATCAAGGAAATCGTTTACAAAAATTTAGAATATTGTTGTCTTGTTGTTGTGTTTGACGATAAAAAAGCATATTAAAACTGGTGCATGCAATCATCCAAGTCATGAACATGGATGATTGACGTCCAGCAAAACTTACGTGTGATCAGTAACAGCCGTAAGCCAATCCTAGGAAAGGCTGCATCCACAAAAAAAGTTTGCAGCAACTGCAAAATCATGCTACTTGTATTATTCCATATTACTATTATATTTTAGTAAAATCCAACTAGTGGTCTATTATCAATGCTGCATTCTGATTGGTTGAGCTACTACCAGGCTATATGTTATAGCCCACTAGTAGCGAAAGCGCCGGATTTGAAAACCAAAACAATGCGTTTTGCTGAAGTTTTGGACGAGTATTTGAGCTCATTATTAGATAAATCTATACTTTCTATGCTTCGGCCTCATGGGCTATTGACTCAGAGCCTAATCGGGCTTGAGGAATAATTGTTAAATACTCTAGCTCATGGAAAAATAGGTCCGCAATGCGTACTTGTGTGGGATTTCGTTGATAATTAGATGAGACGAATTGTTTTGTTTTGTTGTCATTCAGTTCCTTTTGCCGAGTAAGGTATTACAGTTATATGATTCGCCTTGTAAACTTCCAGAAATTTAAGTTGTCAAAGAAGTCAGGAAATACTAATTTGAAGGGTTGTTAATAGTAATGATTGACATTACAAGCACAAATCATTTTGTAAGAACTAAAACTCACATTTATTTCAAATTTTGACATGTACTTCACATCTGGTTAACAATAGTCTAGATATCTGGGCTGTTAAAACAGCTAGTGTACATTTTAAACTAAAAAGAAACATGGTATTTATAAATCTTTTAACACAAAAAAATTGCCACAAGGAAAGTAACAAAACTTTATGGTATTCTTTGGATACTGCTGAACTACTAAAATACCGCAATAATACCTAAATATCATATCTAGGTAAAGGTAACATCAGCGATTACATTGGATGGAGTAACCATACATTTTAGAAAAAAAAAACGAACGCGAACGTAATCTGCTTTCAATTAGGATATTTTGAAGCCAAAATATCACCTTACATAGGAAATTAAGACCTAGAGATACTCAAAGAAAATGTTAAAAAGGAAAGCGACTTCTACTTACCTTCTGTACTAAAAGTAAAACGCGAAAATATTCGAAATCGGTGAAAAAACCAACAGCTGAAAGAAGAAATGGCCGCCCAGGACTCATAAACACAATAAACTGGAACCCAGTCTTCTCACTTCGACACATCCAAACTAGAAAACACGTGACTAGCACTTCACTCTCGTATACAGATAAATAAATAAATAAAAAAATAAATATCGCTGGCGCTGACTTTGTGTGGGAGAAATCCCACACAATAATTGTTAATTATTGCATTACCAGGGCCACTCTAGACACCTGTAATGTCACTGTGAATGAATCGACCACCCTGGCTAAATAAAGTGCATATGACTTTATTGCTTCCTTACTTACCATCATGAAAGTTTGAAACACTGCCATTGGCACAGCAGATTTCAGCCCACCCCCTCCCACAAAACACAAATCTTTAGAAAATATCAATGCTTTCAAACTCTCTTCTTTAACACTAGTCATTGCTACACTGCATTACAATCTTGTGAAGACATACTTAAAAAGTAAATCCTCCACCTACTGCTCGTTGTGACTAAATACCAATTCTAACTAACAAAGCTATTTCTACCTGAAAATAAAAAACTTAGAGACTCGAAGGAGAGTGCAGAATGCAACACCAAACGTGATTCCTAGCCTTTTCTTGACAGAGGTAACACGATACTTTTGTTTATTTGTAATATGATACTTTTGTTTTTCTTTGAATGTTGTAACATGATACTTTGTTTTTCCGCATCGCTGATTATCAACACAAAGCGTCATATTTTGTGATTTATTACACGCACCAAAGTATTTTATCGAAAGACAATAAACGGATGAAATGGAAAAAATATATCTTTCCAAAGGGTTTTTAAAACGTACATGTAATACAGTTAGTACATTGTTCTCTGGTTGTTACGAAATTGGTGCCGAAAATCTTGGTAAAAGACTTTGAATATCTAATTACCAACGGTTCGTGAAATATTTACACGAGCTGGTACATCTGCGATGAAAGCTGTTTCTCCGGAATTACTGTACCCTGCATTCTTGAGTATGTGGCCTCCTTTACTTCAAATTCTTTAATGTTGTATGACATCTACTATGTCCTGAAGCAAAGTCTCTGATCATGTCTGATCCCTCAGCTCTGCTGATTTCAAACAACTCATCTCCGAGAAATTGGAAGCTGTGCACATACGCAACTTCAATTTTAACCACAATTAAAGCTATCGTTACTTCAGTCAGAAACATTTTAAAATTCAACATGGCTCTTATTCACAACTAACCGTGATCAAAAAACAATCCCTCAACCCAAAGCCGCCAAAACAGACTGCTCGCAGCATGTATAACTTCACATCCTTGTACCTTCTTCACCACCATGAAAATTTCCTTACAGTTTTCCGCTTAAAACCCAAACACAACATTCTACGCCAGAGTTACATAAACACAGAGTGCTGGAAATAGAGACATCATGCCAACATCACCCAATAAGGCCATAAGAATCCGAAACAAATTGATACAAAATTAAACGATGCATACAAGTGGCAATTTCATTGGTTATCGATCGATAGTATCCTAATTGTGATTGGTGTGAAATACATCGCTCGCCCATCCAGCCATCCAGTTTTCCTCACAGCTCCACAAAAAGACGTACAATCCAGCAATGAATTACTGAAGTTCAACCAAATGAAAAGCTAGCCTATGGGTCAAAGTTTCCACGTTTCAGACACTAAACGACTGCGTAGCGATTTTGGTGTTTGGAAAAATATTATTTCAAGTGTGTGCGCCGTTCATAATCGTCGGTTGTTCAAACCCAATTTTAAGCAAATTAAAGCCTCAAATCAAAGGGCCAATGAACTATCAAAAGGAGAAGTTGAACATATTTTTAAGCCAGCCTTTTAACCCAGCAGCACTGGACGCTTTAAATCGTTCTGTGGCAAGTTTGTCAAAGGAATGATTCAGCGCGGTGAATCCCTTCGATTTGTTCGCTCGTAAATACCGCGGATGTGGACCTCTTTGATGATTTCTAAATTAATTCCGCTTTGCGTTTTCGAGTTGGTGAAGTCTGTTGTAGCATTTTCTAGCGTTGAAATAAATATTTCTGTTGTGTTCATGGGAGAGAGATCATCTTTCCCAAAATATTAACCCTTCCAACTTATGACAGAATCAGACTCGCACGCTTACCTCTTGTATTCACAATAAATAATATTTTGGTGTTTTAACCATCGAAATAAGCCAGAGTATTGTATCCAACAGCGCAGGCGAAGAACGGATTCGCGGGAAATTTTATAACGATCGTTTTGAATGCCTACAGACACTGCTGATTGGTTAGTTTGTCTGGCGAGAGACAATGGGAAAGGAATGTTGGTCGCGGTTAAGCAGGCGTTAGTGGGGACGAGTGGTAACGCAATCCCCTAATAACGCCTGCGTAGGAGGCTAATGATTAACCAATAGGAGCAAAGCAAACTGTAAACAAATATGTCAGGAAGTTGGAAATGGAGATTTTAAATGGATCAATGACAGGGAAACCTAGCATCAAACTGCTAATTGTGTGAACGGTTTTTAAATGTGTATCGAATAGGAAAAAGTGGTCGTGCTTACTTTTTGGAAATATTCAATGTGAAAGTGAAAGAAATATTCAATGTGAAAGTAATTAATCAACATGACACGAGCATGGGACAAAGAAAAATTCTGAGTCCCCGACAGGAATTGAACCCATGACCTCCCGAACACCGGGCGGGTGCTCTATCCACTGAGCTATGAGAACTCCTGGAGAGCTAGGCCATTTTTACTGAGTTCTCATGTGACACACGTCCTGCATACTGCATACTCAGTAAAAAAAATGACCTACAGTAGCTCTCCAGCAGTTCTCGTAGCTCAGTGGACAGGGCGCCCACCCGGTGTTCGGGAGGTCATGGGTTCGATTCCTGTCAGGGACTCAGAATTTTTCTTTGTCCCATGCTCGTGTCATGTTGATTAATTACTTTCACATTGAATATCTCTGTAACGAAAAAAGATATTTCCAAAAATTAAGCGGAAACTTTATTCTCATGCAGACTCCTGTTTAATGCTTTAAAATGGCTTAGTTTGGAGACATCCAAATTTCATCATAGTAGCACTTTAAACAGAAAATTATATTTATATTGAGTCTCTAATCACAATGGCAGCTGCGGTGAAATTTTGGCCTCGATGAGAACATTGGCGCGAGTTTCAAGAAATCCCTGAATTTGTCAAAGCACGTTTGCAATCCATCTGCCTACAAAATTATGAATTTGTGCAAGTTAC
Source organism: Blastomussa wellsi (assembly GCA_947652115.1). Taxonomy (NCBI): domain Eukaryota; kingdom Metazoa; phylum Cnidaria; class Anthozoa; order Scleractinia; family Plerogyridae; genus Blastomussa; species Blastomussa wellsi. Next base: position 13,448,768 of record OX393566.1, on the reverse strand, counting down.
ATGTATTTGATGAGATCAAAAGTGAAAGCAGCCAAGATGATGCAGAAGTGGGACAGCATAATGTCACCCGAAGTAACCATCAACTGCCGACTTCTGTTTTGAAACCCGACTGAAGTCCTTCCAACAGGAAAGTGCGCAGAACACTCTTCTTGGCAGTCTCTAGTTTTTGAGCGACCATACATGTACATCAGCGTAAATCAGTCCACAGTAGAAGATTTGCTCCAGGAACACTTGAATATTCTGAACATTGACGACTTACTTGTTTTCCACAAAACTAGGGCTCGAGGAAATGATGATTATTAGCCCACTTTAGAATGGAAGCATTCATGGAGCAAGTGAAAACCTTTCTATAAACTCAGTCACGCTTTGTAGCTCGACCACTGCACGTGCAGGAAATATTTCGATGTCCACTCTGGTCTATTGAATATCTACAGTTATGTGGAGAAAGAGATTATAATGGACAAAACATTGGGGGCATTTCTCAAGGAAGTTGAACATCAGCAGCTGGAAAATAAAACTCTGGTCAAAACCAGTCGCCATCACGGCCAAAATGTCCCTGCCTTCTAGTAAACAATTAACAGCCTCATTCTGATGCAGTTTTTTACTGCCATGATCTACTATTATACAGAATTGACTGAAACCTTGGAAAATGCATCTTCAACCTAGTCCACAGACGTTATCTTGGTCAAATGTTGTGAAATAAATATCCTGGTTTCCCTGGTTTTTATCACTATCATTCAACCTGTCATTTTTAACCAATAATTGGGTAGCTGCATTTGTCGGTGAACGCAGAGTATTCAGAAACCAGTACCCTGCATTCAGGCTCATTTTTCCCTGCTCCATTCCTCTCGCCGGCTCTACATTGTGGCTATGCCGCTTACGCACTAATTATTTTGTGAGCCTGCGTGCAGGCTATATCCAACTGGCATATTAATATTATGAACAATGACTGGATCTGACTTACCAACTGAACCAGAATGAGTCATTTCACTCACATGTATAATAACCACCTTGTCTTGGGAATGATGCATGTTCTGTAAATACCCTGGAAAAGAAGAGTGCCAGACATACAGGATCAATGGTCTACATTCCCTGTTAAGCTATACATATTATCTGTTTTGTTGCTTACCGGTACGTGTCTGTGGCAAAAATGTTGTGCCCTATAATAATATTATGTAAGTCTTGAGTGTGGCCAAGCCAAGCATTATTAAAAAAATTCAACAGTTCACACATCGACAGCCAATCAAATACAAGGAATATGAATTCCCAAGCAATAAGATAATAATTTTTTATTATAATTATTTTGAGCCCAACCAATAAGATGTTCAATAGAAAGACAGTCTTTTGAATGCCTAATCTGACAGACACATCAAGATTGCATAAAGATGTTTGTATGCAGTTAAACCTCAATTATCCAGTCTTGTAGGGGCTCGGCGAACCAGTCCGGATAATTGAAAATAAATAAACAATAGCCTCCATTTGGCACAAAAAATGAAAAGATATTTGTCTACGCACATTATCTGTTCCAAGAGGTGAACAGTTTTCTGAAAGCGAAGCTCGCACCAAAATAATGGAGGCTATCGTGTTTATTATCCTTCAAATATTTTTTGCAACATACAGGAAGGCAAAATCTGCCAGTCTGTCATATGCCCGTCACATCAAAGTTTGTCAATTGGCTTCCAAAATCCCAATTCTAATTGAACAGATTTTGCTTCAGTTGAAAAAGTATGTTTGGGGAAAAACCACAACATTTGAAAGGTAAAGAAAAGCATTTTATTCCAAGATAAAAGGTGGAGATAAGTTTACAGGGAATGTAACCACCTTTCAAGAAAAAGATCAAAGCAAAAATTCACTAAGCACTTCATAAACTGCTGTGAACGAAACAATCACAGAAAAATCGGCACTTTGCCATTCTGGCTCTCTGAACCCATGTTCAACTGGAGCAGTACTTTGTATTGAAAACTCAATTGTGGAATTGAAAGGCCGAAAACAGCTTCCCATTGTGCATTACAGAATGCTCCACATTGCTGGAGTTTGATGCTAGCGACCTGTGAAGAAGTGGCGGCTAAACCCCAGTTGGAAATGACACCACCGGTTGGTTTTGTTGGATTTCCATCAGCACTAGGCTCAGTTACCAGCCGCTGTTCGTGAACCAGAGCCAGCGCTCCTCCCCGAAGGCATGGCTGGATGTACAAGGTTTCTTTTGCTGGCCTTAGTCAATCAGAATTCGGCCTGAAAATTTTTGTCAGGCAACACAAATTATCTTGTCAGACAGGTTTTCGAAATAGCGGACAATGTGGAATTGATGAATGTGGCATGCTATCAAATTTTAAAGAAATTTAAGAATGAAAATTTGAAAACTTTACAAATTACAATGAGAAGCTCTAGAGAAGCTGGTTAGCAGCCAGGACCAACAGAGTCAAGAAAGTTGCTGATTTTTTATTCCCTGTTGATTGTTTTTCACACAGTGAAGTCTTTGCCAAATGCCAAGTCAATTGTTGTTGTGATTTCTCCTCTTGTTTAACTTATGGAATAACAAGTTTGACAACTCATGAAACATGGAGAGAACCAAATTGTGTTTGGTTGACCTGAGGTGTTTATACAAGTATAAGTCAACAAAACGATGGCGGTCCATGCTAAGCAGTGATATCTACAAAGAGAGGTTTTTATGTCTGATTGTAGTTGACGAGCTCACTGCATTTCTCACTGGTAAGCAGAGCGAGATGCAAGGCTTATTTCATATATAATTTATGGATAAGTAGTCCTTCTACACAACACTTAAACAAAGGTACAGTATATGCATGTCTTTATACCATCAATGTGAAATATTTTGACATTAACCTTAGATGTACGTTGAAACATTTCATGTATATGCACAAATTAAAAAAATAAAACAAGATGAGATGTCTGTTTAGTATTTGTGGTTGGTTTTAAAACTTAACCTGTGCAGATCCTTTGGCAATTGTCAAACTTTTTTCCTGGAATTATAACTAGTCTGTGACTGTGGGCTGTCAGTTGTAAACAATTTAACTTATATTACCTGTACTTGACACATTGAAATATGGTATTTCCCTCACACTATCATCCAAAATGATATTTTCTGCCACAGTAACATCTGAACATGATTAACATCCTCAGGATTTGGTTTAGGCAAAATTTTTCTTGATTTGGTACATGAATATGAATTGGAGTCCTATTTCCTTTTGGTGACATCTGAGAACGCATAAATTATTTTTTAAATACGTCACAGACATGGATGGCAGCTCATGCATCCAGCCATCTCTTCTCGGGGAGGAACGAAGAACTCCCATCTTAATGTTAAAATGAAACCTTGGAGTTTTGAAAATATGGGAATATCACTTGGAGAATAGTCTTGGATATTTCCCAGTTTTACCTGGGGCGTATTCAGTCATGTGATGCGTTAAGACCAATCACGTGCAAGCAAAAATATTTGCTAGATAATAAATATGAGCGCAATCTTTGTTCACATATGACTGACCAATCATATACATGAACGTGGGACCAATCATACGCATGCAACTTGCAACACTGAATGTTGTTGCGCGACATCTTCAGCTGCTTAAAGGAGCAATGTCACGGCATTTGAAGTCATTTTCCCATTTACCTTCAAATTGAAGGAAATCTAAACGTACGAGTTTTCTAATGCCGAAAAACACCAACGAGATAATAAAATGCTTAAATTATACAAGGATTGTTTTGAATGACAATGATATAGACCGATTACAAACGACAATGAGTTTCCGTAAAGTAGCTCCTTTAACTGCAATTGCACAAATCATGTTATATACGCACGGCCGTGCGTAGATAGACATATACCATGATAGGAATTAGATGGGGCCAACTGAAAATTCGGATCCGACATACGAAGGAGACCAGTTGATTTCAGTTCCCAACCTGAAACTGTCTCCTAGAGATCTGCGAAAAATCACAGCTTACAGTTACGATATTTTGGGTCGTACAGATCACATGATTCCCGAGCTCGCCCAGTCGCCAATATCTACAAACTGTACAGCGAAGCGATTAAGTAATACTTACAGTCACAGGCCTTCTCACTATGTTCACTTGCATCGACGGGAATACCAACTTTCCTTTCTGTGTTCGCCATTGCCTGTTTTCGGAACCCGTGCCCCAACACAACAGCTCAATTCAAATCCTTGAACCGTACTACGAGGGATTCAGTGGGTGGGAAGGGTTGGCTTAGTCGAACCTCGTTCCAGTGCTGAGGCCAAACCTTAGGTGGTGTGGCTGGCAGTGAGGCCTGGAACTGAGCTCGAGAAAAATTAGATGGGGTGGCGGAGGGGGGAAGTTTCTAAAGAAACTGTGGTGCTGCGTCGGTGGGAAGTACAACAATATAATTTGGTTTTATCAACTGGGTTGATAATGTGAATTGGCCACCGTAAAGAGATTCAAGAGCTGACGTTTCGAGCGTTAGCCCTTCGTTGGAGCGAATAAAGAAATCTTGAGTCGTGTGTTGTTTATATACAGAAAGATGGAGCTTCGCGATTTGGTTGCTGCCTGGTAACGTGAAAACAACGGAATAAATTAGTTGAATGAAAAGCGTTCGCCCTTCGTTGGAGCGAATAAAGGAATTTTGAGTCCAATGTTGTTTAAATACAGAAAGATGGAGCTTCGCTATTGGTTGCTGCCTGGTAACGTGAAAACAACGGAATAAAGTAGTTGAATGAAAAGCGTTCGTTGATACCGTGAGGATTAAGAGTGCAGATTTGAAAAATAAATTTTTGTTCTAGAGTTTTGCGACTTTCCGTGCTTCCTTGGTAAAGGGAAAGGCCGCAACTGTCATATGTTTCTTAGAATGATTTGGGAGATTGAAGTGTCTCACGGCCGGTTTCGATGCATTTTTGTCGTCTTTCTCTCCGTCCCGAAGGTGTTCTCGGAATCGGTCGCCTAGTCGTCTCCCCGTTTCGCCGATGTATAACTTTTTGCAAAGAGTGCAAGTTATACAGTAGATGACATTGGCGGAGGTGCAGGTGAAATGATCAGTGATCTTGATAGATCGCTTTGGTCCCGATATTTTGTCAACGTTGTGAATGAAAGGGCATGTTTCGCATCGTGCGCGAGTGCATTTACATACATACATACATACATACATACATACATACATACATTTATTTGGTAAAGCAGGTTGAATTATATACAGAAGCAGCAAAAGGCTGATGTGGACCTGCATCTAAAGTAAATTAAGTAAAAAGTACAAAGATGTAAAATGTATGAATAAAGTCAAACTAATAAAATACGTGGTCATTGAATTTGTTAACTATCTAAAAACTAAAAATATACATGGTCATTGTATTTATTAGCTATCATGGGAGCACTAAATGAGAAATTATTAATGTCCTTAGAAAATCTACGCAAAATTTGTTTAAAATTATCTTTACTTATCGACTCATGAATTTAAAAGTTCCGGGTTGATCATTTGTTTGGAATGCACTTCTGACTAAAAAGTTACCTATGTTTTTGTCGCGTTTGAATGAAATTAATGGAGGTTGCGAAAATAGTCTACCACTGTCGGGATCATTTAAGTAATTTAAAGTTTTTGAGAATGATGGATTTTACTGCGTGGTTGTGAGGGTGAAATGTGAGGGCAGAGGCGGCGGAGCATTTTGAAACATGGGGGGGGGGGCTTATATCGCACACGAAGGCAAGCACATACCTCTACTCGAATTTTTCAAAATGTCTTTCGCGTTGTTCATTTGCACGAGCAAACTTCTTTGCAATGTCTACAGTGGTCAATGTAATGAAGGGGGAGGCAGTTGTTTAGACGATCCTGATTCATGGTGCTTCTAAGGTAGGTTTTTAGGCGACGTAGGGAAGAAAACGTGCGCTCGGAAGTCGCCGATGCCACAGGTAATGTCAAATACAATCTTAGCAGTTTGCGGACCTCTCCTAGTAGCGTTTTGGTGACAGGAGGTTTGTTGAAATCTTCGCAAATGGTTGTTATAGTTGTAACCTGACGTGCTTCGGGAAGCGTAGTTTTCACTGCATTATGCACGAGGTAAAGCTGGTGCCCAAGCCGGCCACAGTCTATGCTAGTTTCAAAGCAAGACCTTTCCAGCTCGCTGAAGTCGTCGCTGTTTGCTGCGCCCACAAGAAGTTTCTCTAAGTTTGCGACTGGCCTCAACTTGGCTTAGTTGAATCAGCTTCCTAATTCCGTTTTAATTTTGTCGCAATTTTATGCTGCGCTACCGATATTTTCGCCACCGAAACGTGGGGGGGCTCAGCCCCCCCCCCAATTTTTTTTTTTAGGGGGGGGGGGGGCGGGGCTTCAGCCCCCTGCCCCTCCCCCTCCGCTGCCTATGGAGGGTGAATGGAATTCTATCGTTGTTTTCTCACTGTGACGTTTGTAGTGCTGACTGTCGATCAATTTGTTGGGCGCGATGATGGCCCGCTTGAACGACAGAAGGATAGCCGGCGAAGTCTAAGAAACTGAGAATAAGGAATGGAATTCTTGACATGTGATGGATGTGAAGATGAATACAACAAATAACTATGAGAATCTGTGGGTTTGTAGTGCACACTTGTGCATAAACCGTTGCCTTCGATAGAAACTTTGATATCCAGGAAGGCTAAGGAAGTATCTGAAATTTCCCAGGTATATTTAAGGGCAGGATGAAACAAATTAACAGCGGTTATAAATTGATTGAGATCCTCTCTGGTAGAAGAGGTAGCGCCGATACAGTCGTCAATGAAGCGACGATAGAGCTCACGTTCTTAACATTTTGAAAGAAGATGACTCCGCAGTCTACAGGGATTTGGAAGCTATTGCCGTGGACGAGTCTCGTACATTGGAGAGGTGGACAGGAAAAAGGTAAAATGCCAACAATACGTTCTTTTTATTTCTATCAGTAAGAAGGTCAGATGGGAAACAGTCTACAGCTTCTGCTTTTCTCTGGCGATCGATTTACACGAATCTCCGAAACCAACTTTCAAAGAAACTCTGCAACACCTGCAATAATCGTCGGGACTTTCGGGTTTTGGTTTTCTCCCAAAAGAGACCTTCTTTGGAGTACATTTTTCAGCCATAGCAAGCAGCGTAACTCGTGGGAAAATTGATCTTTCACGTGTTTGTAAAACATTTTTGTTCACATTGATCCTCATTTCTTATTTGCGCTGATTGGCCAAATTTGACAGCTCAGACAGCCGGAAGCCGTGGGGAGCGCTAGGGGCGGAAATCAAACCGCTGAGACATCGTTGCAAGCTCTCTCTCCCTCCCTACCACCCAACCCACGAAAGAGCTTGCTCGCAGGATATCGATACTCGAGTCCATTGCATGTTGTCAGTTTGCTCTTGCGTTGCCTCGATGCAGGTAGGAAACCATTGATGCTTATTCATTTCCAAGTAGCTTGTTTTGTTATTCCAGCTTTGACAGAACGAAAAGTTCCTGCCTGTCCTGTTCTTGATCGTGAGTCCGATCGGCTTTCCAAAGCATCTTGGCTTGCCAGTTCTTCATCATATCTAATTAATGAAAACCACGACCATCAGCAAATGTGTCTTTGAATTATAACTGTTACTGTGCTTCCTATTAATGCCACATAACAGATATATCAATAAAATACATCAATGAGCTTTCGGCTGTCTTGCTACAGCCTTAGGCGACAAAAACGAAATAAAGAAATCCCGGAAAGAAATAATCTAAAATATATACAAAATAAGGTGAGATAAAATAATGAAAAGAACACTACGAAAGTAAAAATGCGTTTATTGGTAGACTGCTTTTTAAATAGAATAGAGTACTGATTAGGGAGCGGCTTGGAATTATTGTCCACGCGCTTGATAGAAGGTGTGTGCCAAGATTCAATTGTTTTTCTTGTACGGAAAGAGCCTTTGTCAATGACTTCTGAGATGTAATTGGCAATACGATGGTCATATACCTAAGCATGTTTTGCAATGTTTGAGCCGCTAGCATGAGCTTTCACATTCCTGATATGTTCTTTCTTTCGAGTTCCAAAACAACGACCAGTTTCACCCACGTAGCAGCAATCAAAATCAGTACAGAGTATTTTGTAAACAACATTCGGTTGATGTTCAGTTGATGGTCTGAATGTAGGAGAAGGAAATTCCTGTTGCGGAGTGTTGAAGGGATTATAGACTTTGTCAAAGTCCTTTAAAGTGCCTATGAAATGAAAAAATGAGCTATTGAAAAATAGGCTCGTTGGAAAGGCCTTTAAAAATGAGGAAGAAAGTCGTTTTCCTCTTTGTGATATCTCCTCTCGTTCCAGAGATATTCAAGATTTTGGAATTATGATGACATCAATGAGGTGTGATAGTATGGTTGCAAAAACACGAAATATAGAATATCTCTGCAAGAAATGACGCAATGAAATTGAAACTCGGTGAGCATGTTATAGCCTAAGAAATACATCAGATGGTGTATGTTTTGCTGTCGCTGTGGTAACACATCCGGTTCCAGATCTAATATACAGGAATAACCATTCCTGTATTTGACCTTAGCAAACATCGTCCACTTCCTAAAGGTTAATTAAGAGAGCTATTGAAATATGGGCATTGTACACGCTTTAAATGGGTTCAATTATTTTCCCAATACAGTCACAAACGAGTGATATTTGATTTAAAGAGGAAAGAGAGTTTCTTAGGGTGCAATGTGCTTGCAAAGTTCCAATTGCATTGCATTATTGCTTGCAGAGATATGCCATATTTTGTGTTTTTAGGCACATACCATCACACCTTATGATGTCATCAGCACCTAATTTGCATAATACAAAAATCTTGAATATCTCTGGAACGAGAGGAGATATCACAAAAAGGAAAACGCCATTTTCTTCATTTTTAAAGGCCTTTCAAATAAGCTTATTTTTAAATAGCTCGTTTTTTCATTTCATAGGCACTTTAAGGACGTTCGCGCAAAAATTTTCTACTATTGATTTTTTTTTCTGAAACCCTCACCACTGTAAGATAATGAATAGCTGATGTCAGAAATGTAACATGCCCAGAAGAACACGTTAGCGAATACGGCTACAGTGTATGTAAGCACAAAACATATTGCAAATAAATCTTTGAAATGAACGTGTTGTAACGATATTGTTCAATAGCGGCCTGGTTACCAGGCACTCGACCAGGCAACCACGAGTTTAACGTTGAGTGTATTCGACTTCATTGAGCTTCGGAATTATAGAGCCTTCACAAAGCTGTTCTTGTGTTTATTCAAGTCTCAAAGATCTTTACACGTGTCTCTGCCAAATGTTGTTTAAATGGACCCATAAAGTGAATTTATTTAGTTGGTGTGGTTTCTTAAAGAAAAAAATTCGAATTGAGCGACCACTTTTACACTCGCCTAACAGCCGCAACATGGCAGGATTCGATGTCCTGTGGGCAGAAAACTTTAAAATTTCTAAACTTCCCACATTGATTTTTTGTTCATTTTTTGAAAATCTGCCAAAAATTGTAAATAAAATCAGTTCATGGAAAAAAGGCAGGGGCCACCGACCATTTAAGAGAGTAACCTACCAGCAAAGTTACGAAACGGCTTCTGGTCCTTTGATGGATGACGTGGAGTGACGAATTCCGTGCGCAGTAACGATGCACAGAAACAATTAGCGCGAACGTAGCTCGCGTCATTCTCGTCCCCAGAGGCCGAGATGCTTTTGGTCAGCACCAAGAATCACGACCTCTGGCCGTCTCCAAAACCGGAAGTCCAGCTACAGAACGAGTACTCTGCGCATGCTCATAAGCTGGGGGTGGCCAGAGGTCGTGATTCTTGGTGCTGACCAAAAGGATCGCGGCCTCTGGGTACGAGAATGAGCTCGCGTCATCTTTGGATCCAAATTTCTATTAAAGATGCGCGCGCTACATCTGAAATTCGCTAAACCGGAAATGAAACGTACGAAAAACATTTCTTTTTATCTCGAAAATTAACTCGGAGACCTACCTTGATTTTTTGCATGCGATTAACAATCAATACGCTGATTCAAATAGAAAAGTTTTGGCAAAAATTATCCAGTGGAATTTCTTGCAATTTATAAAACGCCTTTTTACTCGTGAATGGAATGAAACGAGTATAGTGGTTCCAAATATGCTAATTTCACTCGCTCACTCATTTCCCGTAAACTTTTTTTTTAATGCCGCTGACTAGTGCACAATTTGTATCGTTCAAGTACTATCGCCATGTATCGCGGGCTCTAATTCCAAGGGAGAGACCCTGGGAACGAGGTTGTGTTTTGAACTCGGCTGGCTATTTGGACGATCTACGGTGACTTTTTAAATTTTGAGCTTACTCTATTCCTTTAGCGAATCGTTGTGCAAATTTACTCGTGAACTTGCATATGCTTTGAGGCCGTGGAAAGTCTTCATGGTTCTTGCTTCGCAATCTACATAACATCGTTTGTTTTGCGGCCGGAGAAGTCTTCATGGTTCTTGTTTACTTCAGCGAATCGTTCTGCGAATTTAATTGTCGACTTCAGCTAGCATCATACGTTTTGAGGCCGTGCTTTGAGGCCGTGGAAAGTCTTCATGGTTCTTGCTTCGCAATCTACATAACATCGTTTGTTTTGCGGCCGGAGAAGTCTTCATGGTTCTTGTTTACTTCAGCGAATCGTTCTGCGAATTTAATTGTCGACTTCAGCTAGCATCATACGTTTTGAGGCCGTGGAAAGTCTTCATGGTTCTTGCTTCCCAACCTACATAACATCGTTTGTTTTGCGGCCGGGGAACACTTCATGTCAGCTAATCGTTTCGTGAATTTACTCGTGGAATCCAGCTAGCCTGCGATGAAGACCCCTCGCATCGCTTGTTTTGAGTCGGGGAAAGTCTTCATGGTTCTTGCCTCGCAACCTTCATAAACACAGGTAGGCTTTTAGAATGTACAATCCAATTTTTTTATGTATAAACTCGAAACGTTGTTCATTTATTTTGAAAGTCAATTTATTTAATTGTGTTTGGAGCTAGATCGATTGTGCTTCGCAATCGGTGGTGTTCGGGAATTACTCGTTAAAGTCACCTGACTAAGCACATGGTTTGTGCAAGCGTTGCAAATCGCCATTTTGTGTTGCGCACTGATCTGAGAGAATTGTGTATTGTGATCAACAAGATTTTTAGCACTATGAATGCCTGTATATGTACAAATGGAGATGTTCATAATAAGTCCCGTGTATATTCAGGGACAGAAACATCAGAAGAACCGTTCACTTGCCAGGGTAATTTGAAAGGCAAGGAGACGTACCGAGCGTATGTCGAATCCCCCGCTCGCTGGGGCTGTGCCATCACTATGGAAAGCGAGAAAGCCAAATACAAATGCCAAGTGATCAAAGCCAAATGTCAGCAAATGAAAGCCAAATATGAGCAAATCAAAGCCACATATGTACAAATCAAAGCCAAATATGAGCAAATCAAAGCCACATATGTACAAATCAAAGCCAAATACGAACAAATAAGCACTTGTGCTTTGCATACAAATGAAATGGAAAAGTGTAACAGGATGTCAAGGGCAAGGCTTGTTTCTAAGTTGCATATTTCTAGAAAGAAACGCGAAAGAGAACCTTCCAGAATTCCTTATAGGAAAGTAATCAAACTATTTAGAAAGACAAGAGTAATACGAAATGCTGCCAAATCATACCTTAAGAAATGTATTCCTAATTCATCAAAGCTTAAACTTATGTTGTGTGAGTATAATCGATATTATTTCACTGAATGGTTGGCCAGATCAAATTGTGCATTATCCTCAAAAGAGTGCTTTGTGAAGCCAAACTTGTACTTAGCTGTTGTGCAACTGAGGACATTGAAGCATAAGAAGTCACCATTGTTTTGCATTTATGTTGATGACAGAATGCTAAAAGAATTAAAACAAACCCATCATGTATCTTTTAGAGTTATATCTCTAAGTGGTGATGTTGAAGAGAACCCAGGTCCATCAGATCTGTACACTGTTAATACTGATTTACCAGCAGATGGTGGCTCAGTTGCCAATTCAGTTTCACTACTAGAAACAAGGTTGTCTGAATTAAATAGAACTGCTCTTGACGTGGGCGCAGGTGGAGATTGCCTTTTCCGAGCAGTATCCCACCAACTCTACAGCAATCCAAATAACCATTTTTATATACGTAGCCTTGGCATTCAGTATTTACTGCATAATCCTGAACAATTTATAGAGAGTAATACTGACCATTCTTGGCAAGAATATTTGAATAACATGTCACGTCCGGGAACATGGGCTGATGCAATTATAATTCAAGCAGTGGCCAATTGCCTCAATTTATCAATTCATATTGCTGAATCAAGTGACACTTTTGCTCCTGTTACTGTTGTTCAACCAGCGATTGTCACAAGAGAATGCAGAACTATTTACATTGGGCACATAGGTGAGACTCATTATGTGTCTACAGAAGAAAAAAGAAGTTCTGAGTTACCAAGCAAGAAACAATGTGATCAAACTTTAGTTAAAGACAAACTACAGGTAATTGATAAAAATGAAAAGCGCAGGGCTTACATGAAAAAATACATGAAAAAGAGAAGAGCTGACGCAGAATTTAGAAAAAGAGAAAATGAATCTTTTGTGCAACGGTACAATAATAATGAAGCAACTAGGGAGAACAAGAACAGAGCTGTCCAAAAAAGAAACATGACTGACCCAGAACATGCAAAAGAAATTAACAAACAGTCCTTTAGAAAACGGAAAGCACAGAATCCAGAACTCATAAGGGAAATTAACAAACAGTCGTTTAGAAAACGCAAAGCAAAGAACCCAGAACACAGAAAACAAATTGATAAACAAACCTTTAGGAAACGAAAAGCAGATAACCCAGAACACATTAGGCAAGTAAACAGACAAACTAAAATTAGGAAAATAGTAAGCAACGAAAGTGCATCGCTCCCAACAAATGTCAATGATCAGTTACAAGCACAGGAAGACAATAAAAGTTCTATGATAAGTTTGTTTCACAATAACATTGAATGTGGCCCAGAATATATATGTACCTGTTGTGACCAGTTGTGGTATAGGTCCTCGGTAGTCAAATGTAATGCTAACAAGTACAAGGCATGTTCACAAGATGTTGTCAAGTCTTGTGTCATGGGTTTAAGAAGTGTCAATGATACTGAATGGATTTGCACAACTTGGTCCTCACCATTTACACTCTTTCATTCACGAGTTCAGTGGCTCACAGCCACTTTGATTCAATATAATTAAATTTCCACTAGATAATTTTTTTTAATATTGGCAGGCAAGATGTAATAAATAAAAAAAATAAATAAAAATGGCAGGTCACCGACTTAGTTTTAAATTTGAAATTTTGAAGGTCTTTTGTCACTGGCGGGGTGTTGTCATGGTAACTGCTATGACGTCATTAACATTCTTAAAGTATTGCCCAACAACTGAGTTTTAAATCTATTCATACTTTACCCGAACGATCTTAAGCACTTTTCTGTAATCCTGTATCGTTTTGCAAGCACTACACTGGTGAGAAACTCTTTCGAGCCTCCTTAAATTCTTTTTTCCCGGGAGTGGGGGTAGGTTGGGTAAATTTAAAGGACCATCTGTTTGGCGTCAAACTCACCGGTGGAAAATTTAACCGGCAAGATTGACCAATTAGAGAGTGATATTTTACGAATGATTCAAATGGTGAGAAGCTTGCCGGAGCAATGGAAGATGTGGAACGTGATGGCTTTTGGTCTACAGAAATTAGGATATAAGGTCAGAGAAGCCTATCTGAGAAGAACGGGCGTTTTTTTCCGCTCTCCAACGGGATCAGGCAAATAACTGTGCTTTGAGATTGCTCCGTTTGTGTTCGAGGCAACAACAGTTGAGAATGCTTTAAAGAAAACAAATATATCGTCCGTTTGTCTTTCTGTGGCCCCACTCGTGTCCTTAATGAAAAACCAAGTCGCGGCACAATAGCCAACCTCAATCCCAGCGTCTTTCATCTACCCGCCCTCAAACATGTCTACGGTTTGTCCAAAAGCGAAGTTTTGAAAAAACTGAAGTTGAAGTTAAAAGTTGTAACTGTAGCAGCGCAGTTTGTTTACTGGTTTAAACTAAAACCTTTTTCAGCCACACCATCGGGTCACCGGTAATGGAGGGTCTAAACTATATGGAGTCACCTTAAGCCACGCCGTCTGTACTCAGCAGTCAGTTTTTAGCATTTGGTGGCTGGGATCCTCTCTGCTAGTCTGAAGTTTCAAACGTCTTCTCGCCCTAATCCCCCATCTCAGTGAATTAGGGCGAGAAGACATCTGATACTCTCAGTAGCATTTGTCATTTACAAGCGCTTTTTAACCATAGTATGTATGCCGCTAAACATTTATCCTGTTTGACTGGCATGACCAACAAAACCATGAAGGCTTATTAACATTGCTTACACATCTCAGAAGTCTCTTCAAAAGCTTTTACAAACGTATGATTCCTATAAGGATAATTTCTTATAACAAAATTCACAAGAACGTAAGCTCACTTACAAAACTTCAAAACTTCCCATAGCATCTTTGGAGGGTAATTTATTCCATCTTACACTGAAAAGCACAGCAACGATTAGGGGTCTGTTAGGCTTCACCACAATTCTCGATTTTACATCACACTTATTATTTTTCCTACTTGTTTTTATATCACTTTTGACTTATCTTCACTTCTTGCACTTGGTTTCACTAACCTTTACTTGGCTTCTTTCACTTTCTCCAATTCCAACAGACAAAGGTTTGACAAAGTTATGCTGTGACTGTTACACTATAGCCATATGAACTGTAGCTTGTATAATAATAATAGTAACTTTATAAATAATGGAGAGCACTGGCTGAGTAGAACCCAGTGCCAGGCAATGAAAAAGCTAACAACGCGATAATTAGCTCAAGAAAGCAATTCAGTTGATGACGTGTAATAGCAACTGTAACAATAATCAGGTTCTGTATACGACAATCGGGCCAATAAAATGGACAGACTAATATTATATGATATAGTATTTATAGTATTGACTGATAGACTCACTCTGGAATCTCTCCATTGGGCACCACAATACTAAGAGTATCATGTATGAGATTATATTTCATAATTCTGTCAGCAGACGTGGTTGAGGTCAGTGAAGGCGAGGCATTCACCTGTAAATTAAATCAAATGATAAGTTATCCACTAATTGAAGGGCTTTTTAATCCCTTTCAGCATATACTTCCTGCATGCATATATTTAACAATTTCGCCTGATACTTAACCGAGTTGGCTAATGAAAATGTAAAGATACTTGTAGAATAAAGTGAAAAGAAAAGTTGAGTTAAAAGTGCCAATTATTTCAAATAACTATTCGGACTTAGCCCGTCATCAGTCTGCTGCAGGGCTAAGCCCGACGCGTCTGGAGTTATATGAAACGTTTGGCATTTTTAACTCAACTTTTTCTTTTTACTTTAATAAAAATATAGTTGTCTATTTGATCCAAATTTGTGACTCCTGTTAACGTGAGATATGAATACAAAATATATTGCTGATGGAAATGCTCAATGAACGAAGGCATCAGTAAACAATGTCCTATATCATCATCATGATGATCATTATTATTATTATTATTACAAGTGGAACCGGCAAATAATGTTGTAATAAATTTTAATAGCGAAGCTCCAGCACGAGCACCAGCGGGGCATCCCATTGTTCAGAAATTTTGGGAAAACTGAGGAGCCATCCGCAAGCCGAGAAAATTTGGTTCTCACGTGACCGTACGAGTAAGCGTCCGTCCCTACATACTTTAGCATTCTTCGCATAATCTGTATGATTGTTGTGGAGATCTCAAAAATAAAGTCTCAAGGCAAAATTTGTGGTGCGATGTCATCTCGCGCGGTGTTGTAGAAATACTCTCAGTCGCTTCATGCTAAGGAAACTGGGTTAAGCTAAAAACTACTCAGAATTATTCTTTTCGTTCTTTACTGCTTTGTATACGAGCTCATTTCGTTTCACTGTTCGTTGATTCTTAATAATATATTATCAGAAGTTAATTCACCTCAAGCTGCTTACGACCGATTTCTCGCTGACTAGGGTTTCTTTACATTTTTATGTAAATAACAAGCCAAATACAGTTGATACTCTTCGAATTACGTTTGTAAAATGATTTTCGCTTCAGTAATACTCTACACATAAATTTTCTCGGCAAAAAAGGAACTTCTCAAGAGACTGAAGCAGCTAAATTTAATCCGATCTCGGCACAGTTCACTAAATTTTCGGTGACTTCTGTCCACCTTCATCAGAGTGAGTTAAAGACAGGTCTGTAGTCTAGACTGAAGCAGGTCTGTAGAAATTTAGGGCGGTCCTAGATGCTATAGTTGGTTGAAGAAGCGTGTTTCTATCTACTTCTTCGAAGAATCTACCTCTTCTGAAATAGATAGATAACACTGCACAGTAATGGATCACTTCAGAGAGACATGTTCACATTGCGGGCTATATGATATCCTGCGCTAGCCCGTGGGAAATCAACGACGAATCCCGAGGGTTTTGAAACGTTTTCAATGAATGAATTTTTTCGAGGTCAATTAAGGGGGGAGAACCCTAACTACAAAACGGTTGCTACAGATGACTTCTAACCATCATATCAAAATGTTCTCCTCGCATGTTCCAGTCAAACCTCCCACAGTTTATCTCTTACACTCTTCCCCCCTAATGCTGGACTACGGTTTAAAGAATGATCAAAAGGCCACTGTTACATTTACGACTGTCTACCACTCCGTGTAATCCGTTACACACCACTCTCAGTAGAACAAGTTCCATCTACATTCTCTGGAAGTTGAATTTGCTGATGCCCTGATGCAAATGTCACATTTCTGCTTCTGGATTAACATGATCCTCCGCTTCTGGGTCCCTCACTGTACCCGCCTCTGGGTCCCTCACTGAACCCGCCTCTGGGTCCCTCACTGTACCCGCCTCTGGGTCCCTCACTGTACCCGCCTCTGGGTCCCTCACTGTACCCGCCTCTGGGTCCCTCACTGTACCCGCCTCTGGGTCCCTCACTGTACCCGCCTCTGGGTCCCTCACTGTACCCGGCTCTGGGTCCCTCACTGTACCCGGCTCTGGGTCCCTCACTGTACCCGGCTCTGGGTCCCTCACTGTACCCGGCTCTGGGTCCCTCACTGTACCCGGCCCTGGGTCCCTCACTGTACCCGCCTCTGGGTCCCTCACTGTACCCGCCTCTGGATCCCTCACTGTACCTGCTTCTGGGTCCCTCACTGTACCTGCCTCTGGATCCCTCACTGTACCTGCTTCTGGGTCCCTCACTGTACCCGCCTCTGGGTCCCTCACTGTACCTGCTTCTGGGTCCCTCACTGTACCTGCCTCTGGATCCCTCACTGTACCTGCTTCTGGGTCCCTCACTGTACCCGCCTCTTGGTCCCTCACTGTACCTGCTTCTGGGTCCCTCACTGTACCTGCCTCTGGATCCCTCACTGTACCCGCCTATGGGTCCCTCACTGTACCTGCCTCTGGTCCAGCTGTTGTATCTGCATCCAAATTCACTGTCTCATCTCCCACAGTCACGTCTGTTTCATTTCCATTAGAGTAATCAACAACAACTGGATTCAACCTTTCCTGACTTGCATTTCGATTACCTTGCGAATCCCCCTCATTGGCCCCTCCCCTCTACCCTCACCCTCTGGGTCCCTCACTGTACCCGCCTCTGGGTCCCTCACTGCACCCGCCTCTGGGTCCCTCACTGTACCCGCCTCTGGGTCGCTCATTGTACCCGCCTCTGGGTCCTTCGCTGTACCCGCCTCTGGGTCCCTCGCTGTACCTGCCTCTGGGCCCCTCACTGTACCTGCCTCTGGGTCCCTCACTGTACCTGCCTCTGGATCCCTCACTGTACCCGCCTATGGGTCCCTCACTGTACCTGCCTCTGGTCCAGCTGTTGTATCTGCATCCAAATTCACTGTCTCATCGCCCACAGTCACGTCTGTTTCATTTCCATTAGAGTAATCAACAACAACTGGATTCAACCTTTCCTGACTTGCATTTCGATTACCTTGCGAATCCCCCTCATTGACCCCTCCCCTCTACATTGGCTCGTGGGAATTATGCAGTTTAATTTGTTTGTAAAGCACTTTTCTTCTGGTTCTCACAGGTTCCGCTCTACATGTGGATGAAATGGTGCTGTGTTTTGCATATTTGAAGAATGTCACACACATCATTCACTACAGCAGTATTCAAATTTTTCCTTCGATCACTGTGAAACGTTTCTGGAACTCCATGCCAGGGGATATACCTGTGCACCAGCTTGTCTGGAAAAGTTGAAGCTGTTCCGTCCTTAACTGGAAACAATTCTAAGTATTTGGTTTAATTGTCAATCACGATAAAGCATACCGGTTCTCACGCTGGAAACTGGATATTCCTCCAAGCAAGTCTATCGTGACACGCTCATGTGGTTTGGTCGTGATAACAGGGTGAAGTGGCGCTCTACGATTTGGCATGGCATAGCGTTTCTGTTGGAACTTCACATAGTTCGTGCACCAGTCTTTCACGTCTGTATACATCCCTCGCCAGAAATATCGATCTTTCACACTGTTGAGTTTTCGTATGACACAAATGACCAAAATTATCATGTAATAAGTAAATGACATTTTCGTGCATCGTCTTTGGGAGAACTACTTGCCACTGCCATTTGACTTTGTTTGTGAGCTTCCACTTTCGATATAGAGATTATGCCATGGAAAATGCGCACGAACGATTTTTATTCACGAGTTTCTATGCATCAAAAAGTGAACGAGTGAGTTTTTGGATGCATAGCAACGAGTATGTGCACAAGGTACACAACACCTCGGGTGATCGTCGCAGGTCTCCTCACAAAGAAAGACACAAGCGTCCACCTAAAGACCTTCAGGGAATCAACGGAAATCCACATGTTTAAGTTATGGAAAGCAGGGACACCCACGTTCTGACTGTAAGTATTCTACTTGTCATAAATGCAAACGAGTGGATCTCATTGCAGAGGTCTGCATGAGCAAATGCATCAGAGTGAATGCAGTGGATGAAACCCCAGCGTCTGATCAATCAACTGTTCATCCCCTCAACAAGCAGTTGCCGAAGGACAAGGAGTTCCAGTGGGCGGCAGCATGCGACCAGTCCTTTCGTCTTGCTAAGGAGTCCCTCGCATCCTCAAGGTTTTAGTCAACTTCAACCCTGACCTGACCCTTGTTTTAGAATGTGATGCGAGTCAGTATGGAATGGGAGCAGAAATTCTTATCGTTTCCCTAATGGTGCGGAAAAGCTCATCGTCTATGCCTCCAGCTCCCTCAGCCCAGCAAAAACGAACTACAGCCAAATTGAAAAGGATGGACATTGGAAAGGAAATGACTATGGAAGGAGATTAATTCTCCACACTGACCACAAGCTTTTACTCAATATATATTCTCACCTCAAGGTGCTACACCAGTCTTGGCATCTCTCATCGCCAGTGTTGGGCAATTTTGTTGTCATCCTACCGTTATGACATTACGTAAAGGTCTTCAAGAGACATTGCCAATGCTGATCCGTTATCACGGATTCAACTTGGGTTCAACACGCTGCACGCGTTGAGAGCCCAATTGCAGCCCAGAAGGTCGCACAACACCCTGTCAAAGCCCAGCACATTGCATGAGATACGACTCATGACAAGACCCTCTCAAAGGTGCTAGCTGATACACAGCATGGTTGGAATATCCAGGAATGCCATGATCCAGATCTCAAACCTCACTTCATACGACATAACAAACTCTTTGACGAACAGGACTGACTTGCGAACCTGGCAGTTCAGCCGAGCCCTCCAGGTCTACGCCGTTTGTCTCGTGTCAGGACAACTCCACTATTACTGAAATTTAAGGGACTGTTCCCTATTCAAGGGAATGCTTATAAGTTCACAGAGATGTCGTTTAACTGTTCACAGAGTTAAGAGACTTTATTATTTTTCACTGCCAAACTCCTGTTTGGTTTTCTTTGTCTTTTGAGACTTTACTTTTGTTGTTCACCTAGCCGGACATTTAAAGAGCGAGGTGCATATGAAGTAACAGTTCTTGTATACAGCAGCCATTCCGTGCACGGATGCTCATTACATAGCTGCCTTGTGTCCACCATCTTGAGTTGAACACGTGTTCTCTTTCTTAAAAACATAACACACCTCCTCAGCTGTGAAATGTCAGGGTGAGCCTGTTACTGGACCCTTAGGTCCTCCATCGTGTCATCTTGGATGTTGTTCACTGTTTCTGTCAGCAAGCGAATCAATGTATCTGAGCATCTGTATGCTTCGAACCATCACGATGCACAATGACAAAGTCATAAGTAGATAACTCAATGGCCCATCACGCTCTGCGACCAGTGGATCAATGCTTCTGTTGCCAATCAGTGGCTTGTGGTCGGTCACCACTGTGAAATGTATAGCAGCCAAATAAGGACAAAAATGATGTATACCCCAAATGATCACCCACCACTCTCTGTCACAGGTCACCCAGTTTCGCTGAGAAGCACTAGGGGATTTGCTTGCCTAAGCAATTATACGTTCCTCATTCCAGTCTCCCCGTGACAACACAGCTCCAATAGCACAGTTCGATGAATCACAGTTGAGCCTAAAAGAGTCATAAAATCACAGGTACAGGAACAATTAAGGGGTTGCTAATCGTTCACGCAACTGCTTGAATGCTGCATCACATTCCTAAGTCCACAGGAATGTGGATTTTGTTTCAGTGAGTTGTTGCAGTGGCTCATCAATGGAGGCAAAGTTGGGTTGATATGATGCACGACCAAGGAAGCTGTGCAGTGCACTAGCGTTCTATGGTGTGTTCCACATAGCCAACTTCTCAATGTTGGCTGGGTCAGGTCTAACCTGCGATCGGGCGTTCTTATTTTTCACGGCGGGAGGAAAAAAGATAATTACGCCTGGTATAATTATTTGACGACTCGCCTGTATTTACTCCACAATCTGGACTTTTCCTGATTGGTCACGAAACAAAGACAATATTGAACTGCGTCGTAATTGGTTACCTCAGTTTAAGTGCAACATCCGGTCTAAAAAGATCGTGCCCAGAATATTTTTAAATTATCTACGTTGAGCTGGATGTGGAGAGCGAATTTTTGCTAGCTTTAATTGTATCTTTTGAACGTTTTGTTTACAAACATCTCTGAGATAAATAGCCATAACTTTATACTGCCATAGTCCCTTGCCAACTGAAAAGCCAGTCTTTTCTCTCTGCTGTTGATCAATTTCCCACTTGCCATTATCCTGAAGGTAAGTCTAAACAACTGGAAAATATGGACCCTGATACCATATCTATTGCAGCAACCCCTGGGACAAAGGATGGACATCCATAACAGTCACAGTGTTCAGGGGGTGAAAATCGGGCATGTCGGATCATGGCAACCCGACACAGGTAAAGTCGACTCGACTTTCCAGTATTTAGGTCGAGAAAGAGCAAACCACAAACACGCTACGGACAATGTATATTCTGCATTCTTTAGAGTGAGACCACAAAGTCGTCGTTCTAAAAGCGGCAAACACGCTACACATAATAAACATTTTTTGTTCTTCAAGGGTGAAACCACAACTTCGTCGTTCTGAAAGCGGCAAACACGCTACACACAATGTATAGTTCTTTAAGCACGAGACCACAAGACTTCGTTCTAAAGCTGAAAACACGCCACACAACGTATACTCTTTTTTTTGTTTCTCACCAAATAACTTCGGTTAGTCGGGACGACTTTTCATGAGCCAGGTCGTGACGATCCGGGTCGAAATGTCTCTCGCCAAATGATTTCTGGTGAGTCGGGTAGTAGTAGTAGTAGTAGTAGTGGGGTCAAACAAATAACACCTGATCACCACAGCTTCATTTTCCTGTAACTCCCAGATGAAAGAAGCTCGCTTTGCTCGCTTCTTTCACCTGGGAGTTACAGGAAAATGAAGCTGTGGTGATCAGGTGTTATTTGTTATGACCCCACTACTACTACTCGGGTTGGTTACCACAATAGTCGACCCGACACAGCTCGGGTGTATTGGACAAACCGGGAGGAGGAGGATTTACAATGCAAACATTTAGAATACAACATTTATATTCCCTATTAAATCCTGCTCCAAATGCTAAACAACAATAATTTACTACATTGTACAGTACGGAAATAAAAAGTTCTTTTCCTAAACATATTTCAACTTAATGGTGTATCAATCAGGATACAAATAAACAAACACTAAGTGTAAATCTGTTATTAATTTATGAATAACCTCAAGGGTGGAGGCTGTATTCTGCATTCTTTCTTTTTACCAACCTCGATAAGCCAGGGTTTCAGATTATCATCAATTATGATGTCATAGCTGTAATTGAAGAACAGTGATTCTATGAAAATTGTGCATGTGGAAAACATGGATTCCAGAACCTGAACCATAACTGGTGCTGGTACCGGAATAAATACAGTATTTTATTTTCTATTTTGTCTTAATTTTAAACTTTATTTGTTAATTATTTTATTGTGTGGCCTACACTGAAGACAGTTTTTTAACTGAGTTAGCTGTTTACACATATAGTTTGTACATACGATTTGCGCCCTAGACAACATTTCAATGAAGCGTGGCTGATTCGGATAATTACTATCATACTCAAGTAAAATAATTATTTCAAACACAAGCCTTAGGAAACTATTATAAATTAAACACAGTACATTGTGCGTGTGTGCTATGCGTACTGGGGGAAAACATGCTTACTATGGTTTAAGAAGCTTTCATTTAAAGTAAGTGCTTAATTGAAAATGAGCAAGAATGGCGTTTCCTTTTTTCGATCTTTTTTCGTTCCAGAGATATTCACGTTTTTTGTATTATGCAAATTAGGTAACTTAGACGTTATTTAAGGGGACACTGACATGTCATTTTGGCGTAATTTTAAAATGCTGAAATGTGTTCTTGCATCAATGGAAAACCACCTACCTAGGACTATATAATAACATTGAAACCGTTTATTGCCGCCTATCACCTAGGATGGCAAGGATGGAAAAGGATTGAAATTGAAAAAACTGAAAAATATTGCCAGAAATTTATTATGGTTTGCTCTCTGAGCCACAATTCGTTTGATATCTTCCTGTTAGTCCATAAAGGTACCAGCTAATGATTTTAACAATGAATTTAGCTGAAAACAGCAAAACCCCTGTGACAAACACCATATGGTACCTATTTTGATGTTGCTATGGCAATGCTTTTGGTTCCAAATGTCTTTATGTGGCAGTGACAACTACTGTTTTCGATGTTTCCCAAACATTGTCCACTTCTTAAATGGTAATAAGGAGACATGGTATTAAGGAAAAATGTGTATTTAGCCTGTTTCTGTTCTTCCTTCATTTCAGTGAATTGCTAGTATAAGTGCGCATTTCTTGATTGTGTGGACATTGTGTATGTTTCGATAGGTCTATGTACTTCTTCTTTCAGAGCCACAAATGGCAATAATACATTCAAAGAGGAAATAGACTGGAACCAAGAGCGTTGCCATAGCAATATCAAAACAGGCTCCATGTGGTGTATTCCTTTGGGTACAATAATGGTGCCAAGTTTCGACTGCACTGTCTTATTATTTACAGAAATAATCTTCATTTTGTGTTTTAACCGATACTTTAACCACTTATGACATAATCATTTATCTAATTTGCATAATACAAAAACGTGAATATTTCTGGAACAAAAGAAGATATCACAGAAAGATAAACACCATTCTTCCTAACATTGCAAGGGCTTTCAAATAAGCTTAAGTTGATTTTTACTTCATAGGTTCACCTTAAAACCAACAGGCCACATCTCGACCCTTTGCATAAAAGGCGTCTTAATTTGAATAACAATACTTTGCACATCCTTAGCCTCGTACTTATGTTTCTAGACAAAGGATTTTAACATGAATGCGAGGCTTAGGATGTACAAGTATTGTTATTGAAATATGGGCGCCATTTATGCAAGGGGTCTATAAGAATAAGAATATTAATTGTTATACATCCAATTTAGTTACAAAACTGTTTTTAAAAATTGACATAGAAAATAAAATACCATAATCATTTGGGTTCCAGCTCCAATAGTCCAGTTTCAAGTTAACCAAGACCGCTGAATAAAACGACTTGAAACATGCCTATACAGGGTTATATATATAAATATTTGCAAATACCAGTGAGAACAGGAAATATTAACAACTTTGTGCAGTGTTTCATCTTACGCTTCAGTGCCTTTCTGCTGGCATTTGTGAATATTTTTCATCGTATTGAGGCTAACCCTGTACAACTGAGTATTTAGTCTTTTTGTTCAGTGGTCTTGGGTAACTCAAAACTAAACTATTCTGGAGTCCAGATTCTATGTTTTCCACATGCCCTGAAAAGGTGTGAGCCATTTAGGTCATTTTTCTTGCAACATGCAATGCAACATTTTTTTTATTGTGACACAAAAACATGACTAAGAATACAACTACAGACACATCACTACAATCCTTATAATACATGACTTATGTATATGATATTATTATAATACTTTCATGGGGCATTGCAGCATATTCTGCGGGCTAAAATGGAGAATTCAGTGGGCTAGCCCTCCACATGGTCCAATCACAAACATGAAATCACTTTCATGTTTGTGATTGGACCATGCGGCCCAGAATTGAAAACCAATCAACTGTTTGCACCATTTTCTCACTCACTAGCAGTACTTCAAACTCCATTTTTCTATCTGCTGTTCTCAGGTTCTATAATGACAAAATGGCTTTGAAAGCTCACAATGAAGCAAATTCTCACTTGGTATGCAGTTTGTTAAAATCAGCCAATTAAAGCATATTCTTTTGCTTTCTGGATTTTTTTAGATAACAATTTTATTTTCAGTGGATGAGTTATAATTACAAGTTGCAAAAAATATTGCAAATGTGTGAATCTGCTCTGCAACTTGCAAGGTGTCTTTCAGTCATTAATGTTGCATTGTAAGTTGCAAGGAAAATTGCCTCGTTTAACATGGCCATATTTTACAGAATTTAATTCAAGAAGCCAAACAAAGAAACACAATCCTACTACAGTAGATAAATCTTCAATGGTCAGGAGATTAAAGTCACTTAATTTGTTTTCTGTTACTTACCCATAGCATTCAAAGCAGTGTCTGTCATTGGCTATTACATTCTAGGAAACAAATGTTATGCATATTGAGTAAAAATAATTATGGTAAATAGATATTTTCAGTTGTCAAAAAATTGTTGTTAGAACTGTTTCTTAATTTCTCAAATGGCCACCTACTGAATAACTAAAGACCATCATTTACTGAACTCACTCCTTAATTGCTATGTTCTCACAATAATGACTCAAGTATACAAGCTTAGCCATGTAAGTAAAATGGGTGACCCAAAAACACTGACCCCCAGTCTGCAGACTACCTTATGGACCAGTCCATGGACTACCCCTACGGATCCCTCTACGAATGTGTCCCAATACACATTGTGACGGAAGCCTCCTCAGAAAAGATTATCTATTATTATTATTATTACTAGTGGTAATCAAAGATTAGGAGTGCGTTCGACGACTTCGATTCGCTTGGCTCCATTTTGCCCTAAATTCAAGCTTTTTTTAATACTGAAACCAACATTTTTAAATATCAGTATGAAACTCTTAACATGATTGATAAACATGATTTTTCCGATTTATTCATACTAATACAATGTTTGGAGTTTTTTTGCATTGCGTGACACCACTATTCACGAACAACAAAGTTGCAGTCAGTGTTTAGAAAACTGCAGACTGTGGACTGCACTGATTAATTGTCAGCCAAAATATTAAGAAAATCGGAATGAAGTAGCAGTAGCCAAATAATCACAAACCTCAAGCGAGAATTACAAATATCATTTCTTTGCCGCCCAACAAATGTAAACAAATTAACGCAGCAAACACACATGCAGACTAAAATGCAAACAAAATCAGGCCAAATTCACGACTGTGACGGCAACGATCGAAATCTGCTGTTATATATTTGCACCAGGAGTTGTACAATCTTTGAATAAAGGTTCCTCTTGGATAACAATAAGGCTGATTTAAACAGTACAGCGTCACAACTCTGTATGCGGACAGAAGTTGAATCTCCAATGAAAAGCAGCTGAGTTTTATATTAAACTGTGATGTGTCTCATGGGCGAATTGAAGTATCTGTTTCCCAGAAAACACACCAGCAGTAGGAAGGCTTCTGATGTTCATAAGTAGCTTAAATCATCTTTGCCAGTGATAGCCCAAATAAACAAATACAACTGCGAAAAAAGTTCGACAAAATCCAGAAACACTCAAAGGAACTCGAAGGGAATCAAAAACAAAGAGAAAGTGAGGCATGACAAGCATGGACGTGAAGTCATTAAGTCTGCAGTCGGGCCTAGTGACCCATCAGGCCGGAGCTTATCCCGGTTTCTGTAGCATGAAGCGACAGAGAGTATTTCTACTCCCCCCTGGATGGGATGCTAGTCCATCGCAGGGTTACCCCCCAGCAGTAAATTCGCCGGTACCCATTAATACACCTGGGTGAAGAGAGGCACTGTGAGAGTAAAGTGTCTTGCCCAAGAACACAACGCAGTGGCCCGGCCAGGACTCGAACCCGGACCGTCCGATCCAGAGTCCAGCGCACTAACCATTAGGCCACTGCGCCTCCCCCCCGTGAAGTCATTAGCCCCTGATAAATTTTGTTGGAGGGGCCAAATTGGTGTCCACCACTTCACAGAAAACTTGATTTCCTTCCAACATAGGATATTATTGGAGAGACTGTTGCTAGTCAAGTCAGTGTACCTCAACTCTAACTCAACCTGTTAAAAACTTCACTCTTAACAATCACAACTCTACTCTCTTTTTCAAATAAAAAGTTAAAATGGAACAATCAGAAAATTCAAAACGTGAAAGAGAAAATTATAAATGAAATTACATAAAATAAGTTAAGGTTATAAAATCACGATATAAACATAACTATGCACTAATTAAAAAAATAAACAACAAACACGACGATAGAGACCTATTGACAGAAGTTACCATAATAACAGAAGCAAGCAATCGAACAAAAAAGGTGAGATGGATAACATACAAACCAATAAACACAGTTCACATGAAAAATTAAAATCAGTGAGCTCAAAGACGCATTTATCATGCAGGAGATACACAATCACAGCTCACACAAGAACAAAACTCCAAGGAATGGATAAAAAGAGGGAATTCGACAGGAGAGTACAGAAATGGAAATAATTATCAGAAAATTCTAAAGGTAAAAGATAAATATAAAAATGAAATTACATTAAATAACCAAATGTTATAAAAGAACAACTCAACATAACTATGTACTAATTAACAAAAAACTTAACTGTAAAAAACTATATAATTCACAGAAGAAGATGATAGTGACGTTTTCACAGAAATTCCCAGAATAAGATAACCAAGCAGTAGTACAAACAGGTGAGATAGAGTGCATACATAAAAATACAAAGAAAGAAGCAATGAAGTTAATGAGAACAACGATAATAATAATGGAAAGCGTGAAAATGCGAATAGACGTAGAGGCATTAGTTAAGTATACATTGAATGAAATACTGGTAAGCTAACATTTATTTCTCAAAATAAAAATGTTCTATAAGAGATATCAACAGAGGAGGCTGTAGAACCCTTTATATGGGCTTTAAAAGGAGAAAACCCCTATGAAAATTAATAGTACATCAAACTATTTTTATACCGAATAGGAGTACCATTAAGTATTGCAGTGGAGGACAAAAAAGAAAATTAAAAATGCAAAACAAAAAACAAAAACAAAAAGGAAAGATGTGCGTGACATATGTGGCACAAAAACAAAGTCAGGACACGTTAAGTGTAAGAGATGCAAACAATGGAAGCATATGAAGTGCGTTGGAATAACTATAAGAGAAGCAGTAACACACGGATACAAATGCCAAAATTGTAAATAGAACAGATATAGAAAACATAGAAAGACTATGGGATATTGACATTATACATTACAAACAAAAATGAACAACATGGCCTGTGACAAGCTAACTGAGATTATAAAAGAAAAGCAAGAAGAGGCTAAACATTCACGATGTAAACGTAGAGCTTTGCAGGGTTTAAGTAAAAATATATATGTATTTATTGGTCAAAAACCCATGTTTTATCAGAGTATAAAACATAGAAATATTAGAATATTGTCTTTGAAAAGCCCCCTTGGGGGGTCAAGCTGCAGAGATTGTCGAAGAAGCTTCTAAGTTCAAGAGGAAAGTAGAAGAAGTGAAATTAAATTGCTTTAGTTTCTCGATCGTGCGTGTTTTGTTGTTTTTACTCGCGGCGTATGAAATCTATATCATAAAAAAATGAAGAAGCCTAAGCCATATATTATAATGTCATAAAACACTCCGGACATTTGAGAACACTCGAGAAATGAAGAAAACACTCGCCCGCGGCTCATGTTTTGTACATTTCCCTTGTGTTCTCAGTATGATACCTGGCTTTAGGCTTCTTTATTTGTTAATTATATATTTCAAACATTTAAGAAATCTAGTGTAAGTTTAAATTAATACAACTTGATAAAGAGGCTAGAAAACACAATATATGAGCACAAACTACCTAAAAGGTTGTTAACAAAAGCAGAGCTTCGTCAAATTGAGCATATGTAATAGGTTAAGTAGTAATAAAAACAAACTGTAATATATATCAGTTCACATTAAAAAGCATAATATTGGGTGTTGAAACATAATATTGGGTGTTTTTAATTGTTAGCGTCTAGTTTTAATGTCAATTTCTTGTGATTCTTTTTCTTTTTTTAAACAGCGCCTTTGGATCTTGTAGAAAAGGCGCTATATAAATGGATTATTATTATTATTATTATTATTATTATTATTATTATTATTATTATTATTATTATTATTATTATTATTATTATTAATGGAGTCTTTGATGTTACAGTGAGATCTGCATACACTATCAAACATGCAACTAGCGCTCATTGACAAATGTGAGTTCAGGATACACTGATTGTAACAACAAGTGTTAATTGAAAAAAATTGTAATTTGGGGTTTGAACAAAAATAAAACTGCTACAGTAGAGTTGTGATGGTGGAGTGGAGTAGTATTGGTGGAATATAGTTGAATGACATTGAGTCGAGATGTGAAGGTAGAATGGAGCTGTGTTGGTAGAGTCAATTTCAGTCAAGTTGTGATGGTAGAGTGGAGTTCAGCCAAGTTGTGATAGTAGAGTTGAGTTGTGTTGGTGGAGTGGAGTTAAGTAGAGTTGTGATGGTGTATTAGAGTTGAGTCAAGTTGAATCAAGTTGTGATAGTTGAGACTTCAGTTGTCTTGGTAGAGCAGAGTTGAGTAGAGTTGTGATGGTAGAGTGGAGTTGTGTTGGTGGAGTAGAGTTGAGTCGAGTTTTGATAGTAGAGTGGAGTTGTGTTGGTAAAGTCGAGTTATGATGGGAGAGTGTAGTTGAGTCGAATTGTGATGGGAGTAGAGTTGTGCTGGTGAAGGCGAGTTGAGTTGAGTTGTGACGGTGGAGTCGAGTTGATCGAGTAGTTATGATGGTAGAGTGGAGTGGAGTTGTGTTGGTGGAGTAGAGTAGAGTCGAGTTAAGTCGTGTTGTGATAATAGAGTGGAGTTGTGTTGGTAGAGTCGAGTTTAGTCTATAGTTGTGATGGTGGAGTAGAGTTGAGTAGAGTTATGATAGTAGAGTGAAATTGTGCTGGTAGAGTTGAGTTGTGATGGTGGAGTGGGGTGTTGTTGTTGGAGTGGAGTTGAGTACTTGTGTCCAGTTGTGATAGTCGACTGTAGTTGTGTTGGTGGAGCAGAGTTGTGTTGGTAGAGTGGTTTTGAGTTGTGATGGTGTAGTGGAGTTCAGCCAACTTGCGATAGCAGAGTGGAGTTGAGTAGGGTTGTGATGGTAGAGTGGAATTATGTTAGTGGAGTGGAGTTGAGAAGAGTTGTGATGGTGGAGTGGAGTTGAGTAGAGTTGTGATGGAGGAGTGGAGTTGAGTCGAGTTGTGATAGTGGAGTGGACTTGTGTTGATGGAGTAGAGTTGTGATGGTAGAGTGGAATTATGTTAGTGGAGTGGAGTTGAGAAGAGTTGTGATGGTGGAGTGGAGTTGAGTAGAGTTGTGATGGAGGAGTGGAGTTGAGTCGAGTTGTGATAGTGGAGTGGACTTGTGTTGATGGAGTAGAGTTGTGATGGTAGAGTGGAATTATGTTAGTGGAGTGGAGTTGAGAAGAGTTCTGATGGTGGAGTGGAGTTGAGAAGAGTTCTGATGGTGGAGTGGAGTTGAGTAGAGTTGTCATAGAAGAGTGGAGATGTGTTGGTGTAGTAGAGCTGGGTAGAGTTAAGTGGAACTTGAGTAAAGTTGTCATGGTGTAGTAGAGTAGAGTAGAGATTAAAAGGTGTAGTCCACTTGCATTAAGATTAGGCATGAGTTGCATCAAGACTGGTAGAGTTGAGTTGTGATGGTGTAGTGGAGTTGAGTATAGTTGGGAGAATTTGGCTCACTGAGGTAGAGTTGCAATAATTTGGATACAGTTGAGTCAACTTGAGAAGATATAGTAGAGCTGAGTCAAATTAAGTAGAGTTGTGATGTTGTAGGGCGAGGGTGAGTGTTAGTTGATCCTTAGGCGGATAGAAACATGTAACTTATAATTGTGTTGGTGTAGCCATTAACTTTAGGTGAAAATGTTGAATAGATATGTGCTAGTAGTAGCACTGTCCTAAAAGAGAGAGTTTACACAGTAAAAGTGAAATTGCTAAGAAAAACTTAATTAACTTTGGGAGAAATTGTTGACCGGCTATAGGCAAAGAGCAGTCCCTTTTATACTTATTCCATAGAGAGAAATAGTTGCTTTTTGGCAGGTACATTTTTGCAGGGTAATATTTTCTTCCCTTAAACGAGGCGGTTTTCTAAGGAAAGTCACACACAAGACAGAAGTGCTATTCAGTTCATGTACTTACATATCCAATTTGACGTTAAGTAGTAGAGCGGCCCTAAAAGTGGGAGTTTCATATATATAGGAAAGACAGTCGAGCTAGTAGAGCATAAGAAAAACTCTACCAATATTTTCTATCCAATTTCATTCCAGTGAAAATAATAAATAGACTTGATCATGACTTAACGGTTATCTGTACAGCTGTCTACATCTGCAAGCATTATGCTTCATAAATATTTGACAGACTGGGACTCAGTTTCAGGCACATTATACATTCATTACATTTTCTTTGCTGTGCCAAACTACTGATAACTGAGGTTTTATACAATATTTGTGCTGTTTCTTTCCATCTGCCTTTTTTTTTTGGGGGGGGGGAGGGGTCATGAACTCGTCCCAGGCAACCCACTGACTGACTGTTCAACCTAAATTACAAATCAGCCTTGCACCAGGAAGGTAAAACTTGTGCTATTTCTGTTTAGCCAACAACACCATTTTTTTCACCTTCCTGCCTAAAATACTATTGTAGTGTGTAACAAGGAAAGATAAATTCCATACAAGCCCTACTCGATTTGGGATGTCCGTAAATGGCCTGGGCGAATGCACCGAATAGTGGAAGAAGAAAAGACAGTCATGAATCGCGATGGGTCGTTTGCAAGACACTTGAGTCTTAGATACATTACCACAGCAAAGGAAATGGTATTGTGTAATGCATATAATTATGTTGTGAGTCCAGTCCGAAATTTGTGAAGCATAACAGGAAATTTCGCTGACACACCCCAACGAGAATGGTATGTATCCAGACAGCTGGTATGTCAAGTCGTTATTATTTTCAGATTTTTTTTGTTTCAGGGGTAGTCTTTGGACTAATCCACAAGGTAGTCCATGGTCCCGGTCTGAAGTGGGGGTCAACAGATCAGGGTCAGTGTTTTCGGGTCACCCAAATGAGATGCTACCTGTACGGCCTTGAGGGAGTGAACAATGCACCAGTTGATATCATCAAACAATTTATCTGTCACCTAGAAGGAGGAGACCATTACAGTTGGTTAAAAAGAAACATAATATTTTACACATTCTGATTCATCCTCAGTGACCTTCAAACATAGACATAAAGCAGAGGAACACGAGCTGACACCAAATGATTCCAGGTATCATGCTACCATACTGTGTTCTTTTTGAAGAAAAAGGGGGTGAATCAGCAAGAGTCAAATTATTAAATATGCTTGAATAAGAAGCAACCTACCTATGATACAAAATGATCTGTTGTCAACGAAATAGAAACCACACACCTTATTCCAAAATGGCTGCTGATATACGCACATTCAAATTGGCCCTTGTTGCCTCATTCAAGATGGAATATTCTTTTGATTTTTGACCTTAAAAACGAGGCAAGAAGGGCTAATTTGAATACCAACAAAAGAATATTAAGATGGTAGCCATTTTCAAATAAGGTGTACGAGGGGAAATTTAAAAGCTAGCCTAGTATAACAATACATTAAGGAGTGTGACCATTTGTATTGTGGTAGAGAACTCTCGGAAAAGAATGATAATAAATATTGCAGAAATGAAGAAAAATTATTTTTGCAATCTGTCAAGTAATTTCTTCTTCCACTTGTTTCATAATGTTTTTCACTGTCACAAAATAAAAAATAAATCGAATACCATTCAGTGGACAGATACAAGAAACTGCTATATTATAGAAGATAAATAAAGAACACACTTCTCCAAGTTTTAGGGGTGTGTGTGTTATTCCAAACTTCAAATTTTCATTGAAAGTTCCACACAAATTTACAGTGCCCAATGTGATATAGGCATATGGGCACCTTTGGACTTGAGGGGGCTCTAACCTCCCTGCCCGAAAAAATTACACAATTTCCGAATGTGTTAGCATTGAACAGGTATACAACCACCCAAAAGTTGCAGCTGCCTGAATCCTGAGCCCGAAAAATGTTGAAAATTTGTCTGCAGCCCCCCAGCCCCCCTAGCTCATATGCCTATGCCCAGTGTGGAAAGTGTGGAGCTGCCATGAAGGACACCAGTATGAAATAGTGCAAACATTTGGAATTTACTTTGGTTATCTAGCTGATTGATTATCTGTACTGGAGTGTAGAAATGGCATACATTCCATGCAAGATAAAAGAGAAATCAAGGAAGGAAGCATTATCATATAATGCTCTGCACACATCGCCAGCAGCTTAATGAGTTTTTGTGTAGAAGGCTGTAGAAACATTATGTAGGC
This sequence comes from Blastomussa wellsi, assembly GCA_947652115.1. Lineage (NCBI taxonomy): Eukaryota > Metazoa > Cnidaria > Anthozoa > Scleractinia > Plerogyridae > Blastomussa > Blastomussa wellsi. The sequence continues at coordinate 13,415,665 of OX393566.1, read as the reverse complement.
AAGTGAGATTGGAATGTGCACAACAATTTAGAAATCAGAATCAATTAAAGCTAAGAACTGACATAATTGGAACCAATGAATGCTAACCTATCGAAGGATCCAAGGGCTGATTGATTAAACTTCGCTTTGCATATCACAGGAGCACTGCTTGGTTTTACCGCAATTTAATTGAATTTACATCAAGCACAATTTTGCTAGATTTGCCATGTTTTGTTAACAGCAGCTTCCAACAATAGCTTATTGTACAACTGGAGAGCACACAGTACTTGTGAATTAAGTATGGTACTAATTTTATTAATTATAAGTTAACCCATTGACTCCTGGAGATTTTCACCAAAGCTTGTACTGTTACTATGGCAATGAGAGACCCAAACATCACTGTGTTGAGTCATCATTCATTGCCACTAGTGTGATGATATTGATTTTTGATTTTCTGGTTTTCTTGACTATCAGGCCACCTCTACCTCAATAACTTTTTTCAGCTTTCAGAAATAATATGGTATCCACAGACTAGTAGAAAGTTGAAATCATGAGAGTTATACCTAATTTGAAATGTGAAATTAATTTTACCACCTAAAGAGTTCAGGACACCAGTAATCCAGGGTGGGAAGCTGTGGAGTAGGGTTACTTTTTTTCAAAGAGCCGTCTCCAAACAAACGTTTTATACAGTGGCCTTAGTTTCCATGGTCTTATGTTTCCACCAAATAATAGTTAAAAAAGCTGGTCAGATATAATCTCGTTTTCACATGTTTCACTTTGTAAAAAACATCTGGCCAAGTCCGCTCAGTTTGCCATTCTGATTGGTTAATGAGCTGCTTGTATGCATTAAAAACAGCGTGTGCTCTTTTTCACCACTGCTGTCAACAGCTGGGCTGAGGATTTGACTTTATTAGCAAAACATGAGTGTCAACTTGTTTTCTTCCCCAACTCGACCTCAGTACCGTGGTACTGGTGTTTCCCTGTATAGGAAAGTAGTTCATAGCCTATCTATAACAACTAAGTGAGCTTTCCATACACTTAAATTGTCGAGCATGCATTGTGACATTGTGTGTCAGATTTCTGACACATTTGACGCGAGCAAAATCGGCTTTTACCAGATGTTCTCTCCCCAGGGTTGGGAAGATCTGGGTACGAGATTAGGTGGGATATTGACAGTCAACATGCAGATCAGTGTTGTTACGTCAACACTTCCCCAATATCAAAATTCTTAATATGACTGGTCAAATCAAGCAAAACAAGCACATGTCGCTGCAAACATTTGAATCAAACTGCATTGCTTACTTCTTTCCCTCTGGTTCCTTCAAGATAGAATTGCAAATTCTTAACAGTCCATTTGCCTCCATGGATTGGATTATACTCTTCCTGAAAAAAAAAAAACAACCAAAGGCACATATGAACCACTGCACTTGGAAAAATAAATTGCAAAAGGTCAAGGGTGTGAATTAAATTTCCATCAATATATTTCCAATTATCTTAACCTTCACTGAATTATCCTCATAATACATCTACTGCATAAATTTCTCTCATTTGTAAGCAAAATATAATAATTTTCAACTACAGCTCAGTTCAATCCAGTAGCAAATCACTTCTGATAAACAATTTTTCTGAAATATAATCTGGCTTTATCAACTGGGTTGATAATGTGAATTGGCCACCGTAAAGAGATTTGAGAGCTGACGTTTCGAGTGTTAGCCCTTCGTCGGAGCAAATCAAGGAATTGTGGGTCGTGTGTTGTTTATCAACAGAAAGATGGAGCTTCGCTATTGGTTGGTGCCTGGTAACGTGAAAACAATGTTCGTTGATACCGTGAGGATTAAGAGTGCCGCTTTGAAAAATAAAGTTTTGTTCTGGAGTTTTGCAACTTTCCGTGCTTCCTTGGTGAAGGGAAAGGCCGCAGACTGCCATGTTGTTTAGAATGATTTGAGAGATTGAACTGTCTTGCGACCGGTTTCGATGCATTTTTGTCGTCTTTCTCTACGTCCCGAAAGTGTTTTCGGAATCGGTCGCCTAGTCGTCTCCCTGTTTCGCCGATGTATAACTTTTTGCAAAGAGTGCAAGTTATGCAGTAGATGACATTGGCTGAGGTACAGGTGAAATGATCAGTGATCTTGATAGATCGCTTGGGTCCCAATATTTTGTCAACGTTGTGAATGAAAGGGCATGTTTTGCATCGTGCACGAGCGCATTTACAAGTTCCAGGTTGATCACGTGTTTGGAATGCACTTCTGACTAAAAGGTTACCTATGTTTTTGTCGTGTTTGAATGAAATTAATGGAGGTTGCGAAAAAATTCTACCAGTGTCGGGATCATTTTGAAGTAATTTAAAGTTTTTGAGAATGATGGATTTTACTGCATGGTTGTGAGGGTGAAATGTGAGGGTGAATGGAATTCTATTGTTGTTTTCTCTCTGTGACGTTTGTAGTGCTGACTGACGATCAATTTGTTGGGCGCGATGATGGCCCGCTTGAACAACAGAAGCAGGATAGCCGTGTTTGTCAAAGAAATTGCACATTTCCTCTGATTTTAAGGAAAAATCGGAGTTGTCACTACAAAGACGGCAAAGTCTAAGAAACTGAGAATAAGGAATGGAATTCTTGACATGTGATGGATGTGAAGATGAATACAACAAATAACTATGAGAATCTGTGGGTTTGTAGTGCACACTAGTATACATGTACTCAGACACTGGTATCACTTACCAAGCCTACTTGGTGAAGTTCATATCTGATAATTGGCTTTATTGACTTGTGCGTAAGTGGTGCAGTGTAAGGTGTATAGCACACAAAGGGAGAAGTTGTGAGTTTGTATCCTGGATCTGTAATCTTACTTTCTTTTTATTGTTTTTGGCTGGGTGTGGGTCATAAATTTCCTTGCATTTTGTTGTCATTGTCATTGGTAGTTTTGTTCAATGCCCACTTGGCTAACTCCTTGGCCAAACCTCAAATGAAGAAACTTTTGCCACAGTAGGTATTTCATCATTTTAAGAGTACTTTCCTCTCTGTTTAGTTTGAGACATGCATGCGCCATTCCCGTGTTTGGCTCCAGGTGAGTATTGAAAATAAGGATTTGTATTGAAATGTACGTTATTTTTAAACAAAGATCATCACATCATTGTTGCAATGTGGCAACCTAATAGTATACATTTCTGAACTTCCACTAAATCCACACAAGTAACAGTTGCTACTTTCAATCCGCTTTCTCAAGTACTTTTTTGAGTAAAATACCAGCCAGGATGCACATTGCACTTGTTTCACTTCTGTTGTCAACTGTGGAATCTGATGACAACAGATGGTTGTGCAGTCTAATTGAACTGCTGCATGCTTTATGGCGGATGCGCTTAGAGAGCTTTGTGCATAGACAAACTGCCATGTTGGAACCTTTGGCATTGTTTTGAACTTGTTACATTGTCATTTTGACTGTTAGTTTAGCTGTCTTGCATGTGAATTTAACCTTGTGATTTGCACATTAAAAGGCGATTTGACATCATCTTTGACCGAAAAAAGCCTGACTTATGCTTAATCTCTGCAGGAGGAAAAGTTCTTTCCAATGAGACCCAGATCAGAGTGAGAAAGAAAATACACACTGAAATGCTAAGAAATTTGAGTGAAAAACTCAGAGGAAAAATTGTGTGAACTACCCTTGGCTACTCCCTGGCAAGAATTTCCTGTTTGGATGAAGGCAAGCCCAGTAGAAGGACAATAACTGTAGCAAAACGTAGGAGAAAAAGGAAAAGTGGGAAAAAAATGAAAAAAAATGCCTTAAGACATAGGTCACATTTTAACCCAAACTTTGCCTTTTGCGCATGGCCGAGTGCACATCTGAACAAAAATGTCATAAAATGCGATGCTTGTGGAAAGACAGGCATGTTTTCATGTTGCCAATGACATTGTGAGTAGTTGGGTGCAGATTTAGCTCATAATTAACTGACCATAAAATGTCACAAGTGTCCAAAAAGCACTTTTAAAAACCTCCAGGTGCCAATGGCCAGGGTTAAAAAGTTTGTGTTTAGTCGTACAATAAAAGTGCCACTGTCGTTAACTCATGGATATGGCATTCGACCACTTATGCCAGAGCTTGATGGTGGCTTAGTAATGCTTTCCAAAACTTAAAAGAATGTAACAGTGATTTTTTATAATGGTGTAACTCTGGCAGACAGCTTCATGCTCTTTTCTTTTCTCTTTTGGAAAGGGTAATAGCTGGAGTACTTCAAATTGAGAGACGTTTGTTTGAAGGCCTCTCAAAGTTATCATTATGTATTGGCAAAAGTTTAAGAATGACAGGCATGATGAATTAGATTGGTACAGTAGAATGTCAATTTCTGGAAACTACATATAATTTGAACAAAAACTGATTTGCCTTAAAGTGCCTATGAAGTAAAAAATTTTTTTGCACTTTTTTGTAGTATATTGTACCCTTATTCCAAAATGACAAAAGAAATTCGGGGGAAAGGAAAGAAAATCTGTTTTTTTACTCTTGAAGATCGTAAATAGGGAGTTCCGGAGACTGGGAATGAATTAAGCGGTGATAACGTAGTTAGTGATTCCAGCGTGTTGTTTACACATAGTTTCCTGTTACTTTTGAGTGCACTTCTCCTAGTCAGAGGACTTATAATAGCTTGTATTTTCATGGGCTAAATGTCTGACAGTAGCGATGTCATCCATTTTGAGCGATGAACAGTCCTCAAGAAGCGATTCTTCACTGGAAATTTAGATAGATGGACATATCCAACAGCCTTATGCTCGTTATGTGCACAAGCCGATCGCTCGTGACATTTATTCATTTGCCATCAATCTGTTTATTAATTCGGTCTTCCGACCTATTTTGCTTCACATTAGTTTCTAAAGGGCACTATATACTGTATTATTTGGAGGCTTTTTTTCTTTAAACTGAAGCCATAACATCGTAGCCGCCATGCAGATGTATAGAGGTCAGACGTCTGAACGATTTTCCATTAGTAGTTTGACAACTCTGTGGTGTTCAATATGTTTCGTACGCTCGGTTTGTTTTGGCTCATTTATATTTTTAAGATATGTTTTAGTTCTCATAACTTCGCTATCGAAGGGCAGGGTAAGACATTCAGTGAAGATGTTGATAGCTTGCATTTGCTGTTTGTGACGCCGGGCCCGGCTATTAATAAATTGATACTGTTGCAAGATGTGGTTTATTATAACGGATATTTGTCTTAGTCTGGCTTCTCTGGAAACTGCTGTAGCTCTACTTTTAGAAAGCCCTTCTGTGTCGTAGAGGGTGTGTTCCTCGCATTAATTTTATCGATTGTTTAGTCTTCTGAGCTCGGTGTTTAGGTTTTGACCTCATAATTTGTTCACTGTATTTTCTTGCTGGCACCACAAGATTCAACTGTAGATTAAATTTATATTTACCACACACAAATCTGTTGACTGTGTTGCGTGTTGTGCATGCCACTATTTCAGAATATGTTTCCATTTGAAACAAACACATGCCATATCTTTTTCGATGACAAAATTAATCTCGATTGTTTTCTTAAAAGAAATAAACTTGTGCGACTAAACAATTAGATGTGTGCATGTTTCACACCGGCACGTATAATTCACATAGCACAGGATGTATAAACTTCACGTACTCTTCGCCACTTTCATTCAGACTGTTCAGTTATAGTCGATGTCTTCGGTACATCCGAATTTTTTGGATGGAACTGAACCCTAAATATGAGGTTTTCGAATTCCACGGCTTCTTCAGATCCATCACAGTGGAAACCTGGCTTGTGCTCGAAGCAGCTATTGTCAAAATGTGCCGAAGACAAACATGACTTGCTTGGCACAAAATCTTGATAGTGAATGTGTGTGAATCGAGTCCAGTTTTGCCCCAGACTTTTCGCCTTTGAGGAGTAATACATCAAAATCTCTGGTGTTCCAGTTCTGTTGGTGCAGCTGACTGCATTGGGGCCACCAGTGGCACAATAATTCATCCCTCCCTTCTTCGCTCTCTTTTCCACCATGGCGCTATCGTATTCAGAACCACCAACTGCATCACTTCCTGTGTAATCTGAGCGTTTGGCCGAGCATGAAACGGACCCATTTCAGCTTGCGAAATCCAAACTTTGAGGTTCGAAAAAACATCAAAGAATGCACTTTTGATGGCTTAAGCCCGCGAATTTGAGTTAATCAAGACATAAAAAAGCGAATTGGTCAAAATTTTTTTTTACTTCATAGGCACTTTAAGCTTTCCATTGACACTAAGTTTTCCCCTGTTTGTTCAAACTTTATTTTCAATCATTAATTTACAGCATTGCTGATGTGGTTGTGTATATTAATAGTACAGTAATAATTATACACGACCACATCAGCAATGCTGTAAATTAAGTTATCATGTCTAAATAAAAGAGGTTATTATTATTCGAATTAATTTCCATTTCCCAAGGAGGTTTTGAAATATCAGCATTCTACTTTACAGTTTAATCCTTGTTTATAATACTGCTGCAAGTTTTTTTGCATGGCTACTGACCACGGGATAAAAGGCCCGGTGAGGTAGAAATAAATCTGATCAGACAGTAAACTAACAGCAAAGCACTCCTGAATGAGGATGAAATGTGGGATTTGCTACCCTTGCTATTAGATGCTATATTAAAAAATCCCAATAAAGCCAATTTCAAGCTCCATAAATCATTTGCAGCACATGGGCTTGAAACTGAGGGAAAAGGGAACTCGGAAATGGCCTATTTGAGATTCCGATTATTACTTGATATAAGGCAAGAAATAAAACCCTTTCCTAAAATAGCGATCATTGTCCAAAAGTATGTAGTTTCACAAAATATAATTGAGTTCGTTTCTGGTCAGAATTTAACGGGAGAAAGCAAGCAACATAACTACATAATTTTTCTTCACACCTTGATCTAAAAAAACCGTGTCAGGGAATTTTGATTACTTGTCTGGTTAGTTTTTAATACGCTGTTAAACTTTAAGTTTTATAAAACACGCATTACCTTTGCTTAAATATTCATTACTTTTGAAGGAGGGAAAAAATAAAAATTCCTCAACACGGTTTTTTTGCCACATTATCGGGCAACATTCTTGTCAAAATTCAGCGAAAAAGGATGAAAACTCGCTGTAAACGAACTGGGAACGTGTGCCTCATTCATTGAAATTTCAGTTTTGAGAAATAATGTAAAATTTACTTTACTTTTTGGGCTTCTTTCAGGACAGAGTTCTTAAGGATAGCACGTACTTTAGATGCTGAAACTCTGACAAGTGGAAAACCCAGTGTTTACTTGTTATAGGTGGAGACAAAACAGTAAGCGTTTTGGAGTGACCTTCTCCTTTAAGGTTCGTAGGTGATTCAAATCCAAAACCTAATGCATCATTCATAACTAATCTAGTGTACTCTGGAATCTTGCTTACCCCATACTTTTGGATAGCCACATTTGTAAGGTGGACAAACATGTTGTCCAGTTCATTGAGACTTGCATTATACTGAACCGTACAAAATCTGCAGAATCCTAGTTTGTACCTGAAATTAATTTTATAAAACACTATTAATGCCTTTTCAAAGCCTTATCAGTGAGTTTACGCAAAGGGTATATTTCAATTCATCACCTAATAAACACAGAAATGATTCCTCCACACAAGCAGTAAGAATAGAATAATTGTGACAGAATGATGCATGTAAAGTAGTATGTTCCGTCACCCAATTTCTTGCCAAATGCAATCTGGCCATGAATCCAAAATGGACTGCTGGTTTTCAGTGACTAAGCAATCCAGCCTCTAATCAAGTGCAATCATAACTTATCACACTAAACTGACACTCAAACTTAATCATTAGTGATGCAATTGATTAGGTTTGATTGATTAGTTATTCAGTAAATACATCCCCTATACGGTAGATCTGCAGTTCATATAATTTATAATTATACATGTTGTAACTCATGCATTTTGTAGGACAAACACTGATATTAAAAAAAATGAAAAAGGTAGTTTACTTACAAGTAGCACTTTAGTGGTCTATAGGATGTCACCAAGACATAAATACGCAGATCAAACTTTTTGCCACCAATAAGCAATGGATTATCAATGTATCTTGATATTACATAGGCATCCTTACTACCAGGGTGAACAAGTCTACAACAAAATACCACAAGACAAGACAGATTAAACATGCAGCTAAATTATATCAGTTTTTTACTAAAAAGGCTCCCTTTAAAATGATAATGAAAACTCATATGGCTACCACAACGATCAAGGGCCTTCTGACACCCAAAATTCTAGCCTATCTTCAAGTCTAAATCCGAATTTTTTGTCTGTATTCTTCCCATTTATAACGAGTAGGCCCATTTTTCTCTCTGAAAACTATGCGTTTTGTGTGAAACTGAACTTCAAAGCTTGCTTTTTGTTTGTACGCACCTCGATGGTTTTCCCGCTTCAAACAGTCTGAACGTAATCTGATTGGTTTAAATTCATCGCGTGAACCAATCAGCTTCGGGCCGTTGCGGCCTGCACAGCGTGTGTTTTGACGATCAATTTGACCGAGCATATGGATAATAATTCTAATTAACAAAGCTATTTCTACCTGAAAATGAAAAACTCAGAGACTCAAAGGATAGTGCAGAATGCAACACCAAACATGATTCTAATAGCCTATTCTTAACAGTGGTAACATGATACTCTTGTTTATTTGTAATATGGTAGTTTTGTTTTTCTTGCAAATGTTGTAACACGATACTTTGTTTTTCTAAATCACTAATTTTCAACACAAAGTGTCATATTTCGTGATTTATTAAACACGCACCAAAGTATTTTCTTCAAAAACAATAAACGGATCAATGGAAAAAATATATCTTTCAAAAGGGTTTTTAAAGGAGCTCAGGGTTTTCCTTTTTGGCCGGCAACTGGCGATTTTCGCCACATGTGAATGGCTCCATCGCCAGCAACTAAAAGAATCCTGGCTGTTATATAATTTAAAAGTTACATAATTTATACAAGCTGTCTCCGCCAGCTTCACTTTCATTGACTTCAACTTTTTTGAAAAGGAAAACCCTGGGTTTTATGTCACAATATTTTGAGTTATTTTTTGTGAAGAACCAAATTAGGAAAGGAAACCTTGAAAAAATAGTTTACCAAGGAAGAAAAACACCAAAGAGGTGATACTAAACCAAAAAGGAACAAGGATGGTTATGGATGGAGAAGATTGAGATGGATTACAAACAATGATTTTAAAAAAATTAGGCTAATTTTTTCAAAATGCATGAACCGTGATGTAGCTCCTTAAAACATAGTACAGCTCAGGTACATTGTTTCCTGGTTGTTACGAAATTTGCGCCGAAAATCCTGGTGGAAGATTTTGAATATGTAATTACGAACGGTTTGTGAAATATTTACCAGAGCTGGTACGTCTGCGATGAAAGGTGTTTCTATGGAATTACTGTACCCTGCGTTCTTATGTTTGTGGCCTCCTTTACTTCAAATTCTTAAATGCCTTATGACATCTACTACGTCATTTAAGTGCCTATGAAATGAAAAAACGAGCTATTGAAAAATACGCTTATTTGAATGGCCTTTAAAAATGAAAAAGAATGGTGTTTTCCTTTTAGTGATATCTTCTCTCCTTCCAGAGATATTCAAGATTTTTGAATTATGCAAATTAGGTACTGATGATGTCATAAGGTGTGATAGTATGGGTATGGGTATAGTACCCCAGTTCTGATTGGTGTGAAATATGTACATCGCTCATCCATCCATCCATTGAATAGCGACATACGTCCCACGCCAGCTAAGAGTTATTATTTTTTTTCAAAAAAAAAACTCAAAAATAAAGAAAGCATTTGTTTAAAATTGCATCTTGCACACGGATTGTTAACGTTTTCACTGAATGAGGAGCTCAGCGACCTTTGATCAGACCATTTTTGTGTCTACTAATACTGACTCTTTTCTAATATAGGTAAGGTAAGGAAAACTCATGAGCTAAGGCTCGTTTAAGTGCAAATGTGAGTTTAAAAAAGTAAAAAGTGGATACAATTCAATATAATGGAGATGTTCACTTTCTCATGTCATTTACTTTCCCTTCAACGTCACAAGACGCTACTTTCTCATTTATGTGGTCTCCTGGATCAGTAAAAATGCGTAAACAGTGCTGGACACTAACTTTTCAGCTTACTAGCCTGGTGGCTAAAAGAAATTTCACTAGCCCAGCGTTGGTGTTGGCTAGGTCCAATAACATTTGAGCCCTAGCAAGACTTGGAAGCACAAAGCAAACGACTTTCTTTGAATACATAATGTTGGCAATTGCATTGTTCTGAAATCAGTTTCAATAATAAAACAACTTTTGTGAAACATAGTCTGGTAGCATCAGACGTCCATGCTGATATTCTGATCTTCAGTTTCCGTTTCCGTTTTCTTGCCTGGCTTGAGGAAGACAAAAACTACTTCGGCCAATTTCATTTTTTTTTTACTAGCTAGCCAAAGTGGCTAGTGGAAATCGAAAACCTACTAACCAAAACTAAATTTCTAGTAGTCTGTGGCTAGTTGGCTACCGTTAGTGTCGAGCCCTGGTAAATCGTTTCAAAGTTAAATATTGATGAATTTACTTGAAATTCTTGAATGTCGTATGACATCTTCTATGTCCTAAAGCAGTGACTGTCTCTGATGATGTCTGATCCCTCAGCTCTAATTCAAACAACTCATCTCCGAAAAATAGCAGGGTGTACACATCCGCAACTTCAATTTCAACCAAAATTAAAGCTATTGTTACTAAAGTCAGAAACATTTTAAAATTTGACAAGGCTCTTATTCACAACTATAAACCGCAATTAAAAAATCCCTCAAACTAAAGCTGCCAAAACAGACTGCTCGCAGCATGCAAAACTTCACATCCTTGTACCTTCTTCACTTTACCCTTTAAAACCACACAGAAAGTTCTAGGCCAGAGCTACATAAACACCAAGTGCTGGAAATAGACATAATGGCAACACCGCCCAATAAGGCCAAGTTAAAACGAAAAGAAAGATGGCCGTCCCTTGAATCTGAAACAAATATTGATACAAAATTAAACGATAAATAAAAGCGGAAATTTCATTGGATATTGAAAGAACCCCAATTCTGATTGGTGTGAAATACATTACACGCTCGTCCATTTATTCATCCACTGACTAGCCACATAAGCCTTTATGCCAACTAAGAGTGTGAAAAAAGTAACTCAGAAATGTGAATATTTCTGGGACAAAATGACTTACTTGACTTAATCCTCTTCACTCTGACCGGAGCATAGGGCTTCCACCACAGCCTTCCAGCGGCCCCAATTTTTTGCTGTCCATTTCACTTCATCCCATAACATCTACAAGTCCTCATATTCTTACTGGATTGTCCTTCTCCAAGACTTCTTTGATCTGCCCTTGGGCCTGACCCCTTGAGGGCTCCACTCAAGGAACAGGCGGGTGATGTTAGTGGCAGGCTTCCTCGAAGTGTGGCCGATCCATCGCCATTTTCTTCTCCGGATGGTGACTTCAATCCTCTCTTGCTTTGTTTGCTGCCACAGCTCCTCATTCAAGATCTTTCTGGGCCACCACACTCCCAAGATGTACCAGAGTCTGTGATTGCTAAAGGTCTCAAGTTGGGTGATGATCTTCTTTTTAAATCTCCAAGTCTCAGATCCGTATAGGAGGACTGACTTCACGTTGGAATTAAAGATCCTTATCTTTGTCCACAGTGAGATGAACTTTGATCTCCAAATGGGTCTTAAAATGGAGAATGCAACCTGTGCCTTCCTGCACCTGGCCTTGACATCTTCCTCAGCGACGCCAGTGGTGGTGATAAGGCTGCTGAGGTATGTGAAGGCTGATACTTGCTCCAGGACCTCTCCAACACAATAGACCAATTCCGATATATTAATATTCTAACATGTCGCCGAGGCTTAGGGGAATAAAACAAAAGATTTTGCATCGAGGCTTACGGATGAATAAATAATTTCTTTTGTTTTATTCCCCTAAGCCTCGGCACCATGTTAGAATTTAATATATCGGAATTGGTCTATTGATGTTGCCAGTATTTGCTGGGGACCGATTCCTCATCTCCTTGGTTTTGGATGCATTAATCTCCAGACCAAACCTGGCAGCCTATTCTAGCAGCACCACGAACTTCTGTCGCATGTGGGTCATCTTCTGACTAAAGTCTAAATCTTCCAACTTCTGCAGCAGGGTAAATTGGATCCCGGTCTTGTTGTCCCCAAAAGCTTGTCGAGATACCCAGTCTAGTGCCACAAGGAAGAGAAGGGGACTAAGCAAGCACCCCTGGTGAACCCCAGTGATCATGCTGAAGGACCCTGTCATTTCACCTTCATGCAAAACTCTTGCTTGGAAGCCATCATAAAAGATCTGCATCATCCTCACAATTTTCTCAGGGACCCCATAGTGCCACAAGATCTTCCAGAGCACTTCTTGATCTATGGAATCAAAAGCTTTCTCAAAGTCCACGAAAACCATGTATAGCCCAGTGTTCCACTCTATGGTCTGCTCCACTATGATCCTCAATGTAGCTATCTGGTCGCAGCAGGATCTCTCCTTACAAAATCCTGCTTGTTAATTCCGGAGTCTGCCCTTAAGTCAGCCCTCCAAAGATGATCTTACAAAGAACCTTGCTGGCAACTGTCAGGAGCATAATACCTCTCCAGTTCTTACACAGGCACAAATCTCCTTTCTTGGGAAGTTTAACCAGTAGGCCCTGAGGGATGTCCTCCTCATTCCAATTCTTATTCAAAAGTGAGTGGAGGACCATGGCCGAAACCATGCCTCCTTCCTTCCAAGCTTCTGGGGGGATGTTGTCACACCCAGAAGCCTTCCCATTCTTCAGGGATTTCAAGTATCTCTTAACCTCTGCCATGGTGATTTGTCCTGTTCGAATGTCTAGCAGTGGCCCTTCTGTTAAGTCGGGTGGGTTCTCTGGGGCGGGCCTGTTCAGGACTTCCTGGAAGTGTTCTTTCCATCGGTTTAGCTGGCCGTCTGTCCTGGTCAAGACCAACCAGTTCTTGTCCTCAACAGGTTTGCTCTGGACTGACTTTTGCCCGCTGAGAAGTCTTGTGGTATCGTAGACTCTCTTCGTGTCTCTTTGTTCTGCAGCTTCCTCTGCTTCTCGTGCTATTTCGTCAATTGTCCTTCTCTTATCTCTCCTGCAGCTTCTCTTCATCTCATGATTCTTCTCGTTGTACCTCTTTACCGCTGACTTGTCTTGGCAGCTTCCAGATTTTCTTTCAGCACGCGTCTCTCCTCGACAAGTCTCCAAGTGTTCTCACTCATCCACACCTTCCACTCTCTTTTGGCCTTTCCAAGGACTTCCTCACAAGTGGATGAGTACATTTCCTTGATCTTACTCCACTCTTGCTCGATATCAAGCTCTGACTCCTCCTCATCCACTGGCTCATTGTACAGATCATCATATCTGTCGGTCAGTGCAATGACAAACTCCTCCCTTATAGTTTGGTCTTTAAACCTGTATGTGCAGTATTTCTTCCTTGAGGAGCTTGGCTTCTTCAAGGCTAACAGTTTAATCTTGATCCCAGCCAAAAAGGTGATAGTCTGCATCAGCACTCCGCATCACCCTGGTGTCCTGTAGTGAACTCCTCCATGTTTTGGTGACAGCCACATGGTCAATCTGGTTCTCAGTGATCCCGTCAGGAGATCTCCATGTAAGCTTATGGGATTTCTTGTGCGGGAAGAGTGTTCCCCCGACAACAAGCCCATTTGACGTACAAAAGTCACAAAACATTTCACCATTCTCATTGATGACTCCTTCGCCGTGAGTCCCCATGGATGCCTCCTAACGACAAAATAGGATAGCACAAAAAGGAAAACACCATACTTCCTTCATGGACACTTTAAGCTGTTTTGAGTTTATTTCACATATTTGGTATTATGTAAACTTAATAATAATAATAATAATAATAATAATAATAATAATAACTAATGGGAAGTATGTACTATACTAAAACATAAAACTAGGTTAACACGTATAATGATACTTGTGTGAAATGATTTTCAAAAACAAAATAATTATGTGCAAGTCCATATGCCAAATCAAGCCAAACCTGACAACGATGGAGTGCGAGGTTACTTTACTTAGGTCCAAAGTAAGAAAACCTATATGAAATATAGACTACAGGATCATAGTCTCCTATTTACTTTTGTGGCCTCTGTACATCAACCTGCAACAAATACAGCTCCAAGTCTCCAAATACGGTAAGTTGACATCTAAGAGTTGCATGCGTCGGTAAATATTCTGAACTAGAGCAGAGCCAACAAACTAAAATCTGGTTGAATACTCTTTGCAAAGTACTATGCATCTAATATTATATTGCTATGTGTTTTATCCATTCGATCAATGATTGAAATGTGTATAGTTGCGAGCACCACAATAAGATATGTTTCGTGAAAGTTACATGATCAGTCGATTGTACCAAATTTGTGCATAACTTTTGCTCGTCTTTTACTGCACTACTGTCGAGTATCAAGCAAAATTTTGTGGATTGGTTGACACAATAACGCTTATAATCGCGAATTATCATTAAGGCAGCTCTTTTTTTAGTAAATTGTCGATTGAAATGACGCAAACTTTATCCCAAACTTTCACACAAACTTCATGATTTTTTGATAGAAAAGTCGGGATAACAAAGAACAAAATTTGTGCATTTCGCTTGCATTACTTTTGCACAATACTGTACAAACAGCAGTGAAATACCAGGTGAGCTTTCACGCGAAAACATGCAAGTTATCTTCACATGTGAAGATATCACTGTTGCTATGTTGCTTATGTAATAAATCGCACCTTTCAGAGCAAAAGTGAAAAGGTTTTGGAATTTCATTGGTGTTTATATAACAAATAGACTATTACATGGCTGCTTGGAAATACAAAATTTCTCTTCCGTGTTGAAACATATTCCACTTGTTCGCTGCGCTCACTCGTGAAATATCTTCCAACACTCAAAGAGAAATTTCATATCTCCACGCAGCCATGTAATATCCTCTATTTATCTGCTGTGAGACTGTCTATGATGGTGTAGTTAAGAAGGTGTATCCATGCATCCAGATGCAACTTAAAAATCGTAGGGTGACATGCATTTAAGTGGAATAAATTTAATACAGTTCACAATTGAGTTTGTGAATTCCCTATGGTGACACACAAAATAGATGGTACGGGGAAAATGCACATTTCCTTCTTTAGTCCACTGTTGAACAGCTCTATAAACTGTACATAGTGGCTTTATGCCTTAAGATAAATGTGTGAATGAAAATTGGTCAGAAAACCAGATTAGAAAAAGGAAAGATCTCACTATTGTAATACAATTTTAATAGGCTGACTTTAATATCATAGTCATGGGAGACAACTACTTGAGGTTTAACTGCTATTTTACTTGAGCCAAAGCTATTAACTGCAAGTTAGTGTGAAGCAATCACAGAAAGTTAGTTTGGCGTAATTCAATGCCAGTGTTAGCCATCAGCAGGGTATTGCCCATGTGTGAGGGTGTGTGCCCTGTGCCTTTGACTAGTTCATGCTAAGTTTCCAATTCTCAATTCAATTAAAATATACAGTACCGCTCAAATGTAAGTTACCACCTCGCATTCAGTATGGAATATATTAAGCGTGAGAAGCTGGTGTACAATTTAACACTTGTTTGCATTGCGTTGCCAAATCGACGAAAAAGGTTATAAGACTGACTCAAACGGTCGCAAAGCAAACGTTAACTTCAGGCTATCAGAATTCCACCGGCATCGCTTTGTTTGACAACAAACATGTTTGTGTGAATGGTGAATATTATCTTCTGATGAAATGCCGTCGGCGTAAGAGTATTCTGTGACATTTTCAATAGTAATTATTAATTCTTGTAGCCACCAAATTTCCGATTCAACAACTTTATCATCTCGGAATTATTTAAGCTCACGCGGCTTGGATTCTCGCAAAGTTGCCGCTTGATTTAATATCTTTTATTTCGATTTATGACGACGCCACGGCCCGTTGCTTTATTATTACTTTTGTATTCGAGAGCCTCCTGGAGAAAGCAAGCATGAACTTAGAGATAGACTGGTTCAGTATTCAAGGCAGCGAAAAATCGAGATACAGCAATTGACCTGGGATGTCTGAGAATCGAGCTGGTT
The DNA here is from genome assembly GCA_947652115.1 of Blastomussa wellsi. Lineage (NCBI taxonomy): Eukaryota > Metazoa > Cnidaria > Anthozoa > Scleractinia > Plerogyridae > Blastomussa > Blastomussa wellsi. Next base: position 13,399,557 of record OX393566.1, on the reverse strand, counting down.
TGACGTTTTTGACACAGAAACATCTGTTTACTTTTATTAGTCGTTTAGATTCAGATAGGCCATAACCAACAAAGCACAGTTAACAGTTAAATAAGCAAAGAGGAAATGTGTTTTTTTCCACAAGTTGATGTGCCAACGATATCTTGTTTACTTCACTGCAAGAAATGTAAATAAAAGAGCGAGCGCCAAGTTGTTGGCATGGATAGCGTCGCAGCACATGCTAAAACATGTAATATCTTGCATTCTAAATCTAAATAGCGCCTAAGTCTTAGTGCAACAGAAATAGTCTGTTTTTGAAATGACGATTTGGGATAAAGTTCACAAGAATCAAATCGGCTCGAAACTCTCAAGTTTCACTCGTCAATTTCATCGACAAATGAATTCATCACGCGCCAGTCTCACGCACCGTGAAGACAGAAGAAGCTTTCAGTTTGAAGCGTGAGAATAAAAATTGCTGAAGAAATGGAAAACGGTAAACGAAGGCAATATTTGTAAAAGAGAAAAAAGCTCTCCCGGTAATTTCGATGGGTTTGAATGAGACGACAGTGTATTCCCATCTTCAGACCTCAGTGCAAAACGCTTGATATTTGCATATTGTCAAAGACTGAAACAATCATGTCTAGATCTTGAGACTTCTTGAACTTAAATCCAAGTCCTTAATGAAGTGAATATCAATAATCGAATGTTATCAAAGTGAAGAGGTAAACTACCTGACTCCGCGGCTGAGGAGAAGAAAGAGAATCAGGACTATTCTCGTGGTGTTTAAGTTGTAAACAAAAGCAAGTCCGTAACGTGACCGCCTGTGAATACTTTACAAAGTCCTATTTTAAAGCTCGAATGGCTGCTGATCATTTTTGAACGGATTACTCGGACTGTTTGAACGACTGGCAATCTATTTCGAACAGTTAGCTTCAGCTGTTCGAACGGCTGACGATATTTTCTAAAGGGTAGCTCGAGTAGTTCGAACGATCGATGCGATACGTCACACACATATATCTTTTTTATTTGCACAATTGTTTCGGAACTAAATACAAGCACTGGTATTTTGTACTTGCAATAGAAGACGAAGCATTGTTACTTGCAGTGCACTCACGAGAAACGAGAAACTTCTCAAGAGAAATGAGACGAGTCTCGAGAGAAATGAGACGAGTCTCGAGAGAAACGAGACGCGTCTCGCGAGACGGTGGTAACTTACATTTGAGCAGTACTGTAGATGTAAAATGCTTGAATAAAGAATGTAATAGAAGTTAAATCACCTTAGTCCACTGTCATACGACTCTTTATACAGCATATACCGTATTTACTTGAATAAGCGCCGTGGCGCTTATTAAATATTTCATGCCACAAGTGCAGCGCTTATTCGAGGGCGGCGCTTATTTAAAAATTGTACCAGACAAATTTACTTTTTCTAAATTTTTATTCAATGGTACACTTTCTATCTGTTAATTTTCCTATGGACTGGTACTAAAGAACATCACATTTAAGGAAAACAAATTGCCGATGCTGTTTTAAAATTGTTTTATAGTGTTTTTCCTGGTTATACGGAATTCCTCGAATAAGCGCCGCATCGGGGTCAACCATCTGCCAATGGCCTTGCTTACGAGAGATAGACCAACTAGCCAACTGAAACTTACTAAACCTACAATTTACTTCAGTTCTTTTTCAATATCTGAAAAAAAAAACAGCCACAAAAAATAAAATGTGGTGTACAAAAAGTGACTTTGACTTGCAGGCTTAAACTGTAGCCAATCTAACTTAAACTGCACAGTCACAATTTATCACTTACGGTGTTCCTCTACTGTCTTTAGACCACTTCTTCAGCTGTGACAGTCTATTGATAAGAAAAATCCCTTTACCCTGAGCTGCAAAATAAATTAGCCAGAAACATTACCCTACCCAACGATGTCAATGCCAGTTTAACCTGGACTGAGAACAGAAATTAGTAAGATTGAGTTTTGGATGTTTCTGTTAAAAAATACTGTTAGAAAATACAATAATACAACAGGGCTTGACACTAACGTTTTACACCACTTTCCACTTTGGAAAAAAGATTGAAAATTTTTACTTTCCCTTTCAAAATTTTATTTTCTAAAATGGATTGGAGTATCATAGCTGCAAACCATGTGTATTTATTGTACACACACTTCCTTGGCAGCTCTCTTGATCCTCATATTGTACCCACACTGCCTTGGCAGCTCTCTTGATCCTCATATTGTACCCACACTGCCTTGGCAGCTCTCTTGATCCTCATACTGTACCCACACCGCCATGGCAGCTCTCTTGATCCTCATATTGTACCCACACCGCCATGGCAGCTCTCTTGATCCTCATATTGTACCCACACTGCCTTGGCAGCTGTCTTGATCCTCATATTGTACCCACACTGCCTTGGCAGCTCTCTTGATCCTCATATTGTACCCACACTGCCTTGGCAGCTGTCTTGATCCTCATATTGTACCCACACCGCCATGGCAGCTCTCTTGATCCTCATATTGTACCCACACTGCCTTGGCAGCTGTCTTGATCCTCATATTGTACCCACACTGCCTTGGCAGCTCTCTTGATCCTCATATTGTACCCACACTGCCTTGGCAGCTCTCTTGATCCTCATATTGTACCCACACCGCCTTGGAAGCTCTCTTGATCCTCATATACGCCAGATCAGAGAATGAGAGTATGGCATAAATGCTTCTTTTTGAAGACAGAAAATTATTCTTTTTTACACACTGATACATATTAAGCATAACATTTACAGTGTACTGGGCCAAGATCAGGTAACTATTTTGGTTATTTTTTTTTTCAAGAAGTAAAATTACTTTCCAGTAGAAGTGGGCAAGTGAACTAGAGTCAAGCCCTGATACAATATGCTCAGTTTCACAAATTCAATTTACCGGAATGAAACCAAATGAGCTACTGTAGGAAATAAATACAAAATGTACTAGTTGACTAAGAGTTGAGAATTTTCCAGAATTTTATAGAAGTGCAGAATATTAAAATAGTTTTTCTTCAGTCAATCTGCTTGTTGAAATTGAATTAATTTTTCAATTTAGGCATACATGGTAAATACATACATTTATTGGTTGGTTTCATGATCCATGTGCTGAATGGATTCTTTCTGAATTCCTCTACAAACAAGTTGTAATCTGCTGGCAAGATGAATGTAACAGGAATAAAATCTGTAAAAGAGAACAAAATCATTAATTCACTTCTTTTGTTAGTTAAAGTATAATGTCACTGAATCTCTCTCCATTCTACACATAGTTTTCTTCAGATCCCATGATGACTATAAAAACTCGGGAGATTTGCTATTAATTGGAGTTTGTAAGCTAATCAGAAAGCTAGAAATGCATTAACCGGAGAAGAGAATTTACTAATTCAAGTTAGTCAAAAGTCAGGCAAAGTACTAGCCAGCATGGCGAGTACCCTTGTTCAATGGAATATTGCAGGAGTCCAGAGGAGTCTGAAGAAAACATTTGAACTGGAAACACACTAACTCATCACTCATGAGTGTGGGAAAGGTGCCTGAAGTCCCTATGGGAGCCATGACAACACTGTGAGCGGAAACGACAGGGCACTGTCACACTAAGCAAAACTCAGTGGAACGAAATCATCAAACTTACCGATACTTACCTAGAGGGATGGGAGCAAAGAGCAATCAATAGGGAGTTTAAGAAACTATGACCGCGACGCCAAGAAACGTCGTCAATTAAAAATGAATTGATATTTCCCGTACGAATCTCTCGATACTCTAAAGTCATTTAGTCTGTTTCTTACTGTCAAATCTCAAAACTGAATCTGGAACACAGCGATAAATTTGAAAAAGAAATTTTGACAATTAGCTTTCGTGGTTCACGTTGTGCAGACAACGCAGAGTTTGGTACATTTCACGTTATTGTTTTGCAGAGGACGGCAAAGAAATGTACCAAGAACTATAACGCACATGCAAAGCCATTGTTCTGCTCATTAGACCTTTTGTTTAGCGATGTTCCCGTTCCCTTGTGGTTAAATTCCCTAACGTCACAGATAGTGAAAGGCAACGTGAACAAATCACTTGACCTCAACAGGAGACCTGTAAATTTACTGAGCTCCTGCAAAGCCTCAAGACGCCCCAGATTCACACATGACACCACTGGCCAGCATTGCCTCAAGTTTAACCTCACCAAAATTACATATATTAGTATGTTAATTATATATTAGTATGATAATTATACAGTACATATTTTGTATAATTTTCCTCTACAAAACTACAGTTACATTTATAATAATATATTATACATTTCTTGTACCATTATAATTGTTAACATCAATTCACAGGGTATTTACCAAGATAAAGGTATCTCCCAAGTTCATCTTTTTCAGCTACAGGATTTCCCTCCTTATCTAAGTCCTTGCGATATCTTTTGATATTCTTCATCATCATATCTTTTCTTGTCAGTTCATAGTGGTTAGGGAAGTGATTGATCACTCTGCAGGAACAAAGAGATGTGAGCAGAATATATGTAGCTACAACCATGGACATATTTTGTTGGAAAACATGTAAAAACATGAAATTATGATCTTAATAACTGTTAAATATGTTTCAGTATCTCCGTTCCACCCGTGAGTGAGATGGATGTTTATTGTCAACATGCACATTCTTGGTTTGCAAGTTACATCATCTACACTGTATGCCATGTTGGATGACATGAACAAAATATTTCTGGTTAGCCTCTTTTTTGTGGTCATCCAACATGGCTGCCACGCTTATTGTCATAAATTTTGAATCTCTCGGGATTGGTTGCAAACCAGCAATAGGTGGGGAGGGGCAAATGTGCGCGCTGCTGCGATATACTTACTGGTCATCTCCAAGCCTGTATCCTGTTTCCACGTTAAATATTGCTCTGACAGTCTGCACACTGGCCCTATTAAAATGTAGAAACCCTTGAATATTAAAGTTTAAGATATATAAAGTTTAACAGAGGCATTATTATCATCTTGTTGATATGCTTATGCGGAATATGGTTTAATTTTATAATGGAATAAACATAACAAGTTTTAGCAAGGTTATTTGTGACCCTGGTTTGTGACTGACCAGTAAAAATTCCAGTCCTCATCTTCAGCACAAGGAACCCATCCTCGTTTCTCAAAATTGTTCACCAGAACCGACTTATCTTGGTCGCACACATACTTAACACGTCCAGACATACCGCCACCTAACGCAAAAATTATGTTATATTGAAGGGAAAGACTAAGTTCCTCACGACTACTAAAAGTTCCTCGCGTTCGTCACGAACGTGCTGTCTCATGTATGTCACACCAATCGTCAATCTTATCTTCGATCGGTCAAAATCCACTTCGTCTGGCGTAATTCTCTCACTAGTGCTAACGAGAAAAAAAAATTATAGCGCTAACTCGATAATCCTTCTATAAAATTGCCGTCTTAAATATTTGTGATTCACTTTTTATCTTGGGACTCGCAGTGCAGGATACATAACACCTTCCGTGAAGGTTTAGCCGGGCTCTGCTGGGGCCTGGGCCAAGCGTCATTTTTCAATGTGTTCAAAGCGTTCATTTCAAATACAGGCTTGAACATGATGTTTACGTACATCTCAAGGACACAACATTTGTTGGTAATTGTATGGCTGGCTGTTTTCGCTGCATTTGCTTTGATAGGTTTTCGGGATTTCCTAACCAACGTGGAAGAGAACAGATGTGATATGACGTGGATGTACGAATGGCCCCAGTACATCAAAGTACCTCTGTGGAAAGGAACAGCCAAACGCTTTCCAGGCTACGCTTTATACCTCTATGGGGAGGGAGAATACGCTGATAGATCCAAAGGTCTTCAGTTGTCCGGAATTCCTGTTCTTTTTATTCCCGGCAATGCAGGAAGTTACAAACAAGCGCGATCACTTGCGTCAGTGGCATTAAGGAAGTCGGAAAGTCTGAGATCTGAAGTCCATTTCAATTATTTTACGGCTGATTTGGATGAATCGCTGTCTGGCTTATTTGGAGGTGTATTAAATGAACAAACTGAATTTATAAGACTTTGTGTGACACGCATTCTCTGGCTGTATAAGAAGATCGAAAATCCACCAACCTCTGTTATACTTGTAGGACATTCTATGGGTGGTTTAATTGCTAGGGGTTTGTTTGCTTTGCCAAAGTTCGATCCAGGTTTTGTGCACACAATCATTACCTTTGGAACACCACATCGCCACCCTATTTTATCCTTTGATCCGCACTTGATGGACTATTATGAACATGTGAACAGCTTTTGGAGAAGCCAAGTATTTAGCAATGATCTTCGTACTATATCAAAATTAAATAATGTGACTCTGGTGTCGGTGAGTGGTGGACTCAGAGATGTGTTGGTGAGATCAAGTCCTTCATCCATGAGCCAATTAGTTATCCAGTCTCAGGCTATCAGCCTTGTAACAACTTCTGTTCCAAGAGCGTGGGTCAGTGTTGATCATCTGTGCTTATGCTGGTGCCGACAACTAGTGCTTGTAACCAACCGTGCATTATTTGATATGATTGACCCAACAAAAAGACAAATAATGGAGAATAAGCAACACAGAATGAAGATTTTGGAGCATCACTTTGTCAAAAATCCAGGGCAAAAAAAAGTTTCTTTAAAATATGAAAATGTACTTGTAAAAGGAACAGATAAGGATTTTAATCCAGTTGTTTTACATAAGAGGCTGTGGAGATTCAAAGGAAGTGGGAAATTTGTAAATGAACAAAAACTATTTGTGTTTTCCAAAGAGGAATGGTCTGCAACGCATGACTTTTTGATGATACTGACCACTATCGACTCTGAGCAGTGGTTATATGGGTGTCAGGAGACTTCTGGACAAGCTTGCAGCAACATGTCAGGTCTATCTCACCTTGCAGAACTACTTCCTTGGAATGATTCAGCATTGAAATATGCAAAGCTTAATCTCAACAGTTTTCCAGGAATAACATATTTTGCCATCATTGTACCGCAGTCAAGGAAGTCCACCATTGTGTGGTCTGAGTATCAATCATCCAACAGCATCATGTATGAGATGGAATTACCAGGAGTGTTATCAAAAAGATCCAGGGTTTTTGACATTCCTTCTGATTCTCTTTTTGCCAACATAACTTTAAAATATGCAGTGAAGAGTTGGAAGGTTTATAATTTTGATATTGAAGCCATAGACTGTGATATTACAAAGAGGCTTTTGATAGCCAGAATTCATGTACCATGGTTCAATGAAGACGTGTACAATTTTTCAAGCAATGGTTCAACAAAACTTGTGTTGAAATTACATCACCCAATGCCAAAAGGAAACAAGCAGCATGTCCAGATACATCTGTGGTTAGATCCAAAGTGCTCATATCGAATAAGTGCTCAGTATGACTTCTATCAAACACTTGGACAGATATACAGATTTTATGCAGTACAGCTCCTTTGTTGGACATTTTCTATTGTCATGCTGGTGTTTGCATGGCAGTTGTCATTGATCACTAATGAACAAAAGTGTGACTCATTCTTCAATCTCTTTGCAAATGTGTCAAAGAGCATTAGAGTTCTACTTCTTGTCACACAAAGTCACTTCTTTGTTTCGCAATTTGTTCTTGCTTTTCTTTTACTGCACGGCGAGAGTGGCCAACATAGCTGGCTTCCAAACGTTGATGACTTAAAAACTTTTGTTTGGTTGTTACCATTGATTCTGATCATATCAACAGCTGTCATTATTGTTATAGTATTGTTTGTGTGGATTGGGATGTTTGTAAAGTTTGGTGGCTTTATTCTAAGCCATTTTAAATTTTCACCTCAAGTACAAACAGGTCTTGGAGTTAAAGATTGGCTATGTGCAGTTGTCATCATTATGACGTCACTTCTTTTTTGTGGAACTTTGAGCCTTATTCTGATCTTCCTTGTGTGCCTTTGGAGAACTTGGAAATATGCTGCCCTTTCCAAGATTTGCAAGAATCAACCCACTGATCAAAGAAGCAATAGACTGATAACTATAACACAAAGCCTGGCAAACATTGGTTTGACTTTGTGTGTGCTCATTTTGCTACTAATTGTCATCAATTTCCCTGCATTAGCAGTTTGGGCAAAAGGCTTGGCATTTTCTCACCATCTTACCTCAGATCACACTGCTCTAATTTCAGTTATTATTGTTGCAAACGTGATTGTATTTGATCCTCTGATCAGGGTTCCACGTTCTCTAGTGTACCTTTGCTTCATACTAAGCATTGTTGTGACACAAGCTGCAATTATCCCTCTGCACATGATACCCTACATTGTTTGTCTTCTTTTTACTGTTTTGAATGTGTCTCAATTTGTAGGTAGATTTAAAAAGCATAAGGAAAACTGATCATTCTCCTCAAAAGTCAACAAACAGTTTTTTAGCGAGAGGACTACAGAAGAAGGCTCTTCATACAGTACTTTATGTAGAAAATTTTAATTCATCCTCAGTTTGAATTGTATTTTTATTTGTGGGAGGCGTGGTGGCTTAAAGGTTGATGCACTGGACTCCAGATTGGATGGTCCGAGTTCAAGCCCCGGCCGGGGCACTGCGTTGCGTTCTTAGGCAAGACGCTTCATTCTCACAGTGCCTCTCTCCACCCAGGTGTGTAAATGGGTACTAGTGAAATAATGCTAGAGTTAACCCTGCAATGGACTAGCATCCCATCCAGGGGCAGTAGAAATACCCCCTGTTGCTTCATGCTAAGGAAACCGGGATAAGCTCTGGCATGATGGGCCACTAGGTTCATATGCAGACTTTACCGTGAACTGTATTCTTAATACTACATGTATGATTTTTTTTTATAAAAGTTGCTACTTAAACTTCAGCGATTCTTAATGCCTCTATTTTTGCATAATCATTTTATTTTTGGTGCTATTGTATTTTCAGCATGTTGTATGCACAGTGTGTCATAGTAAAATAATTTGTTAGTACATTTACATAGTTGTCGACAACTTTAGCACTTGGTAGAAACTTGGCTACGAGACGAGCACATAGAATTTCCCTCCGCATGCATATGGCACAATTCTCAAATAAGAACAGAAAATCGCCCATTCTTCTACAGATCGTGGCTGAGCGCGGGGATAAAGGAGATTAGAGATCTGTTAGATAACGAACATAATTTTCTAAGCTACAATACCTATAGATAAATACAGAATTAAAACCAATTATCTTGAATATTACAAAGCAATATCTGCTGTAGCGCATTATAAGCAAATGCACTTTACAGTCCATCATAACCCACCACCAAATAATCCAGTTGACAACCTTTTTTCTCATGCCAAGGTTTCCAAAAAGTTTTATGAACATTTAATAAACAAAAAATCTGCTATACCATTAAGAAGTAAGGGGAAGTGGTTGGCAGAGACTAGGGTAATCCTGACATAACAGTAAACTGGAAAATACGCACTGCCTGTCATCTTTGTGCACAAGAGAATCAAAACTTAGAGTCTTCCAATTTAAATTCCTTCATAGAAGAATCGCCACACATGACTTTCTGGACAAGATAGGTAAAAACAAACAGATTCCTGCTCCTTCTGTGAGGAACAAAAAGGAACCCTCGTTCGTTTGCTTTCGGCCTGCGGGCACACAGAAATTCTGGAAGAGCACCTTCGACTGTATTTCTCAAAACTTCAAAGATTTAGAAAATGTTTCTCCTACTTTGACTCTCTTACGGGTGTATATACAACTACTTACAAATGCAATAGCAATTGAAAAGCAAACTGCATTCTCCAGTAACGACCCAAACCTGTTTGTGAACAAGTGGTCTCGTTTGCAAAATAACCTTTCACAAAATGTATTTCATTAGCAATACAAAGACTGATGAAAGCGGCATAAAGCGTAGAACCGTTTAATCGTTAACTAAATATACTTTAAGTGATTTCCTAGTTAGTATTCCACAGTACCGTAAGCATTGTTATTACTGTAAGCATTATTAGTATTTGTAAGCATTGCTAGCATTGCGAGTAAAATTTGTATTTTAGTTTAAGTAACTATTGTAAGTAATGTTAGTGTTATACGTAACGTTAGTGTTGCACGTAATGTTAGTATTGTAAACATGTCTGCTCTGTAAGCAATAAAAAAGCGAGATCTATTGCTTATTCAAAGTGTTTCTTTTCTTCCCAGCAGAAATTTAAGTTTTCTTTATTTCATTTATTCAGGTTTCAGTTTGTCTTGTTTGCGCATTAACTCATAAATGTAAATTCTGTTTACTCACATCGATTTTAGGTTTAACTGTGCTCAAGTACTGGCGGCCAATTTTGTGCCATATCGATCACATTTGCTGGTTTGGCAACATAACAATTAAAGCCATGTCACTGAAATGTTTCTTGTTGCCCTGTTATAAGCTATTTGTGGCAGTGTCAGTTGCCATTGACCTTAATTTCTGGTCGACGTTTGTGAATGAGATAAGCCCAAGCACAAGAAAATGTTTTTGTGCACCAAGGTGAAATGAAGCGTGAGATGTTCCTTTATCCTGTTCATGCTGATTGTATTAAACTGACATGAAATTAGCACAAGCACGTGTGCCTCCAACTTAAACTTGTGTTAATTATCTTGCAAGAGTCTGCAAACCAGCCTTAAAAAAAGAAGTTCCTCCCACATTTCACACCTTTTTGGGTGCGAAATGCAAATTTGTACTCTTGCATTCATCGTTTGTTGTAGAATCAAGCGTTCTGTGAACCAAATGCGCTTCAAATCTCATGAAACAAAAATATACCCTGGACTAAAATAAGACATTGTTTTATGATGTTTTAGCAGAGCTCCAGCAGCCCGAACGTCCGCCTGTAGCAGAGCCCCATAGCCGTAGAAATTGTAAGAGAACCGTTCAGTTCATTTTTCTTGGTCAAACGGCTAGCGGCAAGGTTTGCGAGTGTATGCGCTCTACATACATGTACGATGACAAAATCGAAACTGAAGGTCTGTGTTATGATCAATAGGCCAATTTCGATATTTTAAAATAGACCATTTTACAGTTCTGTGTGAAATGAAGATGTCCCAAGGGAAATCTAAAGCAATGCCTATGCAAATTTTTTGGACGGTAGAAGCAGTGTATTATGGTATTGTATTATGCAGGTAGAGCATTCAGCCTAAAACGATAGACCTCAGCACGAGGCTCTGGGGAATAAACTGCAGAGTTTGTGGGGTTTATTCTCCTGAACCTCGTAGTGATGTCTATTGTTTTAGGCTGAATTTTAAAATATCGAAATTGGTCTGTTGACACCAGTCAAAATAAGGTATCCGCTGACCAGTATCGCGGGCTCAGTTTTAGAGCTCATCGAGGTCACGCGTTTTTTTTTTAATTAAGTCGAAGATTAATATTGATTTACTTTGGCTCAGAGCAAATCTTTTTTGACCCATTGAGTACAAAGTACACCGGGGCATTTATTTGGAACTCCACGCGACAGATCCAGCGTTCATTTGAAACCAGCATTTATTCTGGGTCCGGCGTCAAGAAAATACGATATTTGCAATTGGCCCACGGAATTTCACAATTTCCTTTGCATTGCTGCAAATGAAGAGGACAGTTGTACTTTCCTTGCAACTTGCAACACAACATTTACATTGCAGGTTGCAAAACGTGAAATGTTACAGTGTCAATTCTGGCAAAGCAACACAAGAACACGTCAGTTGCTATCGAAAGCTTTTTGAAACATTTGCGCAGTGCTATAATGTTTTCAATTTAAAATTTTGAGCCTTATTTTGTTTTTGATTTCCCGAATAGCAAGAATCGGAAGGATTCACTGACAGTGCAGTGGTCTTTTTATGTTCTGCCATGCCTCTCGAGAAACATTTGCAATCAACATTTGTTTTAGCAGTGTTCCTTTTCAAGTTTCAGAACTTTTGCTTAACAGTTACCAACGAGCAAATAAAACTTGGATATGATAATATAATAAATGTTAAGGACGAAAACCCGAAGTTCCCGTCTCCTGCATCTTCAGTGTTACGGCAAGCAGGGGACGTTAAAGAACCCACGCACTTCTCGCAAAGAGTAGGTAACGAGGTTCCAAGTGTTGAGGTCTTGCCTCGTTTCACGGGTTGGCGCTTAACCTCACTGCAACTTTCCCCCTTGGACGGACTTGTCCAAGAAAAATGAGTATGAGTTAGGAATAGATCAAAAATCCAATTTGCTCAATTACTTCACCATTCTAGGTAAACTTTATATGATATTTAAAGAATATTCAAAGATATGTACCAGTACATTTTTTCTATTTAATTTTTTTCAGGCATTGTAAATGAATGAAAGTATGTGTATATACAATAATTAAAATGTCCATAGCATTGTCTGAGAAAACCAGGAAGTGGCAAACGATGGGGGTCAGCTGATTTCCCTCATTTTTTCAGCATTTGAAGATAAGATTAAGATTAGCGATATTTATGAATCCCGAGATTGATCACCCCCCCACATTCCTTCCACATAAACTCGTTGTTGTGATTATACGTTTTGGCCCATCCTGCCAAACTGAAGGAGTCTTTGCGGTAAACTGGTTAGTGGATAGGATAGGTTGAAGTACCCCCTCCCCTAGATCCGCCACTGCATAGAAGGAAGTTGGTAGGTCTGTACCGATTGTGTTGGTAAAATGCTGGAAGTTGCTCACTGGAATGCCAAAAAGTAGCTAAAAAATGCTTCCTAAATTTCTTGATATTTTTATATAAACGTTAATTAAAAGCTTTATTTTTCGTTGTTCACAATAATTGCTAACATCGCTCAAGAAGATAGCTTAAAACTTAGCCCTCAACAGGGACGGCGGAGCGTATTTGAAAGTGGGGGCCTTGAAAATGAGCGCCGGTGGCGCAACTTTCTAGGGAGGGGGGTCGGGGGGCATCCTCCCCCAGAAAATTTTGAAATCTAGAGGCTCGGAAATGGTATTTTCAACGTTCTCCATGATGTATTTCTTAAAAAAAGACAACCTGGATAAGTGTAAAATGACAGGTACTTTTTGTGCTACAGCAGTATTTTGGAAGTTCTGTAAATACGAACCTTGTACTAAAACAAAAAAATTGTCATTGTCGTAAAAAGTGGGGGGGGGGAATGAAGCCCCCCCAGCCCCCCCCCCCCCGGCTTCGCCGTCCCTGGCCCTCAAACATGGGTGAAATTAAAGGATACTCTTTAAATAGTTGCTCTCAAACATGGGCGAAATGTAAGGATACTCTTAAGTCTAACAGAACAAAACACATGGTTAAAAAGTTCAATAGGCCTGCGAAACGTTGTCAAGTGACAGGTTATGTGTGCAAAACTTAAGGTTTCGTTGTACCCCAAAATCGACAATTTTGCCAAATTTTAGTTATTGATATTTCCAAGTAAAAGGTTTCTCCTAGACAAGTTTATAAAGAATCTAGTGAGACAATCTCAGATAGTGCAGAGTGTTATCTATAACTAAACATGTACAACACTTAAGGCCATGGCAAACGAGAACACGTTGTTCCTTTCTAGCAAACTGGGAAACATTTTTTTGCAAACACAAAATGTTTCTGAAACAAAAAACAGAGACAAAATTACAAGGATTTGTTTGGAGTCACTGAAGGGTCGATACAAAACGTGGACCCCCCCCCAATTGGACCCCCTTCTTGACCCCCCCATATGGACCCCCTTGTCCAGAACATTAGGGGTCCAGAAGGGGGTCCATATGTGGATCCATATGGGGGTACAGTGGGGGGTCCACCCGACCCGGTCCGACCCGTCACTGAAGCATGACAGGGCCAATATCTCACCCCCAAATTGAAATAAGATGCTAATTTTTGGCAAGTAGGCATTCTTCATCATGTGCTTTCAGAATATCTCAGTAAATCCCATAATTACATCAATTTAGTTTTTGTGACGTCATCTCTTTACCACTATTTGCTTGCCAAATATGAGCAAACAGAAACTTCGATTAACTAGCTCAGTAGAACGTTAAATATCTGATGAAAAAATTGAAAGGGAAAAGATTTTGCTATCGCTATCTTCTGTAAAATTATATTTATATACAATTATATCAACTTATCTAGGAAACGATTCATGAAAAAGTATTGAAGGTAAACAGCTTTGCTTTAGCAAGAGCTTCCCACACTGGTGAAAACGAAACGCCTCCGACACTAACTAAATTTATTTGCGGTTACGGAAGGCGCCATGGAGTCCGCAGCAATATTTGGGAAGCTTTCTTACATCAAACTCGAAAAAATATTGTCCAAACATCAATGTTTCACTTTTCTTTTTCAGTGGACTACCCATCATTACCAAAGGTTAAACACGAAAACGGTGAATTTTCCAGTTGTACACTTTATGGAACGCTAAGGCCCGGTTCAGGTCGAACTTTACATGTGCCGAACCTAATACCTATTTGGGTCGACCCGAATAATTAAGTTCGGCAGTTGATTCAAACGTCGAACTTTCACATGTGCCGAACTCAATATCGGCTAAGAGGAAAACGGTGAATTTTCCAGTTGTACACTTCATGGAACGAAATAAATACTCGTTACCGTACTCTACAATATAATGGGACCGCATATCTCTGTCGCTTCAGTTGCTTTACAAAAAAAACACCAACAACACTTTTTGAAGATCGTACTTGTAATGTGGTCGCCAGGCTTTGGTCAAATTTCTTCAGTATCGTTTGAACCGGGCCTAGGCCCGGTTCAAACGTCGAACTTTACATGTGCCGAATCTAATAATTAGGTTCGGCACATGTAAGTGTTACCCGTGCCCCATTATAACGCCATAAAACACAGTAAACTCTTAGCACTTCAACCATGTATTTCACACACATGCATCTAGTCTGCTTACAACGTTTTTGAACGTTCTTTCCTCGTGTTTTCTGTCCCGGATGTACATACTCTACGTCATCATGTCACGCATCACGGAATTCACGAACTTTAGGTCACGCCACGAAACACGGGCTTTATGTTTACGCCCTAACAATCTTCCCCTCCAAAGAAAAGTGTCGTCCTCGACACTTGCACATAAACTGCATGTGTGAAATAGTACACACGTCTAGGAATTATACCTATATGGGAAATATTACCGAAGGTTACAAATATCTCTTACAATTGACTATACTTCTGAGCAGGATCCTGACTTATAACTCTCTTACACAAGGCTGCAGCAACTGACTTTGACGGTAACATCTCCTGTTTTTAGGATACACTCTGTATCATTGAAAGTGTTCATTTATAGCACGAGGAATCGGAAAACTAAGTGCACAGTTTTTTTGTTTATCAATTAACTTAACGTTCTTTCAGTAAACATAGCCAGGTACTGGTGCATGTCCAGAGTTTACGTCTACAGGAAATGCACTTCTTGGCTGGTACATGGCAAATGGATGTCCTGGGTATTGGTCAACTGGCTGGAACACAGGTTGAGGCAGGGATGGATACTGAAGGTACGTTCCTGGGTAGCCGAAGATCATTGGATGTTGAAACAAGGGTGGGTAGGAAGGTAGCTGGAACTGTTGAACAGGTGGGCCTGCACCCCAAGTGAGATGAGAGGTATAGCACTGGGGTAACTGACTTCCAACACCACTATTGGCAGATATGGCAGTTGTAGTAGCTTGGGTCTCATAGGTGGGATTGCCAAGTGTGTTGTACGTCAGTAGGGTAGGTGGGCGTGTCTGTCGTCTGGGCCTACATGTAGGTTCCAGCTCAGGAGAGCTCGGTTGACTGTTTTCGTACTGGGTTGGAGGCTCTTTCTCCTCTCCACTCTCAGATCTGGCTTCTTCCATTTCGTTCTGAACAGTCTCTTCACTGCTTGTTGACTCTTGATAACCACCACCTGGTATTGCATCCTCTGTCTGACTAGCATCAGGCTGTTTCTCTTCGACTAAGGATTTGGTGAGCTCTTCTGTGACGATCTCTTGTCCGGTCTGCCCAGTGTCCGGAGTCATTGGGGTGATTGTACACTCATCCTCACTACTGGTGCCGTCTGATAAGTCTTCAACCTGTGGTAAAGTTATCTGTTGAGCAGTGTTATCCTGATGTTTGCGGCCTCTTCTTCCTTTCTTACGGTGGGTCTTGCTTGGGATGTCAAGAGGTAGGTAGTTACATGGCAATAACAAGTTCCTATGTAGGGTCCTGTTCTCACCGGTGCCAGTCTCAGGCTTCACTACATACACAGGACTATCTTCTCCTTTGCGGCCAACAACGATGTGAACTCTATCTTCCCAATGTGAGCGCAACTTGCCAGGTCCACCTCGTTGACTAAGATTGCGTACAAGGACTCTATCACCAGGTAGTAATACGGTACTGCGTACAAAGTGGTCATGACGTTGTTTGGCTCGTACTCCTGCTTCACTGGACTTCTTTCCGGCTATCTCATACGCCTCAGTCATTGCTTTTCGCCACTTTGCAACATATTGTGAATGGTTCTCATGGTTGGTTTGACCTTCAATTCCAAACATTAAGTCTATGGGCAGACGAGGATGTCGACCAAAAAGGAGGAAGAATGGCGAGTAGCCCGTAGATTCATGTCTTGTGCAGTTATACGCGTGTACCACATGGTTTAAGTGTTTTGCCCAACATGATTTTTGGGTCTCTGGTAAGGTCCGAAGCATTCCCAAGAGTGTCCGGTTGAATCGCTCTACCTGACCGTTTCCTTGGGGATGATAGGGGGTCGTACGAGAGTGTTCCACACCACACAGTTTCTCAAGTTCCTGATGGAGGCGATTTTCAAATTCTCCCCCTTGATCATGGTGGATCCTCCGCGGAAAACCAAAACGGAGGATAAAATCACTGTAAAGCTTTTGGGCAACTGTCTTAGCTGATTTGTTTCTTGTGGCATAGGCCTGGGCATAGCGTGTAAAATGATCCATGACGACTAAGATATACTCATACCCCCCACTACTCTTTTCCAAGTGAAGAAAGTCAATGCTGACAAGTTCAAAAGGTGAGGTGGTCACAATAGGTTTTAACGGAGCTCTGGTCTTCAGCGGGGGGACCTTTTGTTTAACACACTGACAGACATGTCCAACGTGGTGCTCAATTTCTCTTTGCATGTGAGGCCAGTAGAAGCGCTCTCTAGTGTGCGGTCTACTCCAAGGTGGCCCATGTTTTCATGAAGTTCCTTGAGGATGATTGGACGAAGCTGTTTGGGTACAATAATTTGAGTCCTAGTTCCTTTACGCCGTCTAAGTATGCCATCCTGGTCAACAGAAAGGTTATCCCATTCATGCAGAAGAAGTTGTGTCTCATTTAACTCCCGTTTTCTCTCTCTCGCTGTTGGTCGCTGGCGACGCTGAATTAAATTACCCACTCGGCGAACAACCTGGTCAGTGGTTTGTGCATGTTTTACGTCCACATTTGATACTGTAGGTTCAACAGTCCCAACGGGGTCAGTTGGTAGGACAGTGTGGTCCCCTGTAAGGGCTGACACCCAGTTCACTTGACCTTGGTCTTGGGCTTTCGCTGAACATGCAACAGTTTGAAGGACATCCTGTGGTAGTATTTCCGTGTAAGTGGTGTCATCAAGTGGCATTCGAGATAAAGTATCAGCATCAATGTTGGCTTTTCCCGGGCGGTAGTGAATAGTGAAATTGAAATCAGCTAACTCCCCAATCCAACGCAGACCAGTGGCATTCAGTTTTGCAGAGGATAACACGTAGGTAAGTGGGTTGTTATCAGTGTACACCTTAAAACTGGGTGCGTAGTAAAGATAATCTCGGAACTGATCACAGATCGCCCACTTAAGCGCCAAAAACTCCAACTTCCCGGAGTGGAGATGGTAATTCTTCTCCGCTGCGGTCAAACTGCGGGAGCCATATGCAACAACACGAAGAAGGCCATTCTGACACTGATACAAAACGGCACCTAGCCCGTCCTTTGAGGCATCGGTATGAAGAACAAATGGTTTCTCAAAGTCTGGATACGCCATAACCGGAGCACTTGTAATAGAGTCAATCAGTGTATGCAAGGCAGCTTGATGATTGTCAGTCCAATCCACAGGGTGTTTCGCAGGCAATTGACCATTGTGGTCCTTCCTAGATTTATCTCGCTGAATGTCCTTCAGAGTTTGACCAGGTGTCTTCACCAGATCATAAATAGGCTTGGCAATTCTGGAAAAGTCCTTAACATATCTGCGGTAATAATTCAGAAAACCCATGAGTTTGCGCACTTCATTCACTGTCCTTGGAGGAGAGTCTCTAAGAGCGAGGACTGGTTTGATACTGGACGGATCGAGTTTGTAACCCTCCTCTGACACAACACGACCAAGGAATGTAACCTCCCTCTTAAACAGTTTACATTTCCTAGGTTTTAATTTGACTCCGTGTTCTCTCAACCGTCGAAGAACCTTGCGCATGTTTTCAATGTGTTCCTCAAATGTGGCACTGAAGATAATAATATCATCTAGATACGGTACACAAACAGTGTCTCTCAGTTCACCCAGACAGTTCTCCATAAAACGCTGGAATGCTCCAGGTGCACGAGATAGGCCGAATGGTATTCGGACCCATTCATAAAGGCCCCATGGAGTAATAAATGCTGTCAAAGGCTGGCTGTTTGGACTCATGAACCCTTGGTGGTAAGCCTTCCCCTGGTCAAGGACAGAAAACCAGGCATTGCCACCAAGGTTATCCAGTGTTTCCTGTATTCTGGGTATAGGGTGACGGTCGGGTCGTGTCTTCTTGTTAAGCGCTCTGAAGTCCACACACAGCCGTAAACTTTGGTCTTTTTTCCTCACACAAACAACCGGAGAGCTGTACGAGGATGATGATTTCTTGATAAAGTTCCTGTTCAACAAATCTTCAATGTAAGCCTTAACCTCTCCATAGAGCGGTTTGGGTACTGCCACATAGTTCTTCTGTACAGGTGTTTGGTCCTCCAAATCTAAGTCAAGTTGAAGATCAGGGATACATCCAATGTCATTATCATCTTTAGCAAAGGAATCAACTTCTTCAGTAAGTAACTTTAAAGCCATTTCTTTCTGGGTAGGGGTCAGACCTTCCAGGTCTATGTCCTTGATCTGCGAGGGAATCCCCATTGGTATCCCCTCTGGCTCCCCATCACGTATCTGGGCTGGCTCCGTAGTTCCTGGTACTTGTGCCCCCTTTGCTTGGGTGCTACTGGTAGGCTCTTTAATATTTACTTCAACAGGTGTCACCGACTGGACAAGTTGTAGTCGGCCAAGTAGGGTCCGCCCCCGAAGTACTATTGCATGGTTGGTCTTATTGGTAATTTCAATGTCCACTTGACTGGATTTTCCTTTCTTTACGGTCAATAATGTCTCCGAGACCTCCAACCCATTCGGCCATGGGCTGCCTTCGTCTGGTTCAAACAGTACTGGTGTATTTCTTTGCACTGGTCCTGTATTTGCTCTGCAGGTGACCCTCTGGCTTTCCTTAGGTGGGAGAGTGATGTCACGTTTGGTAGTTTTAAGAAAACAAAGTTCCTCTTGATTAAGGTTCTCAATAAAATTCACAAATACTGGGACTGTCTGGCTGTCCAGTTCAGTGAAGCTGGAAGTGATAGCTTGATTCAATGCAACATCTCCATTACTGTCTTTAACAATTTCTTCTATAACATTAAAACCAATTAAGGGTGAGTCCAAATGTTGTTCTGTAACAAGAAATGGCACTTTCAAATCATTTTTGCTAGACGACAGTTTGAAATTCAGTTCCACCCATCCTATGTATGGCATCTCGCTACCGTTAGCAGCAGTTAAGTTCAGCTCAGTGTTAAGTAACTCTGAAATCTCTTTAACATAAACACCAGGAAAATTCCTCCTTAAGAATTCACGGGATACTATCGAGACCTGGGCCCCTGTGTCCCAAAGTACCTCTACTGAATGACCATTAATCTCTCCCTTTACAGTGCATCTTTTCCCAACCAATCCTACCATTGTTTCATGCTGTTGTGGTGTCAGATGACTAATAAAGGTACCATCACTAGGATCCAGTGTCTTTGGTTCTGCTTTGCTTGACAGGTGTGAAATTGCACTGCATAACACTTTGTGGTCAGACCAGTGTTTCCTTTGACAAACCCGACTACAGTATTTTACGGCCTTACACTTTGAACATTGCAAGGACTTTGTGCTTTCCAACTGAACTTTGCCACAGCCATTACATCGATGGGACTTGCAACTGTTACTGTCGACTATTCTGTGTCCCTCCGGAATAGTCGCCGGTCGTTTCCCTGGCGACCGCTCTGCCTCCGCCTTGCAGTACAATCACGAGCTACATGTCCAGGATTACCGCAAGCAAAACAGTGGTCACATTCCTCTCCTCTTCCACGCTCTTTACAACTCTGGCAACCCCAACTTGGGTACTTTGGTAGGTTAGTGTCTCCGCGGCCTCGGTAGGAGGATCGGCTCCAGTTTGGTTTCGCCACTCGGCCTCCCTGGGCATTAAATCTACCTTTGAGGTCGTTTATCTCTGACTTCATCTGCCGGATTTCCAAAAGAATCTGTTGGCTCCCATCTGCACCTGTATTCTTGGTTCTCTGTTCTCCCTCCTTGGGGACCTCACAGGCATTCACCCTGGTCTTCTTTTGGCTCTCTGTTGCCAATTTTGTGTTTCGCTCGTCTTGCTGTGAAGCTAATTCATTTACTTGTTTCATCAGTTCCTCATCGGTCAGCCCCGGGGTACGAAGAGTTGCTCTCAGATTGGATGCTAAAATATCATCACGAAGACCAGTTTCGAAAGATTTCACAAATGTTTTCTGAATCAGTGCAGGGCCATAATTAAACTCACTATCTGATTCCTGACTGGCAAAATTCACCTTGTTGCGCAGGTCCAAAGCACGGAGTAAGAATTGTTGTGGTGATTCATTGCTTTGCTGGCATACGGTTGCAAGCTGTTGGTACACCTCAGATGCAGCTTTCTCTCGGTAATGTACGCGAAGAATTCGCCGTAATTTTGCAAGGGAGAGGTCGCTTAAGGTTTCCACATAACTTCTAAGACTACTATGAGGCGATATGGCACGAATTACAGCATCCACGATCTCACTTTCTTTATAACCACGTTTTAGACCAGAGTCTATTTGATGCATTAACGACACAAATGTTAATTTTTCTGTCTGCCCTGGTTCGCCAATCTGTCCCGAAAGTTTATATTCCCTGCGAAGCAAGGACGGAACTGCCTTTGTTTTCGCTAGTTGGACCAAAATATCTTCCGCACCTTGTTCGCCTTGTTCCTTTTTTACTGTTTCCCCGACATCTGCTTGTTCACTTTTCACTCCAGCAGCCGCTGGTTTTGGATCCGTCGTTTTAGTTTCTTCGAGAGGGGGGACCGTTCCCTTTACGTATGCAAGTAGTTGTTCGAGGCATTTGCGTGCGACCGTCTCATCGCCTTCCATTTTGCTGTCGATTTCTTTCCTAATGATTTTAATCTTCTGCATCTTAGTTTTAGATGTAACATCGTCCTCGACTCCTAATATTTCTATAATTTCGACTAGTCTACCCTCATCCTGATCGAACAGCCGAGCTTCTACTTGCAATTGTAATTGCTCCATAATAACAAACACGTCGTACGGTGCAGCGATTTCCAAAACACAAACGTGTAATCCAAGGTCTACATAAACAAACAAGTCAATCCTTCTGTTTCACGACTCCATGGCGCAATAATCTTATTAACCTCTGTGATTAAACAACTTTACTCTTACCATTGGCATCTGACTGATTGTTAATCCATTTCAACATAAAAGACAACGTTTACCATTCCACGTGGACATCCCCACTCGCTCGCATTTCGTCGCTCAAAAGTTTCGTAATCCGCTTCCCAAACGAAAAGAACTGTTCCACAAACTTGTAATCCACAGTGCAGTCCTGGCAGGGTCGCCAAATTGTTACCCGTGCCCCATTATAACGCCATAAAACACAGTAAACTCTTAGCACTTCAACCATGTATTTCACACACATGCATCTAGTCTGCCTACAACGTTTTTGAACGTTCTTTCCTCGTGTTTTCTGTCCCGGATGTACATACTCTACGTCATCATGTCACGCATCACGGAATTCACGAACTTTAGGTCACGCCACGAAACACGGGCTTTATGTTTACGCCCTAACATAAGGTTCGACGTTTGAATCAATTAGGTTCGACAGATTTGTATTTGGGTCGACCTGCCGTTCTATTCGACAGGGCTTGTCGAATAGCACGGCAAAAGATCGACTTCGTTTCATACGTCGGTCTTTACATGTGCCGAACCTAATGCATAAATTACGCTAATGTATTTGTTGATATATATAGATTACTTCATAGAAAGTGCGACGTACGGATTTTTATTCACGAGTTGCAAAACTTAATTTGGAAAACGAACGAGTGAGCGCAGCGAACGAGTGAGTTTTCCAAAGTTTTGCGACGAGTGAATAATAGTACGTACAAAGCACTTTCTATGCTGTAATTTGTTTATTATATATAACGAGTACTCAACCATTGTAAACTTAGGCCCGGTTCAAACGTCGAACTTTACATGTGCCGAATCTAATAATTAGGTTCGGCACATGTAAGGTTCGACGTTTGAATCAATTAGGTTCGACAGATTTGTATTTGGGTCGACCTGCCGTTCTATTCGACAGGGCTTGTCGAATAGATCGGCAAAAGATCGACTTCGTTTCATACGTCGGTCTTTACATGAGCCGAACCTAATGCATAAATTACGCTAATCTAGTTCTTGATATAAGAGAGTTTGTGATTGGCGAGTGAGCTGTCAAAAACGCGGTCGTGCGTGAAATGACCGAGACATTGCGCTCTATAATTAAAGAGTTAAACGCAGTGCTAGGAAAACAAAGCTGCAAATGCATTCTGATGGCTTTCCAAGCGAGATCTCTTTTAAATAGAAAAGAAAAATTACGGCGACGACAAGCTATCGTAAACAAGAACTTTATTTAAATAGCGGTATAAAACACACTGTGTTCATACTTTTTAAAAGAAAAGCTTTTGCTATCGCATCGAGAAACGTCGCCATAAGTGAATCAACTACTGCACGCAAATCAACTGGCGAATTTTTGAACAAAAGTTGTGATAACACAAGGAGTCGGTTCATTAAACAATAAATACGACGTAAATCCATACTCAAAAGTGAAATATTTACTTTACCCTGGTGTTCCCAAGAGTGCTTGAATTTTCTTAGAACGTCCACGGCTGCGTTGTATCAAAGCTACAATGAAAGTCTTTCATTTCTTGGCTTTCCCTTATCGACATTTAGTTTGTCTTCGCTCCGCCTGGAGAATGATTTTAGCATTTCAATATCATAACTGTGTTCTCAAGGTTTTGCTTGGCGTGTTTCTGATGGCTTTCCTTTCCATAAAGTTCTCAAAAGTACAAAATTTGTAGCCAAAACATAAACTGTCTTCGAGAGATTGCAAACTTGCAGCGTGTTGTTTTCACAACCTCGTTGGAAACCATTTGAATTCCCGCGTTCTGATTGGTTAGGTCGTTCTACTCTTGAAGCTGATTGGTTATATTTTTCACATGTGAAGAAAGCTATACGCGAAGCTGATTGGACGTATCGCTTTTCTCACATGTGAAAATATAGCCGATATAGAATTCTATCTGCAAAGTTTATTACCTAAAATTGTCGCTATATATATAATAAAAGAGAGTTTGTGATTGGCGAGCTGTCAAAAACGCGGTCGTGCATGAAATGGCGCGACATAACACTGGACTGCAAAAAATGTAGCCAGAGTTTATCGGACACAATTCGCATACTGTTTCCCATTTTATTGTTGAATATGCGTCTAGACGAAAATAAAACAAAAGACGAGGCTAGAAGCTAAACTCAGTAGTTAAAGTTACAGTCTAAACGATACTGAAGAAATTTGACCGAAGCCTGGCGACTACATTACAAGTACGATCTTCAAAAAGTGTTGTTTGTTTTTTTTTTTTTTTATAAAGCGACAGAGATATGCGGTCCCAATATATTGTAGAGTACAGTGAAGAGTATTTCTTTCGTTCCATAAAGTGTACAACTGGAAAATTCACCGTTTTCCTCTTAGCCGATATTGAGTTCGGCACATGTGAAAGTTCGACGTTTGAATCAACTGCCGAACTTAATTATTCGGGTCGACCCGAAAAGGTATTAGGTTCGGCACATGTAAAGTTCGACGTTTGAACCGGGCCTAATGCGCTAATGTATTTCTTGATATAAGAGAGTTTGTGATTGGCGAGTGAGCTGTCAAAAACGCGGTCGTGCGTGAAATGACCGGGACATTGCGCTACATAAGGCCCGGTTCAAACGTCGAACTTTACATGTGCCGAACCTAATACCTTTTTGGGTCGACCCGAATAATCAAAGACCTGACGTTTCGAGCGTTAGCCCTTCGTCGGAGCGAATCCGACAGTTGATTCAAACGTCGAACTTTCACATGTGCCGAACTCAAAAGAAAAACGGTGAATTTTCCAGTTGTACACTTTATGGAACGAAATAAATACTCGTCACCGTACTCTACAATATAATGGGACCGCATATCTCTGTTGCTTCAGTTGCTTTACAAAAAAAACACCAACAACACTTTTTGAAGATCGTACTTGTAATGTGGTCGCCAGGCTTTGGTCAAATTTCTTCAGTATCGTTTAGACTGTAACTTTAACTACTGACTTTAGTTTCTAGCCTTGTCTTTTGTTTTATTTTGGTCTAGACGCATATTCAACAATAAAATGGGAAACAGTAAGCGAATTGTGTCCGATAAACTCTGGCTACATTTTTTGCGGTCCAGTGTTATGTCGACAAAAATGCATCGAAACCGGTCGCGAGACACTTCAATCTCCCAAATCATTCTAAGCAACATATGGCAGTCTGCGGCCTTTCCCTTCACCAAGGAAACACGGAAAGCCGTAAAACTCTAGAACAAAAATTTATTTTTCAAATCGGCACTCTTAATCCTCACGGTATCAACGAACGCTTTTCATTCAACTAATTTATTCCGAAGTTTTCACGTTACCAGGCACCAGCCAATAGCGAAGCTCCATCTTTCTGTATATAAAGACACACGACGCACAATTCCTTGATTCGCTCCGACG
>OX393566.1:13244650-13359650 GCA_947652115.1 Blastomussa wellsi | reverse complement strand
GAGTTCCTATCTGTGAATGGAACAAATTGTTCCCAAATTGATGATTTAGGACCGTTTTGTTCCGAGTTCCGATCAGTGAATGGAACAAATTGTTCCCAAATTGATGATTTAGGACTGTTTTGTTCCGAGTTCCTATCTGTGAATGGAACAAATTGTTCCCAAGTTGATGATTTAGGACTGTTTTGTTCCGAGTTTCGATCAGTGAATGGAACAAATTGTTCCCAAATTGATGATTTAGGACTGTTTTGTTCCGAGTTCCTATCTGTGAATGGAACAAATTGTTCCCAAGTTGATGATTTAGGACTGTTTTGTTCCGAGTTCCGATCAGTGAATGGAACAAATTGTTCCCAAATTGATGATTTAGGACTGTTTTGTTCCGAGTTCCTATCTGTGAATGGAACAAATTGTTCCCAAATTGATGATTTAGGACTGTTTTGTTCCGAGTTCCGATCAGTGAATGGAACAAATTGTTCCCAAGTTGATGATTTAGGACCGTTTTGTTCCGAGTTCCGATCAGTGATTGGAACAAATTGTTCCCAAATTGATGATTTAGGACTGTTTTGTTCCGAGTTCCTATCTGTGAATGGAACAAATTGTTCCCAAATTGATGATTTAGGACTGTTTTGTTCCGAGTTCCTATCTGTGAATGGAACAAATTGTTCCCAAATTGATAATTTAGGACTGTTTTGTTCCGAGTTCCTATCTGTGAATGGAACAAATTGTTCCCAAATTGATGATTTAGGACTGTTTTGTTCCGAGTTCCGATCTGTGAATGGAACAAATTGTTCCCAAATTGATGATTTAGGACTGTTTTGTTCCGAGTTCCTATCTGTGAATGGAACAAATTGTTCCCACGTTGATGATTCAGGACTGTTTTGTTCCGAGTTCCTATCTGTGAATGGAACAAATTGTTCCCAAGTTGATGATTTAGGACTGTTTTGTTCCGAGTTCCGGTCAGTGAATGGAACAAATTGTTCCCAAATTGATGATTTAGGACTGTTTTGTTCCGAGTTCCTATCTGTGAATGGAACAAATTGTTCCCAAATTGATAATTTAGGACTGTTTTGTTCCGAGTTCCGGTCAGTGAATGGAACAAATTGTTCCCAAATTGATGATTTAGGACTGTTTTGTTCCGAGTTCCTATCTGTGAATGGAACAAATTGTTCCCAAATTGATAATTTAGGACTGTTTTGTTCCGAGTTCCTATCTGTGAATGGAACAAATTGTTCCCAAATTGATGATTTAGGACTGTTTTGTTCCGAGTTCCGATCTGTGAATGGAACAAATTGTTTCCAAATTGATGATTTAGGACTGTTTTGTTCCGAGTTCCTATCTGTGAATGGAACAAATTGTTTCCAAATTGATGATTTAGGACTGTTTTGTTCCGAGTTCCTATCTGTGAATGGAACAAATTGTTTCCAAATTGATGATTTAGGACTGTTTTGTTCCGAGTTCCTATCTGTGAATGGAACAAATTGTTCCCAAATTGATAATTTAGGACTGTTTTGTTCCGAGTTCCTATCTGTGAATGGAACAAATTGTTCCCAAATTGATGATTTAGGACTGTTTTGTTCCGAGTTCCGATCTGTGAATGGAACAAATTGTTCCCAAATTGATGATTTAGGACTGTTTTGTTCCGAGTTCCTATCTGTGAATGGAACAAATTGTTCCCAAATTGATGATTTAGGACTGTTTTGTTCCGAGTTCCTATCTGTGAATGGAACAAATTGTTCCCAAATTGATGATTTAGGACTGTTTTGTTCCGAGTTCCTATCTGTGAATGGAACAAATTGTTCCCACGTTGATGATTCAGGACTGTTTTGTTCCGAGTTCCTATCTGTGAATGGAACAAATTGTTCCCAAGTTGATGATTTAGGACTGTTTTGTTCCGAGTTCCGGTCAGTGAATGGAACAAATTGTTCCCAAATTGATGATTTAGGACTGTTTTGTTCCGAGTTCCTATCTGTGAATGGAACAAATTGTTCCCAAATTGATGATTTAGGACTGTTTTGTTCCGAGTTCCTATCTGTGAATGGAACAAATTGTTTCCAAATTGATGATTTAGGACTGTTTTGTTCCGAGTTCCTATCTGTGAATGGAACAAATTGTTCCCAAATTGATGATTTAGGACTGTTTTGTTCCGAGTTCCTATCTGTGAATGGAACAAATTGTTCCCACGTTGATGATTTAGGACTGTTTTGTTCCGAGTTCCTATCTTTGAATGGAACGCTTTGATCCCAAATTGATAATTTAGGACTGTTTGGGTCCGCTTTTATTAAGGCCTGGTTTGTTCCGAAATTCTATTTGTTTATGGACCTCTACGTTCCTAAATGAAGTTGTCCTTTTGAATGCATTAGAGCGCTCACAGACCTGTTTGGGCAAGTTGAATAGAATATTGTTGGCATATCCTGTCATGAATTTTGCACAACAGTAATAAGGGCAGGCAAGTGAGGGCATGTGTTAGGCAAGTTTAAGCATACATAGAGTTCCTTTAGCTGTCATTGGTTCCTTGCTTTTGGCTAAGATATAAAGGCGATCGTCTTGGAGAAATGTTTTTCAAAGGGCAAAATGAGCAAGAAGTTCAAAGTCGATTGGTCAGACATCACTGGAGCATCGCCAAAACCGAAACGGCTTCACTTGGAAAAGGATGAAACCGACGATCTTTATCATTGTCCAATACAAGAGTGTGACCATGATGGATTTCAAAGTCAGAGAGGGTGCAGAAAACATGTTAACACCAAGCACAGTTGGTTCATTTATTTTGACCAAAAACCTGACCTGGAAGGACTCGTCACAAGTTCCAAGGCAGATTCCGATGGTGGTAAATCGAGTAAAATGACAATCCAGACTGGGCGAATATTGCCTTCATTTTCGACTTCCTGCCAGATTGGCGAATCATTCACGAAATGGTTGACTGGAAGTGGTGGTGGTTGCAAGAAAGATCATGCGGCCCAGCAGATAGTCAAGAGGTGTTTCAAATTTCTCAAATTTTGCTGCGAAGATGAAGAGGAATTGAGCTTTGAAGTGGTGAACTTCAGCCTGTGTTCTCATAGTCTGTTGTTCGAGTTTATCGACTACTTGCAAGATGAATGCAAGCTCGGACACGGTGGACGATTGGGCTACATTGATGCCATCTCTGAATTAATCGACTTCCAAAAAATAAATGGCGCATCAGACGCAGTTCTTCGGAACTTATCCTCAACGGAGTTGTACCTCAAAAGAGTGCGCAAGACAGTGGCAAAGATGATGAGACTGCAATGGACGCAAGATCTAGACATCGAAACTCTGGATGCCAAGGGTCACTGGGCAACCATGGAAGAACTGCTAGAAGTGGTGACATTTCATTTGCCGCGTTACGAAAACACCGTGAAGACGTGCAAAACTACTCCAGGTGAAGTTAATTCCTCGGACTTAACATTTGCCACGAAATTTGTGGCAGTATATTTGTTCATCAAGGTGAAGGGATCTCGGCCTATGACTTATCAGTACTTGACAGTGGACATGGTTAAAACAGCGAAGGAGAACGGGGGATTCATTGACCAGAAACAGTTCAAGACGGCTAGCAAGTATGGATTTGATTCATTGATTCTGACCGATGCAAGCATGAACGTGCTCGATAGTTACGTCAATTTCGTAAGGCCGCTACTTAAACCCCAGTGCCAGTTCGTTCTGGTCACGAGAAATGGAGGCCAACACAGCAAATTGGGCGACGTCATGAGTAAACTCGTGTTCGATGCAATTGGAAAGTACATTCATCCGACGCGCTATCGTCAAATTGTCGAAACTCAAAGCCTGGATAAGCTCACCAGCAAAGAGCAAAGAATTTTGTCAGAAGACCAAAAACACAGTTCAGCCGTTGCCAAAGTTCACTATCAAAAGCAGAGATCGCGCGAAGTTGCTGTGAAGGCTCACGAGTGTCTACAAAAGCTTCAAGGTAGCAAGGGTTCAGAGGTGGAGGAAGATGTACAGGCGAGGATTGGTAGTTCAACTTCAAGCTCGACACTGTCAATTGCAACTATGGAAAAGGCAAGCTTGTCTCCACCTGAAAAGGGTTCCATTCCAACTGAGAACTTGCGACCTCAGAGGAAACTTTTTCGGGTGATGAAATTCTCCGCAGAAGAGGACGATTTTCTCAAGAAAGGAATTAACAAGTACGGATATGGACAGTGGACGGCCATTCTGAGAGATTCCGATTTTAAGTTTCAAGAGGGAAGAACGGCCGATTCTCTAAAGAAAAGAGCTGGACTCAAATTTGCTTCTCTGAATTGACCGCACTAGGTTGACTTGTTTCAAAAAACGCCAAGATGGTTAATTCAATGAACTTTGCTAGTTGAAAGCGCCCTAGTACGATTTGGTGGACTTTTGAAGTAAATAACACCTCATTGGAATACACTGTTGGAACCCTCTAAAGAAAAGGGCTGGAAATGTCCTCGCTTTTAATAAGACACTTGCAAATAAATCGGAGAAAGAACATGTAAGCATAGTTGTACACAAAAATGACTTCTTTTTATTGGGGTTCACTATTACCTCTTGCGTTGTTTTCCTGGTTACGTATATACTAATCCATCTATAATTCAAAATATTTAGAAAAAAAACATTAAAACAATTTTTGACTCAAAAATCTAAGTCCACTAGTTTAGTTTTGACTCTTAAAGTATCTAGTTATAGTGTTCTTTGGTCTCTTTCGGTCTGATGGTTCCTGCTGACTTGACTGGCGTTTGCGGGTACTATGCATGCGTAGCAGCTCATCGGAAATGCTGCAGTCGTCTTTCGGTGGCGGTGATGTTCGAGCACTCTCCGGGGGACATGGAGTAATGAACAGCCGGCGTTCCTCCTCTTCACTGTCCATGTCGCCATCTGCACTACTGTCTCGCCCGGCTTGGATGCCCTCTTCAGTTTGCGGCAGTGGTTCCGCGACGTCCGTCACCCAGTTTTGGTCCTGCTCGCGTAGAATTCCAAGCTGAATGCACACCCTTCTCCGCTCTTGTATGGCCTCTTCCGTGTTGTAAGTTCCCAATGCCTGGTGGTGTTTCTTGAGTTTGTCACACAGTATTTCTCTATAAGCCTGCATATTGGCACTGAGAAAAGGATCCCGAGTGCGGTGGCATTTTGCGACACAGTCGTGTAGCTCCTTTTCTGTTTCCCTTAGCCAAGCTCCTGCGAATGTTTGACGAGCTTTCTCGCGTCGATCTTGATCTTCTTGTGCATTTCGTCTGTCGCAATGCCTCTGCAACTCAGTGCGAATGGGCGTGGGCATTGCTTCGTCTGGCTCCATGGGCAGCAAATCGGCAGTCTGAGTGCTTACCCCTCTCTCTCTGAGCGATGCTTTTCGCAACTGGTGTTGCTTTTCTGCAAGGTGTTTTCGAGATGCTACCCTTTGCTCCTGCTCTCGGAGCATGTGCTCCACCTGCCTGTATCGGAGACTTCCTGGATATGCGCTGCTTAGGGCTGCCCTCAAATCGTTGCTTGGTGTGGCATTAGCAGGCTCCAAGTCTTCATCGTCGGACTGTCCGGTGCCAACATCATCTTCTTCACTTAGTTCAGCCTCCCCAGATTCGTCATCTTTGACTGGCGGATCAGTGAGTGAGAGTGCTTTCAGTTCTTGTTTTTCTTCCTGCTGCAAATTGCCCTCTTGGTCTTGTTCATTCTCCCCGTCACTGTCGGTGTCATCACCATCGCTATCAGGTTTACAGCACTTTGCTTGTTCTGCAGCCCACACCACGCATTCCATGGGGTGCTTTCTCAACCAAGCTACGGCTTTCTTCTTTGGATTTTCAAGCCTCTTGAACTGGTAGGTGCGCAGACGTTTATCCATTGCGGGTTGGTGAACCGCTCCAAACTGCAGCTTACGCTGTGCTGTGATCAGCATTGGGCATCTGTTGATGAACGCCCTTGCGGTTTGGTATTTAACATCATGGGCGGCATAACCCCCCTGTGTGAGAAGCTTCCAGTCTGAAATGTCCAAAGTGTTCTCGTCCGCTTCGTCGATGAATATGACTTCAGTAAATGGGTTGATCATGGCCTTGTTAAAAGCTCGTTGCTTCGTCACCGTCGCAATGTTACCATGGTGTACGAGGCCCTGGATTGGAAAGAACAGGCTCGTCTTCCCACTGTTGGCTTCTCCCACAAGGCAAGGTACCATGTCCTTGTGCTGCTTCTTATTGTAATTCAACAGCTTGAGAAAATCATCGCAGAAGGTTGACACTTGGCTTTGCGACAAACTGTTTGCCAGTATTTCTCGGAAATAACTTGGGTCGGCTCTTTTTGTGGAGTCATATGCTGAGAACGCCCTGGGGGAAATCTTGCCTATTTGACTGTCATCGATGGCATTTTCCACAAATGCACGCTCTTTTAGCGACCAGCAGACAGCGTCATTGACTTCTATGAGATTGTAATCTATGACTAGTGGCTCAAACAGCTCACAGAGTGGATCTGATAACATTTCGATAACCTTTTTCATTTCTCGGACGAGTCGGGATTTAAAGTGCTCGTTTGTTGCGAGGGTGTTTATGAATGCTCTGGCATCACACTTGTATGAGTAAGTGTACCTAGATCTCGGGTCTCTTTTGTACACTTTTCCTCTGTAGCTTGCGTAGTCTAGCTTCTTCATGGCAATCGTGATGTCATTTATGAGGATTGTCAACTTGTCTGATAGGTGTTTCTTCTCAATTCCAGATGTTTCAGGTGTTTCAGATAGGTTGAAACCGAACCTGTCCAGTTGTAATTTGGCCTCGATCATCTTTTCTACTGCGCTCGTCAACGTTTGCTGGAAGCTGGTATTTATTAAAGTGACGCGCAGGACGTTTTCTGTTCCGCAATCATCTAATTGCTGGGAGCTGAGTGGTGACATTCCAAGCAGATGGCGAAATTCATCCTGATAGCTGTATTGGTAAGATGTTGTCACGATTTCTTGCATGAAAGGATTTCGATGGTCCTTCAAGACTTTGTACAATTCCTTGATTGCGAGGCATTCCTTACCATCTTGAAACTGAACCTTGACTCAAGCAACAAACAGAAAAATGTAATTCAGTGCGTGAAAAGAATCGCGTTAAATGCATCTGTTGATTTTAACAGTAACTTACAACGCGAAAGTTTTGCTCGCCTATAGTTTACCAGCATTTAAATTCCAGCTCCAATTCGCAGCAAAGAAGGAACATCACAGGCAAAAACTATCCAATATCCAATGTTCTAGTTGTTGGTTTACCTGATGGGCCGTGACTCCTACTCCACAATCAAGCAGAGCCCGATGGACCACCAGCGGATTTACAGGGGCGCCATTTGGTGTAGTTAATGCAAGCCAATAGGTAATAGCGGGCCAAAGTGATTTGTTAACGCAAGTTGGATTGCCATCAACTACTTTCTGAGATGACGTGCTTGGAATCCGCGGTGAAGTTTCTTCATCATCTTCACTATTCTCGCTTTCCTCGTTTATACTGCCTTTTTTCTTTTCTTGGGTTGATATGGCGCTAAAAAAGAAGGCTGCATTGGTTATACCTTGAGAAAAATAAAAAAAAACCTGTTAGCTCCAGTCGATTATTTTACAAATTTCATTATCGACAAACGAGACTAACCTGAAATTGCTTGGTCACACAAATCTCGTTTCTTGCAAATAGCATACCATGCTTTCGACAAGTCTTTTTCTTTAACGTTCCAGACACATTTTGCACTGATAATACTGCATTGGCCAGACACTACAGGGCTCATGTAGCACAAAACGGCTCCTCTTATGGCTTCACTGTTTAACTGCTTGCTTGGCTGCTTTGCGCGACGCATATTCTCTGCAAAATTGTGTCTCGAAATGCTATGCGACATTGCTGCTTAAATAGCCAACTAGTACATGTGAAACTCATAGGAATAAATATGAGGTCCGAAATGTGCGTAGAAAAGCCTTCAGTTTTTGTCTCTCAACATTTTCTGTGGTTCCTACGGGGTATGAAATTTCTAAGCTTCATTAATCCTACTTATTTCAAGTTGAGTGTTAAACAATTAAGCGCTGGTTGTTTCTCGCTTTTTAGTGTAAAAGGGGCACAAATTGCTGTTGATTTGATATGAAGAAGCCTATTGATAACCATTTGCAGATGTTGGGCATTTGACTGGAAAACAATTAGACCCAATTTAGCGTCACGATTGTTCTAAACTTTTCGCAGCTT
This sequence comes from Blastomussa wellsi, assembly GCA_947652115.1. Classification (NCBI taxonomy): domain Eukaryota; kingdom Metazoa; phylum Cnidaria; class Anthozoa; order Scleractinia; family Plerogyridae; genus Blastomussa; species Blastomussa wellsi. The sequence continues at coordinate 13,351,500 of OX393566.1, read as the reverse complement.
TATTTGGCATATTACTGTAGCATCACAATTTAAATTTATATTGAGCAGAATGGGGCGTTGATTTGGTCCGAATATGATTGTTCCTTTTTGTGGCAGCTTTATTTTGGAAATTGCGGTGACATCCATTGCATAACACGACACAAACGTGGGTGTGAGTGCCGTTGACTTGATCTGAAAGCGATTCAATTGCTTAATTCTCGCGATTTTCGTCCGCATATTACTGTAACATCCCGGTGAAAAATGATAAGAATTTGGTGCTGATTTTCAGTAGAAAATAAACGGGGCAGAAGATGTGCTTTGAATTCGGCTTTTGTCATTGTTTCGGAGGTTAAGTCGTTGATCTGACTTGAACATCCGCCTTACTAATGCTTAAAGCAGCATCACGTTATGAGGGAAATGAGTCGGAATGGCAAGAAAATATAAAACTGTACAGAAAAAAGTGCATGCAGAAAAATGAAAAAAAGTAAAGCAATTACAGCAAGGATTGTTTATTCATATCCCCGTTAAATCCATGAAATCCATTTGTTCCGTCCATTTTGTAGATGTTTTGATGTTGATAATCTATTACAGTCAATCATTCGACTAGCACTGGAAGTTTCAAACATAAAGAGTTCTATAAAAAGGACGGGAGACATGGATTTCATGGATATAACGGGGATATGAATATATAATTAGAAACTTCTCATTATTACTGTAAGTAATTTTATTATTAATAATATTACTATCATTCATATTATTACTTACAGTATTTTAGAGAAGTAAGTGATTATATATTCATATCCCCGTTAAATCCATGAAGTCCATTTATTCCGTCCATTTTGTAGATGTTTTGATGTTGATAATCTATTACAGTCAATCATTCGACTAGCACTGGAAGTTTCAAACATAAAGAGTTCTATAAAAAGGACGGGAGACATGGATTTCATGGATATAACGGGGATATGAATATATAATTAGAAACTTCTCATTATTACTGTAAGTAATTTTATTATTAATAATATTACTATCATTCATATTATTACTTACAGTATTTTAGAGAAGTAAGTGATTATATATTCATATCCCCGTTAAATCCATGAAGTCCATTTATTCCGTCCATTTTGTAGATGTTTTGATGTTGATAATCTATTACAGTCAATCATTCGACTAGCACTGGAAGTTTCAAACATAAAGAGTTCTATAAAAAGGACGGGAGACATGGATTTCATGGATATAACGGGGATATGAATATATAATTAGAAACTTCTCATTATTACTGTAAGTAATTTTATTATTAATAATATTACTATCATTCATATTATTACTTACAGTATTTTAGAGAAGTAAGTGATTATATATTCATATCCCCGTTAAATCCATGAAGTCCATTTATTCCGTCCATTTTGTAGATGTTTTGATGTTGATAATCTATTACAGTCAATCATTCGACTAGCACTGGAAGTTTCAAACATAAAGAGTTCTATAAAAAGGACGGGAGACATGGATTTCATGGATTTAACGGGGATATGAATATATAATCGCGTACTTTTCGTAATTTTCGTAAGTATCGTATGATACTTACAGTATTAGATGTGAGAGGGAACAGAAATTTTGGGAAACGACCACAAAGATGGTATGATGTTTGCTGAAACATATAAATACCTTTTGATATTCAAGAAGCAGCAGCGCAGATACCAGCGTTTTCCGTGGTACAGCGCACACAGGTTCCTACTAACCCCCAGCCCCTCCGCAAAACTAATTCATTAATTTATATCAATTAAGTAAACAAACATTAAAGTTTACACATTAGCGCCTTAGCGCATAAGAAGACGACAGCCCAGAAAACATCATCCCAATATTGCCCTCTGCACTAAAAACTATTTTATGAATAAATTGTCTCTAATTGGAAGCTGTCAGCAAGTTGTCCTGATCAAATAAACTGCCATTAAAAGTCACGTGAAAGAAGCGCAGCATGTTTTGCCTTGCATCGCGCGATTAGTCTGTCACGCGTAATCGATTTGTTTGTCGTGGAAGATGTCTTCAAAAGAGAAACGCAAAAGAACGCGTCCTTTTTCAAGTGCGAAGAAGGCAGCGAAACGGAAAGCCTCTAAAGTATTTCATATGGAATGGACCGAAGCGCTCGCCCCTAGTGATAAAGGCTCATACTTTGAGCAAGATAAATTGCTAGAACTGGACAGTCTCGACGAAGTGGCTCCCGTTTTCAGTGCCAGCCGTTTGAAACTTAAAGGAAAGCGTTATAACGAGGGTCTGCAATAGACGGAATCACAAGAGTCCACCTACTATTAGTACTTTGTTCCCGCCATTGAGACCGTTTTGCGGGACGAATTGTAAATGCGAGCTCTATTGTCTAAGTAAGAAGAGCCCTCACTTTATCGATCAACAGGTAATTACTTTTCACATGTTTTGAGATCTAATCTCCCTACACCGGAAAAAACGCCCTAAAATACATTTTGCTTTATTTCTCAGTTCGTTTACAGCGAGTTTTCATCTTTTTCGCTGTAATTTGTAAAGAATGTTTCCCGATAATGTGGCAAAAAAACCGTGTCAGGGAATTTTATTTTTTGCCTCCTTTGAAAGTAATGGTAATGCGTGTTTTATAAAAAAATTAAAGTATTAAGACAAATCAGACAAGTAATCAAAATTCCCCGACAAATAATTTATTAACTGTGCTGATTTATTAACTGTGCTAAGTCAGAAAGCGCTTATTTTCAGATTGGAATGATAGAATTTACAATAAAATGTTAATCAATGTTCTCTAAAGAGTAAAAAGTGCCATAGTTGACTTTGGAGGCCAGACGTTTTGGGCATAGCCCTTCATCAGTGGATGTCCGTTGATTTCAGTTAGAAAACTAGCTTGTACCATGAAGCTAGATTTAAGTATACACGCGCGCTAGAGATCAACGCGCGACGACCTAAAGAAATCGAAAATCAGAGTTCATTCCGCGCGGCCGACTGGTACCCAGTTTGAAGATCAGGCGCATCTCCATTGTCGTCCCCATAGCCGCTTTTCCCTCTCAGCCGGCTAGGCCTGTGCACGAGGAACAAGTGGCTCTGGGGACACATGATTTGACTGGCTAGAATCTAACAAAAGGGAGACCAATCAAATCAACCGTTTCAAATGGTCTTACGACAGAGGGATGTTAAAACGGCTGCTGTGATTGGACTCCCTTTGTTAGATTCTAGCCAACCAAATCATGTGTCCCAGAGCCACTTGTTTCTAGAACACAGGCCCAGCCGGCTAACAGGGACAAGCGGCTCTGGGGACGAGATTGGCCCATCTCCTGGTGTTTGCGTTGTTTGTTACCGTCGCAGAGCACGATTCCCTGTACTGTACAGGGTATGACAATTTGTGCTGAAATGCGCTGCGACAGGAAAACCCGGCAGTTTCCTTTCGATGCTGCGCAAGTGCTCGCCGAAGCGTTGCCTCAGTGTACGGCCTGTTTCGCCGACGTAGATGGCAGAGCAGTGGCGACAAGATATGTCATACACTAGGCTGGTTGACTGGTGCGGCAGCGAGCGCGCGTACAAGGAGAAGATCCCACGCAAAGACCCTGTTGGCTACTATCAGTGGTGTTCACTAAGGTGTCGCGCATGTTACGATCACGGCGATAGGCAACAAGCGGCGGTTGAGGAATTAAATCTACCTTCATGGTGCAAGCTAGTTTTCTAACTGAAATCAACGGGCATCCACTGATGAAGGGCTATGCCCATAACGTCTGGCCTCCAAAGTCAAGCGTCCAAATTCGACATCAAAGAAGCGGGTACCGCCTCCATAGTGTAGCCGAAAAAATAAGTTTTCTCCACTTGTTTTAAATCAGAGCTCTCGTTCGTCGAAGGAACAGTCTTTGAATTAGGTCCTATTAGCTCACGGATTGTCCTTTTTAATTAGCTCGAATATCAAAAAAGGTCTCACATTTGCCGATTTACCATGATCTGCATTACCAGCAGGAACAATTTATGCAATTTTCACTGAAATTGGTCAAAATTGCAGCCTATTCTTCCTGGCGAGTACCGACCAAGTATTTTTTCAGCTAGTCATTCCAGAGGTGGTACCCGATTCTTCGATGTCGAAGTCGCATGCCTTGTGTGATTTTTAATATCTCTACACGAGTCAAAAACTACATCTCTAAACCAAATCTCACATTCCGAAAAACCACAAAAAAAAAAACAAAATTAAACAATGCGAAAGCATTTCTACAGAATTTTATTTAAAATACACAATTGTAAAAGCCGATTTCAGGAAGCTTAAATATTTACAATAGCAATTAGTGAAGTACTGATTTCAATGTTGTCAAGGCTGTGAACACACAAGCAGAGGATGGCTAAGTACACGTAACTTACATATAATTGTCAAACAACCTGGTCCACACTTGAATGGAGTTCAATAATTTATTTAAACTTTTCAAAATCACTTTTTCAATGGTTACTGAGGTTGATATGCACACCACTTGAACCAAGCAACTTTGAAAGAAATTGACCAATCAAAACATATTACTAACAATGAATGACCCTCAGAGCATCAGCCTCTACACAATAGTACCAATCTGAAACTGTTTCAACAAAACTTTTTAAAATCAAGACTGATAAAAAATGTTCAAGTTTCTGCAATTTTTTTGGGCTTCAAATTTTGTTATAGAGCCGCTGTTTCAATTCTTTTATGCTTTTTCAGTGAAAAAGTTTGGCATTTTTTGAAGTTCTCTATTAGTGTTTTAACTGATTTATTTCGTTTCAAGTTATCTGGTTCAAGTAGTGGCACAACGTAATCACCAATTATGACATCATTTATACAGTTTTATAACTCAGACCTGGTGCCATACAGTGGCACCTAAAGACAACTGCTTCATATTTATTACATGACATATTTACAAAAGCCAAAACTCCAGATAATATATTAATACTCATTAATTATTAATAACAGTCATTTTCACATAAGAATTGGTGGTTATTTTCGGTACTGAAGTAAAGTTCTATTGCTAAAAATCTAAGTAAACTTGTATTAATTTTTCTATGGGATATCACATACCATTCATATACAAATACCTTAAAATTACATGTATTCTATTAAACAGTTTTTCAAGCACTCCCTCCACACCAAAATCATTTTTAGCAGAATGTGGTCAATCTTTCAAGTTATCACATCAATATTTCACTTCTTGTTCAGATTTCAGTGAAGAAGAGGCAGGACTGCAGTCTGATACCAATTTAGAAAGCAACTTACAAGCCACACAAGATTGCACACTATGTACAGGATAAACCACAAGCTGCAACACTGTTTGCTCAAGGCTATAACGCTATTCAGCAATACCAGTTTTATCGACAGCTACTCCATGTAAAACTTGTTTGACAGTTGATAAATTTGTATTCTACACCTCTTGTAAAAATGATAATCCTACTGGACAGAAGGAGTTTCATTAAAACATTAATAATCGATAACAAATCAGACATTTTCAAGGAAAATGTCAGATCAACATGTAACGTACTTCACGTTATTGCAATGTCCTTTTTACAGCATGCCAACAACAAAGGTGGAGCAAAATCCACATAAATATCATTCAAAGAGAACAGTAAGCTAGACTCCTGATTTAATTAGCATAAAATGTATTAGAATCAGAAACTAATTTAATATATTAACTTTTTTTTCATTCTGTGGATTTGGTTATACCACACTAAGGAATCACCCAATCTCTCAGCAATGTGTTGAACAATTGCACCTTACATTCGAGGGTCATCTGTAAAAATAAATTAAGTACCAAACTAACTTAAAATATTTCAACTTCATATAAACAACAAAAACTTTCTTGAATGAACACCAAGTGTTCCTAATGTGTAAAAAGTACCTAAAAGAACAGGCCTTAAAATGGTATTTACTGCCAAATTAACATTTTAACTACTGGATAGTTAACGTATCTATAACAACTACTGGTTGTCCCGTGATAGTGTTGGCCATTATAACGTATTTGTAAATTCATGTATATTTCAATTTGCCACAAATAAAAGACAATAGTTTACAACAGTCTCACTGGATACTTATAAGGAATATCACAATGTCTCACTGAATACTTATAAGGAATGTCATAATGCACTAGTTTACAACAATTCCATATAGATTACTTTTGCATCTGAAACGCAGTGATTATTAATCCGTTAACTGCAAGTCTGCGTAGCTAAAAAATTGTATAAGTTTGGGGAAAAGAAATAGTTGATAAGGTACTAGTTTAGCTCACGGCACGCTGAAATCGCCAATGTAAGCTTGTTTTTGCTACATTAACTTACTTACTTACTTAATCCTCTTCGTGCTCGGTAGCACATAAGGCCGCTACATTAACTATGGTTCATTTAAAAAAATCTCTCGTGTAAATGTAACAACCTTTCTGTGAGTACTGTTTATTTCAGCGCACCTATTTTCTTCAGCATTATACAGTAAACAGGTAATTCTTCACTTTTTCCGAAAGTTGCCGATCGACTCAACATTGGATGAGTGCGTATACGAGCAATTTTTCTTTCTGACAGGCTTCTTGCCCAAACAAATCAAAGAAATAAATGCGTTATTTGCTGGCCTAGGTCGGCAAATAACACATGTATCAAGTAGAATAAAAACAGTTGAGAGAAACAGGCTTGCTTCGTCTTATACAAGAATTTTCATGTCGTGAAGGAATGTTGGTCATTTTACTTTCAAGGGAGTTCCAGGGGGTGGATGTCCAGTTCAAGGATTAGTCACGGACAGTATTTCGCTAAATTTATCCAGACCTGTTTTTTCTATTCAGCTCAATAATAGAAGATCAAGCAGAACTATGTACAGTAAAACATTCAAATGGAATGGAATATCAACTAGGAATGTAGTTATAATAAGGTGTTGTATATATGTCATGTATACTTTCAAATTCAGATGTACATATCACAGCGAATTCCAGTAAGTCGACTTTAGTATGCTGAGGACAGTGGACGAATGGTTAAAATTCTTTCCAATTCTAACTTGTGTGAATACCAGTGTGTTGGAAATCCGTTTTTGGATTTTGTACTTTATTAGCAAATCCAAAAGTTAGATTTAAAAATTAAACTAAAGGGGAATCAGGAAACCACACAAAATCCAAAAACGAAGTTGGAAATCCGTTTTTGGATTTTGTGCTTTATTGGCAAATCCAAAAGTTAGATTTAAAAATTCAACTAAAATATGGCTTTCCCAATCGAATGCACCTTTAGTTTCACTTCCTCTTTATTATCCTAAGAGTGTAAACAATTCGATAATCTGAACACACACAAATCGATATCAAACTTGAGTTTGCTCTCACTTCAAACGCTTACATGCCCTGTGTAGACAGTTCTTGTACAATTGCACACTGGTATGGACACAAATACAATTTAATATTCCACACGTCTTTCCCATTACAATTCAATTATAATTGATTTATACTGAAAACACAAACCAAAACAATGCAAACTTCCAGAATTAATGGAAGACTGAATTAGCATGTCCACACAATTGTTAAAACTTGGTCGATCGATCGAGTCGCGGGGAAACTGGGTGTGACAACTACGTCGATCGAATTTTAGCTAATTTGTTGAATAGAAAACAACAACAACTCACGAAACATATCAAAGACGAAAACTTAAATACTTCTACTTATACGAGTTTACTTCTGTATCGAAACGACGTCAGTTTGTATCGAATCGACTTCGACTTGTATCGAAACGACTTGAATCGAAACGACTTTGTATCGAAACGACTGGATACCGTTAATTAGGTTTCTTCCACGCGGCATTAAATAATCACGGCTCAGTGCTAACTTCAGCAAACACTTAGAGCATCTATGGGTCTCTAGGAATAAAAAATAATATAAAGTTTGTGTTTCCCTGAAAGTCATATTGCTTATGATTTGCACATGATATTTGGCAGCAACCTATCTACTGAAAATGAGTCACCTTTCGACATACTTCAACTTGAGAAAAAAGATTAAATTATTTGAGAAAAAATTATTCTCTACGTAAAAAGTGTTTACTTAGTTACTAATTATGGGATTTTAAAGAAAACATCAAAAAACACTATTTTAAATTACAATTCAATAAAATACATATTTAAATTCACAAACATGTGAATCAAAACATTATAAATAGTGATCAAAAGGTGTTAGAGAAAGTCAATTGGTTTTCTTTACAAAAATTAACAGTAAGGTTCCAGTAAGGTTGAGGATACTTGATAATAAATATTTATATCCTTCAAACAAAACCATTCAAGAGGAATTTACTGACAAGTAAAGTGACTAATTTGACTGATCTCCTTCTTTCCCAGTCATCCAGTATGTGACCATTTTGCCTTTTCCTTTTACAGCTACTAAGCCACGGCATTCAAAGGTGTAGCCACGTGTAGACAGAATGTTATACACACTTTGTGTGACCTGTAAGATTCAGATTAAAAAGATGAAAGAGAAGTGTGTGAACAGTTATCAGATGTCACAGGTTTCTTAGCACTACAAGTCATACGAAAGGAAGGAAAAAAGCCATCATGCAATAGTAGAAAATCTATGCACTAATTTAAAAGAACTTAGACACGGAATCCACTGAGGGAATCGTGGTTTGATTAAGACATCATGAAAGTAAATGTAACTGCACATACAAATATATTAAAAATAATAAACAGTTATTGGATGAGGTTTTTGTGATATCCGGAATAATCAAGGTCGAGGTAAGTGTTATCAGCCGAAGCCAAAGGCTGAGGCTGATAACACTAACCGAGACCTTGATTATTCCGGATATCACAAAAACCGAATCTAGTAATTGTTTTATTATACATTGTTTTCAGGCTTCCCATGGAGTAAATAGATCCATCCTTTTTTCGCGCTTCCACATAAAAAGATTTCAACACTTGCGCTAATTCTTTTTTGTCGTGTGGCTTCTTCGCCACTTTTGTCGATCTTTTAGTATTTTCCGAACTTTTAGAATTAGCTGTAGGCCCTTAGCCAATGAGAAGACAGTTAGTGACTACAATGTATAATAAAACATGTTATTTCATAGAGCTTTGGTAAACGTACGGCTATAATGCTAGTTCATTAGAAATCATTCCACATCGATCAGCCGTAGTTCAGCTTTATTCAGAAGGTCAACTGAGTCCTCCACAAAAAACCGCCTTAGCCAAACTAGTGAAACAATCTCAGATAGCACAGAGTGTTATATACAACTGAACATGTACAACACGTAAGACCATGACAAACGATCGAGGACACATTGTTGCTCTTTTCGAGCAAACTGGGAAACATGTTGCGAACACAAAATGTTTCTGAAACAAAAAAAAAACAGAAACACTTTTCGTGAAAGATTAATGAGAAGACAGTTCATGACACGAGCGTGGGACAAAGAAAAATTCTCAGTCCCCGACAGGAATCGAACCCATGACCTACCGAACACCAGGCGGGCGCTCTATCCACAACGCTACGAAAACTCACGGAGCTGAGTCAATTTTACTGAGTTCTTATGTGACACGCGTCCCGCATACTGCATAGGTTCAGCAATTTCGCTATCATCATGAGTTGTGGAAATGAGAGTGTCCGCAACGGCCTTTAGGACGGTCATGTACATAGGTGACAGTACTCAAGCAGCCATCCCCCCCCCCGCCTACTCCCAGCCTGTATTGACTTTGGCTATAATTATACCATTTTTTTGCCAAATATGAGCAGACAGAAACAGACCGGGGATAACTGGTAGAACGTTAAATATCTGATGAAAAATTGAAAGAGAAAAGACTGCTTTATTGAAAAAGCAATTTTAATGATAAACAAGAACTAACTTAATTATCGAATAGTCAAGGAATGGTACGTTCTTATTCTGTTGCCGCCATCGCTTGTATTATCTTCTGTAAAAACCACTTCAAATTATATTTGTACACAACGATATCGACAACCTCGTTCCCAGGGTCTCTCTCTCCCCGCCCCCTGGAGCGAGGGAGAGAGACCCTGGCACAGGCCGGTCACGTGTCTCTTGGACAATTGAGAACTCTAAAGAGGGGTCCTCTAATGTCAGGAAATTTGTCGCGTTATTTCAAAGCGAGGGTATCGCACGCGATACAATCGCGCGAGCGCCATCGTTGCATCTTTGAAGTCCTCGAATAGTATTTTATATTCAAACATCAATCTAAAGGTTTAGCAAGTGATTGTCTTGAGTCAATTTATGTGGCTGGGATGTTATGTACAACCAACGGCATACTTCAAGTGGATCGTATTTTATCTTCTTCCTTTCCTGTTTAATACTCGACAAAATCGACTGTGATCGTCTCCGAACAGTGCCATATAATAGTATGTGAATCCCGTCATTTTTCGATGCTCTAATCGTAGATCAGGTTAGAAGGCCCAATGAATGAAATTTCAGCGCAACTATATTTATAAACGTGGAGAAAAAAGCGAATTTGAAGGATTTGAAACTCAATTTCCGGCAGCAAATATGCAAACCCCTCGCAGTATAGTAAAGACATACAAAATAGAAATACGATTATCTTCTTCGATAACCGTTCGCCAATGAGTGTCACGAGTTGTTTTGCCAACGGCCGGTTCACTATTAAACGTAGGAAATAAGGAACAGACTTTTTCCAAACAATAATATACATCTAAACGGAATATTTGCGCGACGCGATCGATAACAACTGAATGAAAAATATCAGATGAGGTGCATAATTTTGTAAACAACATATCACGAAGACAAAAATTGTATAACGAGCGGAGTGGACGAACCAATACTGTGGCAATATAAACATATTTCCTTTCCTAACCTTCATTTTCTGTCGAACATTGGACGCCGAACGCGTTGTTCATCGGCAGCGGCGGCAAAATTCAGACAACAAAGACTCTTTCTATTTCTGTCATCGCTAGCCGCGCTCTTCTGAGACGGTGAGATCTTTTCGACCTTTCGCTCCTCTCAAAGCAACTTTTACTTCGGTGATCATGGCCCCGATTGCTTTGAAATTATTTAAATTGTCTTTCACGAGGTAGAAATGGTAGATGTGGCCATTGCGAGGTCAAGACCTTCCGCACAACCTTGATCGCGGTTTTCGCAATTCCTGATAAGCCTTCCTCCTTCCTGAAGAAATTTTTAAAATGTCCATCGAAGAAGCATACCGCCTCATCACGGATATCTGCTATCGGACAATGTATTAAATTTTTCGGCGTTTACAACAGATTACCAACGGAAACAATTTTGCCGCACTGTGTTTCTTTTGGTGCCAACACTTTCCGCGCACCCGTAGTCTCAGTATATACAAAGTTCATACTGAGCCGCCTCTCCCTCTAACGATTTTTTTGTCATCTCCCAGAGACACGTGACCAGCCTGAGCCAGGGTCTTTCTCTCTCGCTCAAGGGGGCGGGAAGGGAGAGACCCTGGGAACGAGGTTGCGATATCGATTTATTTAGGAAGCGTTTCAAGGACCGAGAGTTTCCTGCACTGGTGAAAACGAAACTCCACACACACTACTTGCGGTTTCGAAAGGCGCCACGGAGTCTGCAGCTATAATTGGGAAGCTTTCTTGCTTCAAACTCGAACAAAATATTGTCCAAACATCAATATTTTGTCTTTTTTTTTTAGTGAACTACCATTAAGGCCAGAGATTAAACCTTGGCAGAGACGAAAGCGGTAACTGAAGTTCTGTAGGCGCCAGGCAGTGTGCAACAATACCTTCAAATTTAACAAGTTTACCGTAATGACCGTAATGCCACAAAGTCGGCGGAAAGCTTGAACTAACTTTGAACGTTTTGGACAATTCTTCGTGTATATAAAGGGACAAATAGACAAGCCGCTGGAGATTAGTTTCTTCTCTTTATTTGAACCCTGAAAAACACATTACAACTACAGTTTCAAAACTGCCGAAAAAAACTCTCTTTACACAAGCTTGGGTTATTCGACGCAAAAGATAAGCAATCACAGTTAATAGGGGAAGTGTCGATACCCGAAATGTGTGATTCCGTATTTACATACTTTATCATCCATCTTGTAGTGTGAAGTATAGTAACGCAAACTAATCTTCTGCGCATGCACTGGGAGCAAATCAATTTGTTTTAGAAACTGCAGAAAGGACAGTACCCCAAGGAGGGTATGGTGATTTCTGGATTAAAATATATACCTTTTGATATTAAAGAAGGAGTAGCACAGCCAACAGCGAACCCCCCTCCCCCACCCCCTCCACAAGACTAATTAATTAATTGACATTAATTAATTAATTAATTAATTAAACAAACAAACATTAAATTTTACACCTTAGTGGGAGAAGACGACAGCCCACAAAACATCATCCCAATAGAGCACTCTGCACTAAAAATCAGTACCTAATTTCTTCATTAACATACGTGCCACACCTGTATGTGTTTTGCCTTTCCAGTGCTGTACATACGACTGGCTACATTAACTGTATCACCCCAGATATCATATTGGGGTTTGTGAGCACCAATAACTCCAGCAACAACCGGACCAAAATTTAATCCTGAAAAAAGAGCACTTCAATAAGTTTCTTACACACTTTAAACTCTCCTCACAGTACAATAGTTGTAGTAGTAGATTATTAGTAGATTGTGTTACTGTACAAGTACATGGTTGGGTGTATTGCAATAAGCTTTGTAGTGGTGGTGAAAATTAACTTTTCTTGCCCCATGTTTTTACATTGCTCGTACCTCTAGCAGTATTTATATCCTTTTAATACAAGGGTTCTAGTCAGTCTGTCTGTCTGCCCGCCCGCATGCCCGCCCGCCACCATTTGCATACCTTGTGCAAGGGTTAAAGCTATTTTTAATAGTCATGCAACAAGTGCAACATCTGCAACAAACTTAAGGACGTTCGCGCTAATTGTTTGTGCGCATCGTTACTGCGCACGGAATTCGTCACGCCACGCCATCCATCGAGCGCGCGCGCTGAGGAAAACAAAGGGCCAGAAGCCGTTTTGTAGCTTTGCTGGTAGTTAACTCTCTCAAATGGACGGTGACCCCTACTTTTTTCCATTAATTGATTTTATTTACAATTCTCGGCAGATTGTCAAAAAATGAACAAAAAATCAAAGTGGGAAGTTTAAAAATTTTGAAATTTCTTCCCAGAGGACATCGAATCCTGCCATCTTGCGGCTGTTAGGCGAGTGGAAGTGTGGTCGCTAAATGCGAATTTTTACTTCAAGGAACCACACCAATTGAATAAATTCACTTTATGGGTCCATTTAAACAACATTTGACAGAGATACGTTCATTTCAAAGATTTATTTGCAATATTTTTGTGCTTTCAGGGACTGTAGCCGTATCCGCTAACGAAGCGCTAGTTTTCAGATTTAGGGTGTTCTTCTGGGTATGTTATCTCAAAAACGAAGTCGGTGACCCCCAATTTTTTTTGCATTTCTGACATCAGTTACTCATTATCTTACACTGGTGAGAGTTTCAGAAAAAAAAATCAATGGTAGAAAATTTTTGCGCGAACGTCCTTTAGTTGGTAAAAGTGAAGAACAGCTCCCTGAAAAAAAACAATCAGCCAACAGTTTTGCAGGTCGTCAAGTGGCCAACAGTCGACCGACAGTCGGCCACTTGACACAAAACTGTTGGCCAACAGTCGGCTAACAGTTTTACGCACACCTGTCGGTCGTCAGGTGGACGACAGTCGTTGATCTGTTGGTAAGTTTTCGTTAACAGTGTTATCATTTTTAATTATTTATCACCCAACCTGCACCGGACATGTACACTACATTGGATAGGAAGGTGTACTCTCGAGCTCTGAAGTTCCTGCCAAATTTAGCACCAGCACTTTCAGAAGTGGCCTCTTAATTACAAACGATAATACATAATTTAGGTAAAGTTATCTTTCTGTGCACTATAACATGCCTGCAATGTAGTACATGCCGTGTTTTGTCTGAAACATCAATTTAAAATCTTGATTTTTGCACCTCTTGGGTGGAATTGCTCAATTAAAATTAGAACAAAATTAATATTTACTCTAGAGTGAGGGTGCTTATTATCAGAAGGATTTTTGCATCTAATATTTTCAAAGGGTATTTTTTAGAGGTTTGCAGCATTAAAACTGTTACACTTACCAACTTTCATTTTGAAGTCATTGAAAGAATGCAAGTTAATGTCTGCAAGTTTCTTTTTCATTGCCATAGCAAAGTCAGCCATTGTAACTATATGACTAAGTGTTGCTAGCTTCTCCTAAAATAAAAGCATGAGAAAAAGTAAGGATTTGTTGGACAGGAGAGGGGGTGGATTACAAATGGGAAGGTTACAAGTTTACGGGGAGGTGTGAAATGAAGAATTTGATAAGATTTCTGTATAGCACTGATTTTCTCTTTGACAGAGGAGATTTGTCAACACAAAATCCATACAATGTGCTGTTGTTATTATCATTGTATCTATTAGCGGAGCTCCGGCGGCCCTTCGGGCCGCAGAGTGGAGCCCCATACCCATAGAAATAGGACAATCAAGCACGGATACAAAGTCCAAACAGGAGAACCATGCCTTTCAGTTTTCATAGTCAAAATTGCAAGCGGCACGACTCGCGGGCGCGTGCAAAATACGTACGTACGTCCGTCCATACGAACGACGTCGCCCCAAAATGGCGGCCACAGCCCAAAGAGAGTTCAACCTGGTTAACATTCTAAAAGGTTACCATAAGCTTACATCTTTGCCATGTTATGGTCAATTATTATCAATATAAGCGGTCAAATTGAAATCCGGCCTCGTCAAAACACACACTCTGAGGGCCGCAACTGATGCAATAAACCAATCACATTACGTTAAGACCGTTTGACGCGGGAAAACCATCGAGGTGCGTACGAGCGAACAGCAAGCTTTGAAGTTCAGTTTCACACTAAACGAATAGTTTTCAGAGAGAAAAATCATCCTACTTAAAGATAGGCTAGAAGCAAAAGCAACATCCAGAAGAAAAAAAGAAAGCAAGTTCTTGTCGTCTTTAAGAGAAGCGAAACATCGTTCACTTGATTCCTACGGTCGAGCAAAATTAGCTCGGCTGAAGTACTGCGGGAATTTTACACCGAATATCAACTGGAAAATGTAAGTTCGTTAAATGTTACGATTGCCCACGAGTTCTTAACTCATTGGCGATTATTTTCAGCTATATCCACAAAGTTCTACACCTGTTCAAAACATATCGGTCCTGCCTTTACAGTTATTACATTTTCAGCGCGAAGTAAGTTCTCACTTGTATTCTCGAAAACGTTATTAAATTTGTTAGTTATCAGGTTTTTATTTGGCCTTGTAGTTAACAAATAAAGAAGCCTAAGCCATGTATTATACTGTCATAAAACACGACGGGCATTTGATAACACGAGGGAAATGTAGAAAACACGAGCCGCAGGCAAGTGTTTTCTACATTTCTCGAGTGTTCTCAAATGTCCGGAGTGTTTGACAGTATAATACATGGCTTAGGCTTCTTTATTCGCTTAATGATATGGAATTTATACGCCGCGAGTAAAAACAAAAATCGAAAAATCGAAAAAATCGATAAACTGAAGAAATTTAATTTCGCTTCTTCTACTTTCCTCTCGAACTTACAAGCTTCTTCGACAATCTCTGCAGCTGGCCTCTCGTGTCATGCGTTAGAAAAAGTTCTAGAGGTGGAAAATGCTAAAAACATTGAATTTCAACGTGTGCACAGGCTAGGGAGACAGCCTAAAAGCGATGGAAGTGGAATGATGATAATCGCAAGGTTCTTGAGGTATTCTGATCGGGAAAATGTAATCAAGTGCGCTCATAAATTGAAGGACACTGACTTTAAAATTTATGAAGAGATCCCTAAAGAGCTCCATGATCTACGAAAGCCTCAGATGAAGAAACTTAAAGATGCAAGAAAGGAAGGAAAGAAAGATTATTTTAGTAAGTCCGAACCAGATAAACTGTTTATCGACGGAAAATATATCAAAATTTAAAATAATATTCATAAGTTTGAAGATTAATAGCAATGATTACTTTGAATACTAATTAATGTCGTATAGGTGTTGCCAAGCCTTGTAATACCACAAAGATATTCTTGTGAATGTACCAAATAGCTGGGCTTGGCCTGAAGCGTCGATTACTCAAAACAGTTAATCTCTGGAGCATAAGGTAAGGGTCAATCAAGGAGCTTTGGTCACCTTGCTCCGTAATCATTGTCTTTGTTTTCGTTTTATTTTTGTTCGGCGATTTAGCTTTTTTTATTTTTTCTTAGTAGATGAATGCGTATTCAGCAACTTCTCAGTCGGTGTCAATCTAAAATTCCCGCCATTGCGTCATATAAAAATCTTAATTTTGTATAATGAACAATGTGTGCTTTAAATTGCTTTCATCAAATGTTCGTGGGATTAGCGACCTTGTCAAACGCAGGAGCATTGTCACATGGGCAAAGAAACAAAATGCAGATATTACTTTCTTACAAGAAACGTACAGCACACCAAAAGTGATTGACTCGTGGAAATTTCAGTGGTCTGGAAATAAGTTTTACTCACATGGTTCTAATCATAGTAAAGGGGTGTTGATATTAATAAGCAATTCTCTCCAATTTGAACTCAAATCTGTTAAACAGGATACCAATGGTAGATACGTCTTGGTGGAAGCGCTTGTGCAAGATTATCCGGTTGAACTGAAACTGAACTGAACACTTATTGCTTATGACCTGGATTCTTGGCTAATTCTCAGCTGAGATTGCTCACAAGTAGTGGCAGAATCAACAATGTGAATCGTATCCATTGAAGGAGTTTGAAATATGATGGCTGTATAGTTGCATCAATTTGACCAGACTTTATTACCACAAGTCAACAGTATTCAAATAACAACAAAACGAACTTCAAGGAAAATAGTTGAAAAAAGACAGCAAGGAAAAACCTCATCCTCTCAACATGCTGATATATATGGAACCTTAATGTTACAGAGTTATGTACAATTCCTAGCTATATTCATATTAAGTTTGAAAAGGTGATGATTAATAATAATTCGTACTACAAATAAATATCACCTTTCCAAAATGCTGTATACATGAAGACCAAATTGAAACCAAAGCCCTTTATTAGTTTAATGCACTGGAGTCAGAAAACTAACCTGGGATTCAGGTTTGATTCCAGCAGCAGCCATGTATGTTTCACCAATGGTTTTAATCTTCTCTATACACTGAAAACGTGGCTCCGACAGAAGCTGAAAATGAACAAAACAGATTCCTTCAGTTGCTGACAAAGGAAAATATGGACCCATTAACAAAATGAAGAGATCTACAAAAAGTAGATCAAGATTAAATAAACAACCCCTTTTTCCATTTGAGAAGATTACTGGGAATCGTTTGATTAATGGTTAACTTAACCACTGCATAAGATTACTAGCAGAGGCATAGGAATTTGTATATGTAATGGGACTACATGCTGTCCAATTTGAAAATAATTGGATGAGAAAAAATTCCGAGGACTGCAAAATTGGACGAGGCCATATGCCGAATCCAATTTGGCAGTTCGAAGAATTTTTTGAATCCAATTATTTCCAAATTGGACAAGCATGTAGTCCTGTTACCTATCAATTATATAGCCTCCAAAAATATATGAACATAGTTTTTCGTGACAATTGATTGGTTTATGGAAGGTATCCAGATTTTTCTTAAATTGGACAGTTTGAGCAAAACTGTCCAATTTAATAAAGCTTTAAATTAACGAGAGAATTGTTTTTAGCAGTAATTCATTTATATTTCTGTTTTTATTTACAGTGGAACCCCGCTATAACGAACCCCGCTATAACGAAGACCCCGTTATAACGAATAACATTTGAAAGCCCGGCAGATTTACAGTAAAATATGTTGAAACGAACCCCGCTATAACGAACCCCGCTATAACGAAATCCCCGCTATAACGAACGATTTTGACGGTCCCAACGCACAATTTACCTCGCTATAACGAATATTTTGTCTGTCGCTCGCTCGCAGTCAGTAATAACGACAGATTTTAGTGTGAAGTAGAATTCACAGCTTGTTTTATTCAGGTTTTGTCAACACGCGACAGAAGATAAACACTGTACAGATCAACAGTCAACAGTGAAGAGACAGCAACCTTTCAGTCAACGGCTTATTTTGTCATAGACATTGGTATTTCGACATCAATTAACTTCTGCTCTATCTTCTTTGTCTCTTATTAATTCTTTTAACTTTTTCACGTTCGAAGGCTTCTTGTGGTAAAACGAATATGTAGCCGGAATTTCTAGTCCAATGCCCTTGTTTCTCCGTTTACCAGTCACTTCCACTGAGATTTGTCCTCCGTGTTTTAAAAACAAGTGAAATACACGTGACAGACACGTGACAATTACCCCGCTATAACGAATATTTTTGTTGTTAACCGGATAATTCGTTATAGCGGGGTCTTCGCTATAACGAAGACCCCGATATAACGAAGTTTTTTTTCGGTACCGTGACACTTCGTTATAGCGGGGTTCCACTGTAGTGATATTAAATAGCTCACAATTTGCCAGGTTTGATATTTTCAAGCTTGTTTGTTGAAAAAAAATGTTGCTATATAATATTGCATTTAACTTGCCGAATCCTTGTATTCTTGATGCATATGACGTTCTATCGAATCTCTTTATAAACCACTGGTTTCTGCGAATTAAATTCGACACAGGTACGCCGTCTGAATCGACCGTCGCTTCAGTGTCGCTCCAAAGTCGAACCTTATTGAGTTAGGTTCGGCACATGAGAAGAGCGGCGTTTGGAACGGGCCTTAGAGTAATAACTATGTATGATACACTCTCATGAAATAAGACAATGCACTGGTCTCAGGTCTTGTTAGCTCACCTCATCAAAATCCACTAATATCTCATTGAGAAGACGTAAGCACTCTACACCTTCACCATTTGCATCCAGCTCAGTATAGAAGTCAGAGAAATTACATATACTGGAGAACATGACAATTACTTTATCACAGGACTGGTAATAAAGTTCCTGGAAACAAATAACACTCTTACATTAAAATAGTATTAATGGTGATAGAAAACTCCAGCTGGTTCTCAGTGTGACATCAACTTCACATTACCGTTATTTGCATCTAACACAAGGTGGGTTTCCTTTTAATTGTCATTTAAAGTGAGAATTCACAGTGCACATTTAATTTTAAGTGACATCTTTTGAAACATAGTATTCACTTGTTAGCTAGCACTAAAAAACAAGTTTTCTTCTTTTATTGAAAATTACCTGCACTGATTAAAGGGAAGTAATGCCTTTATTCCTTGCCTGCTCATTCAGGTGATGCTAACTAAGTTTATTAGCCAGTACAGGAGTTGTCTTCCTTTGCTCATACAAGCCAACAAATCCCGGCTTGGCCTGTTTTTTGTCAACTTTTCTACACAAATTGATTGCAGTTTTCATCGTATGTTACCATTCTGCTGTGCACTCTATCATCAGTTTCCTTATTTTTATCAATTTAAAATTGACTACACTAATTGTTTAGCTATGAAATGCCTTGTTTATTCCTGGGAATTTACTTTTTGCCATTTCATTCAGGTGTTCCTGGGCAAGTTTCTGTGTTTCGTTTTAGTAATTGTTATTCAACATGTCAACATTTCCCTTACTATTCAACAATTTGCAACAGCTTGTCACAAGTTGTTTTTACACTTTTTCATTCAAGTACGACTATGTACAAATTAGATGAGAGTGCCATGTTTCACGTTGTCCTTTTTGAGATGTTCTATGCATTGATGCTTTTCCGGGTTCTGCCATGTTGCCTCATGAATAATGCACATACCCATGGCACAGGGCAACACAAAGGAGTGACTAAAAAAATAAAAAAATAAGCCCCCACCCCCTCCCAACAGTATTCAAAACTAAATTCCCAGGCGACTTAATAATAAAGCTTTTACAATAAAACATGCAGGACGATCGAGAAGGAAGATCGTATTTCGATCACAGCAAACTTTGATCAAAACGCCTGAAAGTCTGCTGGAAAGTTCGGACGAAAGTTCACTTTGAACTTCAGGGAAGAGCAAAATATCGCCAGAAATTTCGCGACAAATGACCGCTGTCAGTGATTTAAAGTTCAAAATTTCGAGTGGATCAAAACAATAGACGTCCCGAAAACGCGAACGAAATGTCGCGCAGTATCGGGAGTTTATCGTTTCGAGCGAAATTTCTTCGAAAAGCCACGAATTTCGCCAACGTTCGTTTGCATTACTCTTGCACAGTATTGAATTTCAATGTGGAGTTGATTTACATTTACAAGCAAACAAACATAATTATTCATGCCTATTTTATCACAAAAAAACATAATAAAACCCACATCATTTTTCTTGGCCTGTTGTGCAAGGAAATGTTGTGCTACATGGTCAGGAAGAATGTTGTATAACAGCTTTTTATTGTATTCTCTGAGTTGCTCCATTTCTTCCCTTTCTTCTGTGGCCTAGAAAATAATGAAGAATAGTTCACTAACATGTCAATTAAAGCAACCAATAAATCCACTGACACCTGAAATGCACTAAAGCACCCGTGATTAGCATTAGTCTTTGTTTCACTTCTCAAGTCATCACCTTTGTCCAAAAAAGTATATTATTCACCTGGAGTTTCCACAGGAAGTCAAGACGGGATATTTCTTCGTGCTGTTGAAATATATATATTATAGTTATAAACATGAATAACTAACAATATTGTAAACAATATTCAAAGAGGAAGCCAAACTAGCCTCAGGTGGTTTTTATGCAGATCCTCTATCCGCGTTGAACTGGAATTTAAAAATGATGGTTTTTGAGGAAGGAAGAAAAACCCTCGGAGTGAGGTGAGAACCTACAACAAAATCAACCCACATATGGCATCAGGCTGGAATCTACCGTACAGAAAAAGATGGCGGCTGTACATTTTACCAAAATACCTTGCTTACCGTACACAGCCCACATGGCATCTATAAAGCTACGAGTTAACGAAATTCTTTCCTGTACTAACAACATCGTTTGTGCCGAGTTTTAAGGTTCAAGGGGTTTTCTTTGCGTTTTCAGAAGGGGTTTTAGGATTTTCGCGTGAAAAGAATTATAGGTAAATGAACCAGTCACTATCTTTTTCCGTACGGTGGATCAAACCCAGTCCCCATTGATGGGAGGCGAGCGATCTCACCACTGCACCACCCTCGCTCCCCCTAAAACATAGTTTAAACTAAATCATTATTATTGAAAAGCATTATCATTATTTATTTCTCTAAAACGAGGAACAGGGAATCTCTAAAAGGGGGAATCTCTAAAAGGGGAATCTCTGAAATAAGAAATCTCTAAAATAGGGAATCTCGCATAATTCTCGTCTTAATTAATTTCGAGCAGCTCTCGCCAAAATCCGTTACTTTGCAAACAACTGGCTCTTTTTCCGAAACCATTGCAAGCTTTCTTCTATCATTTTCTCCTCAATAATGGTGGTTGCTGACCAGGACATTTGCAGGTTGTAAGTCTTTGTGAGCAATGTCCTTCTCGTGAAGATATTTTAACCCATCAAGGACGTCAGTGGCAATCTTTGTCATGAATTTTGGCTAAATACCTTGACAGTCGTTTTGGTCATGACAACTCAAAAAGTTACTTAGACGATATTCCAGCATCATCGCAACAGGCTATTTGCACATAGCCTTGAATAAGACAATGTTCTTGTGATCCAAACCATTCAAAATCTTGGCCTCTTTAACAAATGTTTAAGTGAATTCTCTGGGTGTACTTAGCAGCTTTTTCACAACCATGGTTTCGGCTGTTCCTGTCACATATTGAGTAATGAATACCACCACAAACGAGCCTTGACCGATTGCTTCCTGGCACGATAATTGGTCCCGCGAAAATTTCGGCAACCCATCAAACGCCTCCAGCTTTCTTCGTTTGCTGGAAAATGCTAAAGCAAAATTAAATTGTCGGCCATGTTGGCCAGAAGCCAGCGAGATGAAAAAGGACTCCCACGACAAGACGTGTTTATCTTAACATGTTTCTACAACAACCTCCAACCACTTGGAACTACTTTGGGAGAAGGCAGAGGCTGACCATGTATTCTCGTTTGTAGTTTAGATTCAATGAAAACACATTTAATTGATAACGTCAAATGCACTGTTAAGAAATCTACTGTTCTTCAAATAAATTTACATGGCAACTGTCAACCCCATTTTAGGTCAAACAACTCACTGTCACGCCGAGAAAAAGTAAAGCCAAAACCATAAATTGAATTGAATTTTATGGAACACTTATTGACAATTTAGTTATCC
Source organism: Blastomussa wellsi (assembly GCA_947652115.1). Taxonomy (NCBI): domain Eukaryota; kingdom Metazoa; phylum Cnidaria; class Anthozoa; order Scleractinia; family Plerogyridae; genus Blastomussa; species Blastomussa wellsi. The sequence continues at coordinate 13,329,328 of OX393566.1, read as the reverse complement.
GAGTATCAGGTCTATGTGGTAAGTCTGTCAAAAGGTTCCGCTCAAGATTATAGAGCTCAGTTTGGAATGCCATATGGCAACCTGAAATCAATGAAAACATATAGAGTGCACTGCGAAGCAGCATGGACAAGTAAACATTGAAACAAACACTACTAGCAATATAAACAGATTGAGACACATTTATGACTTCTAATAACAAAAGAAAGCTGAAAACTCAGGGACCTTGTGATTGTGCAGTCTAGAATCTTGATAGCCCGGCATGGCGGATAACTGATGGCGGAGATGACAAACTGTGGGTGAACAGACGCAGATCAAACTCTAATGGTCAAAAAAACTCCAACGAGACCAACGACGCCACCTTGCTCTCAAGCGACTTTTCTGAAAATTGCTCAATGCGTGCGAGTTGGTTGCACGTGAATTGGTCCACCTTCACTCTCCCTTTTAGAGTTTCCCCCTTTCAGAGATTCCCCCTTTCAAAGATTCCTCCTTTTATAGATTCCCTCTTTTAGAAATTCCCTCTTTTAGAGATTCCACCTTTTAGAGAATACCCCTTTTAGAGACTACCCCTTTTAGAGATTCCCCCTTCTAGAGATTCCCCGTTTTAGAGACTCCCTCTTTTGGAGATTCCCCTTTTAGACATTCCCCCTTTCCCCGTTCCCCGTTCATTATTCCCTGTTCCTCGTTTTAGAGATAGCCTTATTTATTTTACTCTATATCTCTACGAGGGCACTGCGCTGTGTTCTTGGCAAAGATACTTTACTCTCACAGTGCCTCTCTTCACCCAGGTGTATAAATGGGTACTGGCAAATTTACTGCTGGGGAGTAACCCTGCGATGGACTGGCATCCCATCCAGGGGGGAGTAGAAATACTCTCTGTCGCTTCATGCTACAGAAACCGGGATAAGCTCCAGCCTGATGGGCCACTAGGCCCGAATGCAGACTTACCTTATATCTCTACGAGACAGTTTATCATGATCAACAACACTGAGAGCCAAATACTATAACTAGGAGTAATCGGAATAAAGGGAGTGCGTTCGACATGCTTGTCGGCTCAATGAAGAACTGTAGTAGCAGTGGTATTTAGACTTCACAACAAACAGCGCAAGGAAATTGCACGTTGTTATGCTTCCCGGGGGGATGTTTGTGTGCAAGCGACCGAGCGAACATGCTTTTGAATCGAAACTTGTTGTGACGCCAGAGTTTATTACTGCCATTACAGAATGCAAAACTTGATAAAGCATTATCAAAACTCTAAAACAATGACACCAGTCAGTATAAAACATGGACTGCGGACTACGGACTGGGTGTAAAATACGGACAGAGATATAAAATATGGACTAGGACTGCGGGCTGGGTATAAAACACGGACTGACGTATAAAATGAGGACCAGGGGTTAAAACACGGTAAAGTACCATAGAGAGGGTAAAAATGTTCGTAAAATGGTGAAAATACAGGCTGTCAAGTAACCGCAGCGCATAGAGATATTTTTGTTTTCGTGCCATACAGAGTTCTAAAAGTGTTAACGGGCCTGCACAACTCTTGCAGTTTGCCTTTATAGCTTAGCTTCGACAAGGATGTCTTTTTGGGTGTTTTCTTTACGATATGATAGAAGGGGTGGCTCCTTGACGATATTTCTTAGCTGTGGTTGGTTCTGTATCAAGTTTCCCCATGAGTATTTCTTTTAAGTTAGGAAATGCCAGGTGTTATTGTGTGACAAAGGGTAGAACTTTATTTCATGCGGTTCTGTTTTTATTTGTCAGCGAGAAGTTTTCTACTGTTGCTGCGGTTCCTAAAAAGAAATTTGTGAGGAATTTTATCTAAAAAGCCTTTCGTGACGGCTGGCGGGTCTCTGTAGGTTTGAAATGTGTTCTCTTATCAAGTAAACATTCCTTGAGGAATGTATACCTTTGTACACCATATTGTCCAATTTTCTCACTAGCCGGCGCTTGCGTTCTGTTTGAAGGATGCTTATCTAGAAAGTTGCTCTTTCAAGACTTTGGTTGCTCAAGCTTTCTAAACTTAATTGTGAGTCTTTCAATGCACCTGTGGTGAAATCCCAAGTGCTCTGTACTTGAGCTCTGTTCGTTTCTCTGGACAGAAGGCTGTCCTTGACTTCTTTTGATTCTTTGGTTAAATCGCTAAACTCGGTCTGGATATCTTCAGTTTCAAAACTGTCGCTGGTGAGTTTATCCGCCATATTTCTGCTAAGGCAACACTGCAGTTTCGATTCTAAGTGAATCTCGTCAGTTGCCAGTTTTTTTCGGATAGCAGTCAGAGCACATTCTGTTGTTTGGAGTTGACATATCCCCAACGACCGTTGCTCGGATCGAAAAATTGCGCCAAATTTCTTATTGATCGGATGCAACTGGCCAATAGCATCGTGGGACTTTTGATCCAACTGCGCAGTCTAAAAATCCCTAGTCCGCATTTTATACCTGTCCATGTTTTGTACCCAGTCCGCATTGCTAGTCTGCATTTTATACCTCAGTCCGTGTTTTATGCTCAGTCTGCAGCCTAGTCTGTATTTTACACCCAGTCTGTACTCCGTACTCCGTAGTCCATGTTTTATACTGACCGGTAAAAGTTCACACTTTTTTCCTTTCATTAATAACAGCGACATGAATTTGCATGTCGTGTGTGCGTGAAAGAATATTTGATCACGAGAGAAGCTTCTATATCGAAACTCACATCGCGAGAAAGGCCCAATTTGAAATGGTCGATTACAAGGAGTCACCTCAAAATGCAAGCGATCGAACAACGTTGTAAAAACCCAGGGGTTACATAATGGGCAACTTTCAAGACTGCAGCAGCATACATGTAGACAATCGTGACAGGCCAACGCGTGAAGCTCACATTTTTTTCGTACTTTCTTGACCTTTGCTCACGCTTTTCTCTGAATCTAAGAATCTTGTCTACATTTACATCTGAAAGGCATTATTACTCAGCAAATGTCTGAATAATTTCTTGTTTCTTTTAACTTACAAAAATCCAAACAAAATAAGATCAACTCGTCGAGTTGTTTTCTTGCATACCGCACGCCGGGTCAGAATTCACGTTACGTTTCCAAAGTTTTCTTCCCGTCGATTGATCAAGAACGAAACGTAAAATTTAGAATTGGCCAAAGAAAGTAACATTTCATCTGATAAACGTAATTTTTATCTGGAAAAGAAACCAAAATTGAATGGAAGGAGCCGACAAGTCTGACAACGAAGCCTACATTTGCATAACTCTGGCGGTTTTTTCCCCTGGAAATAAGTGTCATTGATTTCTCAACCTCTGTGGAACTTTTATTTGATTTTAGTGTTCATTAAGTGAATGACCAAACGTTTAATGATACGGTTTACTGAAATTTGAGATTTACCGCGAAGATTCCAGATGTGCTGTGTGAACAAACTTCGTCAATGTTTTTCATTGTGCGAATGGATGTCACGACTCTTGTACTTCTGACCAAAAATGTGCTTATATTTGTTAAGTTGAGAGCTTTAAATGAAAGATTCTTTACTCTAAACGGAAAACTAATGGTTTAACCCGTTGACACCCGGAGATTTTTGGAAAAAGCGCTTGTTTTGGACATTTTACGGTAAGTTGTGAGCTAAATCTGCTCCCACATACTCACAACTTCCTTTGCAACATGAAAACATCAATGTCTTTCCATGAGCGTTGTGTTTTATGACATTTTTGCTCGGGCATGCGCAAAAGGCAAAATTTGCGATTAAAATGTGACCCAAGTCTTTACGCTTTTTGTCTTCTCCATTTCTTTTTTTGATTTTCCATTTTCTCCGTTTCTTATCGTTCTGCTGCAGTTGTTGTCCTACCGAGAAAGCGTCATCCAAACAGGAAATTCTTGCCATGGAGTTGCCAAAGGTATTTCTGGCAATTTTTCCTCCACGTTTTTCGCTCAAATTTCTAGAAATGTCCTTATGTATTTCATGCTCAAGTAACTCTGTGACTTTGATCTGGGTATTATTGCAAAGATCATTTCCTTTCAGCATAAGTGATGCCTTTTTCGGTAAAAGAGGATGACGTCAGAAGCGGAACAAAGGGCAATGTTTGTCATGAACTGTTTTGGTCAGCACGGGAGCCAATGGGTTAAGCATTTTGAACTAAAACCTTTAATAAAAGGATACACGATTCGTGTAACGCCATCACGTCCATTGTTCAACACTGATTTAAAAAGCCACAAACAAAATTATTTTGGTTTAAAGCATAAAACTACACATTTTTTTATGAACATAAGTTCTGCTTAGAAATACAAGTGATATTTGAGGAAGAACGAAAATGTGACGTCACTGCCCGCCCGCCTGCCCGACACAAAAAGCCTGACAGAAAAACTTTCGCAAGGGTGCACAGGACACCCATGAGCTCAGCCATTGGAATGCGTCCTCCACTTTGTCGAACGCAATTATTGTACATCTCCATCACTTGTCACATTTTGTGAAGAAATTAACAATACATTTCTCGTGAAACTAAAAAAAACATGAACACCAAAAATATTAATTTTATGTAACGTTATTGTGTGAACAATCAGGTGTGAGAAAACTAAACTGCAAACAGCAACAGTCATTAGTTTGCAGTTTAAAGGTTTGTTCGCGTGTCCTGAACTTTATTGTGATTGGCCATTACATAATCAACAATCCTGAACTATTTCAGGTGTTCACAGTTTTCTAAGCTTGACAGCAACATTAACTTTCCAGACACCTACTGGTCGGTAACTATTATGGATACTCAGCAAAACTTACATGTACAAACATTTTACTGAAACAACACCTGTCATTATGGATTCAGTCTTGCTCAGTTCTTGCAGGGCAATTTAATCGCTTTTACAGTCACCAATGACCACTAAGGACATTTTTGTCAAAGCCTGTATGTTTATGATTACATTTCAGATATTTAACTCTACTTCCTTACCAAGTATGCATGTGCAGTTAAAGCTAATGTGAACATCACGACAATCACAACGGAAAGATCAATCCACTTGATGTATCCATAGCCATCAGACTCAGATACCAACCTGCACAGCAATGGTGAATTTCTCAGTCAGTGACAGAGTGTATGATGACATCAGATAATGATACTGCCAGTCAGAGGACAACACACATCTCTTTACAATATTGCATGCAGTAGGCTTGGAGGTCAGCATGCAAAGGGTGCAGACTGGCGGCCGCTATCAGTCCATTTATGGGCCCACTTGAAACCTCCCTGCCCATGATAAGTGATGATGCAAGGCATGACAATAGACAACAACACCGGGCACTACACCCGTTACTCTTCTGGAAGAGTGTGTGGGTTCTTTAACATCCCACACAATTACGGGGCATGCATGAACAAGGTTTGTGAGATGGGCCTACTGCTTTTCGTCATTATAGTCAAGGAAGACTAACCTAACCATTTGCAGATGTCATTACAAAGGCAGCACTTTCCCCTCAGTTATTTTAAGACCCTCAGAGATTTGCTCTGGCTGGGGGTTCAAACCCGCGACCTCCATCCCATTCTTATTTTTGAGTACTGTATACGTGCTGCTAAACTCAGATAGATAAAGAGTAAGTTTATTTTATGGACTTGTTTTCTAATTGTTGAATGTTGTGTAGACTGCAGGAGCTTTTAGCTGCTTGTGACTCTGCTACACACCACCATGACTCCAAAAATACCGGTAGGTTTTGGCCCTAAAACGCTGAAAGCAAATAATTATTTATACCCATTCAGGTCACCAGAGAGTGATGAAGATTTGCCCATCATTCTTTCAATATAATGCACTTTTGTTGAACCTCTGCAATTCCAAAACTGTGCATGTGTGTATTAGTACAGAGTATTAATACTCACCAACAATAATGGATTTTGTCATGGTTGTTGAAAAGATCTCTGTAGACAACTCGTATCAAGACTACAAAAACTGCTGACATAAGGGCTAACATGGAAAACTTGTGTATTGTACTCAGCTGAAGGAAGACTGCACAGCCAATCATCACTAGCATGACACTAAAGGTGAAGTACTGAAAAATAACACAACAACTAGTAAGGCAAAGCAATCATTAGTTATTGCCCAAGTTATGATCAAATTTAACTAGACTATCTTTTGTGAATTAAAAGATTTATAAGTGTTCTGCTAAAGCCTGGTCAAGCCATGAATCCACATCAATAATAATGGCTCACTGTACTTTTTAATCCTCAGCTAGGGTATGGAGGCAATCTTCAATTTTTGCCAAACTTACCCATACCCACACCCATATCATAAAACCTCCAAAACTAGGCCATGTGCACAATGTTGGTGCACAAAGCAAAATCAGCCAAATTCAAAAGCAGACTTTGTTTTGCACCACTTTGAAGGTTATTTTGCCAGCGATAAGTAAAGACCATTACAGGGCTGTCACTAATTTTTCAAGTAGGCGGGGAAAGTAAAAACGTAGCCGGGGGATTTAGTTGTTTGATGTATTTTCACTTTCCAGTGTTTTGGTTTTGTTTAAAGTAGCCGGGGCTCAAACTTGTAGTACCTGGGAAAATTCCCCGGCCCCTGGCCCATAGTGACGGACCTGCATTAGTAGTTTTCACTTCTGTCCAACATTGTAGCACTGTTGCAATTTGCTCTTTTTGCCACTTTTCCCTTCCTTTTTGTCACACTGCACCCTCTTTCTGCTAGAAACATTCTTTTTTTGCTTTTTGCATTTGTAATTTTTTTTTGCATATTTTGCATTTGGGCATTTTATCTAGCTACAATATAACATTTAAGTGACCGAATTCAGGGAAATATGCAAGCTGAAAAGATAAGCCATAAATTGGCTTCTACAGTAAAGGGTTTGAACCCGGCCGTAACAGTCCATTGTGTAGTTTGAATTTGTCGAACTGATTACGGAACTCTCTTTGTGCTACAAGTTTATCTCCGATAAATGGCTCACAAATCTCTTTGTAGCTATATATGACAGCCACGAATAGCAAATAAAACTCCAATGTCTCCATCTAGTTTCGCTTGTGAGCAATAAACAAACGTTCAAGTTAATGGAAAAACTGTGTTGAATGAAGAAATTCCTGTCAACAAATGCCAGAAAAAGATCAATCATATTTCAAAGTTGGTAGAAAGGATGCTCATTATACTAAAGCGCCAAAATTGTGGGTAAGAATTTTCCGTTTCAATGTTAATCATGACGTTTACATTCAATGAAGATGTCCCAAGACTCTACCTTGCATTTCGTTTGATTTCTTTCAAAAAAATTTTTTCCAAAATTTGAGTTGCTAAATTCAGGGCGCGGCTTATCTGCGGGCGTTTACAGTAAGTCTGGATCGTGAAAACTGATTGGTCAGTTTTGCAATGATGTATTTGGCTGTAAGACTCAAGGCATGAACTTTTAATCCACATAGTTAAAATGCGGGACAAAGGTGTTAGGACGTCACATTTATAGAAAAATTAACTGCTAGCAAAGGCGCTTCCTGTGAAACCCCTTCTTCCCACAGAAGTTTCTGGTTTAAAATCACCCTCCTCGGAGTTCCATTGACCTTTCATGAGGGGGTACGGACATTTTCTGGAACTGCACATTACACAAAGATATGATATGGCCAAAAGACATTAAGGAGGGGGGGGGGGGGGGGTTGAGGGGATATATAGGCCAGTTATAAGTAAGATGGCCAAAATTTGACACTCAATACATTAAAAGGCCTTATGGACGATCAATTATTCACAAATCCTGTCACCATTGTGCAGTTTTCACATGGGTATTGTTTTCATTTTTGCTGCTTTGGGAATTTGTTCATGAAAACATTTTTAAGTTTGCACTTCGAAAGCGAGGCTTGGTGGCTAAACTGGTCATTGTGATGTACACAAACATTTGGGCTATTTGTTGAGGCTGTTGCATTGCCTACTGCTCACCTGAGGGTAGTCACAATATTGCCCATCAGGATCAAGTCCAATGTAAGAGGGGTGAGATTCATTACACCGACCTGCTTCTGCTGTTAGATCTGCTCTGCCTAGGTCACAAGCGAACTACAGAGACACAAACAACAGATGATTTTTCTCGGCTGTGGTAAAAAAAGAAAGCGTCAATAACAATCCTTTAACAAGTACCTTGACAGCCAAATAATAAACAGTTAGGCCAGATTTAATAAAGACCAATCTACAAAACACTATTTCAGTAAAAGCTTGTCTCCTTAATCCAAATGTTGTCCAAGTGCCCCACCTACTCCCAGGACATACACAACAAAATGTAATTCTCTAAAGTACTGGTTTTAGAATATCATCGTTGTCTTCCTAAGTCCTGTAAACTCACAAGAACAAGAGTGTAAACTGTCTAAACTCCTGCTTACCCCCTCCTTTATGGTATCAAATACCCCAGCCAAATAAAAACCACCCATGCTATTTATTTTGAATAATACTCTTCACGAAAGTGCACCTCATCAACAATGGATTAACATCAAAGCTCAGTTCATTGAAACCCTACACTAGTCAATCACTTCAATAGAAGCTGACTAGGGCAAGTCTTCACGAAAGCCATGCAAACAACAAATTTGAAAATACTAGATGAATTTTCAATGATCAAAAGCTCCACATTATTTCTTAAAGAAAGGTAACAGAAAGACAAATGCTGTGTATCAAGCAATGATTTATGTAAGCACATTCCTAAAATAACCAAAGCAAAACAATCCTTGTACCCTCTAGAACTTGAACCAAAGTATTTTTGACTGACCATTTGAATGATAAGAGAATGATAAGAGAAAACTTACAGTATTTATAAAGGAGTGAGTTTCTATTGCACCACTAGTTTCGTTATTACCACAAAATGTTCAAGTCTCTTCTGAGTAACGAACACATGCTTGCCAAATAACTCACCAACGTTTGACATAGCTAAACTTGAGGAAGCAGAGTTGCCACAATTTATGTGCAAATTGTATAATTACCTGCTACGAGCTTCAACAGTGGTCTTATATCATTAAGCTTCACCGATATATAGATTTAGCCAAGCCTAAAAGCGGAGCTCCATAGTTTTTGCTGATTCTTAACAATTTGAGAAAATGATCTAAATCAGTGAAAATTCTAGCGCATGCAACTCCTCAAAAAAGATTTTGTTAACGAAAAAAATCAGAATTGTCAACTCCAATCACATAAATTCTGCAAAGGATGGCCATGAAAAACTACAAACAACAAAACATAGGCATGCAATGCGTGCGAGAGTTATTTTTTCAGTTTTTATATGGACGTATTGGGTATTTTTTTTTGGTCAGCAAAACTAGCCCGATTAAAAAGAACGCTCAATGACCAATTTAGTGTTGGGCCTTTTGCTGACGGCGTGTGCATTTTAAGGTGGCTCAAAACAGTTTCCAGCACTTTCAAAGACTTAGAATTTGATGGGTCATTATAACCACTCTTTATTAGTTGATGCTACAATCATGGTATCAAAAAACTGCCCAATCATTGGTGAACACATTGTTATTATTTTCGTGACATAATAGGTTACCATAGAAACAATAATAACTCAAAAACGAGCTCGGTGACCCCCATTTTTTATTATCGAATTTTGATGAGCATGAGAAGATAAATTTAATTTAAGGTGGCTCTGAACCCCTTCCACAGAATATTTTACGAAATTTGTGCTGAAAATCCTGGTGAAAGATTTTGCATATTTAATTACGAACGGTTCGTAAAATATTTACCAGAGCTGGTATGTCTGCAGTGAAAGCTGTTTCTCCGAATTAATGTACCCTGCGTTCTTGAGTATGTGGCCTCCCTACCTTCAAATTCTTAAATGCCGTATGACATCTACTATGTCCTGAAGCAAAGTCTCTGATCATGTCTGATCTCTCAGCTCTACTGATTTCAAACAACTCATGTCCGAGAAATAGGAAGCTGCGTACATCCGCAACTTCAAATTTAACCAAAATTAAAGCTATCGTTACTTCAGTCAGAAACATTTTAAAATTCAACATGGCTCTTATTCACAACTAACCGCAATAAAAAAACAACCCCTCAACCCAAAGCCGCCAAAAGAGACTGCTCGCAGCATGTAAATTTCACATCCTCATACCTTCTTCACCACCATGAAAATTTCCGAACAGAACACAACGTTGTACACCAGAGCTACATAAACACAGAGTGCTGGAAATAGAGACATCATGCCAACACCGCCGAATAAGGCCAAGTTTATATTAAAATAAAGATGGCTGTCCCTTGAATCCGAAACAAATATTGATACAAAATTAAACGATACATACAAGCGGCAATTTCATCGGTTATTGATCGATAGTATTCTAATTCTGATTGGTGTTAAATACATCGCTTGTCCACCCATCCATCCACCCATCCATCCACTGAATAGCGACATACGTCGGTACGCCGACTAAGAGTTATTTTTTTTTGAAAAAAATAACCTAAAAATCGGACCTGATCCTGCAATACAATGGTCAGCTGGGCAGCCGTTAACTTCAAAAAAACATGTGATCTCGTTGATATGGTCATGTGATACTGGTCAGCGGATACCTTGTTTTGACAGCTGTCAATCGATCATAAAACTTCGGACTATCTGAAAAGACGTTGACTATACAGTTGTTTTGGAACTATATCAACTACAACCTTGTCCCAGTCCTTTTCCGTGCGTATGTACGGGTGGACGGACGGACGGACGGACGGACGTAAGTGACATCCAAATTTTCCCAGCTAGAGGGGTTTGCCAATCTCTATAGGCATGGATGCTCCGCCTGCGTGCGTAGAAGGCGAGCACGGGAGCTCCGCTATGACCAAACTTCCCAATTTGCACTACAGTACTCGAAGCGGTCAGTACAAAATGCAGACTGCAGACCAGGTACAAAATGCAAACTGAGAGCAACACAGATTTAAAACGTGATAACATTTCATTTCATAACCAACCCGGAACTAACCTATTGTCACGCAATAGCCTTTCTGAGGTCATCTTTCATGAAAGTTCAGGAAATATATATATTTTTTTAACAAATCAACAAGGAAAAATTCGTTATGAACGTGATTTTAGCCTCTTGTCTACACTCGAGATCGCAATATACTAGTATGAATAACAACACACGTAGGACGCAACTTATGTCGATATCAAGAAGCGAGTGATGTCAAAAAGATAAAAGTTTCCTGTAAGTACAATGTGTCTTACCTGTGGTAAATAAATAAAAATTATTAGCGGTGGGTTATGTCGTCCGGTTTTTTTCTAGGACAAGCCCTCTGCAAAGCGTGGCTTCGTGACTGACTATTTCTTTCCTTGTGGTTTCATCTCGCACGAACTGGCGACTACGCAATCAAATTTTTACTCCTCCCTTGAACATTGAAAAATATATTAAGACGTACACAGGACCGGTTTGGTCTCAATCTGCATTTTCTCTGCAAAACCGTATGTCCGATATCGGATTTGAAGACCGTGTACTGCTGCGCACTGTTGGTCATGCGTTATACCTTGCCTTGCTTGTTATTGTATTGTCATAAATGTTGTAAACATTTCTTTTTACCGTGATCTCACGCCAGAAATGAGAAGATTGTATGTGCAGGCTTAAAATGTTGCTTATGAACGTGTTCATTTCCAGAAATGGCTGAAAATGTGAATTTTTGTGAACGCTGGTGACTTCAGAAAAGCGGTTTTTTGTCAATAGGTAAGTTATAAGTGCAAAAATCAGTTTTGTTCACAGTCTGCATGTTGTATCCGGTCTGCAGGCTGCATTTTGTACTGTCCGGTACTAGAAAGAACTCTAAATGCTTTCACTTTAAGAAGACTGCATATGTTAGTTAAGAGGGGAAGAGGGGGGGGGGGGGGATAATTTCCCAACACTGAACTCAGTGACCAATTGATTCAAACAACCTCGGTTCAGTTGCCCGCCACCACCACCATATTACATTTTCCGAGTTAAGTGGTTCATAGCCACTTTGATAAAATAGCTATTACATCACGCTTACACCTTCACCAAAAGATCCTGAGTTTGTCATAATACAATAAAAAGAGATACTACACAAGTTGTGAATGGTTAATGCCTGTCATCCATTAATGTACAAATGCCTAGCACCAGTTAAGTAGAATAATGAAAAGCCACTTTGTTATGCTTTACAAGTCTTTGATTGACTCTATTTTTTCTGAAGTCATTTGAACACAAAAGTAACTCAAACTGCTTTTGTGGCTCAACAAAAGTTGTTATAATCATTGTAGTGTGACATTGATAGCATTATATACAATACTTGTGCCAGCAAGGTCAGTCAATGTCTGTCTTGCTATTAACCATATTCTAAACAAGCAGGGTTTATGAATGAACATTTTAAAAGCAATTGCCTGATTAGACAAAATTAGCCATCATCAAAGGGGAATTTCCAGGTGTAATTATAAATTATGTTTCCTGTGACTTTTGATGTGTTTGCAATAGTTGACTTGTGACAAGTCTAGCTAAATACAAAAGGGAAGGATCAGTTCATTGCTTTGAGATGCTTGATGTTATCATTAGCACCTGTACAACAAGGTATTATCCACACTTTGTTGTAAGACGAGTTTAAAAGACCCGCTTTTATAACAAATACGGTAACAAAGCCATCAAATTTGAGAAGCAGTCACAGACGTTAGTTGGCAAGATTCAAAGCCCATATTAGCCATTGATGGGACATTCCCCACACGCAAGTACCTGTGCCCCTTGCCTTGAGAAGTTTTTGATGGGCCTGTAATTTTTGATTCAGTCCCAAAATAAATGCACAGAAAATAATTTAATTCTAACTTCAGTCCACTGTCAAATGACTATATACTACATATAGTCCCTTTAGATAAAAGTGTCAAAGGAAACTGGTTTAAAGACCAATTTTAATTGAAAGGCAATTTCAATTGGTAAATGCCATGCCAAAACTAGGGCAGTCATGTTTGTCTGTCAACCATCTGTCAACTGCTTTTAATTTGTATTTTCCGCCAAAGTAGATGTCATGGAGAAACTGAGGGAGTATCGTTTAGGTCTGTCAACCATCCAACCAACGAAGTGAAATTCAATCACCTACAAATACTTCATTTGTGTATTATCTGCAAAACAGTCAGAATATGACTCAATTCCATCTTTATATTACCCTTGCTTAGACTTTTAGTCAATGCATTAGAAACCATTCTAATTACGAGTTACAAAATTATATAGGAGCTTCATGTGCCAGATTTGGCAGTACTTACAAAATTTCCTATGGCTGCAATGTACAATGTTAGAACCAATACAGTTGCTACCACTCTGCAACTACTTTGAGACTGTGCAACTTTACTTGAAATGTTCCTCAAAGCATGTGGTGCATTCTAATGAATCAAAGGAATTGGGGGAATGTTTAGTGATAGAAGAGAAGCTACACTGAACCTGCAAGATAATAATGTTTACAAGCATCCATCAAAATAATAATTTTCACATGTCAACCAATTACCAGATAATTTCAAAAGTGCCAATGAAATGAAAAAACAAGCTATTAAAAAATATGCTTATTTCAAAGGCCTTTAAAATGAATAAGAATGGTATTTTTTCCTTTTTGTGTCTACTGATGATGCCACAAGGTGTGACAGTATGTGGGCCAAAACAAAAACAAGAGAATATCTCTGCAAGTAATAGTGTAGTGTAATTGGAACTTGGTAAGCATGGTTCACCATCAGAAATACACAATGCCATGCATATTTATGTTTCCATGGCAACAGTCTTGGTTCAAGTCTCTTTCCTCTGTAAATCAAGTGTTACTCATTACTCCTTTGTGAGTGTAGAGAGCAAAATGATTTTAACCATTTAAAGCATATGCAATGCCCTTACTACACTAGCTCTCCTAATTAACCTTCAGGAAGTTGTCAATATTGGCTCACTCCTGCATAACAGAGATCTGGAACTGGGGTGCTTAGTCATTAATTGTTGCTGATGATGAATATGACGATGATAATGTAATCAATGACTAATCGATAGGCCACAAAATTTTCAGTCATCGATTAGTCATTGCTTGCAATGATTAGTAATTTCTTTGACCTTTGGCGTACAGGCTGTAGGCATAATTATGTAAACAGGAATGCCAGCCATAAAGAGAAATGCATATAACACAGATAAAAGAACTAGTATAACGATACATTAAGGAGTGAGACCATTTGTATCATGGTAGAGAATTATAATAACTATTGCAGAAATAAAGAAAACTGCTGGGGATGTGAAGTGTACATTTGAAGTACTTTTGATGGAGGGTATGATCTTTCCATCTGTCAAGTAATTTCTTCTTCCACTTGTTATAACTTCACTTCATGTTTTGCTTTACAAAATGAAGTTGGTGGGGGTTATAACCAAGACAAAATTACAAGAATTTTTATGGAGTCACAGAGGCATGAAAGTGTCAATACCCCCCCCCCCCCCAAATTGACATTTTTGACATGCAGGCATTCTTCATCATGTGCTTTCAGAATATCTCAGTAAATCCCATAATTTCATAAATTTAGTTTGTGACGTTATCACTTTGCCACTCTATTCCGATTGCATGAAAGCCATTTCAGATGGAAAGTTTCGTTTCATTTTCCGTTTTTGCAGAGCCATGCTTGTCACAGGAATTTCAAAATTTGTTGAAATCAGAATCACCAAAATGGTGGTTGTAGACGAATCTCACAGTGGAGACATGGTAATAATATTTTTGTTGTTTTGATGAACAGTGGCGACTCCTGGGATACAAAAACTTGAAAATCATGTACAAGTTTCTGATTAGAAAATGCTTCAAGCTCTGACGGAGCACTGAATTTTAAGATGCTGTTACTGCTGTTACGAATGTTGTGAAACAGACACTCACTTGAATCTTTCCACCTCTATCGGGGAATATTGTATTGAGCTTGATGAATTTTCTACCAGTTGATACAATTAAGCCAGATCACAGAAACCTCATAAGCTCAGCTGCGTTTATCTTTGTTACACATTTAGTGCATATGTGCTCGAGGCAGACAGGCTTTTCTCGCAAGAGAAACTGAGCTCTAATGCCAAATCCGCCCATGGACATTTTTCAACTCCCCCTCATTGAAGAATGTCAGACAAATTTTCGGTTGAAACCCTTAGCCAGAAAATCATTACTACTACTCCTCAACGAGCCCAAGAGGACTCTTGAGGCCGGCGGTTTCCATAATCAACTATTTTTAAGGGGTGCAGGGATTAGCCACATGCCCAACCCCCAACATGGAGGGCCAGTGACTGCCGTTTAGTCTGGCCTCTACCCTTTGACTGCCCACCAAGGTTAGACCTGCTGGGCGAAGACCCCTGACGGTATAGCTCTCAGGTTCAACGAGGCACACAAGTGCATCCACCACGGCAAGGCGGTAGTTTAAGGGAAGGAATCATTGGGCGCGGTTTATTAAATTTGAAATGAACACCAAAAAATCACCTGGCCATGCAGCAATTTTTTCGTTTTGCTTTGATTTGGATTGCAATGTTTTTGGACATCTTCAACTGGTGAATATGCAATTCTTTTTTTTTTATCTCACAACAAGGCACAGCTTTCAGCGCAAGTACCAAAATGTTGTTCTTGAAGAATCTTGCTTGATTTTGAGCGGTCGCCGAAAGGTTTAGTCGATTGTGAAATCAAGGTGTTTGTGTCATCCAGCATCCAATGGTTTCTTGAGTGATTCTGCTGTGGTACCTTTGGCGACTGGTGGTAGATAGGTTTTCACAGAAACTCCCCTTTGAGGAAAGTCAATTTCAAGGGTTTCTATTTGTCGTTCGCAACATGAGTTATGTAGCTGAGTTATAATTTTGTAACACTAGGCAGGGGGCATTGGAAAACTTCTCAAAAAAGACCGACTAGCTGCCTTTTTATGTTCTGTACTTTATACTTAATTTTACGTATTGTTATAGTTAAAAGTACAGGACTATAAATATTATAATTATGTGCAGTTGTTGTTATTTTTCATTCTTTATACCTTCAACATAAAACAACATTGAACAATTAAACCATTCTCAGTTATGCTCGACATAATTGACTTGTATATCATGTCCTACACTTATGTTACACACTATTAATTTCAGACCAATTGCTTGTTGCAATTATATGTTGCATGTTATTTTTTCACTGAAGTCGCAATTCCAGATTGCACATTGATGTGAAGTACACAAAATAATTCATATTTGAACTGCGGATATCGATGAAGTGAGGAATGATTATTGCAGTGAATTTCCAACTTTCATTTATGTGGTCTCCTGCACCTATAGAAATGTACAGATCATTTACAGAGTTAAATATTTATGGATTTACTTGAAATCCTTGAATGCCGTATGACATCTACAATGTCCTGAAGCAAAGTCTGTGATGATGGCTGATCCCTCAGCTCTAATTCAAACAACTCATCTCTGCGAAACAACAGTCTGTACACATCTGCAACTTCAATTTCAACCAAAATTAAAGCTATTGTTACTTAAGTCAGAAACATTTTGAAATTCAACACAGTTCTTATTCACAACTAACCGCAATTAAAAAAAGTCCCTCAAAACTAAGCTGCAAAAAAAGACTGCTCACAGCATGTAAAACTTCACATCCTTGTACCTTCTTTACCAACATGAAAATTTCCAAACACTTCTACATGGTTTCGAGTTAACCCTTTAAGACCCAATCGTACAAATTTGTACGATTCAACACGCGCTCTTTAAAATGCGCGCTTTTTTCGATTGGCATTCTGGGATTGAAGTAAAAAGCTTATTATTGGATACCTAGGAATGTTTGCCTCGTGTAGAGTAAGTTTCTGGTGAATTCTCAAGCGAAAAACACAGTTTCTCCTTCGATATTTTCTTGCACGAATCTTCACGGGGATTTAAAAATGGCGGCACGGTATTTATCTTTGGAAGAAGTTCTGGAGAGAGTTATAAACGATGAAGAAGTCAGTGATTTTGACGATGAGAGCGAGGACGACTTGCCAGATGTGTCGGAAAGTGAAAACAATGGCGATTCAAGCGAAAGTGAGACTGATACAGCTGAAATCATCGCAAATGGCAACAATTCTGGTAGGTTTGGGTTCATTGTTTACATTTGAACTGAATCATTTGTCATTTATTTCGCTTCGGTTCTTGTTTTCTTATGTGAATATATTTTTATAAACCCTACAGATGTTGGTGATGAAGAAGACAATGACAATAGCGTACATGATCGAAGTGTAAGTCCTCCAAATGAACGAGGTCGAACAAGAGGCGCGTGTGGAAGGCGAGGGCAAAGACTTCGCTTCAGGGGAGCACCACGAGGAGCTCGCCGTGGTCGCCAAAACAGAAGGCAGCCACGCAATGCTGATCCAGAATTACAGTGGTCTAGAAATGCAGGAGTTCACACAGCACCCCAACCGTTCACTCAGCCAACTCCAGGACCTCCAAGACGATTTGTAAATCCAGAGAGCAATTCAGCTAAGTTTTACTTTGATCTTCTTTTTACTGATAACATCTGGGAAATAATTGTTCGGGAAACCAACAAGTACTATAATTTTATGGTAAGAAATGACCCAAACAAACATAAACAGGCATGCCACCCAGTTACAAGGGAAGAAATGGAGGCCTTCATTGGCATAATCATTTTGATGGGCATAATCAAGCTTCCACGTTTTCGAATCTACTGGAAAGAAGATTATCTCATTCACCAGGAAGGTATCAGCGCTGTCATGTCACGCACAAGATTCTTACAAATCTGGCGTTACTTTCACCTGGCTGATAATTCTGTTGCCCCACCAGTCGGTGATCCTGGTTATGATAAAATTTACAGAGTCAGAGAATTTCTGAACATCATTTCTAGCAACATCAGCAGAGAGTACAAGCTGTCAAGGGATATTGCAATTGACGAAACCATGGTCCCGCACAATAGCAGACTGTCTTTCAAACAATATATAAAGAACAAGCCAACCCAATGGGGGATAAAACTGTGGGTGTTATCAGAGTCTACAACAGGATATGTATACAAGTTTCAAGTATATCTTGGCAAAGAGGGGGGCAATCCAGAACAGAATTTGGCTCGACGTGTTGTGAGAGATCTCACTGCACCAATTGAAGGGAACAATCACCATTTGTACATGGACAATTTCTATTGTCATCCGCATTTGTTCAAAGAACGGCTGAACTCTGGGGTGTATTGCTGTGGCACAGTCAGATCTGGGAGGAAAGGATTTCCCAAAGATATCCTCATTGCAAAAGCAGATGAAAAGCGACTACCCAGGGGGCATTACGAGTTTAGAGTGCATGATCAACTTGTCGCTATGAGCTGGTTTGACAGGCGTGGAGTTTACCTTCTTTCATCTATTCACCCGCCTAAAAATCCTGATGGCACTCTTCCAACTATACCACACAAGAATGGCCGTGAACAAGTAGATGTTCCTTGCCCGCCTGCCCAAGTGGACTACCAGAAGTACATGGGTGGGGTGGACCTTTCAGATCAGCTGATCAAGACCTTTTCTGTGGTCAGAAAGTCCAGGAAAGCTTGGAAGAAGCTCTTAGGGTATGGCCTGGAGGTTTGCCTTCTTGATTCTTTCATTATAATGAGGAAAGCAAATCCCCAGTCCTCTCAGGAGTTTATCGACTTCCGACTTGAAGTTGCACGCCAGCTAATTGGACAAAGGACATTTCGCCGAAAATCTGGTCGACCTCCCTCCCTCCCTCTGTCTGAGGCAGATGAGAAAAGGCTAAATGACAGAAGACATGTCCTGGAGGTGACTGACACAAGAAGAGACTGTGCTGTTTGTGCAAAGAAAGCCATCATGCAGGATCTGGGAAAGAATTTCAGATACAAGTCCTCCATTGTCTGTGTTACATGCAATCGCACTCCGCTATGCATCACCAAGGACAGAAATTGCTGGGAGAAATGGCATACATCACGTATTTACTGGCAGTGATAAGGACTGGTGGACATGTACTTTGCACTTACACAAACAACATTGTTTCCTTTTGAACATTTGAAATCAAGAGTTTAGTCTTTGTAACTATTAGCAACAACTGATTGCAACTTGCTTGTGAATTTTATGGAATTTTATTGTATTCAGATTTTTTTTTGTATTCAGAACACTGAACTGTTTTGTTATTTTGATTTACCAAATGGAAGGGTTTTTTCACTCCTTTGCCTGTAATAAGGTTTCAAATCAGTTTTTTTGTAAATAACTCAACATTTGGGAGCCCGATCGAAACTACAAAAACTTGCATAATTTCTGTTCTATTTATGATATTTACAAGGGGTTTTTTGCATTCTGTTCCTTATAAAATGAGGAACCTTTTAGCATAAAATATAATAGGAGGGATCTTTTCCATGGTGCAATATGACAGTGTTTTCATCTTTTAGAGTTCATCGCGAACAGTGAGCAAGTACTGTGCTTACCCTGAAAGGCACAAATTGTAATTTATTACTTCAAAACATACATTTTTGGAAAGATAATTTTATAAGGAATACATACATATATAGTTTTATAGCATTAAATTGTAATCCTGATGAACTGTGACCCAAAATGTTGTCGTCATTCGGGGGAAAAAATATGGAGTAAAAAAAATTTGGGTCTTAAAGGGTTAAACCATTTATTCCTGCTTGACTTCAACTACAGTGATTTCTACGACGAATTATGACCTAAAACCTAGTGAGTAAAACTCCATGTGGTCGCAAAACATCCACGAAGCGATCAAAAAGACATGTGACCTAAGTATTTGCTTTTCAAATACACTATAACAAAGTGTCCTTCTCATTATACTCCCCCTTCTTGATGGGCCAATGGCTCATCGACCTATCAACAGGAGCTTCAAGTGTCTCTAGCTTAAAAGTCCACTATAGTTCTCTGAAATTTTGCTAATGTTCTGCTTCATCTTCTGTAAGGAGTTCTAATGGGCAGATTCTGGCGATTGGTCTCATTAATTCCTTACGGCCAACTCTGTCTATGACAGCTCTCAGGTGCTTGTCCTTTCCTGGGAAGACCGATAAGACTCTACCACGTGGCCACTGCCCGCAGGGTGTGTCTGGCGCCACCACCAAGACTACATCGTTAACTTGGATGTCTTTCTGTTCCTTCTGCCACTTGGGCCTACGATTCAAAGTTGGTAGCCACTCTCGCAGCCATCGGTGCCAAAAATGTTGCACTAGTTCTTGCACCCATCTCTTGGGACTGAACTGGCCATTTATTTACTCAAATTCAATTACACAGATGATCAAAACAAAACAAAAATAAAGAATAAAATATATATACAGGTAAAAAGGAGATATCTGAGTAATAAGGCCAGTTTATACAGAATTCTAGATTCCTTATTTTAAATAAACTGCCTATAATAAAATGCAAAATACATAGAAAACTAACAAAGAGAAATCCTAACAACAATAAAAGGCCTGGAATTTGTGAGTGCTTCAGCACCCGTAAATGCTGTCATCAGTTCTTCATCAGTCACATCTGCAGCTCCTAATATCGCATACGTTGCTCTCTTTGCCGACTTGATCATTGTCTCATGCACCCCACCAAAGTGAGGTGCCCATGGCAGGTTGAAACTCCACTTGATTCCTTTGTTTGCAGCTGATTTCTCAATCTTGTCTCGATCCAGTTGTTCAATGAGCTCCCTCAGCTCTCTTTCTGCACCAACAAAATTAGTTCCATTATAAGACATCATCTCTTCTGGCAGCCGTCTCCAATTGGCCATGCGATAAAACACATTCAGGAAGGAATTTGTGTCCAGCCCATAGGCCATCTCTAGGTGAATAGCCCTTGTTGTTAGGCAGGTAAATAAACAAAGGTATTGTTTTGCTTCCTTGAACAGTTACAAATGCTCCCGCAAAGTCAACTGCTGTTCGGGCGAATGCTTGTAAGGGCAATTTTAGTCGAATCTTTGGTAGAGGAGCCATTATCTGTTTGGCAGCCTTTGCCTTTCTCTTTCGACATTCACAGCACTCTCTTTCCCAGTCACGAATCTCCTCTCTACCAGAATCTGGCTGACAGCAAGGACAATATGTGATTGGTTCCTGTTGCATGGTTCTCATTTTCATGATAGGACTTCACAATACGTCTGGTCATGCAATGCTTCCTTAACAGAATGACTGGGAATCTAGCATCAAAAGGCATGTAGTCTGCACAACGCAGTCTTCCATCTGATCGAAGTAGACCATCTTCATCTAGGATGGGGTTCAAACTCAACAACTTGCTGTTTTGGGGAACAAACTTGAAATTGGCCAGTGCCTTGTATTCTTCTTGGAAGGCTTCTTTTTGCGCCTCTTTGATGATGTCAGTCTCTGCATCTGAGATCTCTTGACTGGTAAGTTCTCCAGAACACCTCTCTTCTGGCGGCCTCCTGCAGTTGTTCACGAACCGCTGTACCCATGCTCTACCCATGTCTCAACACATTCCACTTTTTTCTGCTCTGTTGTAATTAACAAGCATAGTACTGGTCATTTTCATTTGTACAGTACCTTCATGTACAAGGACCCGTTGCCAAGCTCCTCTTTTCTTCCGGCCTCTTTCAGATTTATCACAATCACATCCAGTCAGTCCGCCAACCTATCTAGATTGTTAGCGTTTCTAGGACAAATTGGTCGGAACTGGTCCCATTCCTCCAAGTGCAAATTGATTTGATGATGTTGACTTCTTGGCTACTTCATAGACCTCAGCTGAACGTCCTAAGCTCTCAACTGCTGCCAACACTTCTCCAGATAGGTACTTCTTTAACTGCAACAATTTGTACTCTGCAGTGGCTGGCGCTTTGTCAACACAAGCCATAAATGCTGCCTTCCAGCTCCTATACAACCGCTTGTCTCCGCTAAATACTGGAATAGAAACCCTTGTTAATTGTTTCCACATGTCTTTCCCGAGCTCATGTTTCAGTGATTCTTCTACAGTCTTCTCCTCCTCTTCCAGCTTTACATCCCTTTTTGGCAGACATGGAGGCGACAACTCAAGCTCATCGTCTATGGCACCTTCGAGCTTCAAATATTTCTCTTTGTAATCTCCTTTTGCATGGAAAATCCCGACTCTTGACTCGATAATTCATCCTTATTGGCGTCCAAATATTCTTGTACACTCTCTTGGGCCTTGAAGAATTCACCCTCGATTTCCTCAAGTTTGCAGCATGAACTTCCGAATACAACGCAACCAATGATGTCAAATCTTCAATAACATTATCTTGGGCTTCGTCAAGTTTTTTCCTTGAAGCTATTATTTCACGGTTACTCGTCACAACATCGTCTAATAAATCCGCCAGCTGATATTTTTGTCTTGTGAATAGCCATTTCGACTTGGCTTTCTTGATCTTTTGCTCCTCTATTTTATCTGCAGTTTCCTCGAGGGTATCTTCGCCAGCATCTGTGCCCTTCGCTCCATTGTGGCGCTTCTTCGAATTCGAAAACATTTTCTTGGCTCCAGCGAATTCCCACAACTTAAACCTCGCTCTGCTATCAGTATGGTTTCGAGTTTCGGTCGAAATTACAAACAAAAATATTGGTAAGAGAAATCAAGAAATTTGAAATAATTATGCAGCATAATGGTCGATGAATAATTGATGGGTAATCAATGAAAATCAATAGGTTATCAATGTGGGACTCAATGAGTAATTGATGACGTCAATTACTAGTTGATAGGCCACATAAAATATTGGGCAGTTTGTTTGACAATTCCTCTGCTAATTTGAAGTTTAAAGCTCATAACAACAAAGCTAGACAGAGTAACCCTTTAAGGACGCTCACGCTAATTGTTTATGTGCATCATTACTGTGTACGCAATTCGTATTCCTGGTTTTCATTACCACGCTATCAAAAACTAAATTCGAAACAATTCAACTAGAGAAGCTAAGAATTTCAGGTAGTATAGATGATAAATAAACAATTTCTCTAAGTCTCAGGCCTGTGCGGTATGCCGTTCATGAGTTATTTGCCGAAACGTTCCATGCAAATTTACAAAGCTCAGTATGGAGATGCCATATTTGTGTCCTTCCGTGGGGCACAAATATGGCCGCCGTGCTGCTTGAGAAACCATCTGGAATCCAATTGCCCCATGATAGCGACTACTTTTGGCTCATGAGCTATTAAACTTCCACTTAAACACCACTTATTATATCTGAAGTGCTTAAACTGCTTAAAATCGATATTTATAATTATGAATTTTTTCCCTTTTGGACCAGGTAAACTGTCTGTTGTTGGAAGGTGTAAGTATTATAGAGGTCTCTATACATAGAGGTTCACTGTTCATTTACCGCACTAACTTAAGTATTACCTATGTATAGTTGAGTCAAGCCTGAAAGGGGTGCTCCCATTCTCAATAATTTGTCAAGGTACTAATCAAAGTGAAAATACTGTCACTGAAGTTACATGTGCCTGACCTCTGCAACTGCTCAAAAATTCCATGAAATAAACTGTCAACCTCAAATGCAGAAATTAACCTAAACTATTGCCTGGTCAGCAGTCAACTTCAAAAGACATGACCTCAACAAGCTGTACACCTGAGCCCATGATATGGTCACGCAATACAGATCAGCGAATGCCTTGTTATAACAACAACAACAACAACAACAACAACAACAATTTATTTTACCCCATAACTTACTTACATGTAGATAAATTATTCAAATAGATAAAAATAAATATAGGGGGTCTGGCTGCCTGAAATAACTAAAAAGTTAAAAGGGGCAGGCAGCCAGTATTACAATTTGTTTAGGATAATTTAGGTCGGACACACATGCACACACATATACATCACAGTAGAAAATAGAAAATAAAAGTAATAATAAACTAAGACATTGAAATATAAAAGGTAAAGTATAATAGGAGGAATATAAATACAATAATGAATTAGAAGATAGAGCAAAACAGCCTTAAATATATATTAAATTGAGGCAAAGCTAGTATTTTTTTAAATATTGGGCAGCAATCAATCGGCTATTTCTGAGTTGCCTTCTACCTCTGTTTCAAAAAAGAGTCTTGGTGCACAACTTTTCAAATGTGACCCTCCACGGGATTTCAAGGAATAAGGTGAACGCACGCACACGGCACGCTCGCACGCTAAAACAAAAGAACTAGCTTTTAACACGTTAGCTGCGTGTTAGTTACTTGCCTCATTAACATCGCAGCCATTGTCTTCCTTCGCACGGTAGAGACAAAGGAACGTGTTAAGATCTTGCTTGCAACTTTGCACAGTATAACACGGTGACCGTGTCAAATTTATAACACGCTCTTTGAAGTTGAAGTTGCGTTCGATTTGTTCAAGCAGTACGTCGTAAGCTGTAAGGCTTTCTATTTGCTCAACAATATGATTCTAGTTGTCGATATCCAGTGCAACATCGGTCTATGATTCGCCGAACACAATGCAATGTCTCGACTTGTTGTTCATTCATTTAATCCGGCATTTGAGTTCTCCCTTTTTTTTACAATTCCTCGATTTCTTAAAGTAGCTTGACAAACACGGACCGAAGCGAACTCGTATGTAAACTGCAAGCAGTGTCTCTTTTGCCCGAAAATCCGCAGTCAAAAACAAGGGAAGGAAGGACTCCAAACACGTTGAGTGTCCATGAGCATGCGAACGTAATATGCGAAGCCGCGAGCCGTAAGTCGCGCGGGTGTCGGAAGACGAGCGAAAAAATCTTTAAACGCCCGCGGTACTCGCGGCTTCTCCACTCGCCCCTTGTATGTCACGCTCGCAGTCACGCTCACTTTCCTTACAGGTTTTCGAGCAAAAGAAAGACTGATCGCCTAACTCATATGATGCAAAGCCAAGGACTTCACTTCCGTTAATAAGTGAGGGATTTTCCAGCCGAACGGACAATCAATTTCAGCTTTATTTAAACTGAGAATTTGCATACATGCGCGCGCTACTACATGTATACTATAAACACGCACACACACAGTTTTGTCGTACACTGAAGAAGGGTTGCACACCCGAAACGGCTGTTATTAATGAGACTTTTGGTTTGATAATATTAATTATTATTCTGCCTGTAAACTGTGTTCTCACCGTGCTTCTTTGTTTGCTAGAGTATCGGAGGCATTATTTAATTTATATCGTTAAATTTACTCGGGAAGGCTAGTAGTTTCCAATGGAAAATGAAGTTTATTTCTACTGTTGATATTTTGACATTAACAGTGGTAAATAACTGTGCATGTAATCAAACACGACGCGAAGGCGATCGATAAAAACTGAAATTTGAACTTTGTTCTTTCTTTTAGTTCTTCTTCTGTAACTTAAAGCTAACAACGATATAAAGATTAACAGAACGCGAGCGATGGAGTGAGTGAAAGAGCGATTTCCAATCGGGTTCAAATCATTTTCAATCTTTGCTTCCGTCGTCTACAAACGGTTTTACTACCAAGAGAGAACAAACCTTGTCACACTTTCCATTTCCAGGAACGCTTTTAAAACTGAAGCAATTTATCAATTAGATAAATACAACAAACCCTCGCTGAATACATATTTAGCCAAAACACCGACTTTATTTACTGTAGAGTTCCAGGAATTACTTGAAATATTCTGAGAAACGTATCGCTTCAATTGACGGGCTTTTTTACCTTTACTGGCATCAATTCAAACTCTTCGCTTGCAAAAACGTGACTTAGGCCTGGTTTAAACGTCGCATTTACATGCGCCGAATCAAATACTAATTTTAGTCGACTCGAATGAATACGTTCGGCTCATTCAATTTAAACGTCGCATTGTTTTGCCGAATAAAATTGCTGAGCGCGAGTGACGTGTTTTAAATTCCCATTCGAACAAACAAATTATTTAACATACTTTCAATTTGATTCGGCACATGTAAAATGCGACGTTTAAATCAACTGTCGAACTTTATTTAAGTTACATGTAAACTGCCTGACTGTTCTTGGTTTGAATTACTAACAAATGTGATTATTTTACAGGAAAAATCAGATGAAACCTACATACATATCAAGAACGAAAACAAGAAAATGCATTTTCAAAATTGCGCCTTTTCAACTGAGAAAAACACCCGATGCAATCTAAAAAATATTGATTCTAATTTAAAATGCGCAAAAGACAGACTAATAGTGCCATCTCAGTGTTTTCCAAATAAACTAGTTTTCTTCAGTCTATGAATAAGAGTCCTTCTCTTCCCTCTACACTTGGCTATCTGATTCCATTGCTCACTAAAACATGTCCTCAATTTGTATAGTGGAGCTGCATGGACTTCCTTTATATCCATGTGCACATCCACATGTTTTGGTCACAAATGCCTGCACTCTCGATCGCTCAGATGTATCACACTCCGAAAAGTCAAAGTCAACATCGGAGTCAATTTCCTGATCAGTTTCATCGCCGCTGAAGTCAGAACTGTAGTTGTCCTCTTGATCATCTTGCTCGTCTACTGGTCTGGCGCTAAAATAATCTTCTGCCAGAGATTCTAAATCTCTTTTGCCGGTAAGAAAGTATGAGAAATCATTACTTTGTGATTGCATTTTGAAACTTGATAATAGACGAGTACGAAGCGTTGTGTGTTCCTTCGCGCGTGTAAACGTTTTTGTGTTGTAAACCGCATAACTATGGAAACCAAAAGCGAGGGAATGGCACGCACAGGGTCCTGGGGCTTGTTTCTCGAAGCTCCCGGTAATTACCGGGCCCGTAAGCTGTTTTGTTGGGAGTTTCAAAAGTTTTGAAAATTATACAGTGAAGTTATCAGCTAAAGAAACAAAATAGACTTCATTGGAGGTCAGATCACACCCTACTTTTCTTGAAACTTTGATCTAAAAATACGATTTCGGGCCCGTTAAGAGTGACAAACGGCGACCACGTCGATCAGGAGACATGGAGGAAATCTGTTCCTAAAGGATGCACAAAGATACGGTACCGCTTATTCACTGCGTGAGGTGATAGGGATGTATATTTTAAAAGGTAAGAAGTTTTAAAAAAATAATTCATGTGTTCACACTGGGATCCATTGGTCACTGGACCTTGTGAAACACGTCGTGCTCACTGAATTGCTTGAGAAAATCCTGAGGGAAAGAGCCGTGATTTGCCGTTATTGTTTCCTTTTTCTTATTAAAACTTTCGAATAGGACAGTAGGTTTTCTTTATTTTCGTTTATATTCTGTACATAATATACTTTACAAACACCATTCTCACAAATAAGAAGCTGACAAATACAAGTCACGAAGTATACGTAAGCTGGGTTGTACAAGATGAGCTAGCGTGTTAAGAATTATACCGTGTCAAGGAAACAAAGAAACTTTGCGTGTTAAAAAACAAAAAATCTAGCGTGTTATAAAAACAAAGCTCTACCGTGTTAACCAGATAAGAACAATGGCTACGAAAACGCTATCCAGTATCAATTGTCTTTATATGCATACCCGCACGGTAAGCGTGTCATGCCATTAGCGTGCGAGTGTGTTATAACGTGCCGTGTGCGTGCGTTCACCTTATTCCCTGAAATCCCGTGGAGGGTCACAAATGGAAAAGAGTTTAAATTTCCAGACAAAATACATTTGAGTAAAACTCATTCCATAATATGAAAGGCTGTGCACCAAGTATCGTTTTCAAACAAAGGAAAACAGCATTTTGGATATGGCCAATTGACCATCACATGGATGTCCAATATCAGTGACGTAAGGCTGTATTACAGTCTGCATGCCTTTCTAGAGCAGTAGGGTAACATCTCTTGTGAGCTTGCAATTCTATTGGCAGCAGTTGTTATTGTTTTAGGGGCTAGGGGCATTCCTCCTGTTGTTTGTTCTATTGTCCTCTCACTGCGTCGCAAGCCATTCATGTGAGACCTTACAAGAACTGCTGCCTCACCCTTGTAGAGCATGGGTGCTAAGTTGCATGTAGCATTGTGGTACATATGGACGATTCTACGTATATATGGAGGGTACACATGCCAATGTGCCCTGGCACTAGCCATCATGACCATGAGAAATAAAAGGCATATATGGTTCTCCTATTTCTATGCATGCATGGTTCTCCTATTTCTATGCATACATGGGTCTCCTTGTACGTGAGAATTTCAGAAGAGTCAACAGGAAACGTTACCAAAAATCGAATATTTTCAACTATTTTTGGCAAGGGTCGAAAAATGGATTTCACTGTATTCATATTCTCAATTAAGGAAGGCCTTAATATGTAACAAATCACTGCATACTTAGTTTGACTGAATATTGGTCAGCGGTCATTCAGTGACATGGCAGCGTTCATAGTGCAGGTTTGTCGGCCATCTTCTGTTGGGCATTTCAACTGTCTTCTTCACCCCCTCCCCTTCCCCTCCCTATTTCCACTGCTTGGCAGTGTGATGGGTGCCTGGATGCTTGGCGTGGGGGCTCATGGCTGGGTTGCAGGGATTTGCCAGCCATGGGAGTGGTACTCGGTCTAGGGGCTGGCTGGCCAGCCTCCAGTGGAAGCCACCTAACCTCCATTTAGTGATGCAGTTGTTAATAAAATTTTATAACTAAAAGGATTTCCAGAGCTAAAACTGCTTTCCACGCACTTTCTAGATGCTATTCTCTAACATTTGATAGGTATTTTCCTTATAGAATGCTTTATTTTTCTCATCCTAAGCAACAACAGTCTGCCTAAAGTTTGAGCTCCAAAACCGGCATTTTCCCAGTTTTCAGTTATTATCAATTTTTGCGGAACAAATTGACATCCAGCCAAACCAAGCATGTATTGATTTGTTTCACATTAAGGCCTACCTTAGTTGGGAATATGTGCAAAATCCATTTACTGACTCTTGCTGTCAAATGTCTGCCTAGTGGTAACATTGCCTCTTACAACACAACATCATTGCTTACCATGCACTTCTCAGCTACAACAAGCAAGAAAACAACACCAACAAGAAGAAATGTACATGTGAAAATGGCCATTGTAACATAGGTTCTGAGAAAGAAAAAATACTCCAGTTACACAATAAAAACCACTAAAATTTTTACTTTCAATGTGCAGTCTGTTACTGTTTTCAATCCATTCTACTTTCTTGAACCACTGAATCAAATATATTATAAAAGAACTGGTTCACACTTGTGCATTTATCAGGTTATCAATTTGCATGTGCTTGGATTTATTTTTTTTCCATGTTCAATTTATTATTTTCCATATATATGCATGCTAAGCATGAACCAATTCTTAAAAATCAACTTGACCAGACAACAGAAGACATCTGGCTTGTAACCATTTTAGAATGGGCCTACATCATATAAATATTATAAAAGTCAAAAACATTTTATTGAAATGTTTTGAGGTAATATTAACCAATATTTTAGTGCATTTTAAATTATAAATGAATGATTATGCACCAGTCAATGTAAATACCTGCCTCCCAATACCTGGGCCTGAGTGGGGAATTGGTAGTCAGTGAACTTAGTAGAAAATTACCCTCCCGGAGGAAATTTGCACTCCAGTTGAATTATTCAACAATAAAAGAAGGTAACCACAAATCTGTGAACATGATTACAACTTTTTGGAAAACTTCTACATACCTTGGAAGGATCGTGATTTGAACAATAAGTATTAAGATAAAGAGAAGAAAAATGCATGCTGTGTAAGACTTGAACATTCTGTCTTTTTCTTGAGAATACTGCAATGGCAAAAGTAGTCAGCACTCAAGATTTTCCCTACTAAATGAAGTTAGAGAATCCTTAAAAGCCAAATAATAATAGCTCAACAATGTGCATAATTGAGCCCACAATAAAATTTATATATGGTTCATTGTCTGATGTCTGCTTTATTGGGAACTTCTACAATCTTCTCTTCCCACACATTAATGAAAATGATAATGACAAGGACAATGATAATGATATAGTAATGATGCTGATGAGGATGATGACAATAATGATAATAACAATGTTAATGATAATTGTAATCAGCAATGGCAATGGCAATCATGACAAGGATATTGGTAATGTTAATGGTAAAGATCAAAAAAGGCGTTTGCTGGTAAAATTATCAAGAATTTGTAAGCATTCAGCAGCCAGTCTGCTGTCTCCGACAGATAAATATGAGTGATAAAATAAAAATGTAAAAATGAAAATAAAGCAAGAAATACGCTAAATTAATTAATTAATTAATTACAAAGAATGTTAAAAGTGCTTGCGACCCTTCCTTACATCAAAGGTATCACTGAGCCACTCACTCAAATTCTCAAGAGTCACGACACTCAAGTCTCTAACAAACCAATAAAAACTCAAAAACAAGAATTCCCTATTCCTAAGCTTCGTCGTCGCGAAGACAATGAATGCAATGTTGTATATAAAATCCCCTGTGCGTCATGTCCATGGACTTACATTGGCAAAAAAAAAGATTATTTGCCACCAGAAAAAAGAGGATATTGGAAGTTGAATGTTGCAAAACATGCATCTAGACTTGCGGCGATGTTATTGACTTTAACAATTCTACGATCATTGACAAAGGAAACAATTGCACCAGAAAGACACTGGAATCATGGCACGTGGTCAAAACTGCTCAAGCCGACAACAGTTCATGTCCACTTCCAAGGCAACATTCTTGCAAGAGTCAAAGAATTATTTAAGAATTTTAGAACTTATTCTTTGACATTTTTGCATTTTTTACACTTTTTCGCAGCATGCTACTAATAATTTACAAAACTTAACAAGTTAAAAAAAAAGTTATTAAACTACTTACAATACACATTACACTACATCACCAATAAGAAAAAAAAATTGATTTCATTGTACACACACACAATACAACATAGAACTGACCCTAATTTTTAAAACCTAAATCTCATAGATAATGTGCGACACATAGTATCTAGGTGCTCAAGTTATAAGTCAAGATAATTTAGAAGTTTGCTCCATTTCACTGTATGAACAGTTAACTTATTAAACGAATGATCATCACAATGAATTTCCAACTTAAGCAACTAAAATAAAGAAGCCTGGAAAAATTCAGGGCTTCAACGGGATTGAAGCCCTGAATTTTTTCAGCCTTGTTTAGTCCAATTGCTTAAATTGGTAATTCAGTGTTATTACGTGGTTCATATATGAATTATTTCATATACTTTATGTCAGTTAACTTATTCTTTGACTTTGCAATCACCAATTCAAGATTTTGAATCTTCCTTAATCTAGCTATAAAAACTTTAATTACAGGAAGTGTTTCCACGGCGACAGGAATACAAATATTGTTTAGCAATAAGCAATACACAGCATTAAAAGAACTTCTTTGTTGTTAAGGGTACTTATATTGACCTTTAAATTGCAAAAGGCACTTGTATCACCTAAAAGAAGATAAGTTTGAGTGGATTGGGGCAAAGAAGCCAGAATCTGCCATCTGATCATGCCTGTTTCCTTTGCTTCCCCGACTGAGAGAAGGTATTTAGCCGAGCCTTGGAATTGAATGAAGAGATTGATGCAAAGTTGTATCCTGCCTACCCAGGGAAATACAGGAGCATTGTGTCGGGATGCTATTTTTGTTTGTTTACTAACATGAAGATTTTCTCACACTAAAATAACAAAGAACATAAATACTCAGCGCATCATGGGAAATTTTTATTTCTATAAATTGTGCATTGAGTTTCACCAACTCCAAATAGCAGCGCTCTGATGAGCAAGATGTTTACAGAGTGATTGCATTATGCATTGCTGAAATGGGTGCATGACACGCTTTTGATGGTTCAGCTGTTCAAAATTGAAATACTTTCTTAAGCCATGTAGCCATTGATAGCAAGGAGCTCTTTTTTATGTTGCCGTTCGCAGCCAGCAATTCAAAAATTTTGCTAGCCATTCTGCTGTTCAATTTTCTTCAGCTGTTCAGGCCTTAGACTTCATCTATCATTAGCTGACCTTGTATTGTTTGGCGTTCTAGTGCTTTGATTTTGAACTGGTACGGTTTCTCACCCTCCATCACTGCAGAGCTCCTTGCATATGCGCAAGCTGCACAAGTGCTATGCAATAGTCAGCAGTTAACTAAAAAATATTACACAAGATTTGAATGGACCATAGAAGGAAATAGCTATTTCTGAAGTTAAAAATGACCCTTTTGTTTTCTTACTTAAATTAGTGACATGCTCTGTGTACTATAGTGTATCTTCACATTCGAGAAAATTTAATCCTGCATAGATTTGAAATCTTTACGGGATACGACTGTCTACAAAGAGGAATGCTTTCTTTTGCTGGCTAGAGTATGTTAGTGACTTGAATGTCATCATGACTCTTGGTTCGCAGGTACTTTGTGCAAAACAATCCTCGCACACTAGTAATTTTAGGAATGTGCCTAAGCTTATACATCATTTTAAAGCTAGTAGAACCAAGAATGACGTGGAAAATAGAGTGATGTTTACAAGTGTGGCAAACTCATGTTGGATTTTGGCCCAATGAAGTAAGCAATGACTACATGTCACGCAACAGATGTTGCCTTGAAAAGTGTCTTGGGATTCATTAGATCACCTTTCAAAATCGTTATCATAATTCAAAGTTCATTCACATATAGGACTTATATCTTTAAAGCGAAAATCAAATAGGCCAAAGCCTGACACACTTTTGGAGAAGAAGGATTCTTGTACCATTGGCAAAAATTTCATTCTTCTACAATGAAACTTGCAGGAAAGTGGTGATGGATATTTTCTCAAGATTAAGGTATCCTTTGCCAATAATTCTGAGGCAGAGGCATAGTTTGGTAATTTCTTGTGATTTTTGGCCATGATGGGGTAAAAAATTACGGTTGCGTTAAAGTAAACAATTGTCAAACAGCAAGGGCTTTGAACGAGGCAAACGAAAGTCACAAGCAACCTGTTGATCAGAAAGCACGCTCGCCGAAATGCAGGAAGCAGGGTATGTAACATGCAAAATATTTTTTTGTTATGATCACTTGTCCTTCTTTTCTGTTCATATAACAACCCACAAAGGAATAACCTTCAAATTTTCTTTGATTAGGAGTCATTGGATAGTTGCAGTGCACTGCTTAGCGATTTGTATCTGCTCTTGTATACTGGTGCACAAATACAGTCCGACCTCTATTAAGCTCCACTCTTCATTAAACGGCCACTTTCTAAAGTCTCGAATTATTTGTCACTAAAATAATTTACTTATATTAAGCGGCCAACCTCTATTAAGCGGCCACTTTTCAAAGTCCTGAGGGTGGCCGCTTAATAGACATCGCACTCTAGACGACTTTGCTTGGCCCGACTTGGCCCAACATTGCTTGGCCCGACTGTTTAACAGAGTCCTTGTAATTCCTCCTGAAATAATAAACAGCATTCGTCACTGTCATCACGTGATATTTCATCAGATTTGTCCGGTAAAGAATGCCTAGAATCCACACTTTCTGAATCCAGACCTTCATCTGGTTCACTGAGCTTTCTTTTAATGGATCCTTTGACATTTTTCATTTTTCTGCTCGCAGAAGCCGGTAAAGTACCCAAATATCAGGGCGAATTAGCAACAACATTTAGTGTTTCGTTCGGGGGTTGTGAAAACCATGACCATTTGTCCCCTTTCACCAACATTTTCTTATTTTTTGCAAAAATTCCCTGGTTTCTCTTTATGGATTGCCGATTAGCCTTTGGAACCCAAGGGCTATTTTCTTTTCTCTCACCATCCAAAAACCCATGCCAAAACGTTATTTGCAAGGTTCGAACACAGTCCCGGAAAGTGAGCGATGCGAGCAAAGGAAAATCCACTGATGGAAGCCACTTTCCCTACGCTTGGTCCAGCAATGTTGACAGCCCGACTCCATTGAAGTGTGATGTAATGAGTCATGCAAAAAAGGAAATTCGCAATAACTCCAGAGTGAAACAAGACTTTGGAATTCTGTTTTTTTTTTTCAAAAGAAAGAATAACCCACACAGTTTAAAAATCTTGACTTGCAAACCTGTTCTGTTCAAGCATTTTATTAATTAATTAACTTATGTGTATTTGTCACTATTTAAATCTTTTACATTTCATTTCATCACTCATGTTTATCTGTCAAAGATAGCAGACCAGCTGTCCAAAGCTTATTCTTAATAATTTCACCAGCGAACATCAGTATTAATTTTATAATGACAAATCTTGCTATTGGATCTTGAATATTTTTAGACAATGATGATAATGATAATGATGATAATAATAATTACAATAATAATAATAATAATTATAATAATAATAATACAAATTCAATTCAATTCTATGTATTCCCTCACAACAGTTTTACAGAACTAAATTTACATTTTTCCTTACGTTTACATAGTTTATTATTATTATTAACGTAAACATCTTATTAACTTGAAAACTGTGAATAATAATGATTATTTACAGTTTTTGAAGGTCGAAATTTTAAGGTGGCTGGAAACAGTTTCCAACACTTTTCAAGGCACACCGGTAGATTTTTATTGGTCATAAAAAGCCAGTCTATATCGGTAGATGCCAAACTCATGGTATCAAACCACTGCCCAATCATTGGTGAACATGTTGCTGTCAATTTTGTTGCACAATACGTTACCATAGTAACAATATGAGATGCTGAAAACACCCTTGAATTTAGCTTTTAGCTCTTACAACTAAAAAATGAGCTAGGTGACCCCCATTTTTTATTATCGAATTGTGATAAGCATGACAAGACACAACTTTTTGCCAAGTTTAAAAAAATTCTGTGGAGTGAAAATTTAAGGTGGCTCTGAACCCACTCCACAGAATTTTTTTAAACTTGGCAAAAAGTTGCATCTTGTCATGCTTGTCACAATTTGATAATACAAAATGGGGGTCACCTAGCTCGTTTTTTAGTTGTAAGAGCTTAAAGCTAAATTTAAAGAGACACTGTCACACCTGTTACATCATATTTTAATAAGTATGGCCTGTAGCTCGCTGTAATCGTGCTTTATTGTCTTGCAATAGAAGGAGAAAAATACTAAAAGTGGTGAAAGCAAAGAAATATCAACTAAGAAGAGAGAATAACTGTTAAAAGATTCAAAATTTCACCCGAATTGCATCTTTGATTTCTGGACATCCTGTCCAGAAATCAATTTCGATGAATTGCAATCCACTTCCATCCTTGCAATCCTGTACTACTTCCCCAAAATACCTGTTCTATCTTGATCTGTGGAATCATTTTAAAAAAATCGGTGGCATTTGGCACAATAATATGGAAATTAGAACACAAAAATTTCTAAAATCAGGCGCGACAGTGTCCCTTTAGCAGGTCATATCATTGCTATACCATTATTGTATCATCGCTTGTTAAACAGTGGCAGTATTTATCCTTCAAAGTGTAGCTGTTGGAAAAGTGCTGGATACTGTTGCCAGCCTCCTTAATGAAGGAATGCTTTTCGATATTTTCTTTCTGGGTAAAAGGACACTTAGACACCAGTGAGTTACTCTGCGCTAAAAAATCCTGCAAAAATTGTGAAATTTCAGCTTCCTGGCACTTTAACCCTTTGTTACCTGATAACTACGTGGACTACTAAAATCTAATAGATTTAACATTGTTATCAGTATCACCAGATCAATACATACAAGCTCTTCTTTATCTGGATGCTTAAATGTGAGAAGTATTGGTCGAACATAATCCTTCCGCAGCCTAATATAAACAAACATGTATCAATGTCAAGTACCTGAATATTACTAACAGAAAACCAGACAAAAAATGTAAAAAAGAAAATTACTTGTCAATACTCCGAGCCTCAATGGAGCTTCCCAGAAATTCATTGACCTCATCTTCTGGATCTTGCTGACTTGATGCTGTAATACCTAACCTGTGAATCAACATACATGTACATCTTACCCAGATCCTAGCAGGAATTACTTTACATTTAAAGTGACTATGAAGTAAAAAATTTGTTGGCACATTTTTGTAGTATATTGTACCCTTATTCCAAAATGACAAAAGAAATTCGGTGGAAAGGAAAGAAAATCTGTTTTTTGCTGCTTGAAGTACGTAAATAGGGGGGTCCGGTGACTGGGAACCAATTAAGCGGTGATGACGTAGTTAGTGGTTCCAGCATCTTGTTTACAGATAGTTTCCTGTTGCTTTTGAGTGAACTTCCCCTAGTCAGAGGACTATAGCTTGTATTTTCATGGGCTAAATATCAACTATGTCTGACAGTAGCGATGAAATGCCTTCCTTGGCATCCATTTCGAGCGATGAACAATCCTCAAGAAGCGATTCTTCGCTGCAAATTTAGATAGTTGGAAATATCTAACGGCCTTATGTGCATTATGCGGACGAGCCGATCGCTCGTGACATTTGTTCATTTTCCGTCGATCTGTTTATTAATTCGGTCTTCCAACCTATTTTGCTTCACATTAGTTTCTAAAGGGCACTATATACTGTGAAGATGGTGAAAGCTTGCATTTGCTGTTTGTGACGCCGGGCCCGGCTATTAATAAATTGATACTGTTGCCATATGTGGTTTATTATCATGGATATTTGTCTTACTCCGGCTTCTCTGGAAACTGCTGTAGCTCTACCTCGAGAAAGCCATTCTGTGTCATAGAGGTTGTGTTTCTTGCATTAATTTTATTGAGCGTTTAGTCTTCTGAGCTCGGTGTTTAAGTTTTGACCTCCTACTTCGTTCATCGTATTTTCTTGTTGGCACCACATGATTCAACTGAAGATTAATTTTATATTTACCACGCGCAAATCTGTTGACTGTGTTGCTTGTTGTGCATGCCACTATTTCAGAATATGCTTCCATTTGAAAAAAAAAACGTACCGTATCTTTTTCGATGAAAAAATTAATCTTGATTGTTTTCTGAAAAGAAATCAACTTTTGCGACTAAACAATTAGATGTGTGCGTGTTTCACACCAGCCCGTGTAATTCACATAGCACAGGATGTTAATTAATAAACTTCACTTACTCTTCGCCGCTTTCGTTCAATTATAGGCAATGTCTTCGGTACATCCGAATTTTTTGGATGGAACTGAACCCTTAATAAGACGTTTTCCAATTCCACAGCTTCTTCAGAACCATCACAGCGGAAACCTGGCTTGTGCTCAAAGCAGCTGAGCTGAAGACAAACATGACTTGTTTGGCACGAAATCCTGTCGGTGAATGCACGCGAATTAAGTCCAGTTTTGCCCCACACTTTTCTCCTTTGGGGAGTAATACATCGAAATCTCCAGTTCTGTTGGTGCAGTTGACTGTATCGGGGCCACCAGAGGCACAATAATTCATCCCTCCCTTCTTCGCTCTCTTATCCGCCATGGCGCTATCGCATTCAGAACCACCAACTGCGTCACTTCCCGTGTAATCTGAGCGTTTCGCTGAGCGCGAAACGGACCCATTTCAGCTTGTGAAATCCAAACTTTGAGGTTCCAAAAAACATCAAAAAATGCGCTTTTGATGGCTTAAACCCGCAAATTTGAGTTAAGACATAAACTAGCGAATTGGTCAAAAAAATGTTTACTTCATAGGCACTTTCAGTAAAGTAACAAAAGAAATAAAAAGTAATAGCAGAAAAAAGAATAAAATTAATACATTTTGACAAGATTCTTTGAGTGAGGCCTTTCAAGTAGGTAGCCGTGTCACTCTGTCACTTGCTTCTGAAGAGTGATGTTGCCTAACTTGCACTTGTAAAATAATTATTAATGTCGCTGTCTTTTTGGCAGTGTATGCAACTTTCGCCATCGTTTATCATCTTAATTAGAAACTTAAGTCCGGCCCTGTCCCTGTCTCAAGTCCTGCCCTGTCCCTGTCTTATGTCCTGCCCTGTCCCTGTCTTATGTCCTGCCCTGTCCCTGTCTTATGTCCTGCCCTGTCCCTGCCTTATGTCCTGTCCTGTCCCTGTCTTATGTCCTGCCCTGTCCCTGTCTTATGTCCTGCCCTGTCCCTGTCTTATGTCCTGCCCTGTCCCTGCCTTATGTCCTGCCATGTCCCTGCCTTATGTCCTGCCCTGTCCCTATCGTATGTCCTGCCCTGTCCTTGCCTTACTGTATGTCCTGTCCTGTCCCTGTCTTATGTCCTGCCCTGTCTCTGTCTTATGTCCTGCCCTGTCTCTGTCTTATGTCCTGCCCTGTCCCTGCCTTATGTCCTGCCCTGTCCCTGTCTTATGTCCTGCCCTGTCCCTGCCTTATGTCCTGTCCTGTCCCTGCCTTATGTCCTGCCCTGTCCCTGCCTTATGTCCTGTCCTGTCCCTGTCTTATGTCCTGCCCTGTCCCCATTATTGGCAAATGTACAACTTTCTGTAATTTTTCACTGTTTATTGTTGCTGTTGCATTTTAGCAGCGTAATCATGTCGCATGCCGCTGTTTAGAAATTATCACATTGCCAGTATTCAGGGCTGTGTTGCATGTTGCTTTTCATCCCTTGGAAGGCCTATTGAATTAATAACATCCACTTTTGATTCCAGCAGCAACACAGAGAATAGAGCATTTTCACTCACGTGACCAAAAAAATATAGCGAAAACCATTCACTGGATAGAGTCAAGAAACTATGATGTTATAGAATATAAATAAAGAAAGCACTTCTCCAAGTTTCAGGCGTGTGCGTCATTCGCAGAAATGTTTCGCACAAATTTACAGAGCCCAGTCTGGAGTTTACTTTGGTTATCTAGGCGACTGGTTACCTGTTTTAAACAAACAAATGTTCATATACTGGTAAACACTTTTCCTAATACTTAAACTGCTCAAAATTAATGGCTAAATCTCACAAGATAAGTATGTGTTTTTCGACATACATGATCGTAACTGTACGTCATGCACCACCATAACTCTGAAATTCAAACGCTGTTGAACTGAAAAGTTGTAGAGAAATATAAATTCAGCACCTCTTATGCCTGATGAGTATAAAACGTTTGGTGGCGCTTTGATTTTGGATTTTAGAATTTTTTGACATCACATGAAAACGCTCAAAAGCAGTGATTATTTTATTTTTATTTTTCCCGTTATAGAAAGAAAGTTAAAAAAACTTCCATTTTTCTAGCAGTTACTTATTGGAGGTGTAGTTTGTACTCCTAGCCTGCACTGTCGGGAAAGTGGGTGATAGCTTTCTTTTAATTGCTTGGTTCCAGACCCAAATTTCAAATGTCAAGAGAATCTGTGACAGGATGTCTGGTGGTTTTCCAATAAATTGGCAGGACCTGAGAGGGTCAGGAAATAGTGAAATCCCAGATCATCTGAGATTTTACTGACATATGAAAA
Source organism: Blastomussa wellsi (assembly GCA_947652115.1). Taxonomy (NCBI): domain Eukaryota; kingdom Metazoa; phylum Cnidaria; class Anthozoa; order Scleractinia; family Plerogyridae; genus Blastomussa; species Blastomussa wellsi. The sequence goes on along the minus strand of OX393566.1, from coordinate 13,290,413 downwards.
CCAGTATTTACCTTGCCTGCATTTTCTTGTCTGTTTCATCCTGCTTGGTCTCTTTAATAACAGTGTCAAATCGCTGGAATTGTTGCAAAAGACACCTTACTTCAAATGTAGTTGAACACAATAAAATTATCTTTCAAATTAATTGAGCAGGCTCAAAAGGGTTTTTAGCTGTGTGCACACTTTCATTGCTCGCGTCAGCCGTGCAGGGATCCAAATTGCCATTAAACCTGTGCCCTATATCTGAAATCCGCTAAACTGGAAATGAGGAATGTGCAAAAAACATTTCTTTTTATTTCGTAAATTAACTTAGGGACAAAATTTAATTTTTTGAGAAAAAATATGTATTGAAAGTAAATTTTCAGAAAAATAATTATTTCAAAGTCTTTAAAGTGCCACTATGATGAAATTTCCCTCTTTCTTTTCTAAGCTATTTTATAACATTAACAAGTAGCCTCCAGGGGAAGAAAAAAACTGCTTACTTTTTTAAAATTATCTCTTTTCTTTAAAGGGATATTCATTACAGAGGGTTTTTTCAGCCTTTGATTTCACTTTCTCCAAGCATTAGAACAAAGAACATTTTTTTTTAAATAAAAGCTTAGAAATTTTGTCTTCTCATCTTCAGAAGGGTTTGAAATTGGGCAAGATGATTAATAAACTTGTATTATACATGAAAATTCAAAAAATTAATATCATCAATTTTGTCTTGGGGGCACTTTAATGCCCTTGTTGCGCAGTAAAGACTCCATGTGAAATCAGTAATTCAAAAGTCTATTCTTTAGTGCATAGATCCTGCTCCCTGTTGACACAATATAATACGGCAAAGTCTAATGTTAAAGCACAATTGTTCTGTATATATTAACACATACCTTCTGTGTATGGCAACATCCAACAATTGATGAATCCATGACAGAATGTTTATGTGGAAATGAAATAATATTTGTTTAGATACTGCAATATACTTAAATGGGACTCAGGTAAAATCGAGGGGAGGGGGGGGGGGGGAGGGCACCCATGTTTGGGTACAGGGGTGCCACTGGAAGTCTGAAACCCTGACCCTGTTTAGGACAAAAGTAGTGTCAAATGCCTACCCCCTTTAGGACAAAGGAAGATGTTTTTTAACCTATAGCGCTAGTATCTAGTGCTGAAGATGATGTAAAGTTGACTGATGACTGGCTAAATAAGAACTGATGAACGTTTCTCATTTTGGATATGCTTAAAAGTCCTGAAGCCATACCCTGCCTAGGGCAACTCCTTTATATCCATATCCTGTTTACAACAGACTCACGTGAATTACATACCCTGCTCAGGACTAAGGGGTCAAAAACCATACCCTATCCAGTGGCATGTCCCCATAAAGCCCATATAAGGGAGTACCACCTGGGGGGTTAAAATATATGTAATTAGATGAGATAAGTATTCAAATCTTTTCCTAGAAAGGAAGTGCTCAAACAAAATAATCATTCTGTGTGATTACCCTTGGGTGTTCAGCTACAATGAGGTATGAATCAATATTGTACTGCTTGAGATAAGAATCCCTCTCCTGTCCACGCCCTTCTTCAACCTCATAATCACCATTTAAACAGTTCAGTACAGAAGTTGTTATGTGCACACGTCTGGCAAGACACAGAAGAAAGTTTTACTCACTTGGCACTACCTTATTGTCAAAAATGTAAATATGTAAATCTAGACAAGATTCTTAGATTCAGAGGAAAGCTTGAGCTAAGGTCAAGGAAGCATGTTAACAAATGGAAGAAAGTGTAAACCTTTTCACAAGTACCTTTACAGGTGTCTTAATTTTAGATTTTTGACAATGCATTCACTCATGTTTTGCATTTGAGATAAATTCTATCGATGCATCAAGTTTCGATTCAAAGGTGAGTTCGTTCACATGCAAACATAACATGCAAATGTTGTGAAGTAAAAATATCCCTTGAAGTTTATGCAAGCGTTTTTACTGGTGTCTCGATTTTCAGTTTTTTGAGATTGCTTTCATTCAGGTTTTGCTTTCGAGACTAGAACAATAAGGGAAGTGACATGTCAAGTTTCAATTCAAAATAATTTTATTTCAATTGTGCGACCGACTTTTCACGGAAGATCGAAGAGACTCTGCTTGCATGGTAAAATTTTTCTCGAGTTTGCTCGTAAGTACAGTTGTAAACAAGCAAAGTCAATGCGATGACTGTCAGCTCAAATGTAAACTGAAAGATTTTTTACAAGTGACTAAAGGCAAACAGAAAGTTGCGAACAAATCAGCACTCTTTTGACACAGACTAACTAAATCCTCAAAGTTTTGTTGACTAAACCATATTTCCGCTTTTTAGATTATCTCAAGATGAGTTTTCAAAGCTCGCTGGCATGCCATTCTGTGCAGTAAAAAATAGACCTATTCCATAAATGGCTGCAAATTCTTTTGCATTCATTTAAATAAGCCTCTCTGGCCTCGCTTTTGAGTTGGTAAAGGTTAGAAAGGCTTAAAATTGGCAGCCAGTTATGAAACAGGTCTATACATTCACGGTATTGTTCTTTTTCAATTTCCAGTTCTTTTCATCAAAATAAAATCAAAGAAGTAACACTTAGTTTTGGATGTACCCTGGAAGTCCTCCTGACTCCATATGATTTGCTGTTGTTACGTCATCTGACCAGACATCATATTGCCACTTGACAAGTCCCAAAACACCACTGTGAACCTTCCCCATGTGTACACCAACTCTCATGTTCAAGTTTACACCTGTGGCTTCACGCACACTCCTGTAGTTCATAAAGGTTACTGTTAATAAAATCTGGCAACATTTTCAAAATTTCGGGGGGTTTTGCCCTGAAGATGGCAAAACCATCAAGCCTAATTGGTTAAACATATTTTACGCTAGAAAGAGTGTTTTAGGAAAACCGGTAGCCAATGATGAAAGGTTAGGTTAGGTTAGAGTGAAGTCGTTTTTCACGGCTAAAGTTCATTTGGAATCTCAAATCAGGACTACCAATAGTTTTTCCCATGAAAGGGAAAACATGAATATGGGCACCCTTGGACTTGGGGGACTGTAGCCTCGATGCCTGGAAAGATTACACAATTTCCGAATGTGTTGGCATTAAACCGGTATTCAGCCACCCAAAAATTGCAACTGCTGTTGCCCGAATCCTGAGCATTTTGCCCAAAAAATGTTGAAAATATTCAAAACTGGGGGGGGGGGGGGGGGGGGGGCTGCAGCCTGCAACCTGTTTTCTTCAATCTTTTATTCAAATGCAAATGAAACTAACTATGTCAAAACTTTCTTCAAACGCTTTGACTCAGGAAGGTCAGCAGTAGTGCTTCATGTAAAACTGATACAAGGTGTCCTGCTTTTTGTAGTGGTGACCATTTTACAAAGTGAAGTCTCCAGGAGGCAACTTCTGAAAAACTTGACCTTCGAGCCTTGCTGACATCAAAAAATAACTTTTCCTGCAAATTTTGATGGACTCACTTGCAGTTTCTATATGAAGTGTTCTATTGGTAAGTGGAAAGACTGCATAGACAACCGCCTAATGACGTGCAAAGCCTGTGAACTTCTTTAGAGACGAAAAAATGAGGTTTGCTCTTGCACAAGTTACCTATGTGCAGATAAATTATAGGGTGTGAGGATTTATCAGATTTTGACAAAAATTGCGCAGAATATTTGTCAGATATAGTAAAAACCCACAAGTAAGAACCTGTATTTTAGCCTAAACAGGTTATTACATAATAACAGAATTTTAGGCTATTTAGGTGCTTAACAGGTTGTTATTTTGTAAAGAAAAAAATTGCATTGTTGCTGATTGAGTTTTTGGTGGTATTCAGCCTTTGCCTTGAGTGAAATTTGTGATTTATATTTAATAATTATGTGATTGTAACAATAATATTTTATGATTTTCAACATTGACATTTACTTTGCAACTAGAGTGAATCCAAAGAAGATCCAGGATGTCAACATATCTTACTTTCCTACAAGCAAACATTTTAAGTTGATTTTTGAAAATAAGAACCTGTTTTCAAAGTTTAGGCTAAAGTGGTTCTTTTATAAAAGGAGTATAACTGGCATATTTTAGCCTGACTGGTTCTTAAAAAACAGGTTCTTACGTGCAGGCTTTTACTGTATTAATGCAACTAAGTGTGTGAGATGTAGACACAAAGATTCAGTGTTGTTTAATCATTAAGTGTAACTAACAAATGATGTTCTTTGTTGTTGTTTGAATGTACATTTGAGGCAAATTAGCATAGAAATTGTTTAATAAACCTGTGACATCTTCGCTGGGTTTTGGGACATGATTATCAGTTTCAGAGACGTCTGAGTTAACAAGGTGTTAAATAATCCACAAGTCGAGATTACAACTTCCAATTCACTTTGACATCGATGTAGTTCGACAAGTGCGGATCCTCCTTTGGAAAAGTTCTCATCATAATTCGCCACACAAAGCTGGAACGACCTTCCACACACTTCAACATGGCCGTCCTTTTCTCACCTGGATCACGGTTCACAATGACTTGTGGGTCCTAACAACTTAAAAATCTCACCTAAGTTAAGCTTTACTTACGCAATAGCATCAATCATTTCTAAGCCCATCTCAATACAGCAGTGAGCATGATCAGGTCGTGGATCTGGTAAACCAGACACACAATAGTAACAATCACCCAAGATCTTGATGCGCAGACAATGGTTTTCCTTTGAAAGACAGTAAGTGAAATTAACCAACAGATAATCAATTTTGCAAACAATAGCATGTACAATTAGGGAAACAGTTATATATAATGTAACTGATATATATTGTTGCTTTGTAAATCTACTACTACTTCTTAAGGTGGCTCGATCGGATTTTTGAGTGACAATACCTTTCAACTTTGAGCAGCTAGTGTACCACCATAGAGTATCCGACAGAAAATCGATTGCTCCAGGTGCACTAGAGAAAGATCAAAGTTTCAGATGAAGTTATTTTATCGTGATCGGAGTTACCATAGCAACGTAGTGACGTCATGCCCCACTTTACTCGACACCGAATAACCTGTCATCAAGGGATAATTTTGGAAAACCCTTCCTGGATCTTTAACCTGGCATACTTTTCTTGAAGTCAAAATTGACCCTACATTTATTAAAATGGCCGTCATTTGAAAAGCGGTAGATAAATTTTTTACAAATTATTCTTCAGGTAGATTGACCAATATTTAATATAGTCCCCGAGTTTCAACTTCATTGAAATATTCTAAGGCTGTCAATTTGTAGCCTCAACTTTGGTAAACATTGCGCTTATTTTTCCGCTAGTCGCTTGTGGTTATAATTATACCTATCCATTGTCTTGAATCTCCGTGCAACTGTACATTTCAATGCGTCATGAATTCATATATCGTTACATGAATTAATAAGGCATTGAAATTTACAACTGCACGGAGATTCGAGACAATGGATAGGTATAATTAGAACCACAAGTGACTAGACGGAAAATAAGCAATGTTTACCAAAGTTGAGGCTACGAATTGACAGCCTTAGAATGTTTCAATGAAGTGTAAACTTCGGATTATATCAAATATTGGTTAAAATTTTTAGAAAAATTTATCTACCGCTTTTTAAATAGTGACCATTTTAATGAATATAGGGTCAATTTTGACGAAAACGGAAAATAACACTACACTACTGTTGATATTCAAGCCAGTGTTTTCGGAAATCGAATAGAACAATTTTACTAAGATTTTCACCAAATGTAATTAGATGCTATTCAATTTATTTCACACCAAAGTCAACTGACATGAGGCCTGGTGAACAAACGTTTCAATAGCATTAAGGAATTAATACGATTTTGTTGTATTTTAACACCTTAAAACTTCGCCATAAATTTTCTTGAAATCGCTCTTATAAAAATTCTTCAAATTTGCTAGACCTCAAGAAAAGTATGTCAGGTCAAAGATCCAGGAAGGGTTTTCCAAAGTTATCTCTTGGTGACAAGTTATTTGGTCTTGAGTAAAGTGGGGCATGACGTCACTACGTTGCTACAGTAACTCCGATTACGCGGAAACCTATTTCATCTGAAACTTTGATCTTTCCCTAGTGCACTTGGAGCAATCGATTTTCTTTCAGATACTCTTTGGCGGTACACTAGCTGCTCAAAGTTGAAAGGTATCGTCACTCAAAAATCCAATCGAGCCACCTTAATTGGCCTTCTCCCTTAACTATTTTGCAAGTAAAATTTAGAAGTCCCTAGGCTTAATAATAGTGTAAAACTTTACACTGGAATTAAATAAACAGCTGTTGTAATTATTTGTGACCCTCCACAGGAAAAAGGTAAAAGGGTGATGACACGGGCATGCGTGCGATGAAACGACACGGCACACTAAGCATGCCATATGCACACACAATGAAAGAAAAACGAAAAAGGGATGTGCACTCAAAAACTGGAAAATAAGTAAATCAATGTACCAGTCAGTAATTCAATGTCAAGCTAAACATAACATAACATATAACATGGTAAAAGTGCAGAGACAGAAAAGCAAACTTGAACAGGAATCGAAAGATCGTTGCCAAGCAAATTCATTCAAAGCCTGTTTGTATCAATTCACAAACTGAATGAAACAACATCCTGAATTATTAATGAAAAACAACAACCCTATATCGCTCATATGAAAATAAAAGGAATTTATCAAACAACAACACGAAGAAAACAAGGACTTAGAAAACATTTTGAATGGTAAAAGGTGGATTGCCGAATGTGAAAGTGTGAAGACGAACAATAAAACAATAATACCGGCTTCAATGAACAGGCTTTTCAATAAAAGAACTCTGTGAGCCACAACTGAATTTTTTGAAACAAAATTTTGCCCTTGATTTCTTGGCATACAGAAGTATAACCAGTAACCTTCTGATTCCTTCTGATCTAACCTCACTCACAACCTGTTTGGGCCTACAGTCAATTAGCGATTCATTGGGTATCTGTCACAACTTTACCTACATATAATATAATGTAATATAATTTACCCGCATATAATATGTATATGCCAGGTTTGTACTTTGGAACGTTTCTGAAGATTGAGATTGGGAGGTCAAAGGTTTGATGCTCGGTGGGATGCTGATATGATATTTTTGTCTCTTTTATTTTCTCTTCTTGTTTCCTTTTTTCTTTCTGGGGGGTTAATAATTGCTTTGTGTTTGTCATAAATGCACTGGAAAGTAGAAGAATTGAAAAGTAAATTTATGAAGAATAAAGCTTCGTGTTGAAAATCATTCATGCGGAAAAACTTATCTCACCTTCAAAATATTAACATTTATGCTGTAATTCGTTTTATTATTGAAAGAAAAGCAGCTACCATCGATGTTGTGGTGTTTGCAGAAAAAAAACGAAGTATCATGTCACAACACTTCAAGAAAAACAAAAGTATCATGTTACAAACAAACAAAAGTATTGTGTTACCGTTGCAAAGGAAATGTTTAAAGTATCATTAATTTTTTGGTGTTTCAACATGTATTATCAATTGTCTATCCCATTGCATTCTGCACTATCCTTTGAGTCTCTGAGTCCAATTTATTGTAGGTTTATATTACCTATAAACATGTTATTGGACTGTTGAATTGTTGATGTTATACCCGGTGCCATTTTGCTCGCTGTTTTTGTTTTCCAGCCATGACACACTTCTTTGTTAGAATGAACACGCTCCTTTGTTTTTACCATGCGATATGAAACAAAATAAAGTTTTAATGGGCCGTGAATTGTGACACGCTGCCAGTGTATTAAAGGAATTTTCCTTTGTCTAGCGTGTTAAAACAGCGTACCCGTGTCATCACCTTTTTACCTGCTTTCCTGTGGAGGGTCACATCCGTAATGATACATGGAAGTTTCATTTGGACTGGTTGCTGTGGAAGCACATCAGGAAAAGACAAAGAACTTCTGGAGGTACTGTTTTGCAGTGTTAGTTTTACATTCTTTAGTCCTTTTGCATGTCCAGCACTCTTGTATTGTACTAATTCATTTTCATGTTGTAATATTCAGTAATTAATATTCTATTTTCATTGCATTCATATCACACTGGCTAGTGTACTTTTTGTAGTCAAAACTGAAGATAGATGTAGGTCATCCAAAACATTTTTCCAACTTAAAACTGGGGTTTACCTTGGTGTAAAAACCTGTGACTTTTTTCTATGTTTTTCTGTTCTGTATCGTTTCGAGGTTCTTTGTTGGTTTGTTCGTTCTTTGTTTTACGTCACTTGTGAGTTTCACAGGTTTTTACACTGAGGATGAGCCTAAAACTGCATGTTTGTATTTTCAAAGTTATAGAATGATAAATGTGCTTTACACTTGTTATGGAAACCAGAAATAATTACCACCCCAATATGACATACCATGTACATCTTACAGCATAATAACATCAATGAACTTAAAAATTCTTACAAAAATTGTAATAACACACACAAAAATACACAATCATAAGAAAGAAGAGATCGTACCACAGCAAGCATATCAAAGCTGGCAAACAGTTCATTGAGATATTGAACTAACTTCTGAGCTGTACACTGGGATGAGAGCATTGTGAATCCTTCTATGTCAGCAAACAAGATACTGAAATAAGAGTGACCAGAAAATTAGCAAAACATGAACGCCGTAGATGCTTATTTAATAGTAAGTAGAGTGGTTCATGGCCTCCATGTGCTCTAAAGATGTGTAAAGTTGATCTTTGTGCCTGGTTGGGGAAACAATGCAGTGTTTTGCTATCAAATCAAAACAGAGTTGTTTAACCCTAGATGTGCCACAGACCGATCTAATCGGCCCATCGATAAACACCTAGTTGTGCCGCGGCCGATTATGGTAATGAGATGTAATGAGCAATTTGATTGGTTTGTAAGTCAAAGGAAGCACATTGAGCCAATAGGAATTGCTATACTATCAATTGTTAGTTAACTTCGCCAAGCCTTCGTATTTCAAGTCCTGAAGCCGACAGTTGCCCGAGTTTGAGCGTCTCCATTTACAAAGAAGACAAAAACATGGCCACCATTTTGTTATATGTTTCTTTTTGCACAATGTCATGCGTCTCCAGAACAGGACAAGATAAAAAATCAAGGAAATGGAATCTTCAGGACCTTAACATCCATCGACAATTGATGAATTTCCTTTGGAACTGTACAAGGCAAAATCTTCTAGTGATCGTACCACATCGTAGAGTGACTTTGACACATCCATGAATTGTGAGTGCAGCAAAAATGTTTGGCCTGGCACTAAATGCTTTACTTCCCAGTGTTTATTTTGGATTATGGAACAAGATTAACCTTCGCTTTTTGAGAGTATGCCTGTTTTGGATGGCTAGGATTGAGAAATAAAGGTAGAATTCAAGATTTATTTCATGTATGTTTTCACAGTAGCGTAAAGTGTGAGAAAATAATTTGCTCTGGCATTTGCACGCCACCCCCCTCTTAAACGCTGGCACAAATAGGGTTAAAGCTTATCAATATGCATATTTGGTTGAACCAGCATTTATTTGACTACTGCAGTTTATTCAAGTCCAGTGTTTTCATTCAATATTTTTACAGCCATATAAATTGTCAATTATCCCTAAATCATATAACAGTTTGAATACATTATTAAAACTCCAATTATCTAACAACTGAACCTTGGAGACCCGGAATTTTTATTTCGGGCCTGGTGTTTAACAGGGAATATTCAGTATAATCAGGCAAAAGACTTCAATGGACAAAACAACAAAATCTATGTTACGTAAAAGTTTTTTTAAACAATATAAACTCCACACACATGTAGACAAAACCTTTCCACTCTTGAAATAAATGTTTTGTAAGGCTTCTGTTTACTACTTCCTGTTTGCACAAGTACAAACCTGACATTCTCATGTCTTTGAATGTAAATTTTATGGAACTGCATTGTTTCTGTCCTGTCACTTTCTATATCTGCTTTCATTTCCATGGCAACATGTCTTGGTAAAACTGACAGTAGCAAGCGTTCCTGAAATTAAAAGGAAGTTGACATGCTTCTTTATTTTTCATTTTTTTCTTCCAGAAAACCTCTGATACTCAAGAAATTGTTTCACATTATAATAGACATCAAAACTCTACCCCAGTAGCTTTGACACCAATTGGCAAATAAGTCACAGATGGTGTTTACCCAAAAGCAGACACATTGCTTCAAACATGGGCCTAGATTACTGTAAGAACATTTTACTTGGAGTACTAATGTGTTTGTTGACATTTCATAATTATTGGATGACAAGATTCAACTTTTGATTGGTGTTGTCAGTGAGTTTTGGGGGTACTGTGTGCAAAAATTCTTGCATGTTCATTGGCTTATGCTCATGTTTTAGCAGAGGACATAAATGAAAATTATGTATTGGATGATGCCGTCATGCACGGTGTCTGCAACAAAGATTGTGCACATGGGCAGACAGAGAAACAATTGTCACCACAACAACGTGTCCTCATTTGCCACAGCCTTTAGACCAGTACTCAAGCAGGTTCCCCCTCCCAATCCTCACTCCCAGCCTGTATTGACTTCGGTTATAATAATACGTTTTGTTTGCCAAATATGAGTAGACAGAAACTTCAATTAAATGTTTCGCTTTTAGTCAGTAACATGATACTTTTTTATTTCTCGAAAAGTACGAATAGTACGTCCTTATTCGGTTACCACCATTGCTTGTATTACCTTTGGTAAAAAACCACTTAAAATTAAATTTGTATACGACGATATTGATTTATCTGGGAAGCATTTTAAGGAAATGTATTGAAGGTAAACAGCTTTGCTTGGCCAAGAGTTTCCTGCACTGGTGAAAACAAAACTCCTCACACACTAATTAAATTTATTTGCCACGGAGCCTGCAGCAATATTTGGGAAGTTTTCTTACTTAAACCTTGAAAAAATTCTTGTTCAAACATCAATGTTTTGACTCTTCTTTTCCAGGGAAATATCCATTAATGCCAAAAATTAAACCCTGTCAGAGACTTAAGGAGGCTCGAAAGAGTTGTCTCTCTGTTATAGTACTTGTAAAACGATGCAGGACTACAGAAAAGTTGTAAAAGCATGAATAGATTTAGATCTCTGTTATTGGGTAATACTTTAAGAATGTTTACGATGTCATAGTGGTTACCATGGCAACACCTCGACTGTAACAACCACAAATTTCAGTTTTTGCCAATTATCTTTAAAACTAACTCAGTGACCTGCTATTTTTATTTCATTATTTAAAAACTCGTTTAATTCTGTATTTTATCTGCCAGTATTAGAAAAATCTGTGAACATTGTGGAAATTTAGCTATATTAAAAAAGGCATTTTTATAAATTACAAGAAATTCCACAACACGTTTTTTCCCAAACTTTTTTATTTGAATCAGCACACTGAATGTTAACTGCATGCAGAACATCAAGGTAGGTCACAAAGTTAATTTTCAAAATAACAATAAATGTTTTTCGCACGTTTCCTTTCAGGTTTAGCCGATTTCAGATGTAGCGCACGCATATTTAATTACAATTTGGATCCCAAGCTGACACGAGCAGTGAAAGCGTGCGCGCAGCTGAAAACCCTTTTGAGCTTCCTTAAGTTGTAACTTAAGTTCTGGAGGTGCCATGCAGTCTGCAAATTTAACAAGTTTACCGTAATCAGCGTAATACCACAAAGTCGGCGGAAAGCTTGAACTAACTTGGAACGTTTTAGACTCTTGTTACTGTCCATTAAAGGGAGACAAGCCGCTGCAGAGAAGTAATACGTTTCTTCTCTTTATTTGAACCCTGACAAACACATTACAACTGCAATTTCAAAACAGCCTCGTTCCCAGGGTCTCTCATCTTCCTGCCCTACCGGAGTGAGAAAGGAGAGACCCTGGTCTGGTCTAGCCTGTTCCAGGCTCTCAGATAGTGTGGCATGCGAAAAAAAGATACGCGAGCGGAAGAGCAAACAGGTGGGGTGAAGATGCGAGATCAAGAGCCTGTAAGCATTGTTTTAAAATCCTCATGTCCGTATACCAGCTCCCAGTATACCCTCTAATTGGTTAATGTTGACAATTTACATCAACAGCTCTCATTATCGGCTTCCAGCAGCATACTCAAAAATCTTCCCAGGAGTCACAAATGTTGTCAGATGCTTTGCAGTCAAGTGAAAGGCTAATGTCGCTTTGCTCTGACGATGCCCTCCCTGCTATGTGCAATAAATTTTTTGAAGTTCTGTAAATTTCGGCCAAAGACTTCGTACAAGTCAACCTGCTGACATCCGAATGGTTTTCGTGTTGAACTAGTGAACTAGTAAACCTTCAACTATCGACATTTGAACACTGATATTTTGACAAGTTGGGCTCTCCTCTTTCAAGTGGGCGGCATGAGGATTTTAAAACAATGCTTAAAGGCTCTCGCGTCTTCACCCCACCTCTTCGCTCGCGTATCTTTTCTTCGCGTGCCACACTATCTGAGAGCCTGAAACAGGCTACGTCTGGTCACGTTTCTTTTGGACAATTGAGAACACTAGCGAGCAGTCCTCTAATGTCAGGAAATTTGTCGCGTTGTCCTTTGTCAATTTCAAAGTGAGGGTCACTTCACTCCTCATAAGAAAATACAGTACCGCTCAGAAATGAGCATCCCAAAATATACGCGAAATAACGTATGCACTGGGTATATGCGCATACGCGTATGCGCATATACGTGTATGTAAATTTGTGTATACGCATATACTCTGTATGCGCATATACTCGTTTATATGTATAAGGTAGCTTATTGTTTGTTCTTTTGTTGATAGTTGATTGTTCTTTCAATGACCTGACATTGCTGCATTTAAAAGTGCATGTAAAGTCTACGTAAAAACTTGTTATCACGTATTCACTGCAATGAGAATCCACTTTCCGTTTGAATCATCGATTTTAATTAATCCCAAACAGAACCATTTCAATTCTTTCCGTGGTCAACGCTCAAGCGACAGTAAACACTCAGGTGAAACAACTAGCGGCTGGTGCGGGCCGAAAAGCTTTATCTTGCAAAAAGTTTTAAAATAAATGTTCACAATGCATCATAAAAACTTCTCCTCTACCTACAGAGACCATTTGAACGTTTAAAATCACCGATTTGCGCCAATTTCAAGACCAAAACTTTATCTTGCAAGTTAAATAAAGGCATTTTACCCTCTCAGTACTTCTCTTGACCTAAACTTTTGAAGTTTCGCAGCATTTATAGTAGAAAAATCTTAATTGGATTTAAAGTATTTGAGCTAATTTGTTGGGGCATTCCATGTCAGTCAACACTGCACTAACAGGCAATTTAAAAAGTGATCATTAAAATAGACTAAATAGAGGCCATTGCAGCGTGCTGCATTTCGTGTACCTTGGTTCTTTTGAGTCAAATACCATGTTGCTTCACTATTTTGCTGAGTATAGTATAAAATATTAAGACATCGTACCTGGTTCTGATTTTCTTTCATTATGGTCAACCGTGATTCTATACATCTTCTTGTTTCCAGAAAAGCACGCCGTTGAGAAATCTCTGTTGGATACTTTGTAAATACACCTGTTATGTTGGCACATATGAATATGAACAGATTGCCAACAAGCTGTGGAGAACAAAATGCATGAGCAAGTGAGTGTGACATTAGAATATTATGTGTGACGCATGATGCACATGCTCATTAAAAATTTGTTGCACTGAACTTTGGCACTGCTCGGGCCTGTGTCGTTTTTCAACATAGATCATTTGGCATGTTATTCAGAAGTTAAAACATGGGTAGTTTTCACAAACCTAGCCCCTTGAGTTGACGGAAACGCGTCAGAAAATATGCTTACACACATTTGAAGGCACATTCCTTAGTTTACTGACCAAATTTGGCAACTTTTTGTAGAATTTTAAGCAAGCCAGCCTGGCTGAAAGACACCCTAATCTGAGTCCTATTTTCACATACTAAAATATAGCCAAGTTTGAGAAAGAAAATCTCAAAAGTGGGATGAAAATTGAGGTAAAAAAGCACATCATAGTAAAGTTTTTACCTCGATGAACCATTTTATAACTTCAAACTTGTGGATATCTTCTTGGGCTGTGGTATCTCCTTGGATTAAAGTGAAGTCTGCCATTTTCAATGTGTTTACATAATAACTGTTTGACCATAGCAAAGCTCATTTGCATAACCCTTGCACTCAGTCAAAAATCCACCTCTTTCATTCAGATTTGATGGCTAACTGCCCGAATAGTTGCGGTGCGTTCGAATTTTTACAGAATCTTCATTGCCTACGAGACTCCACAAAGTAAATACCGGTAATGATGGTTGCATAAGGTCATCCCATTGTTTACCATCGCTGACTGACCCATTTTTTTTCAAAAAGGAAAAAATCCAGATTCACTAGCCCATTTCCGAACAAGCCCAGAAACAGGCTCATCCTCAGTGTAAAAGCCAGGGAAACTCACCAACTCAAAACAATATAGAACAGGAAAACAATAGCTCACAAACAAAGAAAAAAGGCACAGGCTTTTACACTAAGGTAAACCTGGCAAACAGGGTTAACCACTTTGTAGTGGTGCTTCATCTCTTCATTGACTGGTGCATCGGGTTCTGTGCTTCCACATCTGAAACAGATCACATCAAACTTCTTCCACAAACAGCACTGCTTTTCCACAGGATCACTGCACGAAAGATCCTTTTCAGTCTTATCACAAGTGCACATGAATTACTGTCTGCCATTGCAGTTAAGGGATAACAAACGATAAGACCCTCGTTTTCGAGTTGATTTAGTAACCAGGATTTCTTACTTAGCAGCCCGACCTTCACTGGAACCCAGTCCCCTTCAAGTGTTCATTCTTTTATTTTTCCTGACCGACCGACCGACCCACCATCACAAGAGACGGGGGGATGGGAAATGAAACATTTTATTGTGACAGCCTTAGCAGAACTCATCCCAAAAAATAAATGTTTGTTAATTCCGGCTCTAGACGTACATGTATCACTGGGGAAATAAGAAAAGTCAAACGTTTTCCATTTAATAAATATCGACTGGTAAATGGGAACCAAATAGTTACAAATTTATTGCTAGCTTACTGGAAGAACCACGCAATTTATAAATATAACTGAATATAAACAACAAACACTCACAGGTTTCTCTGCTGACGGCGTGCATTCGCCAAATGCAAGCGTGCTCAAATGGTGATATTTTCACTTTGTTCCCGCAGCTTTTTATTTCTCTATCATCCCTTAAACTTTTTAATCACAAAATGTGAAGTTCGCAATTCCCGTTTGTACTTGTAGTTTCCAATGCACTTTGCTTTTGTCACACAACGGCTTGTGACATGACTACAACACCCCTGCTACAACCTGACTACAACCATGGACATACTTTAGTTGGAAAACATATAACAATATAAAATCATGAGCCCACTAATTGTTAAATACATTTCAGTGCCCCCGTTCTCCCTTTTAAAGTTGGCAAATGATAAAATACACTCATGAGTCAGATGGATGTTTACCGTCAACACTGCATAGGGGTGGGGAGGGGCAAAGTGTGTGTAATTGTTTTTCAACATTTGGGTTAATGGAGGGGTGTACATGGAAAAACCCTCTCAAACCCAAATAAAACCATTTCAGCAAGCTTTTCTGATTGGATAAAAGCCTTGTTCATTGGGAGTAATTAAAATGTTGCTTTCAATAACTTGGCTACTAATGCAAAAAGTATTTGCCAGCGTATAAATTTTGATCCAGAGATATATGCACATGAGCATACCTGAAAACATGCGCATACCTGAAAAGTCAAAAATAATAAAAGAATATGAAAAAGAGAACAAAAGAGAGAACAAACAAAATGAACAAAAAGAAAAACACCAGAATACCAGAACACCGGAACACCCAGGAACACTAAAAATAACGTTCTATAAAAAATGAAATTCTGGTGTTCTGGGATGTTCCGGTGTTCCTCGGTGTTCTGGTGTTCAGATTTTCCTGGCTTTAGTCCAGGCCATTCTGTAGCAGTGCTTAGCGTAATCCCTTTTTTGCTTGGCTTGGTCAGTCAGAAAAGAAAAGAAAAAACATGGTTCGTACAGCTCAAGGCCAAAAATATTCAAGGACTTTTTAAGCACACAAAATCAGTTTTCATCTTGTTCCTCCGAAAGTCAAGTCATCTGCACGAGATAGAATTTTGGGATGCTAGCATTACAGAGGATACTCGCTAATTTAATAGTTTTAGTTCAACAATCATGCATTGGCCTTAGCAAATGATCAAAGCAACCTAACTTTGCAGTGAAGTGTAGTTGTTTTTCATTGTCCTTTTGTTCGAGGTAATACAGTAATATTTCATGTCTACGGACTTCTTTCAGAGCATTGGGACTCAGCAACAAGTGTAAGTTGTCTATTTTTCTGCAAACAGTAGGAATACTGTATCAAATTTTGAGGCCTTTTCGATACTTGTTCAAAAATTCAAGGCTTTTAAAGATGGAAGCCATGAAAAAGGCTCCAACAAAGTTGCAAAAAGAGCTGAATGACAGGAGGCAGCAATGACTAAAGAGTTTGTGTTGACATATTTTCCTCCCACACGGGCGGAACACTTCCCTAGTGGGAGAGCGACACATTTTCTATGTAGTTAAAGTTAAATCTTAAAATCTGCATGGGCAAAACAATGTCTATATTTCATATTAAAAATGTTTGACTGGGTCAGGTTACAGGTTCATAACTTTTCTTGAGAATGCGAAAATTTGGGTCGGTAGGACAACACTAAACGGAGGAAAAAGACTGGCCATATTGATAAACTACTGTATTGGAAGACAAGGCTGGGGGCTGGGAATTTGCCCACCTCCTTTGTCCAAACCCCGTGAAATTTGGACAGCGTTTGTGTCCAAATCCCGGGGAATTTGCCAAAAAACATGCTCATGCCCGCATTGTGGTGGGGGAGGGGAGGGATGGGCATTGCTGAAATTGACTGATGCTATCAGACTATCACAGAGTACAAAAAAAGCATATGCACGTTAGAAACCGTTCACTCATTAGCACACATTTTGTTCCAGGCTGCATCTTTCGTTTACTTATTGATTTTTCTTTCAGGTGCATCCCACCTCTTAATGCGTAATATATTTTCACCATGAGTGACATAATTGTACTGGTAACTGATGCAGCTTCGCTGATCCCAGAGATTTATATATAATATGACAAAGTCCGTAAATAAAACTGCTTCAGAATAAAAATTACAACAATGGGCTGCCATACTTTGGAAAGCCATCAGGAATGACAGCACCAGAATGGGATACCTGCTCAAGAATACAAAAAATAAAAACAAACGAACACTAAAACAAAAGTGAAAAAGATTTTCTTAATTTTCAGTTACCGGTACATGAGAATGTTTATATCAGAAACATTTTTTTCTCCCTTCTTACAAGTTTTTGCCCAATCCAACATGAATAGTAAGGTTGCAATGTGTGTGACACCGTGACTTTGTAATGCAATGAACCACTGTTGAACGAACCTGCAAAGACTCAAACACTTTGCAGGCAATATTTGAAATTTCAAGAAGCAGGTACGAAGCAAAGCTTATTCAAGGCTACTTTATTACAGAAAGTAGCACCATTTAAGCGTGTTGTTCGCTTGCATTTAGTGAATTCATGTCTTCAACGGAAAAACCTGCGAGAGCTTGTCTCGTTGGTTTATGTAACTGCTGCTGGTTCTCCTTGTAAGCTAGCAACTAATGTGTAATTCGTTTCCCATGTAGAACCCAATACTCATTAAATGGAAAACTTTCAACTTTTCTTATTTCCCAAGTGATACTTCTGGAGACGGATTTAACAAACATTTTTAGACGAGTTCTGCTAGTGCAACCACCATTATTTTCAATACTTTGTGGAGTCTCACAGGCAATGAAGATTCTGATAAACACGAACGCACCATTTTACCTCAACACTGGATCTATATCATACGAGTATAAAAGGATGCTATTTCCAACTATTTGGGAGGTCAACCAGCGAATCTGAATGGATGGGGATTTTTGATCAAGTGCAAGGGTTATGCAAATGAGCTTGGCTATGAATGATTATTTTATTTCTTAACACAATGAAAATGGCAGACTTTAATTTGTTGCCACGTGCAACCCAAGGAGATACCCACAAGTTTAAAAATATAGAACAGTTCATAAGGAAAGAACTTTACTATGATGTGATTTTTAACCCCAATTTTCATCCCACTTTTGAGATTTTCTTTCTGAAACGTGGCTATATTTTAGTATGTGAAAATAGGGCTCAGGCAAGGGTGTCTTTTAGTCATTATAATTTGGTTTTATCGACTGGGTTGATAATGTGAATTGGCCACCATAAAGAGATTCAAGAGCTGACGTTTCGAGCGTTAGCCCTTCGTCGGAGGGGCTGTCTTTTAGTTTAGCCTGGCTCACTCAAAATTTTACAAAAAGTTTCCGCATTTGGTCAGTAAACTAAATGTGCCTTCAAACAAGTGTACAAACTATTGTTAGAACTGCAATTTTGTGGATATAGCACGCTTCACAAAATCAGTGAATTTTATCCTCTCGATCACCATAATCAGAAAATGGTCGGTCAAAATTCAATTTTGGTTTGTAGCAAAGGAAAAGCAACTGCTTGGAAAAAATAAATTGCTTTTTTACACATATGGAACAAACCCTTTCCACGGACAAAAAATAAAAGAAAAATATTTTTGGTCGCGAAGTCGACTGGACCGCTTTAAGCTGGACTAATTGCTTTAGGAAGCAAAAAGAAAGAGGCTTCAGTCAAGATTACCATACTGCTAAACCACTGAGGTTTTCAACAAATTTCAGTTTGCCAAAGGCGATGAGAAAAGCTGGACAAAGTCCTTGAGCATTTTGGACCGTACTGCAACCCCAGGAAGAACAAAGTGTTTGAGAGGAATCAATTTTGGCAGATAACAAAGTGAAGGAACAACTGCTGAGGGAGGATAAGGTTACACTGGAAAAACCAATTTAGATGCAACTGCATCCCATCCGGGGTTGCCACTACGTACGAACAAGGAGCCTGTTGCCGTTTGACGGCCACCACAGCTGTCCATTCCTGTCCCCGCTTCATTCTTACTGGTTCACCTTCCTGTAGTGTGGGAAGTGGTCGTGTGCCACAGTCATAGAAGGCTTTCTAGTGTTGTTGGCATGCCAGCAACTTGTGACAAACCTGAGAAGCAGACCTACGCTTCGATCCAGGATGCTCTTAGATGTTCGCAGCCTTGTTCTAAGCTTTCTACTCATAAGTACTTGTGTTGGAGATTCATCCATTCTACTGACAGGGTAATTGCAGAATTTGAGTAAGGCAAGGAATGCAACCTGCTTAGACTTATCAGCTTTCCTTAATAACTGCTTAACTGTTTGTACGTTTCTTTCTACAAGCCCATTAGACTTCAGGTAGTGTGGACTCGAGGTACCCACTTCAATCTCCCATTTACTGGCAAATTTGTTAAATTTCAAACTGTTAAAAGGCATGTTGTCTGCAAGTAACCTCTCCGGGATTGCATGACAGGCAAACATAACTTTCATTTCCAAGATAACTGCTTCACTATTCTTACTGGCAAGGCGAGCAACTTCAGAATACTTTGAAAAATAGTCATCTACGAGCAAGTTGTCTCTCCCTTACAAGTAGAAAATGTCTGCTGCCACTGTTGCCCAGGGTCTCTCAAAGGTTCTCTCTGGTTGCTTTGCTGATGTTGTTGACAAGTACTGCATTGAGATACCATCTCGTCAAATGTACCATTGATGCCTGGCCAAAAACACCACACTTTTGGCTCGCGCTCTACACTAATCTATTCCTAAATGAGCAGCATGTATGCACTGTAGGATTTCGGGGCACAGGCTATAGGGAATAATTATGCGATTGCCCCTATGTAGATGGTCATCTACATAGGTGATTGTACTCAAGCAGGTCCCCCCCTCCCTCACCCACTCCCAGCCTGTACTGACTTTGGTTTCACAGTACCGCTCAAATGTAAGTTACCACCGTCTCGCGAGACGCGTTTCATTTCTCTGGAGACTCATCTCATTTCTCTCGAGAAGTTTCTCGCTTCTCGCGAGTGCACTGCAAGTACCAATGATTCGCCTTCTATTGCAAGTACAAAATACCAGTGCTCGTATTCAGTTTGGAAACAATTGTGCGAATAAAAAAAATATGATGTGTGCATATGACGTATCGCATCGACCGTTCGAACTACTCTAGCTACCCTTTAGAAAAATATTGTCAGCCGTTCGAACAGCTGGACCTAACTGTTTGAAATAGATTGCCAGTTGTTCAAACAGTCCGATTAATCCGTTCAAAAATGATCAGCAGCCATACGAGCTTTAAAATAGCACTTTGTCAAGTATTCACAGGCGGTCACGTTACGGATTTGTTTTTGTTTACAACTCAAACACCACGTGAATAGTACTGATTCTCATTCTTCTCCTCAGCTGCGGAGTCAGATAGTTGACCTCTTCAATTATTCGATTATTGATATTCACTTCATTCAGGATTTGGATTTCAGTTCAAGAAGTCTCAAGATCTAGAACATGACTGTTTCAGTCTTTGACAATATGCAAATATCAAGCATTTGGTCTGAAGATATCTCCCATGGGAATATTCTGTCATCTCATTCAAACCCATCGAAATTACCGGTAGAGCTTTTTTCTCTTTTACAAATATCGTCTTTGTTTACCATTTTCCTTTTCTTCAGCAATTTTTATTTACATGCTTCAAACTGAAAGCTTCTTCCGTCTGAATTCATTTGTCAATGAAATTGATAAGACACGAGTGAAACTTGACACTCAATAGTTTCAAACTGTTTGTGGTCGTTTCACTGCAAAACCGTTTCATTACAAGTTGATTCGCTACAAGCCAAGTTGATTTGTTACACACGAAAGTCGATTCGCTACAAATATAAAGTCGATTCGCTAGAGATGTCGAATCAGCCATCAGACAGCTCGACACTGAACAAGCAGACACCGCCAGGAGAGCTGTTAACAGTATCCTTCAACAGGCCCAACCACCAGAGCCAAACATCATGAAGGAAATGCGAGGCGCACTTAAACGCTTAAAAGAGGACAATTCCATCATGGTTCTCCCAGCGGATAAAGGACGTGCCAGCATCGTCATGGATACCGATACATACCGCTCTAAGACAACCACTCTGCTTGAAAGCGTACCATACCAGCTCTTAAACAAAGACCCGACAGACCGTCTGACTCGAAAGCTGTCCGAAAAGTTGCTTGCCTTGAAACGTAGCGGAGACCTATCAGAAGCTGTTTACAACAAGATCAGACCTCGACACAAACAGCCGCCAAGGATCTACGGTTTACCAAAGATCCACAAGGCTAACGTCCCCTTAAGACCTATCGTATCATGCATTAACACCTTTGCATATGATTTATCTGCTTACTTGGCTAACATCTTGTCTTCTTTAACAGGAAACTCTGACTATGCAGTGACCAACTCAGCTCATTTCGTATCCATCATCAGCAGTGAAAGTATCCTAGACAACGAGATCATGGTGTCCTTCGACGTAGAGTCGCTGTTTACCAACGTTCCGATCAACGCCGCTGTACAAGTCGCACTACAAAAACTGGAGAACGACCCCAGCCTTGCAGACCGCACAACATTAACGCCTGCTCAGATTGCTGACCTCTTGAAGTTCGTATTGAGATCCACATACTTCCAGTATAATGGATCAATATACGAACAACAACAAGAAGGCGCCATGGGAAGTCCGCTTTCTGCTGTTATTGCAAACCTCTACATGGAGAGTTTCAAAGAACAGGCGATATCTACATCATCGTACAAGCCTCGAATCTGGAGATGCTACGTAGACGACACATTCACTATCCTCGATCGCGGAAACGTTGATGTCTTCCTACAGCATCTAAACAGCCAACAGCCTTCCATCCGCTTCACCATAGAAAGTGACAGCAAGATCGCCTTCCTTGACACCGCAGTTTCAAGAGGACCTGACGGCCGCCTCGCCACCAGCATATACAGGAAGCCCACGCACACTGATCAGTACTTAGCGTATGACTCACACCACCCCCAGTCAGTATAACGCTGTATTGTTAAGTGTTTGTACGATCGCACTAAGCGCCTTGTAACAAAACCTGCTGTTATCTCCGAGGAGAAGAAACACCTGTCCTCTGTTCTTGTTTCTAATGGCTATCCTAATTCTTTTGTGCAGAAGGTCACCAAGAATAGAAGACAAAACAACAGAGCAGAGCCCACAACCGAGTTCAAAACTACCACGGTTTTACCCTATGTCAGTGGCCTGTCCAAACAACTTTGCCGCTGCCTACAACAACAAGGAGTGCGCGCTGTTTTCAAGTCGGATACTACATTGCGATCACAATTAGTACGGCCCAAAGACGCTGTTCAACCGACTAAACAAGACGCCGTTGTTTACAAGATTCCCTGCAAATGCGGAAAAGTCTACATCGGCGAGACAGGGAGACCCATGCAGGACAGGATTAAAGAACACGAATACGACCGAGACATCCGGCTCGCCTGTACCCAGACGTCCGCCGTTTCAGAGCATGCCCACACCACCGGACACTGCCCACTTTGGGACGAGGTTAAGTTTATTGATCGATTGGTTAAGTTTATTGATTCAAGTTTTGCATTTCAGAACAATAAAGTCTAGCGACGCATCAAGTTTCCATTCAATTACTCGCATGTAAACAAGCAAGTTATTCAATGCACTGTCTATCAGCTCAAATGTAAACTGAAAGGTTTATTGCAAACCAAACGTTGCAAACAAATCAGCAATCTTTCGACAAACTAAATCTTTGAACTTAAGTTGACTATAAAACAAAATTTCCGCTTTATAGATTCTTTCGAGTTTTTGAAGCTCGCCGGCGCCGGCATGCCATGAAATTTCAAAGATCTGTTTTAATTGTCTTGTCGGCATGTGCCGAGAGCAAAACTTTCCCCTGTCACAAATTGGATGAGTGTGAACGGCGCATTGAAAAGCAGTTCGATTAAACAGTTTTTCATCAAATTTGTTCTATGTTAGTGTAATCAAGCTCACCGGCAATTGCTGCGAGGTGTCAAAAGCCGCAAAAACAATGTCACCATATCTTTTAAGATCGCGTCACTGGTCGGTTGTGGACAGCAAACAAAAATCTTTTACATGGAAGCCACCTTCTTGCAAGTAATATATTCCATACTAAACACATCACTGATTCTCGCGAGAAACTAGAATCGTCTCGCAGGAAACGATTTTAAAATTAACGAACAAAACTTTCTTTCACTCGCTAGCTTCAACTCTGGGACCAGGGTATTGCAATGCAGGAGTAATAGGAAGGTTTTGTGGAATGCCCAACTCGTTCACTTACTTTTAGCTGACCAGTATTAACCTTGAACACTGACTTTCAAAGAAACCTGAATTTTCGGCCTGCAGTTCGGAAATACGTGTGCTACAGGAAATAGCTCACAAGATTTTACCCCGATTTTAACCAGCTGTTCATTGTAATTAAAATACGTTAAAATTAAAAATCAATTCACCTTCTTTTTCCAATTCGCCAGAAAAATAAGTATAAAAGAATGAATTACAAAACAACATTGTGACGTGAAAAAAGAACTCTGGAAGTCGTATATTCTATAATCTAGGGCAACTTTAGTTTCAAGAAGGCTCTTTAAGAATACAATTGCCATAAGCTCGAGCATCACGTTTTCCTCAAAATGTAAACACTGGTCATAAATAATTTACGCTACAAGACATGTCGCAAAAATCATGAAACACTTACCTATACAAACTGTATTAAACAACACGCAAGAAAAGGAAAAAAAGATTTCAAAACATGCTTACCAATCTCGTAAGATTTGTATCACCGCTATTCATAGCTGAGCTTGAAATTAGATGAATAGCAGGAAGAAGGCAACCTCCGAAAACAGCAATTCTCATCCTCACTGGTAACATTGTGTAGGTCATGTACACGAAGAAAGCTGTTAGCCACACGCCATCGCTTGGCGAATAAAGGCTTTTGATATGGCTAGGATCCGCAAATTGCCATGTTGGACATACTACCGCAGCCAGCACAAATCCACAAGAGATGGCAAGTAAAATGTACGAAACCCAGTTCAAATGGCTCTGCGATGATCCACTTCTGTTCACAATCAAAGCAAGCAAGATGTAAGCAACGGCGAAGATACACAGAGTAATTCCTTCTGCATTACTATTCGCCGGCATTTTATTTTCCATTCCGAACTGCAACCCTATCAGAATAAAAGTTAAAATAAGTAGCAATCCAATGAGCCAGCTCATGAACTTTTGGTTCAAGCGAAACACGTAACGCTGATACAGGCCCTCGAGCTTTTCCGATTCGAATCGCTTGGACTTGAAAACCCGCGTAAATAATGTCCAGTCACCACAACAGGAATCCTCGCATATATGATCACCTTTCAACGCTTCGGGATCTTTTATATCAAATTGTTTTCCATTTTTAACGTTTACGTCTGGCAATCCGTTCGTTACATTGTCCTTCTGGGAAATTTCATTTTTGCTCGTCCTAATGTTGGCGTTTTCTTCAACACCAACTTCCACAGACCGAAGTCGAACTTCGGCCGATCCATTGCTTTCCATGCTGGTCAATGTCTTCTGCCCTTCACTTGCAGTTCTTTTGGGAGACGCAGGTTTATTATTTTTGTCTGTTACATTCTTGTTCAGGTCGTTTTGTGAAGCGTTTGCCAATGGTTTCCCTTCTGTTTCCTCCCAAGCTCTTCTTGATGGTGTCGAAGACCTTCTGTTGAAAGCAGTAGAGTCAGACTGAGCTGACATGTTCACTGACTAAGTAATAAATTCAAGGGCCAAGTTTGGCTTTCACGGTAAGCTAATGTGGCCCCTTTCATGAAAATTCTTTTGACACTACGTCTGAAAAATTACTGAGGGCCGTAGCAACCAACGAAAACTCATCGGATTCACGGACACCGAAACAAGGGAGCAACCATCGGCCATTATTCGCTCTCTGGTGTAGCAGAAGAATAATATTTTTAACAGAATGCATCAAAATAGTTTACATTGCGTCTTAACACCACATTTGTGCTTCTGGGTATTTTTAGAGAAACAAAATTCACAAAGATATAAAAAGCTGCGCCTTCGTCGACCTGAGGACGAGAGGGTCTGAGAGAGGATTTGTTTTGTCCACGTGACCAAAAAGTCCTCTGTTTTCCAAAGGCGTATCTGATTGGATGAATTATGTGCGATCATTGCCTGATTCAAACCGAGGGGGACAAGGTACGAGTCAACAAATTATGGGATTAGCAGGTATTGATCCAGATAGTCAGAAAGTGTACACCAAGCTTTACAAATCCCCAAGTTTGGAGCTTTGATGTTAATAGACCCAATATTAAGCCAGATACAGCCAGTTAAAAACGTCAAAATTTACATAGAAATGTATGACCATCATTTTGACGTATTTAAATGGCTGTATCTCAGTCAAAGCTAGCCCGATTAACACCAAACTTGGGGATTTGGTAAATCTCGGTGTGCTCTTCCTGACTTTGTTGATCAATAGTTGCTACATTCTCGTCCCCAGAGCCAGCCGGCTAAGAGGGACAAGGGGCTCTGGGGACGAGAATGTAGTTGCTAATCCCATAATGAACAGACTCGTACCTAGTCCCTTTCGGTTTGAAATCAGGCAATTGCTCGAGCGAAGGAAGCCAACGAGAAAAGGTATCGAACTTTTTCTTGATGTTTGAGTCGATTTAGGAATATTTTGCCGTGGAATCGCCTGACAGCTAAAAATGGGATCAATTGTGATGTTCCCATTTCAACAGATTTCAGGACTATGTACCGACAGAAGATAAACAAAATGACGATCGCACGCACGTGTCTCACTGGAAACGATCGCAATAAACGACGTTTTCGTGGGTGGTGATTTTCAAAACAACAATTCGCTCGGAAGTCAATCTTCGATTTTGGCTAGATCACATGTAAGCAACCATTGTCGTGTCATATTCTTTTGTTTTCAAATAGCCTGCGCAGCAAGCGTTCCCAAGCGAGCGAAGAGCTGTTATGATCCGTTATTTCTGGAGGCGCGACCAGAAATCGCTCTTCGCTCTTCGCTCGGGCGGGAACGCTTGCCACGCAGGCTAGTTTGCAAACAAGCCCGGTGATTATTCAGATACACTGTCCGCGCGAAGTCTGGGAAGGATTTTGTATCCAGTTTTATATGTCAACTACCGTATTTCCTCGATTTTAAACCGGACCGCGAATAAAGCTGGTTTTTCAAACCGGCTTCATTTGAATAAAGCCGGTAAAAAAACAGCTTTATACAAATAAACTCTGGATCTACCAGGAAGAGTTTTAAATAAACGCCCCCGTTTAATCGAGGCCCCAGCGTTAGGCTATTTCTTTTTTGTGGTTGTTGTTGTGCATGAGTTTTTAGTACATTTCCGAATCGGCCAGTATAAAAGGACTACGGACTACGGACTGCGGACTGGGTATAAAACACGGACTGAGGTATAAAATATGGACTAGGACTGCGGACTGGGTATAAAACATGGACTGAGGTATAAAATATGGACTAGGACTGCGGACTGGATTTAAAACATGGACTGAGGTATAAAATATGGACTAGGACTGCGGACTGGGTATAAAATACGGACTGAGGTATAAAATATGGACTAAGACTGCGGACTGGGTATAAAACACGGACTGAGGTATAAAATATGGACTAGGACTGTGGACTGGGTATAAAACACGGGCTGAGGTATAAAATATGGACTAGGACTGTGGGCAGGGTATAAAACACGGACTGAGGTATAAAATGCGGACTAGGGATTAAAACACGGTTAAGTACCATGAGGTTTCACAAACCGGGCTAGGATTTTCAGCCCGGGCTGAAATCCAGCCCGGGGCCAAACCTTCTCCATGTAATATTCACGTTCACTTTTAGAGGATTTCTTTCAGAACCCAGGCTGAAATCTCAGCCCGGCTAACCGGGATGAAATTTCAGCCCGGGCTGAAAATCGCCATGTAATCACCCCCTAAGAACCTTCGCGGCACGCACCTATCCAAAATTTAAGGGAGTACTTACCCAAGGGGATTGGGGGGGTGGGGGGAGGCAAGCGACAGCAAAACCGGACAATCGTTGATTTGATTGCGGTTTTGGGAAGATCAATTGCACTAAAAAATGTAAATTAAGAAGTCGTTAGAAGGACAAAGGAATGACCTAAAATGTCACTGTTATCTTCACTAACATTACGATGACAAAAAATGAAAAAGAGAAAGGAAAGCCAACAACGGGGTTATTCCAGGCTGCCACCCATCCAAATACTAACCCAGCCCAACAGGGCTTAACTTCTGTGATCAGTGACATTGTGGTATCAATGACAAAAGGTCAAGTTCATACAAAGAGAAAACATGTTTAAATAAATCTTTCGTTTAATTTGCCACTCACTTTACTCTCAGTTCTTTCTCTCATCGACGAAGTTAAGCCCCGTCAAACGCAGTGAGTACTTGAATGGCTGGCGGAAAGTAAATAACCCTTGCTTTTTTCTTCTTTTTCGTTTTTCAACAATTTTATCAGCCCCTCCTTTTTCATTCTGACGACTTTTTGGAGTGATTTTAAACAGTGATAAGGCCGTTCTCCGACCCCTCCCCCCTATTTTTCTCCACAACGCAACGTTATATAATACATGCGTGTCCAACCAACCTAAATTTACACGTTTAAAATCACTTAAAAATATTTTGAAAAAGCTCTTTTTTTTCAGAATTTCAACTTAGTATTGTTTATTTTACAAGATCTTGCGTTGCTTGACGTATTCAGCTACAAGCAGGGGACAAGTGCATGCTTGAAATCGTAGCGATCGCCCGGATTTTTCGTGTTTTATTTATATTACTTATTATTAAAAAAAGAAGACAGAAGAAACATTAACTCGAACTTGACTCGTGACTCGAGCCTGACTCGCGCTACGAGGAAATTCATATTTTACCCACTCTACGGTACTATACCGTTTTTTAATCCCTATTCTGATTTTATACCTTAGTCCGTGTTTTATACCCAGTCCGCGGTCAGTAGTCCATGTTTTATACTGACGGTTTCCGAAATTCCTTTTTCTCTCTCTTTCGAAACGAGTCTGTTAAAGTGCGAAACTGTTGATATGAAAATGAGTTTGCTTTGCATGAAAATGAAGATGCAGGTTTTCATATGAATGGTTTCGTGCCTGACTCGTTTTGACACTGAGGCAAAAGAGAACTTGGAAAGGGCCTTTTGGGGGTCCGGTATTGATTTTAATTTGTTATTATACAACTGAATCTCCTCTCGAAATATAGATGTAATCATAAAGTTATATAACATTTAGTGCTAAATTCCATTAAGTCCAATGGCGCTTTACAATATGGGTTTTCCGCTTTGCTTGAAAATTAAATCAGCGAACACGCATATCTAACCCAGGGATAGTTCTCACTAACATTGCCCCCGCTTTTTAACAATCATGCTTTGTGTCTGATTGAGCATTGTTGTCTTTTTTCACTGGTGTATTTTTTACAAACATTTTTGGAAATATCTTATGTTGTCGCGAATTCAAAGCTCTTTTTTTGGCTAATTTGTTACCATTTTTCTTTTCTTTCCCTTAATGCTGATAGTAAAACAGATGAATGTCTTACTTCTGGCATTGTTTTGATAGTGAAAATATTATTTTTTGATCTGTTTAATTACCTTTTCTGACTTTGATGCTCATATTAGTCCTTTGTTTGCTCAACTAAAACTTCTAACACTTCAGGATGATATCAAACTTCAAACTCTTTACTGAGGGTCTCAATGGGGTACTGGCTTTTACGGTTAACGGTTAACTTTTTGGCTTTTTTACGGCTAACGGTTAATTTTGCTCCATTACGGTTAACGGGAGAAGTTAAAAAATAATTGCTATTGTTTTAAGAAGTTAAATATTAACTTACATTGTTGTAAAACATACTGAAAGTCTTTGGACCATTTTGAGATAAAAAAAAAAGTATTGTTTTGTGCGTGTGGACACTCCCAGTGAACTATACAACTCTTATGATTTTACTGAAGTGGAAAAATATAAAGAATACCAAAATCATTCTCGTCCCCAGAGGCCGCGATCCTTTTGGTCAGCACCAAGAATCACAACCTCTCGCCGTCTCCAAAACCGGAAGTCCGCGAATCACGGACTGATTGTCGAATCTGACAATTCTGATTGGCTGAAAACTACAGAACGAGTACTCTGCGAATACTCACAAGCTGGGGGTGGCCAAAGGTCTCGATTCCTTGGTGCTGACCAAAAGGATCGCGGCCTCTGGGGACGAGAATGTACCAAAATAAGATAGAGTTTAAATTACTTAAAGGAAAATAAACAAGGAAATTATGCAGACACTTACGACACTTCCGGTTTCGATCCGCTTTTCTCGCTACCAGAACACATAAATGCACAACACATCAGACTCAAAAAAAGTTCTCGAGGCCTTTACTTTTGTATTTAGATTTTTTACGGTTAACATTTTTTACGGCTAACGGTTAAAATTATTTCATTTTTACGCCTAACGGCTAAATTTTTGGCCATTTTACGGCTAACGGTTAACCCCATTGAGACCCTCTTTACTTCATGCACCAATTCGTAACCGACAAATTAACAAAAAAATTCGATTCACTTTTTATTAAAACTTCAGATAAGCATAATGTTAACACTCGCTTTGCACCTAGGTGTACCTTTTATGTTCCAAAAATTCGAACAAACTATGGTAAATTTAATATTCGATACAATGGACCTATATTATAGAATGAAACTGATGAGAGATTTAAGATTCTATCTTCCTATTCATTTAAAAGAGAAATGTCTTCGCATTTCATTAATTTCTATTAAGTTTTACTAATGTTATATTTTTGTTATTTCTTTTATTATTATTTACTCTTTTATTGTATGCATGTATAAGAATTATTTGATCTGTAATCTACTCCCTTAATTGCGTATAAGTCAACTGTAAAATTGCCTCTTTCCTGGCTTATATTTACTAATTAATAAATGGTGGTCATTCAACTAGTTAAGCTTCTTAGTTATTTTGGGTGACCAGCTACTGTATGTATTATTTATTTATTGTTCAATTAGTATATAAGTTAATTTGCAGTTCAAATAAACCTTGTTGTTGTTCGTGTTGTTGTCTTACTTAGAGCCAATTAAGGTCGTGGTATACACACGATGAATGTATTCATAAGGCAAAATATTTGTAGGTTGCATAGGCAAGGCCTGCGAGGTCGTACAAGCTAGGGTTCGATAGTGTTTAATCTTACTTGTTTTGGTTAATACTCGAAAATACCAGGAGGGGGAGAAAAATCATATGCCATAAAACTTAACTGTGCATGGGCAGACAAAATTGAAGAGCATTGAGATATTCAGTTCACCATCTCTTCCAAAAATGTTACGTTAAGGCTTGACAAAGTTGCCACCGCTTTAACGTTGATATGGGTGTGGTGGAGACTTGTTCAGGCAATGCTTCCAGAGGGCGGCCAATTAAAAAGCGACCAGGGGTGAGTGGCGCAATTCCATCATCATCGTTTGCATCAAGCGCTGTGAAGAGAGCTCTGGAGTTGAGGCAAGCCTCGATCTGACAAAGGACAGTTGTCATCTCTGCTTTGACCGACTATTCGCCTTGACACCATTTTCCCAGACCGACCCATGATGAGGGCCCGTTGGTGGGGTGAATTTCCATTGAATACCTTGTGCTGAGCAGAAATTCGTAACAGATTCTTGCGTGGCTTGTTGCTGGAGACACTGTCCAAGTTCCTTTAAGTCTTTATCTGCACGATGGAAGCAATTCGCGTTGTCTCTCCATATTTCAGTTGGCTTTCCTCTTCTTGAAGCGAATGGGCGAAGGGTAGCGAGGAATGCTTCTGCTGTTAGTTCTGATACCAACTCAATATGGCAGGATTCAGTTGCTAGGAATGCAAAGATGGCTACGTAAGCTTTACAGAATTTTGGCCTTCGCGTAGTTCCAATCTTCAGCATGTCACACACTCACGTGTACATTTGCGCACAGTTCTTCTTACCCCGATGATGTTGTAAAGATCTTGCAGAGTTCCCATTGTGAGCTTGGGCCCAGTATGACATAAGCGTTTGTTTTCATTCTGTATGAGTAGGCACGTAAGGTGATGCTTTCCATGGAGAATTACTGGCTGATGTGTTTGGTAATCTCTCAGTGACTTTGAAAGCCGAAAACTAACCCTCAAAAGACCATCCTCGTCAAGAAAAGAGTTCAACGGTTGAAGAGAATTAGACAAAGGGGGCTGCTTCCCCTTTCTGAGGGTCTCCACTGCGCCGAGAAACATCTCAGCCTGTGAGTACTTGATCAACCAGGTCTTCGCTCTGGTCAACTCAGCCGCTGAGAGTGGGGTAGAAGAAAACAGATGAGAGCGGGTGAGAACGCCAAATACCCAGGCAGTAACTCTCAACTATAAAAACGGAGGGTTAAAAATGGTCGACATTGCTTTGTTTACCAAATCGCTCAAGACTACTTGGAACTGCGGAAAATGGAAATATTTTTTTGAACTTGAACTTGGCAAATATGGTTTTAAAAAAATGGAGTCGATGTTATTAGTCTTGTTAATTTTCCCGTACGATGTTAAGTCACTGTTTTTTTCGTCTATGCCTGTTTCTTTTTTTGTATGTAGCTTGAATATCTTTGAATTTCAATCACACGTCTGGCTTGGCCAGGAGCTTGGAGTGAAACTTCTTTTCTTTCTTTGAATTGTAAGTTTGTTTCTTCAATCCCTGAGGAGTCTCCAATAAAGGGGTACAGCAATCTTAGAATGCCAGTTTGAAGGATCTTCTTTCAACCAGTTGGGACCATTCCGCCAAAGATTAAGGTCAATGCGTTCTTCAGGTAGGATGCCACGAGATGCATCGTCAGCTGCATTTTTTTCGCTGACGACGTGCCAACTTCTCGGGGAAAACGTATTCTTGAATCTCTCCAATTCGGTTTGCTTCTAAGGTCTTGAAACACTGGCTACTTCCATAGATCCAGCAGAAAACAATGGTACTATCGGCAAAGGCATAAAGATTAAAAGTTGGGATGTCTAAGATTTCTTGCAGATGTTTCATAATTTTTGAGAGCAGCTGCGCTCCACAAAGTTCAAGACGAGGTAAAGGCTGTCTTGATTGGTGGGACGCGGGTGATGACTAGTGATGTGTGCACTCCGCCGGCCGTGTCGACGCTTTTCAAGTACACCACACCACAATAGGCCCTTTCGCTAGCATCAGAACATACAATTAATTGTCGGGTGACAATTTTGTTGACGGTTGGGGCGTAACAGCGCGGAATGTGAATGTTCGAGATTTTAGAGAGTTGTGTTCACCAATTCAGCCACTCTTTCAGAATGTCTGGTGGGAGGGGTTCATCCCACACGGTGCCTCGCTCCCAGAGACGCTGGAAGATTATCTTTGCTATGACGGTGACACACGAGATGAGACCAAGGGGGTCAAAAATCTTCGCTGAATCAGAGAGCACTTCACGCTTGGTAATATCTAATCCTTCACGAGACAAATCGGTTGAAGAGGATCGGAAGTGATCTTGGTTAGCATTGTACTTCATTCCCCCAAGAGTCTTGACAAAGGTGTCAGAG
The DNA here is from genome assembly GCA_947652115.1 of Blastomussa wellsi. NCBI lineage: Eukaryota > Metazoa > Cnidaria > Anthozoa > Scleractinia > Plerogyridae > Blastomussa > Blastomussa wellsi. The sequence continues at coordinate 13,257,936 of OX393566.1, read as the reverse complement.
TCCCCGAGATTTGAGGTGCTTTTCATTGCTCTTATCTCTGGTAGGATAGAGTTCAAAACTTCGGACGAGTTTGAGCCCCACTTGTGAAGTTTGAATCCTCCTCGGTTAAAGAGATCTTGAATTTGATGATGAAGTAAGAGAGCTTCCTGCTTTGTTTCTACTGAAGGTAGACCGTCATCAACGTATAAGGATTTTTCGAGGAGGTAATTTCGATTCGTTTTCTTCCGCTAAGCACATTACTGAGTTTGTCGCCAAGAATGCAGCACTTGCAATTCCAAAGGTGACCCTTGTCATTCGATAGTCCACAACGTGATCAGTAGTTTTATCTCTCCATAAGAATCGGTGATAATCTCTGCCTTCTGGTGCCACGATAACAGCGCGGTACATCTTTGAAATATCGGTGGTGAGGACATAAGGATGTCTTCTAAAAATTTATGAAGAGTTTCGTCGCAGCTTGGAAGTGAGATCGATACATGCAGGGTCGTGACTTCAGCAGATGGTTGATGAGTGTTGGTGTTTCCAAACAAAACCCAACCAAACATGGTTTCTTGTGCAGTTAAAGTTCCTTTGTGTCCAATATCAAGATGTCATGATACACATCCACACCAAGGAGAACATTAATGGGCTTAGATACATTGAAGTCTGGATCTGCCAGCCTGAGAGAAGACAGATATGGCCAGTATCCCTTTGGAAGACTAGTGATGGGTAGACGTTTTGTCAATGAAGGCAGAACAATGGCTTGCACATTGTCCAACCTTGATGAATTCTGGGTAGATGCTATGTTAATGTTGACGACAGCATTATTCTGGGTTGAGCACTGGGTGCTCTCAGTGACAAAGAAGGCAGTGGATGCTAGATCTAGTAGAGCTCGTGAAATCATTGGATGACCATCGGGTCCTCTAAGTAGTACTTCTGCTGTCATCATGAGAACTGAGTTTGGAACAGAGGCTTCTGGTGCGGTTACATATGCTACAGAAGTGATACCGCTATCACGTGCAGTGATTTCTGCTTCAGCAGAATTAGAGTTACTAGGTATTGAAACCACAGAGACATCCTGTCTTGCTGTTTCCGTTTTTTTTCTGAGTACTTTCATCACTAGATTCGTCGAGGTGAAGGAAGGTATGAAGGGCATTGTTTACTTGTACGCTTTGCCTTAAGGCAGTTAAAACAAAGTCCTGGTTCCATCACAAAGTTCCTTTTGTCAGGAAGTGACTTTGCTTTGAAGCCTTGGCAGTAAGCTAGATTGTGCCCATTGCAGGAGACAAAATTTTCCTTGGGTGTTTGCAGTGTACACGGATACTTGTTTAAGGCTGCTGTCAGGAGGAGTGAACTTTGGTGGCTTTCTGAAAGGAAGGTGAGGTTTCCTGACCTGATTCATGAGATGTATGTTCAGTAGCATCCTTCTCAGTTTGAGTGCATTCTACCACAGTTACGTCATCCAGCTTAGATTCTCATAAGGCAGTTACGAATCTTTGAAGATCTAGCATTGCCATTGCCTTCAGTGATCGTAAGTGGTGTTGAAGTGTGTCGTGTAGTTTCCTGAGTTCTGCACTTGATCCATCTTTCAGTGGCTTAATATTTAGAATTGTTCGTACATGTGCACGGTGGATGACTTCAGGCCTATCTAAAAGATTCTTGTGGGTTGCAATAGCTTCTTGGTAAGCTTCAGCTACTGCATCAATTCCTTCAATGGCATCTCTGGCCTTTTTGGTGATGAGAGATTTCAACAGATAGTGCATTCGCAACTGGTCATCTAGCTTTCCTGAGTTGATTGGATTGTAGCTTCAAACTGTTACCAGTATGACTTCCATTTTGTAGGTTCACCATCAAATGTGGGAATGCTGAGTGGAGGCAGCTTCACTGTTTTTTGCACATTTTCTTCTGAAGGTGTCTTAAAGTTGTGAAATAACTTATTCATATTCTCGTAGCCGCTCGCAGGCTACGGCTAGACAGGGGTGGGTCGGGGACGGTTGGGCATCGTAGCCTGCAGACAAAGGTTTCATGCCGCCGTGCTCTGCACGAGATTCTAGTGCAAGCTCTGATTGGTCAGATCCAGGAGGTTGACAGGTTTGATTGACGTCTACATTTTGCCGACCCGATTCCATCAAAATTTGCATATCGCTGAAAATCGTTTTTTGTAAACATGGAATCTTCTGGCAATTTACTAGCGGTTTACAGATCTTTTTCAAGAACATTTATCAGCCTTTCGCTGAGGAATTTCGTATACGTCTCGCGTCGTATTTCCGTGGCGAAACTCTCGTGTTAATTTCGCTTCGCTGAATGTATAATTCCAACCGGCAAACCGAACGAAGCGCGAAAATGCACTCATCATCATCATCATCATACTTTATTTGGGCAGGTTACAAAATTGGCAAGACAAAAGTCCTGATGTGGACCTGCATAAGCTAACTATATTGAATAATTGTAAAAATACTAAATACCTAAAATTATGTCAATAATACCTAAAATTATTATACTTATTAAAATACCTAAAAATTATTAATACCTAAAAATATTTAAAATCTGAAAACCTAAAAGAAACACTACAAGAGGCTTTTATAAAGTCCATAGTGTTCAAGAGGCTCTTGTTCTTTCTTAGTTTGTTCTTGAAAGAATCAAGACTGGCACAGTTCTTGATTGAATCGGGGAGGAGGTTCCAGCTCAAGGCAGCTCTGTGCCTGAAGGATGATCTGCCAACCTCAGTTCTGGGCCTAGGTACCTCAATATTAAGGGAGTTTCTTAAATCATAATTTCCCCTAGCTTTTACAATTAGATCATCAAGGGGATCAATTGTAGCCCCATTGTAGATATTGAAAGTAATTGTTAAGAGTCTCCTAGTATAAAAAGATATAATAGGGTTCCAGAATGTGGTGTTCCTGATTTCGTCGCTACGAATGTCTCTGGGTAAACTATAAATAATCCTAGTTGCTCTAAGATGAATGCGGTCAATGTCTTCCAGTAGTGTTTGGGAACAAGAGCCCCAGACTACAATGCAATATAGGACGCTTGGTATGATTGTTCTATAATAGATTGTTTGCAAAATTGATTTTGGTAAGAACTTTAGTCGTTTCAAGACTGCGACTTTCTTGCCGAATGAATCACAGACATTCTTGGTATGTTCTTGCCATGAGAGCTTATTGTCAATTGTTATCCCAAGGCATTTACATGATAATTTGAATTCAATCGTACCATCGCCGTATTTCAAACATGGCAAGGGGCCAACAAAGTTCAGTTTGGAGATTATCAGTGCTTCAGACTTAGATTCATGTGCTATGAGCCTATTGGACAAACACCAGGCGTGAACCTGGTCCAATATAGACTGCAATGTTTGGATAATATCGTCAACGTTCTCGCCAATAGTATAGATAGTCGTATCGTCGGCGAACATAAATAGCTCACCACTGGTTATTGATTCTGCAAGATCATTTACAAAAATTGAAAATAACTTGGGCCCTAAAATTGATCCCTGTGGTACCCCGGAACTGACTGGTTTGGGCTCTGACCGCTGGCCCGAAATTTGGACAAATTGGCTACGCATAGACATGTAATCAGCAAGCCAGGAGAGCAGGTTGCCTGAAATACCAACGGCTTTCAGCTTCTGCAGTAATATTGAATGGTTCACAGTGTCAAATGCCTTTCGAAAATCAATGAAGAGCACGCCCACTTTCCGACCACTGTCCAAAGCACTTTTCCACGTCTCTGTTAAATGAAGTAAGAGGCTTTCGGTGGAGTAGCCTTTCCGAAATCCCCACTGTTTAGGACTTAACAGGCTATGGGTCTCCAGATGATTGTCTAAGGTCTCACAGACAACATCTTCTAAGATCTTTCCTAAGTCTAGCAAATTGCCCAGTATCAACTGTCTGCCGGCTCATGCAGTGACTTGTAAGGATGGAAACTGAATGCTAAAGACAAACAGCTTGTACACATGGCATTGGAAAAATCTCTTCTACCGAGGCTCGAAATCCCCCTTGAGCCAACATAATGCTTTCACCAGGGACAACAATTCCTTATTTTTGGAAACGTTGAAGATCGGTGGCGAGGTTATTCTTTTAGAATTCTGAGAATGGCAGATTAACGGCTTTTTACAAAATCGGGAAATCAAAGAGCTGCAGTAAACCCGGAATAAAGTTTTATATTTTCGTGCGAATCTATTTACATTCCAATGCAGAGATTCCAATGCATCCAGATAATTGACAGCTTAAATTACAAGGGGGCGGAATGGCGGCTTGAACCCTTTGTCAACAGGCTCCACCGTTCCCTACCCACCACGACCCACCCCCGGAGCCTGTTCACAGGCTAATTTCCTCGCGATGTTAATTGTTTCCGTTGAATTTCACGCTCTTTGTTTTCGCGAGTTTGGTTGCGACGGCGTTCAATTATCAGCTGAGCCAACGTGTCCTGAGCAGTTTTCATTTTATCGAAGTAATCTGATTTGTCGCCGTCGGCACCTTCTAAGTCAGGAGAAAATTAGTCGATTTCTGAGGTGAAGCGATCAAGGGCTTTCTCATATTCGGTAAGCTGACGTCTGAGATCCGTAAGGTCTTCAACTTCCATTTCGCCGAGCTTGCTTTGGGCTTCACATATTTTTGTGGCGACGTTGTTTACATTCGTGGTAATCCGATTCCATTTGCTTTCGATTGATTTCTTGGCCTTGATTTCGGTGGATTTGGCTTCATGTAGTTTCGAAGCGACGCTTAGTAAATAAAGAATCTTACTTGTGTTTTGCTGCACTCTTTCATCGTTAAATTCCAGCTCTTCAAAAAACATTTTAGATTAATTCTTCGTTCGACGGTTCGACTAAGGCGATCGCTTCCAGATGTTGTTCTTGAAACTGGCCATCCAAATTGCGGATTTCATTTAAATTCTGCGTCACAAAACACGTCGAAGCCTGACTTGTCATCCTTTTCAACTAGAGACTCGACTTTCTTGATAAGATTTGTGATCTTGTGTTCTGTAGTTCCTCGTTTTTGGTTCTGTGTTGCAGAGATCGGAGCAGCGAATGGCGATTCAATTTGAAATTGAGGACTGTATAAAGAAGGGCTTTAATGTTCACGTCAGATTGCGTAGGCAAGGCCTACGAGGCCGTGCAAGGTTTCGATAGTTCTCAATCTTACTTGTTTTGGTTAATACTCGAAAAGACCACGAGGGGTAGAAAAATCACATGACATAAAAACTTAACTGCGCATGGACAGACAAAATACATGCGTGTCCAGGGTGTTGCTTTAAAAAAACTGTACATCAGGAAGGTTTGAAAGAACATTCGACTCAAACTTAACAGAGATATTGGAGAATAAATGGAAGTTCATAAGGATTGTTTTCTATTAAATGGGTTGCGTTTTGAGAACTCGAAGAAACTTTCATCGTTCAGTTATTGGTCATAACCTCTTGTTTGTCATATCTGACTTCGATTTTCAGCTTTTCGATTTTCATGCCAGAATTGAAAGTCTTCAATCTTTCCTTCTAAGACTTCTAAAGCTTATTTCAGCAAAAATTTGGCGTCAGATATGACAATCTACGATACGTGTAGAGGGAAACTGTGGTGCTGCGTCGGTGGGAAGTATAACAATATAATTTGGTTTTATCAACTAGATTGCCTGTGAATTGGCCACCGTAAAGAGATTCAAGAGCTGACGTTTCTTGCGTTAGCTCTTCGTCGGAGCGAATCAAGGAATTGTGGGCGTGTGCTTTTTTAAATACAGAAAGATGGAGCTTCGCTATTGGCTGGTGCCTGGTAACGTGACACTGGTAGAATCTTTTCGCAACCTCCATTATTTCATTCAAACGCGACATAAACATAGGTAACTTTTTAGTCAGAAGTGCATTCCAAACAAGTGATCAATCCGGAACTTTTAAATGCGCTCGCGCACGATGCAAAACATGCCCTTTCATTCACAACGTTGACAAAATATCGGGACCCAAGCGATCTATCAAGATCACTGATCATTTCACCTGTTCCTCAGCCAATGCCATCTACTGCATAACTTGCACTCTTTGCAAAAAGTTATACATCGGCGAAACAGGGAGACGACTAGACGACCGATTCCGAGAACACCTTCGCGACGTAGAGAAAGACGACAAAAATGCATCGAAACCGGTCGCGAGACACTTCAATCTCCCAAATCATTCTAAGCAACATATGGCAGTCTGCGGCCTTTCCCTTCACCAAGGAAACACGGAAAGCCGCAAACTTCTAGAACAAAAATTTATTTTTCAAATCGGCACTCTTAATCCTCACGGTATCAACGAACGCTTTTCATTCAACTAATTTATTCCGTTGTTTTCTACCGTTTCAGTTCATGAAATTCTATGTCCGCGCTGAATCCTTGTACACAAAATTGCTTGTTTTTATCCTTCCGAAGGCTTGTCGAACAAACACGAGTGAACTGATTAATGCAAAATCTACAATTATACATGCAATTATGGTCATTTTATCGGCACGGGCCAGCTATGACACTGCACGCTGAAAAGAACAATGCGGCAACGCTTTCTACCGCTGTGGATATCAATCTGGCATGGAGCAATAAATTTTGCTCTTCATTTTCCTCTTCATGTCTCTTGGTACTACCTATATCTGGTCGAACTCGTGCAACTCAGTAAAAAAACACACGCATGTCTATCTTTTTTCTTTATGAATTTGCATTTCGTTGAGAAATACTCTGGTTTGCACACATCTAAAACTTTTTTTTTCATCAGGTTAGTCCAGTCATGTAAAGACAATCTGTTCTGTTGCAAAACAAAGATATGAGGGTTTTTTCGTTAGATATATTTTTTTAGAAAAGATTGCACTTTCGTTTCAAACAAATAAGTACGGACGGCTGGCTGGCATCTTTACAGATTGACAATTCAAATGTGCAAGGCGTTTGTACCACATGATTTGAAATCACGTACAATTACTGAAAAAATGGCGCCCGGAGATTGGAAATGTGCTCTTTTGGACATTTGTGACATTTTATGGGCGGTTGTGAGCTAAATCCCGGTTAGATTCTGGTTGTTGACTTACAATTTTTCTTTGTGGAAAAGTGTCACTAAAATGGCATCGACTGTTTACGAAAGGGAAACGTGCGACGGCGACAAGAGCTCTGGGGATCCCGGGACAGTCTTCTTATTTGACCTTCGTTGAAACAATGAAAACACTTCAGATTGGTCAATCTGTAACGCGCCTAAGAAGGCGAAACCCACATGAATAAATCTCGTTCTTAACCTGCGATCAGGTATTTTTTTAAAGGAGAAGAAAAAGTTGGGAGTAAGCAAGCAAGGGGAGGGGGAGGGGGGTTGGGGAGGGTATGATGGCAGGCCACCTCGTTCTTTAATCCATGAGCCGAAACAAGCCCGCTTTTTATGACTATACCGCCATAAGACGAAAAACTCGCTATACATGATGTTAGTATAAAACAGTGGATAGCGCTGTTGGCGCACGTTGATTGGCTATTCAAATATAGGATATCCTTTGGTATTCACACTTCGTGAGCCTCACGCGGGCCCTCGCGGAAATCATTTTCGGAGCTCACTGTTTTAGTATTTACTAAAACAACTCACTGTTCATCTCACATTTACCTCGCCGTTGCGGCTCGGTAAATATCCACCATCATTATTAAGAAAATTGTTTCGTTGCCCCTATATGGTCATGAGCGATTATTATGCGTCGTCTGTACAATAGACTTCATTATAGTTCACCACTAAATTTTCTCAGATTCTTATTGGCGCGTGGGGAAGAAAATTCAGTGGTGAACAATAAATACAATAGAGTGTTTTTGTCTCGGAACTATCGGTCTGATAGTTGCCCCTTGGAAATTTGATGTTCTTTAAACTAGCAAATTTGCACTCGAAGCTTCAAATATTTGTTTTAAGAACATCAAATTTCCGCGGGGCAACTATCAGACCGATAGTTCCTCGACAGAAACACTCTATTGTTTAATTATTATTCAACAAATTGTCACGATGCCCATATATGGTTATGAAGCGATTGTTATCCGTCAGCTGTACTTGACAGATATCCTGCGATATACGTCAAGTAACGATAATTTCGCATAACGGCAACTTTTCTAGCTGTAAAATGCGCTTCGTTTACAATTTGTTGAATAATAAAACGATTATCGTGCTCAATCTTGCGGAATATCAGGCGATATTCCGCGCGATTTCGCAGGATAATTGTTAAATATACGTACGTTAGGATAATTCGTCCTAAGTCTCACAAAGCGCCGCATTATATACGACAACTTTTCTAGCTGTAAAATGCGCTCTCGTTGACCATTTTGTTGATTAATAAAACAATAGACCAATTTATAGACCTCGAATACCGTTTGATTTTAGCCAGCTCGACCCAGCTCGACCTACGACCTCATCAGCTCAGGATCAGACAATATTCCGTGCGATTTCGAAGGATAATTGTTAACTTGCCACCTCCACTTCGATGAATAGTTGCTAACTACACTAAATTTATCACAACACAGAACTGAATGTGATTCGTTATCTCTTTTAATTGGATTGAATACTGAAGATTTGGAAATCATTGGAAAAAGTAGAGAGGGGGGAAAAATCATCAATATTTATACAAATATAAAAACGCATTGTCCCATCCGATTAGCGTCTATTATTACAAAGACAATCCAAATGCAAATTATTTCTGTTTTCTCGGCCGCGAAACAACTTATAGTTTTCACCGTTTTATCTTCATTTCCTATCAGAACCACTATGTTTAGTTTTTCTAAAGCGAAAGTTATTTGAATTTGCTTAGAGAGAACATTTATGAACAATTTTTTTAGCAGTTCCATCAGCCCAATAATACCGAACAAGTTTATTATTCAATGGCTCACCGAGCTAGTGTTTGCTCTATCTCGTCCCAATATTCGATAACTCTTTGACTGTCCTATTCGATTTTAATTGTCAAGTATGTTAATTTTAACATGGAATATTTTAAATGTCAGGAAAGGAGTCGGAGGTGTTGTGCTTGCCGATTATCAGTGTTCTTCCGCACCACTGTCAAATTTACAAAAATAAAAATTGGTGGCATCATCAAATAAACAAACATGATGACTTACCCAGACTATAATCCCAGGAAATTCCCCAGAAACACTGAAATAAAGCAGGAATAATAAATTATTATAAACGTACAGAAGGAAGTGGACCACATAATCATTTTCGCATTTTGACAAGCGTGAGCCACTGACTGAACGCGCACCAGACTTGATAATAATATAAAAAAACCTATGGAATATTTATAAAATTTTGTCGAAAACGTATAACGCCGGAGTAAATACTGTTTTAGACACTAATGAAAGTTCTGCAAGGGACTTTACTAGATCAACCGACCAGTAAATACTATAGACTACAACAAACAAGAATCATGTGCCTTCAATATGCACTGACAATATGGCTACACACCACCGTTTTTCGGGACGATTAAAGCGGTTGTGAATTGACACGTAAATCTAAGATCATTTTACACGAACATACCTTTGCCGTGGAGAAATAAATCTGTCTGCTTGGCTATTCGGCAAGAATGGAAAATCAAAGTGCGTTTTATGGAAACGGAAAAAGATTGTGTGCACATTATAGTGGTAATTGTGTAAAAAAATTGTTTTGGCCGCCTACAGGAGGTTCTCAGTCAGCGATGGAAAGTTTTAGTTTAACGAGGTTTTCAAACGAATGTCTTTTAATATTCTAATTAGTCCAAGAATCACATTAGTCTATTTTTGGTTCAGAAGTTGCAAACCACATGCATCAGTGTTTTATTTACATAAACTAATCACCGCATTTTATATATGGTTGTCGGTGGTTGGGTTAAGACTTACAAAACGAAGGCCAAAGCAGCAAAAGAACTTTTCAAAGAAGCGTAATGTAGCATTGCTCTTTTAAAAGGCTGCCAAATATGATGTACAGAAAAAGGGATCCGTTTCTGCTCTTAGCTCAGTACACAAACCGTCCCATTTGTTTCATAATACAGTGGGGCTACAGCGAGCACTTTGTTACCTTCTCACAAGATATTCTGCTCACTCCCGTTTCTTAAACTGGCGGTATTGTAAGATCTCATTAATTCATGTGTGTGTGCAGGCTTAACATAGCCCCGCCTGGCATAGCCGCAGTTATCACTCAATAAAGTGGTAGCTGATTAAACACGAGGCAGAGCCAATCAATTCATTTTTGCTGGCCCGCTCAGTCTCGTTAGAAAGGAAAACTTTCGTCTGCTTTATGATTTGCATTTTCAATTATAAGTAGAAGGTCTCAAAGTTATAAACACAGGCAATTTTTATTTCAAAACCACGTAATATATAGTAAGCTCTGTGTGGGAGGCAAATGATGACTGTCATTACAAGTCAATTAAAGAAAACTTCCAAGGGATATAAAAAAATGGATGAAGTCAGTGGGAGACGCTTAATTAAACTAATCTTACTAGCCTTGAGGTAATCATCACCTGCCGACGCAAAATACTTTCTCAAGAGATGTCAGTTGTTACTCAGGCGGCGAAACGGCGGACTCGGCTTGGGTCCGCTCTTTACTGACTTGAAGGCTGCTTCATAAATTTAAATGGCGGTGAAGTAGCAGCGATTGGAATACTTCTAGTCGAACAGAGGAGGAAAGGAATGGTTTTACGTCAATGATAATTAAATACAATTTTGGACTTGTTTACATTTTCCTTCCCCCAAAATTGCGCGCTGAAATGAGTACGGTGACGATCAATAATTTGTTCCCCAGGCAAAAGCCTGGTTTCCTATATTTTATAGTTTTCGTATTTATCATCCTTGTTACAAATTTAAGGGCGTTCGCGCGAAAATTTTCCAACATTGATTTTTTTCTGAGACTTTCACCACTGTAACTTTATGAGTTATTTTTGTCAGAAATGTAAAAAAATTGGGGGTTACCGACTTCGTTTTGGAGATAACATGCCCCGAAGAACACCCTAAAACTGAAAATCGCGTATCGCTAGCCAATACGACTACAGTGTCTGTAAGCCCAAAAATATTGTAATTAAATCTCTGAAGTGAACTTGTCTCGGCCAAATGCTGTTTAAGAATTGGTGTGGTTCCTTAAAGTAAAAATTCGCATTTAGCGACCACATTTCCACTCGTCTAACATTCCCACTTGTCTGATTTCGTGTGGGTAGAAAACTGGAAACATCTTTAAACTTCCTACATTGATTTTTTGTTCATTTTTTGATAATCCGTCGAGAATTGTAAATAAAATCAGCTCATGGAAAAAAGAAGGGGTCACGGACCATTCAAAAGAGTAAACTGCGAGCAAAGTTAACGCAAAGGCTTCTGGCCCTTTCGACAAGTTGACGTTGACTTGCTTGAAATAGTACCTGAATTTCAAATTTTGTCGGATAAGCGAGAAATATCATTTAATAGCAACAAAACCTGAACAATACATGTATTATCGCTTTTAAATATTTCCCGCGCCGCCATTTTGGATTTGATGACGTATGTGGTTGCCCCATTGTTTCACACAAAAGATGCTGTGCTTCACAACAATAGAAGCAACCACAACACGTCATCAAATCCAAAATGGCGGCGTAAAAAAAAGCAATAATCTTTTCCATTTTTTGCTGCTATTAATCATATTTCTTTTTGTACGGTAAAATTTGAAATAAAGGCATTACTACAAACAATTTAAGGTCAATTGTTCAAAAGAGTGGAGGTTCCCTTTAAAGAATAACACAACGTGACAGTTCGAAGACCCATATTTTGGTATGTGGGATCATGCATGGCATTCCATATGCTCAATTGTCACAACAGAAAGTTTGTGCTTCTGTTTAACAGCGAAGCTCCGGCGGACCAAAGGGCCGCAGAGCGGAGCCCCATACCTATAGAAATAGGAGAACCAAGCACATATACGAAGTACAAACGGGAGAACCAACCTTTCATTTCTCATGGTCAAAATGGCAAGCGGCATTACTCGGGGGTGCGTACAAAATACATGCGTACGCACGTCCGTACGATGTCGCCACAAATATCAATATGGCGGCTACAGTCCAGAGAGTTCGACCTGGTTAACATTTTTAAAGGATACCATAAGCTTACATCCAAGATTCTCCCATACAAACCTCCCGCTCGGTTAATAAGACCTAAATACTAACCAAAGGTTAGGAAGTGCAGGCGAGGATGATGCATTGTGCTTTTGGTTAAAAGTGTAACAGAGGTGTACTAAGTTGTATTCATAGGCACATGCCTATAAGAGTAAAACCCTTTCCCCACCTCGCCTCCTTTTCCATTAAATTTGCAGGCTATAATTTAGTCGCCTGAAATAGTACGTGCCCGGGAGTACGTGTAGGTTTTTACTGTCACTATTACATTTCACAGCGCGACGTGTAGCCACCCAACAAACTTTTTTGACAAGTTGGCCAATCAGAGAGCGCGACTTGTCCCGCCTCCTTGTTAAAAGCGCGACAGATTTCGTGACAAAAGCTTTGAACATTGCAAGGAGGCGGGACAGCTCAAACAAATTCGCGCTCTCTGATTGGCTAATTATAACTTGTCAAAAAAGATTGTTGGGTTGCCACACTTAGGTGCTTTGCGCTGTAAGAGACTCTAGTTCCATTGTTGTTTAGTTTTGTTGATACGTGGTAATTGTTTGTTGTTATTTCACGGTGTATACAATATCTACTAGGGGAAAAATTGTGTGTATGCATTGAGTCAAGATGAATTGATGTAACGTAACAACTATTTATTGAAAAATAAAAAAGGTCGAACTGATTGGACAAAAGTTATGCTCTCGCTACTCGAGGCGGAATGAGGCCGGATTCCAGGTTGACACCCTCGATTTATACACGCAGCCCCTAGGGGCGAGAATAGCGTCAAACCTAGTGGCGACTAATAACCTACACTCGAAATATATTATCGAATCTGTCTTTCAACAGTAAACGAGCGCGGGAATGCAGTTCACTAATTTGATAGTTCCCTAAGCTTGCATAAGCAATAATTAGCAATACATAAAAACCATATTGTCCCGAGTGAAGAAGCAGCAGGAATTACATATGTTGCAACACCAAGGTCCAAAATACGCGTGATGCTCGTGATCAAATTGCGTTCTTTGCATTCCATGTATGCTTAGTGGAAGAACATCGGAATGTAGCAAAAATCGAGTCAAAGGCCAACCACATAACTGCCGCGCATGCGTTTCTGATGGCAAGTGTAAAATTTGATCTTCGTAAAACAGTGCTCAATACATAGAAGCAGAGCGAAGTATATGCTGTGGGAGAAAAATCAAATAAACTACCTAGGTCATCCCTACAAGCCTGTTTCGTGGTTGCCCACTCATCAGGGGATTTGATGAGAATATTCTTCACCATC